>OY292389.1:31109833-31715000 GCA_958496215.1 Verbena officinalis
ATTATCATTCTTGACATGAATAATGTAGATATCTCATATGCAACTCACCAGCAAACTTGTTGTGTTTCTTGTATATCTGGTGGAACTGCCTTGGTTTTTCTCATAATTTTTTTGGTTTTTTGGTGACTGTAGGATCCGGAAGACAAGAAGGTGATTATCTGTGATGAGAAGCTGAAGCAAATATTTGCAGGAAGGGAACGAGTTGGGTTCCTCGAGATTGCTGGATTGATCAGCCCTCACTTTCTTAAATGAGAAAGTGAGCAGCTGCTGCCTGCTAGGATGATGGCTTAGCATTTTGGAATGAAATTACCCTCTTTTTTTGTAAATGAAGTTTGTGTTAGTTAATGATAGCAGTCTTTAGGACACACTAGCTAGCTCTACTTTCGGTTATAGATAAACTTCTAAGCTCCTTTGCAAGGGGATAATTTTGTTTTTTGGATCCACTTTTAAGGCTTGAAGTGCTATGCATGTAGTGACTGCAATTATCTGCATCTTTATTCTATATCAAGTTCTGCAGACTCTAAAAATGCTCTATGGTTGATCGAAATCCTTCACTTCATTTTGGTTTCATTCCCCTTTTTAAAAATAATGCACCTGCTTATCAATGTTGCTTACTTATTTGAGCATTTATCTGTAGCTCTAAATCCATATCCTCTGCGCACCATCATTATGGTTTATGGATATGGCTGCCTTTTAGTTTTTGCAGACGAGAACGCAATGGTATTATCATCAAAGACCACCCGATTATAAAGTAGTCTTTACATAGCATATCATTACCTTACGTATTGAACTCCATTTGAATGGTTCCCAAAATTATTTCAATTTGCATGGTTTTAATGTCATTGTTAATGAAAGTATTGCGATGTGGTTTTAGAATATGAGAAATTGTAGAGAACAATTACTAAAATGAAAGATTTTACCTTTTTAACAGTCATTTTTATTTATTAGTAATTAACTTTTAACCATAGTTTTTGAGTGAAAAAAAAAAAAAGATAAACTTTTAACCATAAATACTAACTTGTGGGTTGCCACTGCATTCTTGTGTACTTATGTGTTCAATTGCTATATCTCAACAATTACTATAATTATTCGTATATTTCGCATTATTATAATTTTTATGTGCACAATTACTATAAATCCTAGCCGAAATGTTTTCAATTTTTGGTTGAGGAAGTATGAAAATTAAATCATTCTTGTCGCCAAGAATACAAGAATTATCACAGGAAAGGGGAAAGATATTTTGTCCAAGTGGAACAAAACCTCAGATAGCAAAGCAAACACTACTTGTAGCATTTTGCATAAACCCCAACCCTCAATTCTCCGCTTGCTCATTCTTACAGTGCCAATGGCGGAAAAACTTGCTCTACCTCTTCTCCTCCCACACCCACCTCACCCAAGACCTTTCTTCCAAGACCCACACCACAACTCCGTCGCTGTACCTACCCAATCTCCACCGTCTTTAAACCATATCTTCCAAGACTCCCTCCGCCACCAACAAAACCCCACCACCTCCACTTCCAATCAAAATTCTCTCAACCACCACTCCGCCGTTCCAAGACCACGAAGGCGTATTGGCAAACAACGAGACCCCAACAGGGGTAAGCCGTGGTTTCACCAACGTCTATCTCCTCAAGGTGAGCGCACTCTCCGGGCCCTCGTCGATCCTCAATTTAATATTGAGAAGCTCGACGAAGAGTTATCTCTCTTGTTCAATTCTGGTAATGGGTTTTCAGAAGATTGTACAGAAACAGTTTCTTCTGATATATTGAGTATAATTAAGGCTTTGGGGCATTATAAAAAATGCAATTTGGCTTTAAGTGTATTTGAATGGATTAAAAAACGCGCGGATTGGGAAAATTTGATTGATGGGTCTGTCGTGCCTGTGATTATTACTATGTTAGGCAAAGATGGTCAGGTTTCTACCGCAGCTTCACTGTTTCATACTTTGCATAAAGATGGATTTGGAATGGATGTTTATGCACATACTTCTCTAATAACTCTCTTTGCAAGTAATGGGCGGTATAGGGAGGCCGTAATGATTTTCAAGAAAATGGAGGAGGAGGGTTGCAAACCCACTTTAATCACTTACAATGTGATTTTGAATGTTTATGGCAAAATGGGCATGCCTTGGCATAAAATTATGGCAGTTTTTGATGGTATGAAGAGCTCGGGCATTGCTCCTGATGCTTACACATATAATACCATCATTAGCTGTTGCAGACGAGGCTCTTTGTATGAGGAAGCTAAAGAAATTCTTGAGGAGATGAAAATGGCTGGGTTTTTGCCAGATAAGGTCACATACAATGCGTTATTGGATGTTTATGGAAAATCCAGGAGGCCGAAGGAGGCCATGGAAGTTTTGAAGGAAATGGAACTTAATGGTTTCTCCCCAAGCATTGTAACATACAATTCCCTAATATCAGCTTATGCAAGGTACGGTTTCTTGGAGGAAGCAATGGAGCTAAAAACTCAAATGCTCGACAAAGGAATCAAGCCAGATGTGTTCACTTACACGACTCTGTTGTCGGGTTTCGAGAAAGCCGGGAAGGACGAGTCAGCAATGAGGGTATTCGAGGAGATGCGAAATACAGGCTGTAATCCAAATATCTGCACGTTTAATGCTCTAATCAAGATGTTTGGAAACCGTGGAAAATTCGCAGAAATGATGAAGGTTTTCGATGATATGAAGGCGTGTGGGTGCAGAGCAGATGTGGTTACATGGAATACTCTTCTGGCTGTGTTTGGTCAAAGCGGGATGGATACAGAAGTTTCCGGAGTGTTCAAAGAAATGAAGAGATCGGGATTCATAGCCGAGAGGGACACTTTCAACACTTTAATAAGTGCTTACAGTCGATGCGGAGCAATCGAGCAAGCTATGGCTATTTATAAAAGAATGCTCGAAGCTGATGTCACTCCCGACCTCTCAACTTACAATGCCGTTTTAGCAGCACTTGCACGTTCCGGGCTGTGGGAGCAGTCCGAGAAAATCTATGCTGAAATGATGAACGGTCGTTGCAAGCCGAATCAGCTGACATATAGTTCTTTGCTTCATGCATATGCTAACGGGAAACAAATCGAGAAAATACATTCTCTTGCCGACGACATATATTCAGGTGTAATCGAAAATCATCCCGTTCTGGTGAAAACCCTCGTTCTGGTTTATAGCAAAAGCGATCAATTAAAAGAAACAGAGCGAGCCTTCCTGGAGTTGACCACAAAAGGGTCGTCTCCAGATATAAGTACTTTGAACGCTATGGTTTCGATATACGGTCGGAGGCAGATGATTGATGAGGCGAACGAGATGCTAAGTTTCATGAAGAAAAGTGGGATCACACCCAGTCTGACGACCTATAACAGCTTGATGTACATGTATAGCCGTTCCGGAGACTTCCAGAAGTCTGAAGAAATACTGAGGGAGTTTCAGGCGAAGGGAATCAAACCCGACGTCATTTCGTATAATACGGTGATATATGCGTATTGTAGGAACGGCCGGATGAAGGATGCGTCGAGGATCTTTAAGGAAATGATGGGAAATGGGGTTAGTCCTGATGTAATCACGTATAATACTTTTGTTGCGAGCTATGCTGGCGGTGCGATGTTTGTGGAGGCAATTGATGTTGTGAGATATATGATAAAGAATGGTTGTAAACCAAATGAGAGCACATATAATTCTATTGTGGATTGGTACAGAAAGCTTAATAGGAGTGATGAGGCGGCGATGTTTGTTAGTAATATTCGTGAACTCGATCCTCGGATTTCTAAGGAGGAAGAATGTAGATTATCTCAACGGCTCATGATGAAATGATTATAAAACGTCTTTTTTCTGGTTTTCTGACCAACTTTTGCGATCAGCTGCTTATATGCTGAGTGCTACTTTTCATCTGGCCTGTTAGCCTGTAAAGGTGGATACGTACATCGAGGTATGTGAATACCTTTCATGATAAATAGGTATAGGTGCAACTATACATTGCTGTGCTTCTTTGTCTCAAAGTCATTTTTGATCTATACACAATACAATTATTGACTAGTGTAAATATTTCTGTAACGGAAGCTAGTTAAACATATTTATGCTCGTAGGCTTTGTATTCGCTGCTGAATGCTTATATTCTCTGTATACTAGAAAGTGTTTTCAATGTTTATATTGATCTTCTTCATGTTCTGTGGACTTGCTAATCCATTTCTTTATTTTTATGGTCATTTTATTTTGACCAAATCAGGTTTATAAAATTTGTAACTGAGGCAAGTCAGAAATTGTAAATAGTGGTCGATGGAAAACAATGAATAGTTCTCTCAAGTGGGCAATATATATGCTAAGTGTTTATTTATAGTAATAATTAGGGATAATTACAAACTACGCATGGGGTTTCGCTCAAATACAGAAAACTCCCTGAGGTTTCGAAATTACCAACTCAGCCCTGAGGTTCTATTTCTCTCTCACGAACTACACCCGAGGTTCACTATCTTCCGCTTGCCTCAAACCTTAGTGGGGGAGTTGGTAATTTCTGAAACCTCAGGGGGGTTTCTGTATTTGAGTCAAGCCCCATGGGTAGTTGGTAATTATTCCTAATAATTAAACGGAATTGAACAAAGAAAGGTCATCCGTCATTGTACTCTTCACTGCCCAGAACTTCCAATTCCCAGCTTTGCCCAGTAAAACTTGTGACTGGCTCACTTGTTGGTGCCTCCATTTAAGTTGCTCTCCACACACACACACACGCAGAAATATGAACACGTAGTAGTTTTGAGGAAATATGGCCTCCCACAATTGAGGAATAAAATTATGAAATTGTATTTTTCATTTTTCTTCAGTACAGGCATCAAGTATGTTGTGTTATTAGTAGTCATTTGTTCCACTCGTTTCATGGTTTTCTCATATATAGTATGTGGAAGGAGCAAGTGTGATACAGTGATTTAATTGGATAAAAATGGTTGTTCATTGATCTGTTAATTGTTGTAAGTTTGAATTGTTGAATGAAAGAATGAGCTATACAAATAGGTTGCACTTAATTATTGAGGAAAATCAGAGAAATATCTTCCGGAATTAAATTTGAAAGCGGCAGGCAGAAAATAGGCCAAGGCGGCTTGTAGCTGAGGCTACCGAATGAATTACCTTTCTTTGCGAATTAAAAAATAACAAATTGTGTAACCAAATTGCCTACCAATTTTCGTATAGCATCGACAAAACCCCTATTTTACCAAACAAATTTTCATTCAGATTTAATTGCAAAGTCAACAGTATGCACCAACAGTCCAACACCCCTAGCGAAATATATATTAAAATTGAATAGACACATCTACCTACGCCAATCGAGCTCAAGTTTTAATTCCACGGATGAAGAAGAAAAAGAAGAAGTAACAACGCGTTGGTAACTACTACAAATACATGATCATCAGCACAGACTGATCAGAGCCTTGTCCAAGTATAAACAAGTATCTTCTCAGCCAACTCAAAGTTAGTACGTAAAACACCCGGCATGGCTTCAATATCCTTAATACAGTTTCCAAGTGTCCAAAACGTGGGACTAGTCATCGGAGTAACCGGCATCGTGGGCACCAGCTTGGCCGAGATCCTCCCACGCTCCGAGACCCCCGGCGGCCCCTGGAAAGTCTATGGCGTCGCCCGGCGTCCCCAACCCTCATGGTACGCCAACACTCCTCTACAATATATTCAGTGCGACGTCACAAACTCAGAAGAAACCCAAACAAAGCTCTCAACTCTCACAGATGTCACCCACATCTTCTACGTCACCTGGACCAGCAAATCCACCGACCTCGAAAACTGCGAAGCCAACGGACAAATGTTACGCAACATTCTCGATGCAGTTATCCCAAACTGCCCGAATCTGCAGCACATTTGCCTGCAAACCGGTCGGATCCATTACATTGGTTCGTTTGAATTATTCGGGAAACCTAATCCCCATGAATTGCCTCTCCATGAGGATTTACCGCGATTAAACGTCCCCAACTTTTACTACACCATGGAGGATATCTTATCCGGAGAAGTTAAAAGGAAGAACGGGTTAACATGGTCGGTCCATCGACCCGGTTTGATCTTCGGATTTTCACCGTGCAGCATGATGAACATCGTGTGCACGCTGTGCATTTACGCCTCTATATGCAAGCAGGAAGGGACGCCGTTGAGATTTCCCGGCAGTAAAATAGTGTGGAAGGGATATTTTGATTGTGCCGACGCGGATTTGGTAGCGGAGCAGGAGATTTGGGCGGCGCTGGATGGACGGGCGGCGAATGAAGCGTTTAACGTTAGCAATGGGGATGTGTTTAAGTGGAAGTATTTGTGGAAGGTGCTGGCGGCGGAGTTTGAGGTTGAGTATATTGAAGAATCTGATGAGGGATTTGCGGAGAAATTGAGGTTGGAGGAGATGATGAAGGACAAAGGGCGAGTTTGGCAAGAGATTGTGAAGGAGAATGGATTAGAGTGTGGGAAAATGGAGGATGTTGCGAACTGGGGGTTTGTAGATGTTGTTCTTGGATCAGAGTGTTTGTTGGATAGCATGAATAAGAGTAAGGAGTATGGTTTTACGGGGTTTAGGAATTCCAAGAAAGCGTTTCTTCATTGGATTCAAAAGGTCAAGGCTCACAACATTGTTCCTACCTACATATAAGTCTAGGAAAATAAATTACAAAGTAATTGTTAGAGATGGAAATTTAATCATCATGTATAATTATGGTAAGTGATGTAATTTGATAATATCTTCATAATAAATTCATATATCGAGGAGATAATTTTCTATGTATTTTTATTTGATGATATCTCTTTGAAAATTAAAAAATAATTATTAATTAAATAATTTTATTTGATATTATCTTTATTTAAAAATTCAAGAAATAATTATCAAAAGACATTTAATTGAATTGCAACTCCCTTTCTCAACTTCTATATAAAGGGGTCATGGGCAGCTCATTCAACACATTTCGAGTCGAGACCACAACAGAGCAGATAGTTCAAACCTTCTACACGGACAAGCCAAGCATCCAACCATATCAAATAAGCGCCAAGTCTCCATAAGTCTTCCATATCTGCAAGTGATCAAGTCTCAAAGTCATCTTCAGATCTCAACTCCTAATCTTCAAATCCTCTCCAAGTCATCTTCATTAAATTCAGGACTTGTCTAAGCTTGGAATTTGGATCCCGATCCAGCAAATTTAAACATGTTTGAACTTTGAATCTTTTTATAATCATTAATGTTTAAATGCATTACGCATATCAAATAAAAGAAGTTGTTTTCCGGTGGGTTCAAGCAACTGGTTTTTAAGTGTGTATGACCCCTATTACAATATGCAACTAACATCAACTCTAACTAATTTTAATTTTATTTCGCCTTTATGCTCGGACTTTTATTTGGAGAATAAATTCAATCCGGCCATTTGCCCTATATGTTTTTGGCATCCACGTTCTAAGTTCAACTACAGACTACAGTTACTACTTACTACACCAATTCTAATTTTAGTTGTAAACTTTAGGATAACTATGAAATTAGAGGCAATTAGAAGTCACCATCCCAACTTAAAATAGTTGTTGATCACTACCACCGAAATAAAATAATAAATAATTGAAAGAGAATATGAATTTCTCTTCCTCTCTTCTTTGTGGAGGTTTCTAAAATGAAGAGTTTATTTATATGATGGGAGTTGGGTCCGACATATTTATTTATTTCTTGATCATTTTTGTTACCATCTTATAAAAGATTTTTTTGCTCTAAAATATCCTCGGCCTGTACAGCTATTACCTCTTCCCATGTTCAAATAAGCATTAGTTATAAACAAAATTTCTACACGTAAGAAATTGTAGAAATTGCCTGTATTATTGTCCTCTCAATGTGTCTGCATCACACACAAACAAAAATCATGAATTAAGCTCTATTCTCAACTCTTTCCTCGCACCTCCTCTACCAGAATTATTTCAATTTTCAATCCTTGAATTCACGGACAAAACTGAATCTCATACACACAATTAAGTCCAGATTCTCTGAGGCTGAAGATGAGCTGGTGGTGGGCTGGAGCTATCGGTGCTGCAAAGGTGATTACTACATATCTGCCTAATTTGATTGTTGTTAATTTCTCTGTATGTTTGATTATCTTAGTTGATAGATACAGTAATTTGATGATTAATTGATCGGAACAGAAAAAATTGGAAGAGGATGAGCCACTAATAGTAAAGCACCAGAGTGTAGCCCTGATAGTTGGGGTTACCGGAATCGTCGGCAACAGCCTGGCGGAGATCCTGCCACTTTCAGATACTCCCGGCGGCCCCTGGAAGGTCTACGGTGTGGCGCGCCGCCCCCGCCCATCCTGGAACGACGACCATCCGATCAACTACATTCGGTGCGATATCTCCGACGCGGATGACACGCAGGATAAGCTTTCACCTCTCACTGATATCACCCATGTGTTTTACGTCACCTGGGCTAACAGATCCAATGAGGCCGAGAATTGCGAAGCCAATGGCAAAATGCTAAAAAATGTGCTTGATGCGGTAATCCCTAATTGCCCTAATTTGAAGCACATTTGCTTGCAGACTGGGAGGAAGCACTATATAGGACCATTTGAGGCTTTCGGAAAGATTGAAAATCATGATCCTCCATACACAGAGGATTTGCCCAGATTGAATTACTGCAATTTTTACTATACCCTTGAAGACATTTTGTTTGAGGAGGTTCAGAAGAAAGAGGATTTGACTTGGTCTGTGCATAGACCCGGTAACATATTTGGTTTTTCGCCTTATAGCATGATGAATTTAGTGGGTACCCTTTGTGTTTATGCTGCTATATGTAAACATGAGGGGACAGTTTTGAGGTTTCCAGGTTGTAAGGAGGCATGGGATGGATATTCTGATTGTTCTGATGCAGATTTGATCGCAGAGCATCAGATATGGGCAGCAGTAGATCCTTATGCAAAGAATGAGGCTTTCAATGTGAGCAACGGAGATGTTTTTAAATGGAAGCAATTCTGGAAAGTGTTGGCAGAGCAATTTGAGGTGGAATATGCAGAGTACGAAGAAGGGCAGAAACTGACGTTTGAGGAGTTGATGAAAGATAAAGGTCCAGTTTGGGATGAAATTGTGAGGGAGAACGGTTTGACTCCTACTAAGTTGGAGGATATTGGAAACTGGTGGTTTGCTGATGTTATACTTGGGACTGAGAGTTTATTGGATACCATGAACAAAAGTAAGGAGCATGGATTTCTAGGGTTTAGGAATTCGAAGAATTCGTTCATCTCTTGGATTGATAAGGTGAAGGCTTATAAGATCGTTCCTTGATTTGTTACGTGTTTAGTCTGTGCTTGATGAACAAGAGTATGTTTTTGTGGGTTTTTTTCTTGTATCTGTTTTCATGTTTTTTGTGTCATATGGTAATGGTTGCACATCTTTTGTTTATTAAATTAATGCTTGTCAAAGAAATGGAATAGTAGCTGGAAATGAAGCTCTTGTTGTCTGTATTTTTAGTATGGGTTGTAAATGGAGTAAAGTGTGATTATCAATTCCATTGAAGGTTGGATTAGTTAACGGTTGCTGTATTGTTCTTGTTTATATCCTGTTGTTTAATTAGACGGCTTTCGCAGTGGTTTGAAATTATTTGCCTGGTTTACAAAGTAGTGGAGATTGGTCTATGCAAGTGGTTTGTGATGTATAAAATTAATGTTTACCACCATTGCCATTTAGAGTAGACTATCTGCACATTAGGGAGAAGCATATTTTGTTCTGTGTTGCCATGCTACTATTAGCTATTCTGCCAAAATCCGAGCTGTGTTGAAATATGTGACTTTGGTCTGTTGAAACTGGAAAAGCAGTTGAAATTAAGAAGACAGATAATGGAAACCAGCAACAACTTCTTTTGTATACAAGAAAATATTGTATTCACATACACACTGCAATCGCAAGTGGATATAGAAAGCGGATCATTAATCCATCAATCGCCTGAACTAAGCTTCAACGCCAGCCGTTAAAGTTGAGTTTAGTGTCTGTTTGCATTATTCATGTAGTAATAATTGGAATCGATGAGTTATCCAATGAAAATCGTTAAATATCCCTAAAAGGGAGTCCTATTGATCACGCAACTATAAATTAAGTTTGAACTAAGAGTATAGCAACATTAGCCAGATGCTCAAGTAGCCAGGTGAGGTGACCACATATTTATAATTCGGTCCATAAATCATCTGCATAATTTCCACGTTGGTCCCCTTCTCTTCTCTTCTCTTGCTTAGTAATGGGATATAGTCTTTCTTTCTTTATTACCTATATATAGACGATGTACAATTTGCCCAATTGTACGTTTGATGACTGTTGAACTCTTCCAATGTACTAATAATATACGAACAATTAACTAGACAATTGACTAACAACTCTTTTGGGAGGTTACATCTATTATTCGGAGATTTAATTTGACCGGCACCAAAGAAACTTTGAACAACATTGACTCTTAGATGAATGGAATGCAGGAGAGGAGATGCTTCCAGTAGAGTGAACATAGGCCAAAATGTAGTGAAAGTTTACATGAATAACGAAACTTCAAGTGTATTTTTGTAGTAACAAGAACTAATTTGTAGTTATATCGATCACCTTTGGGATATGGATGTAAATCTCCCAATTCTTTTAACCAGGGTTTTCTCAAACAAGATCCAAAAAGACTATTCTATTTACATCTCTACAATTCAACAGAAGATATTTCTGCTTCTGAAAATGGTAAAATCATTCTTTATTTCCACAAAATTCAATTCATATTTCCCCAAAAGTTAAATTTCTGCACCTCCCAAACTGCGGGTGAATCCTTTATTTCCATGCCAAAGGACCTTATCATCTACTTTTGTAATGCTGTTGTTCACATATCCATCAATGACAAATCTCTTGACCAACGCATTTTTGGTAATCATATATATATGAAAATGAGTTAGTGGAATGTTTTAGGAAATAAGTTTATGTGGCAATGATGTGAATTAGTTAGAATTGATTCATTTTGCCATGTAGATTATTTTTATAATTAATTGCATTAATTATTATTTTTATAACTTACATATGTATTTATTGATATTCATATTATTGTTTATATTAAAAATTTGTAACTCCCACTTAATTATAGAACTATTTAACTAATTATTTATAAAATATTGAATTTTTTTTTAATAATTTTAATAAGTTTTAGAGTTATCTATACTGCATTGAATATTCATTAATAAAAATAAAGATAAAATAATATATTCCATAAATTTATTAAAAGAATTATATTTAATATTTTAATTCCTATCAAATATTTTTGACATAGTGAATTCAATTTCTTTTTGTGCATACATAGTGGATTCAAATGAAATTTATCTAACTAAAATAAGAAAAAAAAATATTATATAAGTTTAATTAAGTTGTATTATTATATTAATAATATAAGATAAATAAATAATTGATTTTTTTGGAAAAAAATTCCAAATACACGTATCTCATGTTCATTTTGCGGTGGCAAAGTTATATTTTATTTCAATGTAAATAGATTTATTAAATTATTATATTCGAAATATTAATATTTTTATAGTATAAAAGAAATTTCAATAATGAAAAGAATATTACCATTAATTAATAATGAAATAATAACAAATTATTTAACAAAAAAGATAATACAAAGTATAATAATTAGCTCTTTTTTCGACCAAAAGATAAAGAGATTCCAATCAATATTTATATGGTCTATTATTAAATATTTTTTGTATTATAATTATTATTTTAATATTTATATAACATTCATGATATTCCTTCTATATATATATATATAAAAATATATATTCTCTCTATTACAAATATAAAATCAGTATTTTGTCATAAAAAAAATCATATTACTATTTTTATACATTTGAAATGAGTTTTTTATATACATAATTCCTGATTATTTTATAAAATGAATTACTTTGGTATATGTGCTTCAAATTCTGAATTAATAATTTTTAATATATTATTAATAATCATATAAAAAAAATATGATTCAATTTATTTAATAATGTATATTTTATAATTAAATTTTCCCGTGCAATGCATGGGATAAAATAAAAAACTAGTTTAGTTAGTTGTTTTGAAGTAGGAAATGTTTCAGGCGTTGGACATGCATTTCATAAGAGGAGATATATATGGAAAATAAAACAAACTTTTATACGTAATTCGGATGGACAAGAAGTTTAGTTTTATGTATCTTGTATAAAGTACATAACATTCTTAAATCAAGAACAGTATCACAAGAAGTTCTGATCACAAAAACGATAAGAGTAGAAAGTCACATAATCATGTGCTATGTTTCACTTCATAAGGATAACTCAACCATGTACAAAGCTTATGTTTAATTAGCATACTGCAGTTTTAAATATTGCTCAAAAACCAACATTCCCGACCAAACAAGAAAACTTCCAGTCTACCAAACTCCAACTATCAGAATCACTCTGATAGCAAACACAAAGACCCTAATTTATCATTAAACAAGAAAAGAATGTGTACTTTGGTGTTAGAGCCTATATTTCAAAAATAAACTCCTTTTTATCATAACCCTTCATTACTATCATATTTAAATATATATCTACACCAAACCGCATACTTTTGCAGCACAGTTAATATAGGATCCTCCGTGATTCCTCGTTGGGAAAAATCTTGTCACCAGAATGTTCCACGGCTTCATCTGAATTATAAGAGAAGATATCAACTGGAGCAGTAATACATCCAGCTGCATTTTGTTTATGATTAGGATTTGTAGAGGTTCTATGTTGATCAAGATAAATCACAATAACAGTGATATCATCGTGGAAATGCCGTCTGACGCCTCTCTCAATCTTCTTAATATCTCTGTATCTAACTTCTCTCTTCTTTGCAGCTTCCTGTTGAGCAGCTGCTACTAGTTTCTTGGCTATTCCCTGTAAAAAGTTATCATGTAAATTATTTAACCAATATTTTTAAATAAATGACACTTCTTTCAAGAGGGTTTTCAAGAATGCTTACAGCTCTTGGGTTTTTTGATACTATTTGAACAGCTGCCTCGTCACTGAGGTGTTCCCAGAGACCATCAGATGCAAAAATTAGAAAGAGATCTTGTGGTCTCAGTTTTCTCGTTACAATAGAAGGTTCAGCTGATAATACTGGTCGTTTCATTGGAACAAAATTTCCATATTGCTGGAAAATTGGGTCTCTGTAAAAATCAGGTTTCTTTAAATATACGTCGCCAATTGATCTAGACACCTGCAGAGAAGAAAAGAAAAATATTAGGAAATTATCATCTTTTTTGATGAAATAAATTCAATAGTAATGAACTGGATACTAGAGTAAACACAAAACATAAATAAATAAAACAAAAAACGAATTGGATAAACAGACGAACACTTTATATCTCAACGGGCCACCACACTTTCATTACCTCTAAATCATATGGAAAGAAAGAAAAATAGATTCTAAAAGCTAAATGAGCTCTCAGTGAACTACAGCCATCACGATCTTCAAGATGGCAAAAAGAAATGCAGAATAATATATTTCCAGCAGAATCACAACACTTTGCTTTTATAAGATCTTCATGTACATGTCATGTGCGAAAAGCAATCTACTTTGACTTCAGCTACATGAAGGCAGAGCATGTGATTCCTGGAAGAGTAGCCAACACACAACACAACCCTTTAGAACATTGAACTGATTTTGCACCTTTCTTGATGCATCTCGAGACATTTCTCACATATTTCTAAGGACAGATTCAACAAATGAATTTTTCAGAGATTTTTCTGTTAATAATGTATAAGATTTAAGGGATCACCTGAATTATTCCTTTGATTCTCCAAACTCCTCTGCAATAGACCACGACCGGTGAGTCGTCAGGATGAAGGGATTCAACCTCCCTTCTCACTTTCTCGCATGAAACATTATGATCTGTGGATAATCTTTCAGCCACCAGATTTTTTTCTCCATCAAAACCTTTTCGGCCTAGAACAGCTCTTGAATCTCCTAAGTTTGCTACATATAATTCACCATCTGAAATTGCACCAACCAAACAACACGATCCCACTGAAGCAATTTGTGGTTTGACTGGCAATGATCTCTTAACTAAACGCGTAAAATCCTCTTCGGTGGCATTAAAAGCTTTCTTTATCACGTCTGCTGACAATCCCCCTTGCTCTTTGGAAAATTCTAGAAAGAACAAACAATTTTATGTCAAAAAGGATGGCCGTCTAAGGAGAAAAGAAACCATAAGAATAGTTTGGCTTCAACAAATTGTCTTTAGAATACAAATTTCAACAACTTTTCTGATGTCATAAATTGAACATTATTTGCTTCTCGCTAATCAAAGACAGAACCTTCAAGGATACAAAGGTAGGAAAAGGGTTGATTTGGAACTACACAAGCATTCGAATAACTCGATCAAAAAAAAAATCAATTTTAACGAATTATTACACACACAAAAACATAAATATCACCGAAATATCTCAAAACAGTGAACTCCAAAACCTTACTTATTCTTTACTCTTTAAAAAAAAAAAAAAAAAAAAAAAAAGAAACAAGCCGACTCACATAGATGAAAATGAGAGAAAAAAAAACTGTAGAATAGAGGAGAACCCACTCAATAAACCCTCAAATACGCCGAAACAAAAAAAAAAAGAAAACCCAGAAAAACACAAACTGAACATAATTGAAAGAAGGATCAAAATAATTACTGTGTAGATAAGGAAAGAGGTGGCGGTTAACAAAGCGAGAGGCCTCAGGTCCACCGTGGCCGTCGTAAACTCCGACGAAGGTGGCAGACGGCGACGTGAACACCTGACTCTGATCCTCAAGGCTAGAATTGGCCTGAACAACCGCAATTGAGAATTCTCCGGAGGCGTGAGGCTTCAAATCCGTGTGCCAAAGCAAGCCGTCCCCATTTCGCCTTCCTAAACACCGGAAACAGCACGATCTTAACATCTCTATGCAACGCCCACTTGTACACCCGTAATTTTTAACAGTTGGGAGGATTTCAAGGTACGAGGATTTGTGTGCTTGTGATTTGTGTGTCGTAAAGTTTTAATTTAGGGGTTGGAATTTGTGTTTTTCACGGGGTTTTATGCATGATAGAGAGTGGAAAGTCGAACCGCGTTAAAGGAATAGTTATAATAGGAGGAAGCAGAAGCAAAAGCAGAAGCAGAAGAAGAAAACCTATAACACGGCGCACCAACTTGTACAACGCGCTTTTATTTTATAATTTTATTTTATTTT
The DNA here is from genome assembly GCA_958496215.1 of Verbena officinalis. NCBI lineage: Eukaryota > Viridiplantae > Streptophyta > Magnoliopsida > Lamiales > Verbenaceae > Verbena > Verbena officinalis. Next base: position 31,125,045 of record OY292389.1, read on the forward strand.
ACTGTTTCTGATGGGGTGGGGATTTCTTTTTCCTTTTCTTTCGAGTTACCTCTTCATTAAAAAATTATATTCTTTATGGAAAGAAAATTAGGGTTGAGTCAAGTAATTATGTAATTGGATATTTTGATGATTTAACTAAAAAAATTGAGTTTGAATTGGGTGCTACACTTTCATTTTATTTAGGTACTAACTATTTTCGGAGCCCAAGAATTACCATAGCAAATATTTGTTATTGTTTATATTTTTGGGCCATATTTTGAAAAATAAAGAATTACCTTTTACGCTACATGCACCTTTATTTCTTATGTGATTTCGTGTTACACTAGCTAGTCTTAGTAGAGGAAGTCCCCTACAAAGATTTTAGATTTTATATATGGTAGTTATATTACTTACTCTCTAATCTTTTTTCTAATTAATGTTATTACCAGGTAACACGTTGTTGGAAAGTAGTTATAGATGGTTTTTTCAAGTAATATAGTGTTGACTTCAACCTAAAGCCAATACTAGATTTCTTCTTGTGGGGTTGATATTTTATATATGTTTGGTAATTGGTGTGTGAAAAGAGGAATATTTTATACTTTTATTGGATGTTTTGAATGGATTTTTGCACAATGGTAAAGTTTACTATACATGGATGTGACTTGGATCCACAGATTAGGATTAGATTTGCTTATTTTATAAAATGAATGATTGAACTTTATGTTAAACAATTAATTAATATGGTAAAATATTTAAAAGAAAAAGTCGCTCCACGGCCACGATAAGAGAAATATAATATCATTTCAATGAAAATTAATACGGTGGCAAACAAAACCAATCCTTAATAAGGACAGTAACTGGAAAATGTTAGGTTGGAAAACTCTACTTTTTTGTTGTTTAATCCCATCCCATGTAATGCTTGTTAGTGTATTTTGTGCTAATTAAAACTCAAATTGATCAAGATAAGATTAGATATAGGTGAAACCAACTATAATTTAGCACGTTTTCATAGAGACTATCGGTTGCATCATTGCATGTTGCAAGTGCTGGAAGAGAGGAAAACTGAAATTTAGTTGGAAAACAAAAATTTAAAATCAAGTTATTATGCCATATATATTCTATTCAATGATGGCGGAGTTATATCTTTTACAGTACGAATATGTAATTCAAAAGAATGTAAGGATCCGATCTTTCAAAAAAACACTTAATTCCTTGACCATTAAAAGGAAAGAGAAAGCAGAATATATAGCAGAACAAGTCTTGTTGTTAAAAGAAAAGTAAAGTTATTAATTAATGACTATTTTTACCTAAGTTTTTTTATCATGATTTAGATGGCCCATCGATCATTCATGTGATTAATGACACAATGGAACCTTACTTTACTCATATATATTTTTATTTTTCCGATACACCTCATTTTCAAATAACATTAGACTTAACTGCTGCAGGCATGTGTTTCATTTAATTATATTTTTCAATGTTCAAAATCATTGTGTTTGGTTTTAATGCAGACATGAAAATATCTATCTGTAGATTATTTGTGTAAAAAATTGTATTCAACTTTTTAAGTTTACCTTATTTCCATTTTATTACGTACCTAATCATGTAAATTTATGGTGATGTACCCATAGTATTAATCCTTGCCCAAACCAAGAAATTGACCTAGTCTCGTACTCGACTATACTGCAAAACAAAATATAATTAATTACAAGATTGATTTTTAATTTCTTCACCAATCTAGAATCCCACCAATTTAGATATGGCCCATTCATTGCAGTATATATATATATATATATATGGAAAACACTTTTATATCAATATTTTAATCAATTTATTAAACTTAAATACATATATATTATTGATTTGACCATTCATTACATTGTATTAGGTGATCTATCAAACCCATAATATGAATGAAACGATTCGACTCAATTACGAGTCATGTCTCAAGAATTTTATTTTGATAAATTTGGTATATAAATGGCTATGGATCATGAACTTTAATTATTTATTATTTTGATAAATTTTATCTTTAAGGATTAAGGTGAGTGAGTGCATAATATATGTGTAAGGAATATTTTAGGAGGACTAAGACTTAAGAGATATATTAGACCTCATGCACGCTTTGTCCCTATAACATAGAAACACACTATATATCTTTGAGCAACTGCTGAATATGCCTTTCGAGTGCCCACAACTAGCTAGAATACTAAAGCAAAGTGAAGTGACTGCACTTGTGCATACTTGTCAATGTCTATTTTCTAATGGGAAATGCACTCGCAAAAATTCTAAAAGGCAAACTCTAAAGGGGTGCAGATTAACCCACATGCATATATTCACCCATTTTTCTTACTAGAAACTTCGTCGCCACTTATTTAAAAGTGCCGATACCGGTATAATGTTTCTGAGAACACCTTATCTCAAAATAAAATTCACTTAAAAAAACAAATAAAAATCCAAATGAAAGAATGAGAGTATATATAGGAGACTCTTCGTTGTAGATACGTGATTGTTTCCATGATCAAAACTTAGAAATAATTGGGGTAACGAAATTAAGTTGGTTATTTTTGGAACTTTTCATAAATCAATGTCCTCAAGTTGAAAATCATAATTAATTTGGACTCTACTTTGGAAAATGGTCCTTCAAAGTTGGAATCGTGAAACACGACGAGCTCGCCTCTCCATATCAACAAAAGACTAAGACTGAGAAATATTAAATTAAATAGGGATCGATTCTGATTGGATAAGTAGCTAGTCTAATTAATATTGTGACTGAGTAGCTAGTAATTTGAATTGACTGGTTGGCTGCAATAAATCCAAGAATACAGGAATATATATCTTTACCAATGCAAGCAAGCTGCAGGTCAAGTCTTCCCCGGCCAGGCAGAGGCTGCTTTCAGGAAATTGATATAGCCAACACAAAACAATTTTGAATTATTCAATGTATAGTAGTTGTTTGCCTACGCCTACATTTGAAGCCACAATCTGGACTCCACAGTATTATGCAAAGAGAGCTACAAATCCACCGAAATATCACTGAGTCCACTTGGGCTTCTTCTAAATTAATTCCCACCTAAAATCTTCCCAAGAAACTGCCTCCCTCAAGAGGAACATGACTTGCGTTTACACGCTACACAAGATTTTAAAACATATATAAATGCTAGTTGGTCGTTCGTCCATTTCATATTAAATGCATAAGTTGGCACAGCTGCTATCCCATTATCTGGCCTAACAGGCTAATACACAAACTGGTATGTTCTACATATGTACAAAATGATTCGGTTCATACATATCATATCATATGGTGCATATTATACCCGACAAATACACCAAATATTTGAATTATATTATATATGTTGCCCCCAAAGATCGGGTACACAGAGAGTTTTCTGATGCTCTATATGGGACCGAAGAGAGTCATGACTCAAATACAAAAAAGAAAACCCAGAATACCATTAATTTTCTGCATGAAAGTATTTTTAAAAGGGAAAAAATGCAGAAAACTCCCTTGTGATTTAGCGTTGTCGCATAAAATCCCATGTTTTTAATAAACATAACTTCATGTGTAGATTGACATCCTGAAATAAAAAAAGAAGAAGCTCTTCATCTAAAATAAACGGTACGTTGAACGTATTTGTTCATTTGCTTCTTGCTCTTCTATGAATTTTTACAATTTAGTAGGTGATTTTTAACTTAATTAAATATCTTTCTTTTCTTCATTAAACATATTTTAATATCTACGCCACATACTAAAAAGAGAATTTTGAAACAAAAAAAGAGAGCAGCAAACGCACATCAACACAGTCTGTTCTAAAAGAAAAGGGATTTTTGCATGGTATTAATTTACACTATAACTTTTATGCATATACATAAAGTACAAGGAGTTTTTATACAGCTTCGCTGAAATACAGAGGTTGCATTTTCCCCTTTTAAAAATGTAAAGAAAACGTAAGGTACTTATCAATGGAGAAGACTGTAATTGGTTCGCATCAGAACTGAGACAAGCTACCAGTCACCAGAGCATGGAACATGCATGTTTCAAAATATAAGGCTAATTTTCAATTTGAATATAAAGTCTGCCATTGGCAAGAAGCATGAATATCAACAGAAAGCAGTGAAAGGTTTCTTTGTACACAAGGAACACATAAACACCGTGTCAGCTTCTCATCTTTCAAACACAAAACTCAAACCCAATTTACAACCTTCTAGTCCTAATCACATACAACATCAGATAGAAATAAAACAAATCATCAACTGAGACTTCTCAAATGCTCGCTAACAGAAAAAAGATCAAAATCAAGAAAACCTTCAAACAGCTAAACATCCCAGATTCTCCTTTTCTTATAAAGTTACACGGATAGTCCTCCTACAATACGGGCAATCTCCACAAGTTCTAACCCAAGGATCCAAGCAACAAAAATGATACCTATGCCCACATGGCAGACGTATCAGCTCGTCTCCCTCCATGAAACTCTCAAGGCATATGCTGCATTCCTTCAATGCCCTTGATGTGCCCTTTTCATCACTTTCCTCCAGGAGATGGAAAACTTCAAGACACAAGCAGCTTATTGCTTGTTGACTGAGACCTGCAGGTCTCTTGCTGATTTGCTGGTCAACAGAATTGGTTAAGGGGGCAATTGCAGCAAGCCATTCGTTAGATATTTCGGTTTCCCAATCTCCAGCATCAACAAGCCTGAACTCGTCCCTTATTGTGATGTCATTACGATGGCTACCAGAAGAATTCCTGTTACTACGCCTACAATGGAAAATTATTGTCCAATTACACACAGGCATACAATGATAATAGAGACAAATGAAAGAACTCAAGGAGATGAACACGCAGGGAAGCTATGCAGGAAAAAAGGTAAAAGAAACCAAATATGACAGTTGGTTGAAATTCTCAGTTGACAGTTATGATGAGTTTAAGATGGTCAGTATCTTGAACACTATGTTTGGTTCTAGGATTTGGTATGGAAAAGAAAAGAATAGAAAAAGTACCCTGAAATCCTCAACTTGTTCGATCGTAAATAAAAAGAGTGAGGAAATTAATTTCCCAAAATTGAAACGAAATTATAAGATTGATTAATATATAGGGGTGAATTAAGGGATGGGGTATAACAGAATTGAAGAGGTTAGTTGTCATCATGATATTTTAAGCATGAGAGTAATTTGTCCCCGTTTTCCTTGTTTTTCTCTTTTTCTAAACCATTTTGTGAGGAAAATGATTTTGCTTCTTCTTAGTGCATTTTCTAATTTTCTTTTCTTCTCCTTTCTTCCTATTTTCTTTAGAAACCAAACACCAGATTTACTTTTTTTCATTGTTTTCTCCAATTTCTACCCTAAAATCCTAGAACCAAACATAGTGTAGAACTTTATATTTTCTTTAGTTATTGTCTTTTGGGGGCGGTGGGGAGTTTAGAGCTGAATGAATGTGAACCCACCTGCTACCAGAGAGAGTTACACCTCGCAACCTTTGCAACAGCCTTTCTCTAGCAAGAAGCACAGCTCCAGGAAGCCGGTCATTCCCACTCAGCCTATCTCGTGCAATTTCTTGATTTCCAGAATGAACAACGTTTCCCGAAGAAAATTGACCACCTTCTTCAATTCGAATTGATTCACGTTCCTGCTCATGTCAATGGAAGGAAATAAGAGCATGCAAAGTGAATGGTGGGAAGGTTTTACTTTTGGATTATAACATGATTGAAAAACTTCACATTCAAGAAGGCACATACATAGTACTGGGTAAAGGGATGAAGCAAAGCCTCACAATCACATATATAATCGATATTCGTGGGTAGGAAATACGTCCCACTGCATTAATTACAACACCCTGAAAGTGCCGCTCAAGCACTTCCAAAATAGACATGTTAAGCTCAAAGTAGGCAATTGTAAACAAATTATAAACATAAGTCTCCACACATTAAACACCATCAGAGCAATCACCAATTGACGCTTTCAAACATACCCCAGACTTGGTAATTTAATGTAAAGTAGGCATTCGTAAGCAAAACAGATATAAATAAAAGTCTCCAGGCATCAAATACCATTAAAGCTTAAGCAATTACCACTTTAACTCTCTCAAACGTACCCAATATAGGAAAGGGAAAATATCGAAACTGCAAATACCAGCTCTATCCCAACTAATCCCACTTAAACAATTCATTTATCATTCTTTTTTTGGTCGAAAATTCATTTACCATTCATTACAAAGACATTACCTCAAAAAATAATAACTAAATGAAAATCTCACTTGAGCTGGATGAGAAGCGCGATGCAGTGGTGGTTGTCTGGGTTGATGAAGAGGCCGTCGGAAAGGATCGCAGGCGTCGGGATCGAATCGTTCGCGGCGGGCGTGAATCCCGGCGGGAGTGTTGTGGTGGCGATGGCGTCGACTGGCCCGACCGGGAGGCGGCGGAGAACCTAAATCCGATCCAAAACCTAACGGATCCGAATTCCGACCGAGTCGCGACCTCCTATTGTGGAATAGCTCCGAAGCGCTCGTCATACAAGTTCAATTAGCAAGTTGGTAGGAATATCTATGAGGCAAATAGGTTGTGGATTAGATTATTCAAAGGAGAAACAGATAAAAAAGAAGAAAGATTGAAATACAATATCTATTTTCCGAGAAATTATGAGATTTGAGTGAATGTGGACTAAAGAGGATAAAATTGGAGAGAATGGCGGCGATACCTTCGCGGAAATGCAGAGAATGGAACGACAAAGGGAAAGTGAACTGCTGCTGTGCGTGCCTGTACCAGTACAAGGTATGTATACGTATAATACGATCGATCGTGTACGTAACTTATCAACAAGAAAACGAAAATAAAATAAAAATTAAAAAAATTGTTACAAAATGGGACTTATGCCACATGTATGCCTTAATCTAATTTAATGAAAGAGATTTTATTTTATTTTGGACAAAATTTAATGAAAGAGATTTAAATAGCAATGTGGCAGAACTATATACAGAGGTCAACACCAGAACATTCAAAATTCAATTCAGACATGAATTTCCAAGAAATACATGCTATCACACTTTAAGGACCCAATTTTTGGGTCATCTTTGTTTACTTTAACATCGTATTTGATACAAATATTATGATTTAGTAACTCTCATAAATATTATGTTACATTTGTTAGTGGAATACAGAGAAGAGGAAAGAGAATTTAGGCGAGAGAAAGAAAATTAATCAGGAATCTATGTAACAATATTAGAAATGAAGATACATATTAGGAATTTACTCTTATAAATATTATGTTACATTTGTTTGCGGAATACAACTATCTTGTTAGGCGAAATAGGAATGCTTGTGTCGATAGTTTAACTAAGTTAGGGCATAAGTTAAATGAATCTTGTATGGTTTGGTCTGACTCCCTATCGAGATCATTGATATTATAAACTCCGATCGTTTGAATTGATTTAATTGCATCTCTTTTCGAAAAAAAAAATGAATACGGCTATCAATTTACACGGGAGAGATTTATAATTATGCATATAAAATTAACAATCCGACATACATACGTCGTACGCAAGTTCCTACAGGAATTTTGATGGCATTGTGTGAAACCTAAATCGCTTTACTAAATACTCGCTTGTACCTAAAACTCGTTATCATTCTATAGCGATTTTAGGTTTTTCCCAAAACCGTCCCAATATTGATTTATCGTCGTTTAATGAGAAACACGAGTCTGTGCTGTGTCAACCTCCGAACCGGCACTGTCTCATTCGCACTTCTCCACTAAAACAATAGAGACATCGGATTATTAGTTATTACACGCAATTTTCTGTAAAATCATCAAATCCTATTACGTGAAAGCCCCATCCATATGTTGTCTATCTGACACATTCTGATTAGATTTAGATCCCTAATTGAATAATGAAATATAGAGGGAAAAGAGTTCTGGGCCTTGAATCAAAGCTCAAACTCCCAATTGTTTTCTTCTTATGCTTCTGCTTCTTTCTTGCTGGCCTATTTGGATCCATTATCATTTCTCAGGTAAAACCGTGAAATCCCTCTATAGTTGGGTATTATTGTGTGTGGTCAAACGTACGGTTGAATTTGATTTTGTTTGCAGGATGTGAATAGGGGTGGATCTAGGCATAAATTGTCGGAAGATTTTCAATATGAAGAAGTCCATCCTATGTCTCATGGTGACACTGGAGAGCCTTTCGTCAATACTATCCCATTTCAGGTTCCTCCCTTAAACTGATATTTTCTTTGATTTTGGGATTTGAAAATGGTCAATTATCTTGTATCTCGTTTATTAGAAGGAGTTTCCAGTTTTTTCTTATGATCAAAGGACTATTTGATGGAAAGTTTACCTAAAACTTTGGAAAAATATAGCAAGATAACTGACTGCTTATTAGGGGCTTGTGTGTGTGTGTGTGTGAGAGAGAGAGAGAGAGAGAGAGTCATTCTATAAAGTTGGATTTGAATCTTCACCAATTTCACCTAAATGGAACCTTAATAATATGAATGCAGATCCTGAGTTGGAGTCCACGAGCTCTGTACTTCCCTAATTTTGCGACAGCTGAACAGTGTGAAAGTGTAATTGAAAAGGCTAAGACTAAGCTTAAACCATCAGCACTTGCTCTGCGCAAGGGAGAGACTGCTGAGACCACCAAGGGAATCAGAACAAGGTTCCTCCTTTCATTATCTTTTCTATGAAGAAATTTATACTTCTGCGGACTTCATTTTATTCTTGGAATAGAAACAGATAGTTATGTAAGACCAATCAAGATACAGTAGTCATTGAATTAACAGTCTGCTTACTTTAAAAGAACATGTTTGGTATGCTTCACTTACAAATGTGCAGACAATGATGCATTTAATTTGATATTGCCTGTGTATGTTATATATTATATACGTTAGCATGGCAAAATTTCTTTCCCATTCCCGATTGTTGATTCTTATTGTATTCTTGGCCATTCCCCTTTATATTTGTGTTTTAAGTGTTGCGATGCTTAGCATTTTCTTTCCTTTTGCTGTTTTATCTGCATTTATTATTTCTTTGTTTGATAGGAAAAGCTATTTCTTTTAAACATTCAAGTCTTTGTTTTGGTGATAAGATTGAATTAACTCACCAAAAAAAAAGAGAAAAAGATAAGATTGAATTGAAGGATGTTATGATCTTTGAAGTGTTTCGGTAGCTGTATTGATCACTGTTTCGGTGGTTGTTACCTATTCTTCGTATTAAATTTCCATGCAACAGTTCAGGCGCATTTATCAGTGCATCAGAGGACAGAACTGGAACTTTAGAATTTATTGAGAGAAAAATTGCAAGAGCAACAAGGTTACCAAGGAGCCATGGGGAGGCAAGTTTTTTGCCCTTAGTTAGTATAAGCCTTTTGCTACTGCCCATAATTCACGAAGTATATTGATTAGACACTGTTAAAACTTCAAATTTAGCTGAAAATCTCTATGTTCATAAACTGAAAAATGCATTTTTGAGAAAAGTTGAAAGATTCAATTTTGCATTACAGGTAACATTTGTGAGATAGTGTTGAGTAATGCGGCATATCACCATATTGCAGGCTTTCAATGTTTTGCGTTATGAGATTGGACAAAGATACGTTTCTCATTATGATTCCTTCAACCCATCAGAGTATGGCCCACAAAAGAGCCAAAGGGTATATTTATATATACTGTCTGCACTCAATTACTTGTTTTATTGCAATTAGTAGATGGATTATTACAAAACCAGTCGACTTCCTCTTGCAGGTAGCTTCCTTCTTATTGTACTTGTCTGATGTGGAGGAAGGTGGAGAGACCATGTTCCCGTTTGAGGTAATAGTGTAATATTGACTATTTGTTTCTTTTTTATGTTTTATCGGAAATATCTATGCATATCGCATCATGTCTGAATTATTACATGATTGGTGCAGAATGGGTCAAACATGAAAATAGGATATGATTACAAAAGCTGCATAGGTTTGAAGGTGAGGCCACGCCAAGGAGATGGTCTTCTCTTCTATTCGTTATTACCAAATGGAACAATTGATGAGGTAATAACATTAACAGTACATTATTCGAATTTCTTTTCATTTGGGTCATTTTTCTTTTCCCTCGTGGCTTTGATTTGCTTTAGAACTAATGTAATGTAATTATATCAGACTTCGCTCCATGGAAGCTGTCCGGTTGTGAGGGGGGAGAAATGGGTTGCCACAAAATGGATCAGAGACAAACCTCATTCATGAAGAAGAACAGTTTCTTTCTTAATTCTTGAGATAATTTTAAAGAGTACTTCAAATGTCATGATATGTGAGGTACAGTGTATGATCTGAGTAACATCAGGAATGATTTGTCCAAGGACTATGGCCATGTTGAACTAAATAAGATATTTTTAGATGAACGGTATTTATTCTATGAAGAAAAGTATAAAAGTTATAGAGAGAATAATTCTGAAATAAGGAGATGGAAGAATCAATTGAATTGATTGTTGTGTTATCCTTAGAGTATATACATATATATATATACAAACAAGAGCTAATTACAAGGACTAATTACATATAATTTGTAGCAAAAATAAAGGAGCTAATATATCTCAATATTCTCCTTGAATAAACAAATTCCCAAATCATCTCTTTCTTGATTTCTTTTCCTTTTTCAGCCGCACATTATTCTCCAAAATTTTCTCTTTGAATTGATGATGATTCTGAACATAAGAATCATGTGGATTTTCTTCTTCTCCAACATTCTATATTGGAAATTTTCCACTGGTCTGCTTAGTATGACGATGTCATAATTTGAAACTAATATTTAACGTTGATCTTTTTTTAGCCTTGAATTTGTCAAGGTTATGTGTGAAGTTAATTTTGAACTATTCGTGATGAAGTCCTCCCAATATGCTGGCCACTGCACCATTTGGATCTTGAAATTGAGAGATGAAATGCTAAGTTTAAAAAAATGATTTTGAAGGGAAAGGAGGAGGAGGAAGAAGATACTCGAATTATTTGAAACAATTGAACCAGTACTGTACTTCTTTTCGTTTATTTTGTAAATCGGTTTTCCTTTACAAATTCTCAATCCAGACAAAACGAAAATTTTCAATTTTTTATCAAGCACAGGACTCAAGTTGTCGAACAAGATTGTCATAACAATCTCTGGAGCTTACTACATCTTCGTACATATTTATCAGATGTATCCTTCTTAAGGCTTTTGTAAATATTTCAACGGATAGAATACATTTGATAGTTGAATGGGTGATAAAGTGATATCGGAATTTAATTTTGCTTTCTTTTATTTACTAAACTGAAACTATTATATCACTTTTGCGTATATATTCTCCATCTATCTACCGAATATACCATATCAGGTGTAGGATGGAGCATAACTCTTATTAATAATTTGTACATACTCATATATTTTACCCTTTATCATAAGAGAAATTCGTTATTTCCTTTTAAAATCGATATATCGAATACAATTACATATGATTAGTGGTTTCTATAATTTTTTAATTATACATCTAATTAATAATTGGAAGTTACACCTGTCATTTTTCTTTACCTTTTTTAATCTTCTTCAGCTTCAAGCAGAAGTCAACAATGATGAAAAAAGTAAATCAAATGACTTTTTGGGGGATAAATAATGATGAAATAACTCTAGTTAACCTCAAAAAGTAAAAGATCAAAGACCAAAACAGATATTTTTAACTTAAAAAGGAAAAAGGAAAAGAAACGGCCAAAATCATGTTGACTAGCGCCGAACGGCGTCGCATTATCAAGCCAAATGGTTCCACCGTACCATCCTACACCCGATATACAGGATTCACACTCTACACTTGACCGTTGGAGAGCGAAATATTCGCCCACTAACGGATACTTTCTTCTTTATGAAAAAAGAAAACTAAAACCCAATCGATAGCAGAAATCATTTACTCCTCTTCCTCTTCTGAATTTTCGTCGGTCCAAAAATCAAACCACCCTCACTCTTCTTTTTGGACAAACACAGAATTAATGTTGAATTAATTCGTCAAAACTTTCCCTGAATTTCAAATTTGTTTGTGCTGTCAATTAATTGGTCTGATTTGTGTTCATCACCGTCCCCACCCTTCAAAGAAGAACAATCAAGAACACGATTTATTGTGTATATTAATTAGGGGTTTGGGCGAAAAGGGAATGGATCTTGGTTGTATTGATATGGGTTGTGTTGAAAAGTTGAGGAAGGAAACTTCTCTTGACAAAGATAACAGTCCAAAGGAGTCTCTCATGTCTGCTTCTAAGCTTGGAAAGGTATTCTTTCTTCATTGCTTCTTAATTTGATTTTTTTTCCCTTGTCCACTTTTAGGGATGATTTTTTCATTTTCTAATTTCAATTTTGATCTAGTGTCAAGTATTTGATTTCTTGATATATATGATAACTGGTTTTATTTCGTGGTTTAATTTTAGTAATGGGCTATGTGTGTGTATGTGTGTTTGACAATTTATAAGTTCTCTGTTCCGAAACTTGACATGTAAATCTTTGTCGGACATAGTATATGACAAACTGTATGAACGATGGGGGAATTCTCAGTTACTGATGAAAATTGAGGAAATAAAAAAGGTTTTTTCTGGAACTTGGAAGTTGGATCATCTTGATTGACATTATATTAGTTTAGTTTCAGCAATACATAGTACAAACAGCTGGTAGGTTAGTTCTGGATTTATTTTAGTTTTCTACTTGCAATTAGGCATATTTAAGTACTTCTGAGATTATTTCAAAAAAAGTACTTCTGAGATTCTTGATATTGTCTGTTCATCTACTCTCTTGGCTTCACTAGTTTCCATAAAGAAATTGAGGAAAATCATAAATGTTATATATTTGAGTCCACTGGTACTGCTGTATGATCTTATTTTAGCTGCATTATTGTTTAATACAGAATAATAAAGCGAAGGATGCAGTTCGATCTAGCATAAATGCTTTGAACAAACTGACATCACAAATCTCAAAACCGCCTCGGCGCAAAACTTCACCGATTAATTGGTTCCCGAGAAAAAAGGTGGAACCCTATCTCAAGAGGAAAATCAAAAAGCTTCAGGAAGTGGATGGAATGCATTCGACTCTCGATGAAACTCTTGGTGATTCAAATCCACATTACTGTAGAGTACTCAGAGAAAAAATTGCGATAAAAGAAGCTGCAGAGAAAGCAATGGAAGCTCGAAAAGCTGCAATGGTGGAAGCTTCGTGGTGTCGCATACTTAAAGCAGCCAGGTAGGAAACTATCATCTTGAATCAGTTCATATGGAAAATATATTTACCCTGGTTTAAATATAAATTTTTATTTTTTTATCTTGGGTTCAAAAGGATTGAAAGTAAAGAAGCAGAAGATGAGCTATCAAAAGCAGAATCATGTGCCGCAGAAGCTATTGAAGCTGCACGCGCTGCAGGTGTAACCATGAATGATATCCCAGATAGTTCACAAATTCACTACAAAATAGAAACAGCGTCAGCTAAAGAAGGATCCACCACTCACACTGTTTCAGCAACTTTTGAAACTGCTTTTGAAGTTGACAAACAAGTAGCTTGTGCAGTTAAAGCTGCTTTTGTCAAGCTTGCAAACTGCCCTTCAATAGACAAAGATGAATTCAAAGAACTGTTGCGCAAAATCAGTGAAAATCCTGATACGGATGAATATCATAACAATGAGTTGATTTCAGAATGTGAATCTGATGTTGACTCGGAGCATAAGAAAAAAGAGGAGTCAGAAAAGTATAATATGTGTAATATTGTAGAAATCATGCTGGGTAGAATTAAATGCTTGAAAGAAGAAGAACTTGCTTCTCTTGCCACTATAGTCGCAACGAGTGGGCTAAATGCTGCTTTGGCTGAAACAGAGAATAGCAAACAGCATAAAATTGAAAATACCGACAATATTCCTTCTGTTAAGGTTGCAAGAAGAATGTCTGTGACACGGGCGAGAGGGACAGCTGGCACTGAGCTTCCTAGCCTAGACAAATTTCTTGTGAAGAAATTGACTAGACTAGAAAGAGAGGTACTGGAAGCCAAAAGTGCGAGAAAAAATGAAGCTGCTAATGATGGAAGTGAACAGAAGGCAGGGAAGCTTCTAGAAGAAACTGACTTGGGAAGTGTGTTAGTGAAACGTTCATCAAAGCTTGAAAAAGAGATTGAAGAAGCAAAAAAGAGTAGGAAATCATTTGAAATGGATAACAAGAAATCCCAAAGAGGCTGTAAGAAGAAACACGAAGTTGAAGAGGTTGTTCCAAGTTTAGATAAATATTTGGTCAAACGGTTGAGCAGACTCGAACGAGAGGTCCAAGAAGCTAAGAACAGAAATTCAACAAATTCAGAAGATTCATCAAAAGGGAAAGAAAATACGGACGTCAACAAAGTAGAGAATAGAATAAATGATGGAGAAAATTATGAAAGTTTGGATAAGGTTTTAGTAAAGCGTGTCTCGAGGTTGGAAAAGGAGAAATTGGAATTTCGTGCTGATGAGAATAAAGACAAACGAAAGGAAATTATTAGAGAATTGGAAAATGGTGAAGGAAGTTTGGATCAAGTTTTGGTCACACATAAGTCGAGGCTGGAGAGAGAGAAAATGGCTGTTGCTGAGCAAGAAGATGGTGGGACCCGCCATTCGGTTTCTCGAAGGCAAGCACGGGAAAAGGAGTTGCAGGCAGCGTGGGGTGGATTGAGCTTAGGGAATTCTATGAGGCCTCATGTATCTAGACTTCAAAAAGACAAGGCAAGATTTCATTTTTATTAGTTGTTTTTAGTGTTTAGAAATAATTCATGTTCTTGAATTGGAATTTGATGTGTTTTTGCATGTGGTTTATAGGATGCTTGGCTTAAAGCTGACGAAGAGGAAAGGAAGAGGGGAATGGAAGAAGTATTGTGACGTTCAGAACATCTACACAGACTTTTTGTGTTTCTAAAGGTTCATATAATTTGTTGATATTTGTTTACTATGTGAAGAAGCTTTCTCATGCTTGCTGCTTTAGCGGATGATGTTTAGATATCTGTTTTTTGCAGCACATCGACTGTGTTCATATTCGATATTTTCATCTGATTTTTCATTTGTTATCAAAATTCTTTTTAGAGGTTGTGTTTGATGAATTTGAATTTGAAACCAATGGTTTTAAAGTATAGTGAGCTAGAAAAACGTGTAGTTTCTCAAGTCTTTTGTTTGGATATGTAGAAAAAACTGTGAACAATTTTCGAATCCTTTCATATTTTAATTGGTTTTTGTTTATGTGTGTTTTTTGAGAAAGAAAAAATGTTAGTTATAATAGCATAAATAATTTGGATATAGTAAGTAAAATCTATCAAAATTCTAGCGAAAAACAGAAAAAATTATTCTTGCTGAATTTACAATATTAGTTTAATTTTTCACTTCACTGCAACAAGTCAGTGTCCTGGGATGCTGCTGCCGAGCTAATGGGCCCTCAAAACTGGTCTGGGCTTTGGGCCCATTCACAGATTATTTACAGGTTTGTATGTAGCATTTCCGAGCTAATGGCCCCTAAACTTTATCCAAAGTCTCGTCAATGGGAGCAACTTTTTGTTCTTTTCCCCATTTTTTCTCACGTTCATCACTGCAAATCAAACTCCACTTCGCCCACTTAACGTAAAGGACAATTTCGTTTACTTCAATCTTAATCAGTCGTTTTGGAGCACGGAATACGCTCATTTGAATAGACTTATTCCAATTACCTTGTTATAGTTTTGAGAACTTAACCTTGTATTTAATGACTTAAAGAAAAAGAAAGATAATTACATAATAAAGTACAAGGAAAAGTCAGGTTATGCAAATGGCATCAATTACAAATTGGCTAAAAATTTGAAGTCCCAACATGAAATGCAAAATATTATGAAGTGAAAGTGGAGAGAAATGCAGAAGAAAGAGCTCTGTGGAAAGTCATGTTACAGTGGGCTCCACTTAGGACAGTAGCCACAGTTCAGGCCAATTATCATAGCCAAAGAAGGAGTAGAAAAAATTTCGTGGACCCC
Organism: Verbena officinalis; assembly: GCA_958496215.1. Classification (NCBI taxonomy): domain Eukaryota; kingdom Viridiplantae; phylum Streptophyta; class Magnoliopsida; order Lamiales; family Verbenaceae; genus Verbena; species Verbena officinalis. The sequence goes on from OY292389.1 coordinate 31,140,977, forward strand.
ACACACTTCCTCGTCCCACTAATCAAGCGTGACTTCGAAAGCATTGTTCTGAAAGTGACAACTCCACATTATTTTGTTCTAAAAGTTTCAGCCAATAGTGTAGTATAACAAATCCTGCATTTCTATTGACTTGACTCTCCACTCTTGTCCGGACAGCAGACAGACAGACAGCTGATTCTCTCTCTTCTCTTCTTCTTTCTTTATTTACGTATTTTTTTCCCACTTCCATTTTCACCTTTCAATTCCAACACCCATCTCTAGAATGACTTTTTCTCTCATCTCTCTCCTGCTCTCCATTTTCCTCTGCTTTTCTTGTGCGCTCTCAACAAATTCTGAAGGTAAGCACTTTTAATTTGAATTTTATTTACATGGGAAGTTGCTAAATTTTGATTTTGCCGATCGAGAATTTTGTGTTTCTTTGAATTTTGAGGTTTTATTACAACTTATGCAGTTTTCTTGTATTGATCTTGTTCGGTCTTTCTTTTGAAGGGTTTCTTAATTAACCCCATCTCTGTAAAGTTGTTGTGTTTTTTGTCTATATAAAGTGGCGTGTCTTTAAATTTGCTTTTGCAGGAAATGCATTACATGCTTTGAGAACCAGACTTTCAGACCCCACAAATGTTTTGCAGAGTTGGGATCCAACTCTTGTAAATCCTTGTACTTGGTTTCATGTGACTTGTGATGCTAATAACCATGTCGTTCGCTTGTAAGATCTTAAATCTTTCTTTCTTGTTAATATTTGAGTTTGAAGACGCAGATTTCTCTTTTGCAGCTTCTTTTTTTTTTTGTAAATTTTTTTTTCATAATTTTGGTTTTCATGTCAATTTGCTTGCAGGGATTTGGGCAATTCTAACATTTCTGGGACCTTGGGACCGGAGCTTGGTGAACTAAAGTACCTTCAGTATTTGTAATATTCGAAACCCTGTTCATTATTTTCTAAATTTAAATTATTTTCCATGATTCATGATCATGCTGAAATTATTATGCACAAAGGCAAGAAATTTGGATATAAAAGGATTAGAGCGAAATTTTGAATTTTGATCAAGTTATATACAAAATGTTGCTCTATGTTTGCTCCCCCCTTATTACCCGTATAATTTTCGTATGAATAGATTAGTTAGGCATTTTTCTGTTAAACCAGCATATTTACAAGAACACACAGATACACACACACACCGAAGAAGAAGAAGAAGAAGAAAGGAAAAAAGGGAAATGTTGGAACAAAGTTTGATGTTTTTCGTTAGCTTTATATTAATTAGTCTTTGTAACCGTCTAACCGATGATAGTCTAAAGATACAACATTAACCTCTTTCTTTCTTTTTCCTTTTCCGGAATTCGCTCACCTAACATCAATCATTGAATCATAATTTTGTGTTCTTGTATTGAAAACTACTACTTTTGTTGACAAAGGTATAAATCTTGCATGAATTGCAGGGAACTTTACAAGAATAACATTAGAGGAAAAATTCCAAAACAGTTGGGCAATTTGGAAAAGCTTGTGAGCATGGATCTGTATGGAAATAAATTTGAGGGGAGGATACCGAACACTTTTGCTAAATTGAAGTCTCTGAGATTTCTGTGAGTGAAACAAAGTGTGACTAATCTTTGACTTCTGACATTATTGTTTCTTGAATTTATTATTAATCTGTAATGTAATGTCACAGACGGATAAACGATAACAAGTTGACGGGATCAATTCCAAGGGAACTCACCACTCTATCAAACCTCAAAGTTTTGTGAGTGATTATTTTCAAAATTTAAGAAAACATGTCAAGGAAAAGTCTTTTTCTGGTTTTGATTTCTGCATGGCTTATGTTTGTTCTTTGAATGGTTGCAGTGATGTCTCTAATAATGATCTTTGTGGAACAATTCCAGTTGATGGCCCATTTGGAAGTTTTCCTATGGAAAGGTACTATTCTTCCTAGAATTGAATAAACATTTCTTTTGAAGAACAGCAAAAAAAGGAATAAGTTCATTATTTTCTTTTTCGTGCTTTTTATCGATATATATATTTCCTGTTAGGGATACTTCCGTTTCAAATTAGATATGTATTGTGACGATTCTTACCTGATTATTTTGTCAATTAGAAAAGCAAAAGCTTTTAATACTTGAAATCTATTATAATAATAAGCATGCTAAGTTCCATAATCTATCAATATGTACTTGTGCATATTTCTTTGTGAATTTTATGTTGTCTCACCGAAAATTGTTTCCCATTTTCTTTCAATTAGTTTCGGCAAGAAGATTGAGATTTTAAATTTTAATAGCGAACATCTTATTTTATACATGTATGATGTATCTGTAAATATACTTGTCCATTAGTCTATACCACATCTAAACATGTTCTTAGATATCCTCATTTTTTACTCCCGGTTCTCAGATATGGAAATTTCAGTTGATAGAATATACCCTACTCAGTTTTGATCTATATTCCAAGTTTAATATTTATATGTACAATCAACTGATGTGATGTGTTCTTACAACATTTGCAGTTTCGCGAATAACAGACTCAACGGACCTGAGTTGAAAGGGTTGGTGCCCTATGACTTCGGATGCTAATTTAGGGAGACACATACATTACTTCTCTAGCCTCCACAACTTCCATAACTAAGAATATAGTATAAGAAAACCGGGGTTTATTTATGTTTTTATCCTTGTATTCAATTTAGTAGTTCCTATTGTAACTGCTGGAAATTGCATTATTACAGCTTGAATTAGAGATAATGTATCATCAAATGAGGGTTGATGCTTATGAAATGAGCTTTGTATTTACTCTGTTACTGTCTGTCCCTGTGTTGTATCCTTGAAGTTAGTCGTCCAATATAAGCTGAGTGACAGCTCAAAGGCCAACACTTGCTCTAAAATGTGCTAAATTGCAATAAGAATGCAATTTGACCCCTATCATCAAATTCACATGACATGGTTGCCTCTGGCCAAATTATCAATCATTTTTTTTTCTCCTCAAAATTTATGTCTTCTTTTGGTCTGAAATATAAATAAAACTTGAGAGACAGTATCTTCTTGCCTTACTAGATCTATTAATATTTTTCTATGTATAGACTTGCATGGTCAACCGTGACAGCCCTTTATATTTTGTTTAATTTCTAGATGAACAAGAAAGTTCGTCAACTATTTAAAAGTCAAAATTAAAAGTAAAACGTTGTGTTTGGATTAGAATTTACTTATCAAAGTCAAAAGTAAAAGTAAAGCCATTGAAAAGTACATTTGTAAAATTCTCCATTGATTGCGTATCAGAATGGGAATTAAGCCAGTGAGCATTTGGGCCTGTTAATTGCTGAAATCGTTCGAACCGGCCCGAGTTAACTTTGGGTGGTTGCAAACAAAATCTCGTTGGAAAATTAGAGGGCACGTGGCGGATGGTGATGGGTGATGGCTAACAAGAGGTTGCCCAAACTTCTGGAACTCGGTCCGTCATATGATCCTTGTTTAACTTGTCAAATTACAATGCCTGCCAGAAACCTTTGACGCCCGAATTTGGAGACCTTACGTACTCGCGGCATTAGGGAAAAATCACACACTCGCTCACAAAATAATAATAATAATAATAACTAGTAATTTTGACACACTCAATGTATGTGTAAAATATAAATAAGTATAATTAATAATATATTAAGTTTTAATATTCTAAAATTATAAATATTTTTATTAATTTTTCTCATGATTTTTAATTTAAGTTATTTTAGTATTTATATAATATAAAATTTATTGGTTATAAGATAAATAAATAGAATTAACTGTGAAAATGTGAATAATAAGAGAAAGAAAAATGTGAGAATGAGATAGAGAAATAAAAGGTACGTGCAGTGGAGGGGATGGAGAGAGAAAAAAAAGTAAAATTTAATAATAAAAAAAATTAAAAAAATTAATACACCAAAATAAGAATTGGAGCAAAGATAGTTACTCTAAGGTAGAGCTGGCAAAATGGGCCGAATCCATTGGGCTCAGCCCAACCCACTGGTTTTGGGTTGGGTTGGTTGTTATTTTTTAAGTGGGTTTTAAGTGAGCCGGGTTTAAGTGGGTTGGAAAAATAATGGGTTTAAGATAGACTTTCAATTGACTTATATTTTAATCATCAAATTACTATTATACATGTACTTAATATTTTTATAAAAGTTTAAAATGTATTTTAAGGTATTTTATAATGTATTGAGTAAAAAATTATTATTATTTTTTTTATCAAACCCATTAAAAATCCAACCCAACCCATTAAAAACTCGTCTAGAACCCAACCCAACTAAAACTCATATAATTGAGCTCATGTTAAACCCATCCCATTAGAATCCAACCCGCCCAATTACCAGGCCTACTCTAGGGGAATGTACTTTATATAATTGTATAGATAATAATAATAATAATAATAGTTTTTTTTGGTAATATAATAATAATAATAATAATAATATCTATGAATCTCCGTCTCTAAATATAGTTTGATAGAAAAGGAAGAAAAGACAAGGACCACGCTTTTCTTGCCATTTCTTTCTTTGTATCCCACAAAACATGTGCTTTTTCTTTTTCATTTTTATTTCTCTTCTCTCACTTTTATTTCAGATCCAACAACCGCGTAAATGTAAATGTTTAAGCGCGTGCAACTCACACCAAATCTGCAATTTTATTCTAGACACCCGCCGTGCTAAGAGCGACAAAATTTCAGTTTTTCCATCTTTCCGCCCCTTAAAAACCTCCCCTTTCTAAACCCCCTAAATACACGGCGAGATCCTTCGCCGGAATCCATGGCCGCGGCGTTTTCAAAGAACTGCCTCCTCAAACTCCGGCGTAACCAGCCTTCTTTAAACTACTCATATAAAAGAAGGATCAAATTCTCCATAACCGACCCGGGTACAGGCCAGAAGGCCCAGAACAATATCGAAAAAAAGCTCCGGCAATCCAAACCGTTAAACCGTTTCACGCCCTCCATTTTACGGAAAACCAGAGAGACCGACGCTTCCCATCCCAGCACGGTGGCTTCTCGTATCTCCTCGAACGTATCATCCTCTTCCGAGAAATCCGGGTTAGTGGGTTGGTACTTGACATTGCTCAATACCCGACCCATTACCACCAAAAGCATAACCGCTGCTCTTATTTACACCGCCGCCGATATATCTTCTCAGGTACCAAAAGTTGATAGCAGTTATGAGGGAAAAAAAAAACCCTCTTTGCTTTCCTTGATAGAAAAATTAAACCCATTTTTCCGTTTTCTGTTTTCGTGCAGACTTTTGTGGGAGAACATTTGGAGCAGTATGATTGGATTAGGACTGTGCGGATGGCTGGATATGGGATGTTAATAATAGGGCCTTCAATGCATTATTGGTACAATTTTATGTTTAGAACTTTCCCACATCGTGATATTTTGTCGACGCTTAAGAAAATAGTTTCTGGGCAGACGGTGTATGGGCCTGCCATGACTACTCTGTTCTTCTCCCTTAATGCTGCTTTACAAGGTAAATATTTATAAGGTGCCTATGCAAATCAAAGGGTCAGTCTTTATGACACTTGAAACAATTTTAACGCGTAGCATTGGGAGAACATTTACTTAAATTCATCTTCTGTGAATTCTGGAAGAACTATTACTGAGATACAAGTTGTATTAAGCATTAACAAACAATATTTATCCAGAAAATAGTTGAATTGAAACTGCAGAGCATAAGTTGTAAAGTGATTGCTGTATATGCTGTTTTATAGGCCTTTAAAATTTCCAGCAATGGGATTCTAGTTTTAAATGTGCTAGACTGGGCTCGCCATAACCATTTTCTGATTAGAGATGTAGAGAGTGCTAATAATGCTAAATTCTGCAACCTGTATATTTTTGGGAATTTGCCAAAAAGATGTGTTTTTTTAAAGTGAAACACTTTGCTTCTTTGTTTTCGTGCAAAAGTCTAATCAATATCTGAATTTTACACCAGTTTCTAATTGAATTCAACTCTATATTGGCGTTCTTAGGTGAAAGTGGTTCAGAGATTGCTGCAAGATTGAAACGTGATTTGCTTCCCACAATGATTAATGGCATTCTATACTGGCCCTTTTGTGATTTTGTCACATTCAGATTCGTCCCCGTTCATTTGCAGGTGAGATATAGTATACTGATAAAATGAAATCCGATTTAATATTTTACTGAAAAATAGGCTTACAATTTTGTTGGTTTGACATTTTGCAGCCATTGGTGGTGAACTCGTTTTCATACCTATGGACAGTTTACGTAACTTATGTTGCAAACTTAGGAAAGGTTGGCCCCAGTTGAGGAGTTAGAATTCATAAGGAAGATTATGTAGTGATTCATAAGTTGTTTGCAGAAACTAGTGATGGAGATTATGAAGTTTCTGGTTTCTGTTCTTAGAATGGTAGTGATTTTGTATTTGTTTAGCTGTATGATGATAATAGGTTATAGATCCACCATCACTAGCCATATATACCGTTGCTGGCTGGTGGGTGCACATTTGTATACTAAGTTACTTTCCCTATAATGTAATTAGCATTTTGATTAATGGGTATGTCTCCATTTCTTGATTAAGGATTAATGAAGAAGTGTTTGATCCTTGTGTTATTCGCTGAAGAAATTTAAATGAATTTCATAGGGAGGCAAGTTTCTCTCAGTTGCTTTCAAGTTTGTGAAAAGTTACAGCTTTGAAGTGATTGGAAGAAAAACTATTTGAAACTATAATTGCTGTGTCTGAAACTAGGATTCTGATTATACTACGAAAAATTACAACACAAAATACTTTATTGAAATTAAAATCATTTTCTTACAATGTTTTTTTAACTAAAATTCAAGAACCAAACAGAGTCAGAAAGGAAAATTAAAGTAATCAAAACCACTTGTACACCTTACTCGTATCAGCTGAACATATGAAATTAGGGCATCAGTTGTTCAAAACTGAGTTTAACAGTAGTAGTAACCTCCATGACAGCTGCTAAGTGCTAACTATATGCTAAGTCAATGTTTTCTGAGGCATTTCATAAAACTATGAACTACCTCATCATATTTCTTATCATTAGTACTTTATCATACTATGGATTTTGATATTTCATATATAATTGAAGAGGGTTTCAATTTCTGAATTTTTATTTCTTATTTTTTAGTATATTTGTTTTCTTACAAATTTTTTTCGGTGGCCTATAACTGCCAGAAGGGGTGTCTTTAGGGAAAAATCCAACCTCAAAAAGATTGAAACAAAGAAGACGAGGCTGGACGAGTATGAATTTGCTAAATCTCTTTTACCAACTCTGGAATAGGAATACAAGTGATGAAAGACAGAAGACTTCTTTCATTAGAAAATATATTGTACAGGGTCACAACTCAAACAACTATATCAAATTCTAAGAGCTTTCCACCAAAAAAAAAGAAAATCAAATTCTAAGAGCCATCAAATGCTAAACAACAATATGAAATGAGTAAAATTGCTTCTGTAAATCTTCTCCTTCTTACCAACCAATGCTGTCAACATATATCTATCTATATTCCACCCAGTTACTCAAATTTCCTGCATTTCTCACAAACCACAAACTTATTTTCTCTGCATGATCTTTGCAGTTGATGTTCAAGCCAGGTATATATATCAGAAAAATTCATAACTCATCTAATAAGTTTTCATGCAGATTTACTCATCCACGGCATAATTGCAGATCTTCTCGAGCTGTACAGGCCAATCTTGGCCAAGAACACGAGGATTTGACTCCATTGCAACACGAAAATCCTGCATACTTATCGATCGAGTCAGTCTCTGCACAGACCTTCCCGGCAATACGCCAGCTGTCATCCGGTTATTGGATTGTACTTGTACACTCCCAGAAATACCTATACACGGCTCAATTAACCTCTTCAAATATACATCCAATGCATTATTTAACAAATTAGCACACTCCATCGATACTCCAATTCCATCCAATGCCAACTTTTTCTCCAAACGAGCCCTTAGAGTTCTTGAATCAGGCAAAACACCACTACTCTGACAAGTCTCATCAACACTGTTATATTTATTATACCTATTATAACCACAATCACGACGCTTATTAAAAGAAACACCAAAAGGAGCTGTAATAGGACTCGAGTTCCAAAAACTGTGGTCCTCACCAAACTGTTCTACTTCTTCACCATCTTCCACCACAGGAGGCATGCTGCAGAGAGATTGCAATTCTGTTGCACTTTGTTGTTCTTGTGTTCTTGTAACTGTTTCTTCACAAGTAAGACTTGGGCTTTTACCAAGTGGGCCCAATGGGCTTGGACGATCCCGGAATTTTCTCGGGGACCTACATTTTCTTGGAGATTGAGGGAATGAATCGCCATAAAGGGATTGGAGACAGTTTCTTTGGTAGCCATTTGCAACTTTAATGCTGAGTCCTTCAGCTTTTTTGGGCTTTTGAGGAGGGATTTTAGCATGACAAGCATTTTGGAGAATAGACCGAATAAGCTTATTATGGAGAGAAATGTTCTCTCTCCCTATTGTACGTATGCAGCTCTTATCAAAGTCAGCTTTGCTGAGCTTTAAACAGAAGAATCTCTTGAGCTGATCAAAGTACTTTTCGGCTCTTTGGTGCCCGATCTTTCGAAAGATGCTATCTTTGAGCTCTTGTGTGTCCACACGAGTAAAATGATGGCTGCCCATCATTTTAATTTATTTATTGAAACTGCAAAATATCCAAGAAATACCAGATCTCAATCAGTCCTCCAGTCAATAAAGTACAGAACAGTAACAATTCACACCCATAATTTATAGCACAAATTAACATAAACTTCGTGCTCTATATTAGAACGTCAATGGAACATAACCCAGATATGGATCAGCTCAATTAAAGTCTTTCAAGAGCTCTTTCCTATTAATATAGAAAAAAGATAAAACTTTTTATTGTCCGAGTTATCTTAACGTTTCTCATCATTGACAACAGTTGACAAACAGAAATATCAGTTTTCCTAGTAAATTCACAGAATTTTCCCAATATGAACTTCAAAAAGAATTATCAAACTGGAAGGAGACATAGCGCAGTAATTGAGGTAAGCAATTCAATCCAAATCCACTTGATTTGGATTATAACAACAAGTCAACAACAACAAAAACCAGAAACCCAATTGCATCAAACGCGAGCGAGAAAGCTAAAAACACCGAGAATTAATAAACAATCGTGAATCATAATCGAGCCCAGTTCACATTTCAAAGACGAAGAAAAAACCCAGTAATTAAATTCAAATTTCGACGCAAAACTAAAGTAACAAATAGAAATTGACCTGGATTCGAAGAGTAGAAGTCGAGAGACGGGTTTGTTTTTTCCTTATTTTCTTTGTTATGGGTTCCCCAATTTGGCTGTTTGATCGACGGCCTGTTTTTCTCTCTCCGAGTTCAATTCTGTGTAAAATCTGAAATTGGGGGACAGAACACAGCCAAACACGGAATAAACTTAACAACCTTGTAAGTTGTAAGATGGCATAGACGCGCTGACTGAGATGTACTGTTATAGCTAAGGGCTTAAGGCCGTGTTTGGTTTTTGCACTTCCAGTCACGTGCGTGGCCATGTCTAGGCATTTTTTGGACCCTAGGGCGCCCAATGGCGCTAACTTTTTAGGTTGCACATCAAAAGTTCTGAAGATTTTTGCCTGAATTTAGTTTGGGCTATAATCTGTTATCTGTACTAGATTTTGTCTTATTCTTATTTTACTTTAAAACAAAAATAAAAAATAAAATGTGGTAATATTCGAATTATTTAATTCATAAGTAAAACCCCATCAGATATAATTTTTTTCAGAAAAAATCCAAAGATTGTTCAAGACATTCATTAAATCTTTTGTTTCTTGATGGTACAGTCACATAACACAAATATATTCGATATAATAAAGAGGGTTAATTACATATACTCCAAACTATGGCCAAAAGCAAAAAACACCCTGAATTTTTTTAAATAAGATTTTGAGAGCTCACTCTTGCTAATCTCTCCCTGTCTCTTAATTAGGAAAACATACTTACAACATTATTGACTTATCTCACCAATCTTCGTCAATAATATTTATTTCTTCCTTAATGTAATGTTGTAATTGTCTAGACGACATCCCTTTTTATCATCTTGTCTTTATGTTACTTCTAATACAACAAATTCCAAGAAGAATATATTTGAAAATCAATCTAATCAAAGGTATACATACATACACCCTTTTTCTTAAACAACTTCCTAATAACGTACAATTACAAACTAATCAGATTCCGAACACGTATATAAGTAAACATACAACATATGATATATTATTACATGAAAATCCAATCTACTCCAACTTCGTAGTTCCCTCCACTAAAACATCAGAAACATGGCTTGTTGCCGAATCTGCCAAAAGCCCACGAGATTCTTCACCCAAAACCACTTGATCTTCTTCAGACACAACAAAATGTCCTTCAACATCATCACCAGAAGTTCTTATTACATCTGTGTTAATAAACTCAACCCATCTCTTTCCCTTTGCATGCATCAATGCAGGATATAAGGCGAATCCCAATATTATTACAGCACCACTGACTAAAAAAGTCCTGAGGGACGCGAGACACATGACAAGCACAAGCAACACAACGGGAGGCAAACAGAGCATAGTTGCACCAATTGTTTGTAATGGGACTCTGTAGGGTCTGTGTAGATCTGGCTTTTTGATTCTCAATTTGATGAACGCTGCAAATTCAAAAAGCATACCGACAGCGTAGAGGAAGTTGAGGAATTCCAAGATTTCTTGAAAACTCATCCATGATAGGAAGATGACACCAGTTGCTGAACACAGAATGCTGAATGTGGGAGTCCCGTATTTTGACCTGCAAGATTTCAACAAGTTAAAAGTGCTTAAAAGATGGACATAAGCTAAAGTTGTGATATGGGTGTAACCGAATAAGCTCACATGAATTTAATATAACCATCATAAAAGTGTTGATATTCAATCAAGGAGCCCCACAAGTATTTAATTTATTTAAGGCTCAACAAATCTTAACCTTTAATATTAGAGCTACCAACTTGGAGATGACCAATCTCCTACTACAAATACAACTTAGCTCAAAATGAAGAGAGATTTTAATTCAAATCTAAATCATTCATTCCCTCGCCATTTTCCTGGTTTCAAATTAATGAAAATTGAAGAAGCTTTCCATTTTAATCTCAAGCTGGCCCATTAAACCCAGTTGCTCTAAGATAAGGCTCGAACCGCATTTCAAGTTGTATTAGTAAAAGTTGAGAGTGTTAGGAAAAGTACAAAATCACTTTTAAATGATACAACAGTAGTGTTTGCAAATTCTAAGAAATGCATTTTTGTGCTTTCCGATTATTTTCAGCACCTTGTGAGTGTTAGGAAAACCAACTCCTACTTATTTTAAGTAGAAATAAGCTAAAAGCTAGAAACACCAAATGACCTACTTTTAGCTTCAACTCCTAACTCCGATGTTATTTTCTTAAATAAGTGGACGTTTGGCTACTTTACAATTATCAATTTTTTTCTCCAAACACCTAATAACTTTTTTTTTTCTTTTTTACTTTTCAGTTTTCACTTTTTTCTCCAACCACTCCTCCTTTTCCTACTCTAAATTTTTATAACTTTAGCTTCTTCAAAAGCAAAAGTTCTTGCAAACATCCACAAGAAAGAAGTCGGAAGTTGAAAAAAGCATCTCCAAAGGTGTTTCTAGTCTAGCTTATGTACACAGAAGCAGTAAAACAGAACATTCCATTTCTGCTTTCCTTAAGCTAAAAGCAGATAATTACATTTTTTGTTAAGTTTGCAAACACTACCATAGAGACAGAAGAATAACGGCTAACCTCAAAGCAAATATAGAAGGGAGCATCCCAATCTCACTCATCCCCAAAAGCTGAAATGCATCACTGCTCATTTCAGCTTCAAACAACCCCATATTAGACAAAGCAGCAGCCGCTTGGATCCACCACTTCAACCAAGATCCACCAATCAACATTCCTATTTGAGCAAAATAACCATCACTCCACTGACCCGGATCTGTTTCCACTGCTCCAGTACCCGCAAGAAGAGGAACCAAATAAGAACAAACCACCAAAACAACTGCTCCCAACAAGGCATTGGGAAACGTCTTACTCGGATTCTCAATCTCCCCAGCTAATGTACTAGCATTATCCCAATAATTCAAGTTCCAGAACAAACTATTGAAATAACCCCTCCAATTAACCTTCTTATAATCCATCACAATCCATCTTGCAGGCCTAATACGTGGAATTGCTAAAAACCCCATAACAACAAATGGGAAAATCGAAAAGCATGCAAGAAGAACAGCTGAGAATCCCACAATGTGTAAACCTCTATAATTTAAGTATGTTAGTGAAAAAGTGATTCCTAAAAGAGCTGGGATTCTAGCAAACGTGTTGTTAAAGATGGGAAATGAATGTTTTAAGTAATCCAGGAAGAGTACCGGGTAAAGGGCGTTATCCATAACCCCACTAAACCATTTCCAGAACCCTTCTTGAAACCCCCAAAAGGGGCCGAAAGCTGATGATATCCAGAGTACATAGCCGCCATTCTCCGGGAAGCTGGTGGCGAGCTCCGCCGTGACGAGGGCCTCGGGGATGCTCCACAAGAAAGGGAAAATCAAGAAGCCGAGGAGAGAGAGAAGTGGGCCACCGCCTGATTTGACTGAATCTTCAACACCAAATGGACCCCCAGAAACCTCGTAGAAAATTAAAGCGATTAGAGGTAAAATTGTTAGCTTTGGGTTCGCCTTTTTTGTTGCTGTGCTCTGGGAATCATTCACCATTCCCTCCTTAGACATACAAGCACAGCAGAGAGAGAGAGAGACTCCGTAAATCGCCAAATTCGTTTGAATTATTGTGATGGCTGAGTATCTTCGGTGGATCAGACAATAATGAATGTGGAAAATGGAAAAGATCACATCAAATGGCCCACGTAATTACCTCCGTAAGAGGAAAGATTCTTGGTGAATTATGAATCCAAGAAATCACAAAATATCTTTGATGGTAGTTAAAAATTTCATTCTTCTGGTTTGACTTCTGGTGCCATTAATAACGACCGATCTACTAGAGGACAGAGTACTGTTAAAATTTATAACTTTAATAACCGAAGAAAAAATTGTCATTTTCCTCCCATAAACTACCATTTTTTCTATTTTCGTCTTACACATTTTCACGTTGGCCAATTTAGTCTCATAAAGTACAAAAGTTGACCAATTACGTCCTAAGGGCCAATTTCCGTAAAAATTAACGGGGGTGTACGTGTTTAGGGATTTAGAAAAGATGGTGGGGGTGCTAGGTTGTCTCAACCCCTTCCATCATCGTAAATTAGCTCCCGAACCCTTCATAAAATCTCTGGATACACGAAAGGATACACAAGCCAGCGCATTTCCCTATCAACCATGTCGATTTAAATCGAGTGTAGTGGCGATTCTAAACAACAACACACACCTGACATGTCAACAAACCACAAACACGGGCGCGCACCCCGAGGCACGCAGACCGGTAGACGGCTTGCCCACAGTGGTGACTCTGCTGGAGATGTCTTAAAGAGCTAGATTCTGATCGCAGCCGAGTCAAATGACCAAGAGTTTCCCAATCCTCATTCCCCTTTATGTGTTTACTTATTTCCCAACCTCCATTCCTTTTTATGTGTTTACTTATTGTAGGCATACCGTTAAACCCACGATGTTTCGGCCCAAAGCATTAATCTGGCACCTTAGACCACTCGGCCAAACTATTTCACGTACATAATTTTATTTAATCTAACCCTAATTTTTAATGGACATGTACGTCTTTATTAATATTTAACGGAAATTGGCCTTTGGGATGTAATTGACCAACTTTTATACTTTATGTGACTAAATTGGCCAATGTAAAAATGTGTAGGATGAAAATAGAAAAGATGATAGTTTATGGGATGAAAATCACAATTTTCTCATTAATTGAACAACGAAGTACGGTTAACAGTGCTGCCTTTCGCTTCGCAACGTGCAGAGATGAATGTCCTTAAAATTACTATTAAGAAACGAGCCCAATGGGCTTTTACCTTTTTTGTTTGGGTTTTGTTATTTCTAACTGGGCTGCGGCACTGTGTATATGGTTGCATCAACGTTCACCAGGAAAGTACAATATGAGACATTTTTTTAGTTTCTCCAATTGTTTCTTTTGGATTGATAAATATGGAAATCTAGAACTAAATCGTTCATCTTTGCCATATAAAAATGCAGTTTTTACTAGATACATAGAAATTAGAATTGCACTTTGATGGGGATGGATTCCCAAAGCTTAGGATTTTATTTTTTTGCTTTAAACGAAACAGGGAAAATAAGTTCCCAAAACGATTAATCCTCTAAAGCATAAATCTCCTCCGAAAGATGATCCCACATCATATGATCTATATGTCTAAGTAACTCGTGTCCCTTCTTTGCAAGCATATCAACAACTATATTCTTTTCACGTCTCACATAATCAAACTTTATATCCTAAGACATATGCAGAAGTCTTCTACAGTCAACAATAATCAGCTTCAGAGGCACTTAGTTACATATTTCATCATTATTTAGTTAGTTGTAACTCCTAAATATTTTTGATTTACTATAAAAATGTAGAAGTAATTATCTTTTGTAAATCAGAGCACATTCTTCAGAAAAGGATTTTTTCATATGTTCGGAACTGTCTAAAAAATGCAATTTGCGTACTTAATTAAAGGGTGAACCTAGAACTAATTAGTTGTCTATATCTATGTCATTGATTCGAATCACAATAGTGTAAAATTTGCCCTATTAATAATAACTGAAATTTTAGAAACTTTAGCTCAAACTCGATATTTTTAATTAAATTAACTTTAAACCAAATCTCTAATCTATGTCACTTAATATATAAAATCTGCATACGACTATACGAGTATGTAGTATGTACCCATTACTTTTTTTAAATGAACTTCTTCATTTGCTGATAGGAGCCTACAGAGTTGGCACAGTTAGTGGGTGGTTTGCTTATCTTCTAATTTAGTAATTACCTTCCAATAAAATCCAAAGCGCCTACTTTTACCGACCACCCATACTTTCCAGGATTAATTAAGGACCAATCCCCGACATTAAAATAAGACCTACACATTTATCTAGGTTAATTTCTTCATTAAATTGAATCCAATGCTTCTGTGCTTATGATATACCCAATATAATTAAGATCATATTATTAAGGGCAATATCCTCTGATACATTATATCGCACTAACTATACGAGCTTTGAAGATATAGAATTTTTAACTACTTAAATATAATAAGAGATAATTACGAAAAACAAGAGATAATTACGAAAAACATTCTGCAGTTTACTTAGAAATCATTTTTCAAATCTTAAAATATTATAAAACTTATCCTGTGATTTGTAAAACCTTACGAATATCTCTAAAACTAACGAAAAATCGTTGACTTTCATCGACTTTGAAGATATTTGTATTGTTTCAAGATTTGAATGCTCATTTGGATGCTATGAGAAAATATTTTGCAAACGTTAGGGGACATACCCAACCCCAATTGGCCCAAGAAATAGTACTATAGTAGAAGAATTTTGAGCAAGCAAAGTTGCAGGGACACAATGAAACCATTCCCCCCTTATCAGGGAACCTCATTCTCGGAAGACGCAACTAAGTGTCTCTCAAATCATACCATATGTTACATTAATATATGTTGGTTTAATCAGCACTTAGGCTCCAAAACACACGTGTCCACTGAAAAGCAACGCCATAAGAATATACATAATCACAAGTTAATATTAATTTCCTCGGTATAATCAATGTCCAATGACCTCATTTCATGGGAGGTTTCTGTTCCAAGCACGAGACACTATTTCGTGTATTGGTTTCTGGCATTATGTCTCTCCAGACAAATTCTCCCGACTCTCTGTTGTGAATGCATCTATAAATACGAACCAATGTTTCAAGTATGTCACTCATCAAACATCTGAAAGTTACAAGCCACAATTACACACAAGAAAAACTGAAAAAACACAACTCTCTGCTGATTTGAAAATATGGATAGCAGTCAAGTTCCGTATTGGGCTAAGCATGAGGATGAGGATGATGAGCTGAAAGGAGAAGCACAAGCACTACCTGCAATAGCACAGCCAGAAACGCCAAAGGAGCCAATGGAGTTCTTGTCGAGATCTTGGAGTCTTTCTGCAAACGAAATATCAAAAGCACTTGCTAAAAAGCAGATGCACCCTATATTCAACAACAATCTCAATGTCATTCCTGAAACAGTTTTACCACCACCATATGTTGTAAGCCAATCAACTTCCCACATTCTTACTTCACCTTCACACACACATAAAAAAAATATATATATAAAATGGGGTGTTCTGTTTGCAGCTTCTGTTTAAAATAAGCTAGAAACACCTTAGGGGTGGTTTTTTCAGCTTCCAACTTCTTCTTCTATTATTTAAAAGTATCCAAACATTCTCAACTTTTACATCTTCAGCTTCTACTTTAACTTCTCTAAAAGCACAAGTTATTGCAAGCACCCCTCATATAGACTTGAGGGCCGATTCCCAACCCTACCCCTCCACTCCTTCAATTCAACAAACTGACCGTTTAGCAACTTATGCAGTCTGGCAATGTTACAAAACCAGTCAACGGAAGAAAACGTGGGGGAGCAATTGGAAGGTTGTTCCATCATCACAAGGAGTGCGACAATAACAACTACACTATGAAAAAGAAGGATAAGAGCCGCATAGAGAATGCGCATACTCATGCCGCCCTCTCTGTTGCTGGACTAGCAGCAGCATTAGCTGCTGCTTCAGCTTCTGCTTCTTCAACAGAAAAACCTAAAAGCTCAAGCTCAAAAATGAGCAAAGCCCTAGCATCAGCTACTGAGCTCTTGGCCACATACTGCATTGAGTTGGCTGAATCAGCTGGGGCCGATCAGGAATGTGTAGCCTCTGTTGTCAGATCAGCAGTTGGCATTCAAACTGCAAGTGATCTATTAACTCTCACAGCTGCAGCAGCAACTGGTATGAAATTATACAGTTTTACAGATTTATAATATTAAATTTTTATTTGGGAATAGTGAAGAATAACAAGTATTATGATTATGATGAAATTGTTATGGTGTTGGATAGCTTTGCGAGGAGAAGCAGCCATGAAAGTGAGATTGAGTAAGGAGGCTAAGAGGAGTGCAGCTATAAGTCCATATGAAAAAGCCATTGTAGAGAATTCTCATTCTTATTCTCCCGCACCTGCTTTCCATGGGGAAATCCAGGAAGAGGATATTCCATGTGAAGGTGACTTGCTACAACTCACTGAAAAAGGTAGAGCCATAGTCTAAAGCTAAACTACCGAATGTTTGTAACTTTTGGTTCAATTGTGCATTATCTACTAAGTTTCGCAATTTCTCTCTTATTGCACTGCTGAATCAAAATCCCTGATTGTTTTTTGAATTCTTAGGTGTGCTACGATGGAAACATGCTTCTGTCTTCATAAATAAGGCAAGCCAGGTATAAGCAAAGCGATACTAAGAGATGGATTCATGCAAAAATAAGAATATTGGTGTTTATCAAAATAGTAGCTGATTGAAACGAACGGTTTTCAGGTTGCATTCAAGTTGAAGAGTAAACATATTGGTGGAGCATTTTCCAAAAATAGCAAATGTAAGCCCCTTTATGCTTGTATTCTTGTTTCTCCCATTCTCAGCCACTTTTGCAACAGAAAAATTCAACAGTTCACTAAGTACACACACACAAACAGAGCTTTCCTTCTCAGCACATTACTCTAAATTTGCAGGCATCGTTTATGAAGTCATCAATGAGAGCGGCGATTGGCCCTTCAGGAAAGAAATGGAAAATATGGAAGTGTACTTTGGGGTCAAAACTGCTCAGGGACTGTTGGAGTTCAAGTGCAAGAACAAAGTTCATAAACAGAAATGGGTCACTGGAATTCAAACACTAATCCAGCGCAGCAGAATTAGATTGGAAGAGGCTGACAACTCACTAAGAATGTTGAATGTCAATAAAAGCATATAATCACTACTGGCAGACAAATTTTGTTAAAAGTTTACAGCATTAAAATTCCCTTTATAATGTACACATTGAATATGATAGTGATCTTCTTCAAACAGTGATAAGAGTGTTTAATACAGAAGTCTTTCTTTGTAAAAGTGTCTGTTAATAGCATATCAGAACCTTATGTGTGTACTCTTTCCATCAGTTCACATGGCATTGACTGTAAATCTCTTTTGAATTTTGCTGATCTTCTATGGTTGTTATGTTTCCATACATTTACTTACAAGAAAAAAGGAAGGAATAACAAATTAGTATTCCAAAAACTAGAGCAGAGAACATCCTGTACAGTATATAAAAGGTCCTTGTGAAACAGAATACCCGATAAAAATACACAACTTAAACTAAGAAACAATAACAAGTATTGAATATTTTTTATGTTAATGACGACTGAATCCTCCTAATCATGTGAGAGTTAAATGAAGTAATTCACAAGTTCCATTTCTATACATTTTTAACACAAAAACTCAAGGATGGAATAAGACAGATGATAGTGGAATAATAAAAAACTCCATTCCATGTAAAGTAAAAATGGGTAAAGAATGATAAGATTAGAGTATTTATGAAGTTGTGTGAAAAAGAAATGGGACATACATGCGTGTTTTACATCCACTGTGTGGTGATTAGACTCAAAAGACAACAGTCCTGTTTTTCTCATACGGCAACACTCGAAGTTCACAATATGATTTTATTGCTTTTGCAAGACATTGCTTCTCCAAATTCTCAGATTTCTGTACAAAACTCCGCAAATTATCTCTGTGTGAAACTCTCTCAACCTGAGATAATAAAGCAAGATCACATATTTCCTATATGAAATACTTGTATGTTAATAAATATGATTAATAGAAGAATACTGTTGCAGTAGCAACACCATAGATCATAATTGGGAAAAAGAAGTAAAACTATTTGTCTGTTTATCTACCAGAATGTGCTTCACTTGCCTAAAAAATATGCAAGAAATATCAAGAATTAAAGAAGAAAAAAGGAAAAGAAAAAGAGCTCGGTCTATGAACATGATTACCATTTGCTCGATAATGGGGCCTTCATCAAGCTCTTCGGTGACAAAATGAGTCGTTGCACCAATCAACTTCACACCCGCATCAAAGGCCTGTCACAAACATCTTCAAAATATAACTCATGTATGATCAAACACAACAGTAGAAGCATCAATGAATAAGAATGAAGAAAGCTTCTTAACCTGCTTAGATGGATTCCCACCCTTGAAAGATGGCAATAGGCCATGATGAATATTAATAATATCCCTACCATAACCTCTTAAGAAATTTCCAGAGAGTACCTGCAGATTAAATGATGATTTTGAAAGTTAAAGAAAAGCAATCATCAACAAACAAAAATCTGTCCAGTTGTTATGTGGATTTTGACAAGATTAGAAGAAAATCATAAACTACCTGCATATATCTAGCAAGTACTAGAAACTCTGTATCCTTAACCAAATTCAGGATATCTTCTTCTCTTTTGTCCTCTTTAATTGTGTCAAAAAAATGGTAAGGAATTCCATGCCTTTCAAGAAATCGAATCACATGTGTATTTGGACCTCTTTCATGATTGCTGTCAGACATGCCCCTTGTTTTAGCACTATAAATTAACTGATAAAATTAAATCTCCAACAGTTTACCTTATTACAGCAGTTATGTCAACTGGAAGTCTTCTGTCCTGCCACCCATGCAGCAAATCCACAAGGCAATGGTCCTGGTATATTTATATCAAAATCAAACCTTCAGTATTTCTAAAAAAAAAGAAGATGTCCTTACAGGGGTTTCCATTGGTACCTGCTTTGATGCAAGAACGGCAATTTTATACTTAGGATCTAAGTCCGGCACCCGAACAACAGATTTCATTGCATTGAACTTCTTCGAAATCTTTAAGAAATCCTCATCCATTTGTTCCCGAGGCCATTTAGCAGGATCAAAGACAAACTCACTGTAACTTGTAGCAAGATATTATTGACATATGAACACCTTGTTCATGCATAACTAATAATTGCATTCAAGAAAAGTAGCTCACATTCACTTTGTTATTTCTTTTTGGCGAACAAATTTTACATCACATGAAATGTTCTTGCTAAACTAGCTCAGTCAAAATAAACTTAAAGTAAACCAAACTGTATTGCAGTAAAATATGAAAATACTAGAAAATACAGAATCGGAGAGGAGGTGAGAAGGGCAAGGGACCTTCTGGAGTAAAAGACATTCTTTTTCTCGGGGACAAAAATATCAGCACTGAGAATGTTGCCACCTCTTGAAGCTATGCATTCTGATAGTTTGGCCACAATTCCCACTCCATCCTGATAATATGCAATATCAAATATTAAACATTAAAAATTTCATCTCCCTATTGCATCTCAAACAATATCGAACAAATTTACATCATTTAAGTCTAAATACTCGAAGTCTTCATGTATTTACAAGTGTGTGGCAGCTATAGGGGTTATGAATTTCTCAACTATTACCACTTCAACCTGATTTACAAAATCAATAATCAAAAAATTCCCATCTCCTTATTCATATAACACTATCCATACAAAAAAATCTTCTCTTGCTTCCCGTTTCATCTTTATTACTTACAAACCCAATCAAATACCAATCTCCCCGTCCATGTTAGATAACAGTATCCATACAGAAATTACTTCACATCTTCTTATATCTAATAAATAAGGCTATGCACATTTAATGTACGTATGAATAAGAAAAAGCTACCGACCGGGCAGTGGAAGACATGAATGCCATGTACAAGAGCAGGGGAAATGATGTCATCGAGGCTTTCCCCGGGAAATTTGAGAGATTTGAAGGACCTTTTAGCAAATACTTGAACTTGAGGAGAGTATCTTGCGCAGGCCCTTCGGAGGAGGCTCATGTTCGGAAATAAACTTAAAAACACACACTTCACACGCAGTGTGTGTCTGTGTGTTTCAGAATAGAAGAGAGCAGAGCAGTAGGTAAATCATTTCGTGGTGGTCGTGGTTCGCCGGACCTTTTCTCTTTTCTTTCTTTTTTTTTTTTTTTTTTAATTATGGAGCTTTATGTTTACCTAATTATATGAACCCAAGGTGCATAAATTAAGTTTCTTATTATGTAACATATTTAATTAATATTTATTCAGAACGTATGTGTGGTTAATATTATTCAAAATTATCATGCATGCTGTAATTTTAGTATTAACGAGTCATATGATATTAATAATTTATTCATAAAAAACAGATCATATTCTATTTTAAATTGAAAAGATAAAGAAACATAGAGAGGCTAAATCCCAATTGTTCGAAATTTGGCAAAGTATTCTCGAAAAGGAAAAAAAGAAAGAACTTTTGGCAAAGTGAACTGTTTTCTTGGCAACTCCAATCTCCTTCCTAAACTCAATTGACAATAATGTCCGAAAATCCGTTTCAGCTTCTGTTCCAAGCGTTTGGCAAAGTCTCGGAGTGTGTCCAGACCCATCTCTCCAACTTCCTTGTACGCCCAAACGGAGCTTCACCGTCTCTCCGCACAAACCAGACCCCCCTTCTATCTGTCTCATCACACCACGCCGCCGGTTCTCGTCCTCTCCAACCGGCGGAAATCCTTATAAAGGTTAGATTTTGCTAATATTACTCATGCCGGTTTTCTTACTTTCTTAGCTTCTAAGAGGAATGAACTGCGGACTAAATAAACTGTTTGATAAAAGTCCTGAATGAACTTCTTTTATTCAGTGGCAGTAGGTGGGACTTGGGACGGAGGGATTGTTAGGCATTTCGCTTTTGAATTGTGTGATTTATATTAATAAGCAATCAAGGGGAAAGCTATGAACTGTGCGTAAGTGTGTTGGTGTGAGGAAATGTTGTTTTATGCTTGTGGGTATGTGCTCTGTTCTGTGTTCTCGTTCATTAGCTTCAATAGTGTGACGTGATATAGCCCCATTTTGAATTCGCAGTCCCTTTTTTAATTTGTCTTTCATCATATATTCAAAATGTTTGTTTCAGCAATATTGCATATGCAACGACTATGTGTGATGTATAATAGAAAGGGAGACACCAATCATAATAGATATATGAGCTGACTTCATTATTTTCACTGGAAGGTCATATTTTGTTAAATTGGTAAAAAAAGGGAATTTATATTCTGCCAAATTAAAGTGAGTTTTAGAAATTTTATTCAATTATTACTAAAATGCTGTTTCTTCCGCTTGAATATGAGCCTAATTGGAGTAGCTATTCTTTGCTAAACTCCACTAGCTAGCAACTATGTGATCTACAGTTTCCCATACCGTGCAGATTCCGTTGAAATGCAGTTGATACATCATATTCACCGATCGTATTAATATATGATGCTGCTTTATGTTTTTATTTTAGGGGAAGTCTTCAATTCCAACAACAAAAGAAGATCTTGGGAGAGCTACATGGACTTTTCTTCACACTCTCGCTGCTCAGGTTTTTCCAGAATTTCTTCTTCTTCTTCTTCGTCTTCTCTCATTAGAGAAGGCCATAATTACCAGATTGTCTTTTTTAATAAGCATAAAATAGTGAGAGAAGGCCATAATTACCAGATTGTCTTTTTTAATAAGCATAAAATAGTTGATGATAGCCCGTCATCTTTGCAATGCATTTTGGTAATTCCTTTTTCATACTGATTGTCAAAGTTTTCTTATTTTTCAGTATCCAGATAAGCCAACTAGGCAACAGAAGAAGGATGTAAAAGAACTGGTATGATACTTCTATTGTGTCCAACGTTTGGTATGTACGGAAGGAATATATATGGTCATGTCATGTCCTTGGATTCAGTGATCACTGTTTCCGTTGATCATTCAAAAAACCCTGTAACATAATTGCATTTCTGTTGCAGATGGCAATATTATCTCGCATGTATCCTTGCAAGGACTGTGCAGATCACTTTAAAGAAGTATTAAGGTGCACAGTTACTCTCCTTGTACAGGAATTTCTTTTCGTTTTTCTTTTTATGGAAATTTCACCAGTTATTTTTCTAATAATGCACATAAGAGTTGAGGTGATTGTCCAGGTTCCTTTGTGCAACAAGCCCCACTCTAATATTATGCCTTTGAAATAAACAAGCATTTAAATTGACTAGAAATCTATGTTTTCTGATACTCCGCTTAATAGCTATTTCTACTTTTCAAATGTTATGCAGAGCAAACCCTGTTCAGGCTGGTTCTCATGAAGAGTTTTCCCAATGGTTATGTCATGTGCATAATGTGGTTAATAGGAGGTGACCCTTTATCCCACACTCTTTGGTTTATTTCTGAACTTCGGTTTTGTAAACAGATTGAGTTGAGTTGAGTTTTTGTTGTTGTTTGAACAGCCTGGGCAAACTTGTGTTTCCGTGTGAACGAGTTGATGCACGATGGGGCAAGTTAGAATGTGAGAACCGCGCATGTGATCTACAAGGGACTTTAACTGATTTCGGAGATGAACTCAACTGAATTTTGAAGAATTAATATCAGGGGATTCTTATGGTCATTTGGTGGCTCAATTCAACTAACCAAATTACAAGAACAATTTTCACTTGTTAGTTATTACGAACTAATTCTTATGTATAGTTTACTAAATTATGCGAAGTGCTGCAAAAAGATCAAAATTGGATTGTATTATTTAATATTTATAAGTATTCTTAAGTCAGACATGATGACTCGTCTTACTAATTGATGTAAGATGCTTAATTAGATCTTTGTTGGAGCACATAAGGTTAAGTGTTAAGAGTTGAGCATATTAGCTAATTGTTATACTAAATTAAAAGGAGATTTAAATTTGTTTTTTTTTTCTTTTTCTAAAGCCAATTTATATGGGTCGAGTTGGATTCCAAAAACTCGGACACGATATCTCTAGTTAATCTAGTATAGTAACGAACTATTAAGCTACGCCACTTATTGGTATTTAAAAAGATCATAGTTTTATGTATGATCCATGATAATGAGAAAACTATATATATGTATATATATATTTTTGTTGTTAATAGAAATTAATTTGCTTTACATGCACTATTTCAATCAAAGTAAATTTATGATGATTTTACTCTTTATAATGAGTTCATTTAATTATAAAAACGGCAAGTATCTCAATCTATTTTTGTGAGAAAAGTTCACAACTTGCATATCCTAAGAATTAAGGTACAAAAGAAAACTTTTTTTTTTAAAAATAATTTATTAATATCATATCAAAAAATCAATTTGAAAAAGAAAAACGATTAATTATTTGAACTAATTGGAACAAAAAAAATGTCAAAATGAGTCTTTTTGAATTTAAAATTGCTTTTCCGGATTATTTAATTAATCTTTATTTAAGTGTCTTTATTGACCACAAAACACCAACAGAGAGGTCCAAAATACCCTTCGCTGCCGTTCATTATTTCCAAACCAACATTAGGGTTTTGGGGCGGCTGCATATAAATTCACTTAGCCAAGGCACCTGCACGTCCTCGGAACATAAAACTGCAATTAGAGCTTTCTCAATCTCAGCTATCAATCGGCGGCATTTGATTTAGCAGGAGGAGGAAGATGGGTCACTCTAATGTCTGGAATTCTCACCCCAAAACCTATGGTCCTGGATCCCGCACCTGGTATTCCTCTTTATCCATCTTTGTTTCAATTCAATCTCTCTATTTGTGACTTATCTGTCCTTAAATTTGTGGTTTAGAGTTAAATTGAAGCGAACGCGTTAGTTCATGCCTTGAACGGTTGAACCATAATTTTCTTCGGGAAATATGTTGAATTGATTCCCATAAACTGCCTTATGGAGCTTAATTTGGTCATAATTAAACACCGGAAGTTGCTCTGTTTTTGCTTCTGCCTGAACTTGTTTACCGTAGATTATTCACGTATTTTTGGAATTGAACTTGATGTTATTCGGTTTTTCTGGCAGTCGAGTTTGCGGGAATCCCCATGGGATAATTAGAAAGTATGGGCTGATGTGCTGCAGACAGTGCTTCCGCAGCAACGCCAAGGAAATTGGCTTCATCAAGGTACTTATTACCTGTATTTTTATGTATGCTTAAGCAGGTTGATCATGTGCTAATTATCTGATATGTGTTTCTGATGAAAATCTCTTTTGCTTATTTGTTTGTTTTATGCAGTACCGTTAAGCTGTGGAGGGCAACAATGTTGCAGCTTTGAAGAGGATTTTTATGTTCTAACGTTTTTGCAATGTCTACAGATTTATAGTTCACATTTTGATTCATCTTGTTTAGCCTTTTCTCAGGATTGGGATGTAATGAGAATGATGATTGTTATGATCTATGATTAGACTCTTATTTACCTGGTGAAACTAAGTTAAATTTTCTTGTTTTTAGTGTTTGTACCTGGCTATTCTATTTTGCTCTACATGATATTGTCATTGTCTGAAAGATATGGATTGCGGTTTTGGTGTTTCTTCACCCCGTGAATTTGTGAATTTGTGTTCAGGTTGATGATATATGATCATTGAATTTATGTGGGATGAACAAAGCCTCAATCTTTATACTTGTAAAGTTTGTCTTCATAAGAGATCCGGAGGGTACCTTGTGGACCGAACTAAAGAGGGGGTTTGTCTAAAGCTTATAGAGTTTATAAGATATTATTTAAAAATAAGATTTCTAATTTTTTATTTAGCATTTTGCAAGTTCTTTTAACACACTTTTTAAATGCGTAAAAGCTCGTAATAAGCTCACGTGCCGTTTTAGAAGTGCTTATGAGCGGAGCCAAGCACCCTCTAGTAGTCTATTTGTTGTTCGTTGTGCAGCTGAAACCAAATTTAGGAAATTTCGGATGCTGTCTTGGTTTTAAACTTCATTTTCCATTTCAAATAATGCTTTGGTTAGAAATTAGAACCTGTGAAAATCATTAGTTGCATTATGTCTTTAATCTTTCATGCTGCATTTCGCCCCTATGGGTTCTACTATTAGCTAGACAGCAGTTGAGCAGAGACCTTAGTATAAATTTTACTATAAGATAATCTAGCCCAACAATTTCTTAGTATTTACTTTTGGGCAAATTATCCAAACTTCCTGAGGTTTACGGTATTTAAAAAAAAATCCTAAAACCTTGAAATCTTACATTTACACCCCTTTGTGTGGGCTGAGGGTGGGGTTAAATGTAAGGTTTTTAGGGTGGGTCTTTGTAAGTGTTTTTTTCGTCTCTTTTCCTGTTCTTTAGTAGCTACCCCTTTAAGGACATTCAAAGTGCCTTTTCAGGCCCTTAAAATAGATATAGAAGGTAGATCCTTACTCCATCCCCTCATAGAATTCAGGAATGGTCGGATCAGATAGCAAGAGAGCTCATTAATTAACTAGATAGAAAGAAGAGCTCAATAGCTACTCTTAACTCTAGCTCTAGCTCTAGCTCTTACTACGTTCACATGCGTATCAAAATTCAGTAAGGTTTCAAGATTTTTTTGCATTTTCAATGGAGTATTTGTAAAGGTTTCAAGGTTACAGTGTTTTGAATTTTTTTATTGTAACTTTGGGGGGTTTAAGTAATTTTTCCTTTTACTTTTTGATCCAAGGGGGGTTAAATTTTTATTTTCTGGTGAAGAAAATTGATGGTGAGGGGGGCACGATACTCTTTGCACTTGAGAGTTTTTTAATTCTTCTTACTTGAAAAGTAAGCGTCCAAAACCTTTGGTCCTGAGGAAAGATCACTTAGCCATCAAGTGCGGAATTAATATTAGATTCTTATTTTGGAAAATCCTTCAACATTTGGAAAACCGCAACCCAGAGCACAATGTCAATTACCATTACATTTCCATCTGATTCAGATAGCAATCGACTCCATACAAAAAAAAAAGTATATCGTAAAAGTATGAATAGTTGAGTAGTTATGAGGACTCTCTTGAATAAGTACTATAAAACGAGTTTGAGTGGGCTAAGGGCCAACTAATTACTTACATAACAAACATGACTTAATGATAGATGTATTACATTTTAACTGATAGATGACATTTAAGAATTAATGTTGTTTAAGTCCCACGCTTTCTAAAATTTCCCAATACCAATATTATATAGTATACTTTGTTAATTAAGCTATCACTATTATTATATATGACCCCTCAACGGTATATATCCAGATTTAATTAATTTGCCTAATCATTTTCATCTTTAATTAATATTAGTCCATGTGTATGTATCTCAATAAATTCTCTATTACACATGCATAGCATATGTATTTGGTTACGAAGGGAGATAATTCCGATCCCTAATCTTTGTTGTAATTATACTTTAGTTCATAAACTGTTTTAAATATTTAATTATTTATGTAAAATATTTATCGGCTTTTGTTTATATTCACACTTGGCATCGTCGGGACCGCTAGTTGTCTGGTGCATTCCATCAAATTAAGAGTCAATGCAATATTAATTCTTAATAATATGACTTAATAGTACTGTAGAAGGCCGTTTTCCAAAGACTTTCATCAATTTGCGTTCGTAAAAGCAAATTAAGTAGTTTTAATCAATTTTGGTTGAAGCTTGCAGGAATATCTTTGGACTTTGAACAAATTATATATATGTTGCTGGTAAGTCATGTTTAATCAACTTGTCACTGTTATGTTACATCAGCTGCTGGCAGTACCTCTAATCACTAATTGCCGCACCTTCCAGTAGGACTACCTTGTTACGACTTCACTCCAATTACTAGTTCTGCCTTCGGCATCCCCGACCCTCCTTGTGGTTAAGGTAATGACTTCCGGCATGGCCGGCCAGCTATTCTAGTTTATCTTCTTGCTGGTAAATTATAATTCTAATCACTATGTAGTTGATGCCCGATCGAGATAATTAAAGTTAGATGTTATTAATTCTGATGTCTGCATGTACACATATATTTGCAGTACAATTATAACATAAAAAAGTCAAAAGAGATTATTTCTTTACATATGTACCTTAATTGAAAATTAGTGAAATAAATGTACCTGGAACTTAACTTGATTAGGACAGGTGACCTTGATAATCACGTTACAAATGTAATTGTATTTTTTAATTTATTTATTCTGTACACACATCATAAAGTTGTGATTTAAATTCTAGGAATGTCATTATTGTTCCATTTAATTATATGCATGTTATTTATTATATACTGTGTATTTAATAATATAATTTGACCATTTCGACCAAAACATCGATAAAATATGAAGAAATTAATAAAAACCTTTTACAATCATTGCTTATATGAAAAACAAAAAGATAAAAAAATAAAACGTGGATCTCCATGCTTGGATGTCCTAAATTTACCCAAGTATCGACATATGGCAACCATGTCTGCATTCATAGAAAGGGAGACAACGTACGCTTCATCCGATCGATCATCAATGAGGACAAAAGGTTTGACAGAGATTTGTATAGAGATGATATCCATCAAATCTCCAATGGACAATGTATGTAGGAAGTAAAATCTTGTTAATTAGATAATTAATTTGACATAATTACGCATAATATCAGTAATTAAATATCAATATTATGTTGGTTTACTTCTAAGAAAGGTAATGAGCAGCATATAATAATAAAATATAAATGAAGAAAGTTAAGAGTAAAGTGAGATTAATCACTGTTTTGATTCTGAAATAGTATTTGGCATTTGATCAGCTGCCTGCATGATTCTCATTTCTCACGTTCTCAAACACTTTAGCACAAAGTACTATATTATATTTATTAATCTAGCTAGTAAAATATTACGTACAGGATCTCATCATTACTACAGTAGTTTCCGTCCGTATTACTCTAAATTTCGTACATGGATGTTGTACAATCGGTCTACCACAACAGTACTAGAAAAATATGTGGGCCTTGACTTGTTAATCATGACTCATGTATTTTTTGTTTTAAATTTTAACATTTTTCAATCTTAGAAACATTGTGTTATTATGGCTTTTATATATAAATGATGAAGCTGAAAAATGGATGTGAACTCGACGGCGGAATCCGCTTGAATTCAACAACAATCCGTTAAGAGAAATGGGTTCGTACCTGCTAAGAACAGCCAAACATTCTAAATGTCAAGATCAAGTTGGAGTTTGATCCAGTGTTGGTCCTCCACTGAGTTAAATCAGGTATTGTTATAATAGAGTGAGGGTTAGAACACTCGAGGAGGAATTTTGGCAGAGTTTTAGTAAGTAATAGTGTGTACCTGTCATAATTTGAACTCTGGGTATTTATAGAGCTCTTTGGCGGATCGTGGATCGTAAAGGAAGCCACGATCTCAGTGGATGAGTCATCTGTGGGTGTTATCCCACCTGGGTGAGATGTTCCGCTTAATTAGGGCCACTATAGTGGTGGGGAGTGGGCGCCGATTAGACGGTTTTGAAGATGTAGGTTGAGATGGGGTTATTCGTGGAGATCTTCGAGCTGGAGAACTCAGAGTTTGGGAAGGTGCTGTTGAGGCCAATATCCTCTGAGCTCATTCCTTTAAGGTGTTTCCTCGGATGTTAACTTTGAGGGGAACACTTAGTGTTATCAAGATGCGGCAAAAGTGTTCCATAGGAAGAGACGATTGGAGAGGGACTGGTCACGTGACATTGCAAGATTGTGGTACATCAATATATAAAAAAAGCAAACATTATTTGAGTTATATTTGGTAAATAATAATGAAAATAAAGTTTCAACGCGAGAAATAAAATGATGAAATCGCTCTTATATTGTCATTAATTAATAGTTATTGTTGTGTCACTTTTATCGTTGTCCTAGTAAACATTAGATTCTTAAATACTTGAATTCGAAACATTTTATCTTACTTAGTATTACATAATATTAGAAAATCACGTCACTAAAATTAGCGGCGGAGTCAGGATTTTAAAATTAGTGAGTGTACCTGACTCAGATATGTTACATGTAATATAAAATATTTAGAGGATATATTGAATAGAAAATACACTATATATATGGAATAAGATTAAAGTTAGGAATGTACGTCAATATGTATACGCATGAGTTATTATAAGTTTTTTTTGGAAAGAAACAAGAAACACATAAAATAGTAACCAAATTAAAGAAGCTTGTAACAACTCAGTCGACAATTATATAAGTCCAATTAATGTAGACAATTAGACATGCAATGCACTAGGAAAGGCTTAGGCGACGACATACCCAAAGATTATATATAAAAAATATCGTAGATGGAATTAATGAAATATGGGATCCATTGAGTAAATAACATAACATACTATGTATAGCAAAGCAAAGAAAAAACAAGAATATTCATGCGTTAAAAGCAAGGTAGAGAAATAGTGATAGATAGAGACAGAATGCGACGTCGCATCCTATTACCCTATACCCACAGATATAATTTTATGCATTAATTTTGTTACAATGTTTCCAATACCCTCATTTTTTGGGCACAACATTTTCTTCTAAGTTAGTTATCTGACTATCTCCCATATTTGTATATATACTTACAAAAAAACAGATTGCTGTACTAGATCTCCATTATGGGACTCAAGTCTTAATCCCCTAAGGTAAAATCTTCTTTTCATCTACTGTGTTGCCAGATCATTACTGTTTCCATCTTATTTTCTCCAATTTAATTTGTCTGTCTTTAAAATTTCTAAAGGTGAATACTATATATGATAGATATATATATCCTTTTGTTTTCATTTATTGATGGGTCGATGATGTGGTAAAATCTGGAAATCTATTACTTTCCTTTTGTTCAGAAATTTCAAGTCAAGTCTGAAGTCTGAACTCTGGAAGGCTAGATTCTTCATCCTACAGTTCTTGATTAGCTAAATTATAGGATTAGTCCTTTAGCAAAGTAAAAAACAAAGAAACAAACAAATACATTAAAAAGGTCGAAGTACTTTAATGTGATTAAGCAGCACGCTGATGGCATCATCCTAGCTACTGGCTGGGAACCTACAAATGCTTGACATTTGACAATTATTGTTGTTAATCCTCAATAAAAAGAAACAATTTTCATCATATTACCAAAACTTTCTAAAATGTTCAGTACTTGTACCCTTGTATTATATATTTTCCATATACACTCATATGTCACTATGTCAGTGTCATGCAATATGTGTTACCCCCAGAAAAATTTGATCCACTATTAACAATTCCTATGTATAGATTTGTACAAAACGATATACAAAATATAAAATTTGCACCACCGAAATAATAGTTCCAAATTTACATGTATCGTCAAGACTGGCCTTTGATGTCTACCCAAGATTGAGTGTAGACAAAAGTAGTAGACGGTCATTAAATCACGCATCCACTCATCTTAAAATACCAATTTAATTCAACCTTAAGAACATTAAATTATCATTAGAACTATGCTAAAACATAATTAAAAAATGATTATTCATTAATTAAGGTTGCACTTTTGTTATAGTTAGCTGGGGTCCTCCCGGACTCTCTCAAAACCCCTCAAAGAGTGCGAAAAACTCCGTGTACCCCAAATCTCACAACCCCCCACCAACTCTCTCTCTGCATACACTCGCACTCTCTCTCTAAACTCTTCCCGGAAAATCTCAAATCTTTCTTAAGATTTCTATACCTAAATTATCCGCGCTGCAATACTTCTACGCTCATAAAGAAACAATCTTGAACTAAAAAATGTGGAATCTTTCGGAGACCCATTATGTTTTTCTGAGCTACAGTGGAATTTCCTGATCTTCCTTGCAGGTTTTCAGATGGTGTTACGAAAAGGGCTCCTGGGTAAGTCTGTTTTTCTTCGAAATTTCAAAATGTGAGAGGTGAATTTTCACATATACCTTGTTTGCGTGTGCGTGTTGCATGTGTGTTGCTTGATTCCGACGATGGTGGCTGCTGTTTCCGGCGCAGCTTCAAAACCCGACCCCCAAACCCCCAAAATCACCGCTTCGCAAGACGACAATTCCAGAAGACCACCATTACTGCCTTCTGAAAAAGATAACAGTAATGGGATTTCAAACAATCAAAGAAAGCCCAAATCTCGAATCGTCTCTTCCAGATACATGTCCCCTTCAACTTCAACCTCCACTTCAAATTCATCCTCAGTTTCCTCATCCTCCGCTTCTTCTAGAAGGTACCCGTCTCCTTTACCTTCTAGAAGCTCAACGCCTCTCTCTAATTCATCCTCTTTAGCCACAAAGAGGTCTGTTTCTGCAGACCGGAGGCGCCCAACAGCTATCAGGCCTTTAACGTCCGATCTTGATTCCAAACACGGCAATAATGCTGATATTTCGGCTGCCACAAAGATGCTCATCACCTCTACTAGAAGTTTATCAGTTTCCTTTCAAGGAGAATCCTTTTCCCTACCTATTAGTAAGACTAAGGTGGCCCCACCTTCACCTAATCCGATTTCTGCAAGAAAAGGAACACCAGAAAGGAGGAGAACTAGTACTCCATCTAAAGGGAAAACAGATGGAGTATGGCCCGCGAGAAACCGAGTGGCCAATCCCTTATCAAGAAGTTTGGATTGTAGTCAAGAAAGGAGTAATAGCCTAGTTGGATCTGTAAACGGGATTCGAGGGTTACAAAATTCTATGATTGATGAGAGAAGGCCTTCGTTTGATGGTAGGTCCAGTCTTGATTTGGGCAATTCTGAGATTCTAAAGGCGTTTGGACGAGCCCCTAATGGAAATTCAAATTCAATGAACAACGAGGCATCCGATTCCGACAGTGTCTCATCAGGTAGTACTTCTGGAGTTCAAGAATATGGGCGAAGTGGGCCCCGTGGAATTGCTGTCTCGGCTAGGTTTTGGCAAGAAACAAATACTCGGCTAAGAAGGCTGCAAGATCCAGGATCACCTTTAAGTCCGGGGTCGAAAATGATTGGGCAATCTAAATTGAAAAAGTATACAAATGATAATGGTGCATTTTCATCTCCGAGAACAATGTCGTCTCCAAGAACGATGTCATCTCCTATTCGTGGAGGTATTAGAGCTGCATCACCTAGCAAGCTTGTGGGTTCATCTCCATCAAGGGGGCAGAGTCCGTCTCGTGTGAGAAATGCTGTTAGTGTCATTAGCAACAGTTTTAATGAGACGCCCTCAGTTCTTAGTTATGCTGTTGATGTTCGGAGAGGGAAAGTTGGGGAGAATAGAATTGTTGATGCACATTTGCTAAGGCTTTTGTACAACCGAAACGTTCAGTGGCGGTTTGTCAATGCTAGAACTGAAGCTGTCTGGTTCTTGCAGAAACGGAGTGCAGAGGTGAGCATTACTTTTTCTTTTTTTTCTTTTTTTAAATATATATTTTGCTGAGCATTTAGAGTAGCATTTTTATATTTTATGGAACACATGAGGGTTCATAACAACTACTTTTACGAAATGATATGGGAATTATAGTTCATGACAATGCAACTAGACAATTGTTACTCTCTTGGAAATATACCATCTATGAATACTCTCTCTCTCGCTCTCTCTCTCTCATGATGTTTGTTAAATTGTCTTATAGTTTAAATTTTCCGTTATAGTAGTCAAATATTAAGAGGAAGAGAATAATTGGATGTGCAAATGGTCAGAAGCAGACTGTTTTGTTTTACCCGTCATCCTCTGATAGAGAAAAGTAATAGACTAGTTTGGTAGGATATCTACTCTTAACAATGTAATGTGTAACTGTGATATTGTAAATGAATGCCGAAGTTGCTTAATGAAGATTGAATGATGTAATAGTTTATTAATAAATGTTGATAAAGAAGTTATGAAGTGCTTAATATGCTACATCAAGGTGGGCTTTCATGTGTTTGGTTCGACTTTACTTTGTACTAGTGCAAGTACTAATGTGTGTTCTTTTCCAATTTAGTGGAGAAAACAGCATCTCTTGCTCTGTGAGGCCTTTTATTTCATGATTTCATACCAAGTAAAAATGAGCAGTCTAGAAAATTCTGTTTTCGCAAGCTATTATTTTTCTGCTTTTATGAAACATGATGAACTGAGTAAGTTTGTGGCTGTATCAGAAAAGTCTATGGAACGCATGGATAACAATATCAGATCTTCGTGACACTGTCACCAAAAAAAGACACAGATTGCAGCTGCTTAGACAAAAGCTCAAACTCGCATCCATTCTCAAAAGACAAGTGAGCTCTATTTCTTCTTCCATTTTCATAATATTCCTTAGCACATTTTACTAAAAGATTCTTGGTAATCTAATTTAGTTCAGAAAGTTCTTTGTTTGTCCAAATAAATTTCCTGAATTTGTCATATCTGAATCAGTCTGTTTCTTTTGCCATGTAGATGAACTTTCTTGAAGATTGGGCTTCTTTGGACAAAGACCACTCGGTTTCTGTGATTGGGGCAATTGAATCCTTAAAGGCTAGCACTCTTCGTCTTCCAGTTGTTGGAGCAATTGTATGTGCCTCGTTTTGTCGTTACTGCATACAAAATTCGGTCAATTACGAATACCCCCTGAGGTTTATGCCGTTTACTGAAAACACCCTAAAACCTTGAAACATTACAAAAATTACCCTGAGATTTGCAAACCATAAAGAATACCCCCCCCCCCCCCCCCCCCCTAAAACTAACAGGAAAATCGCTGACTCGGGGTGGTTTTGTAATTTTCAAGGTTCGAGTGTGTTTTTTGTAAAACGAACAAGCCTCAGGGGTTTTTTTCGTAATCATATGTACGAAGTTTTCTCATTGTAGTTTGAGTTCCCAAGGCAATAATCATGAATATCTACAGGCCGATGTCCAAAGCTTACAGGATGCTATTGGTTCAGCATTTGACATTATGCAGGCAATGGCAACCCCAATATATTTGCTTCTTCCAATGGTAAGTAAATCTCTCAAATTAAATTTCTTTTCTTTAAATTGATGAAGGAAGGAAGAAATAAAATATATATGTATGTTTCAGGCTGAGGAAGTGAATTCTTTGGTGAGTGAGCTGGCAAAAGTGATGACAAAAGAGAGAGCTTTACTTGAACAATGCACAGATTCCATATCCTTGTTAGCAGCCATGCAGGTAATATCTAGATGGTCTTTCTGTACCGTAGTTATTTTGTGACAGTATATATATTTTTTTTCTAAAAAGTTGAATATAATAACAGGTTAACGACAGTAGTCTGAGAACGCATATTCTACAACAACATAACCGTTTATGAAGAGCATGACAAAACTGATTTTGAATTGACTGTCCATTCTACATGCTAACTGTGCTGAAGTTTTAGACCTAATGGAGGCACCATTCAAGGTAAATAAGAAAAAGGGCATTTTGGGCATTTTTGTAACATGTTCGTTTCTCAACCTGTACTCGAGGCATATCCAATATTACAGGAAAATGGTCTTTCTTATCTCACTAACTAGATGTACACACGCGTTGTCTTTATCTTTCTTCTTCTAATTTTCTCCCTGTTCTGAGGGAGAATGGGAAACTGATGTAAATATGTAATATTCTAATTGCTTCTTCTTCATTAAGGAATTCATCTTCGGCCCTCCATTTTGTATGCTGCTATATCCTTGTGTATGAGTGTTTTTTCTTTCTTCTTTTTTGTAAATGTGTGGACCATTGGTAGGCTTCACACTTGACACTGATGACAGAAAAACTGTTTCTCTTTTAGGTGTAAAGTTTTTCTTGAATGAATGAGATTATGCAGCTGTCTTTGTACAAATTTCTTGCTGTATTGCCGTATCCTATCAGCAGATTCAGGTGTTCACTTTACAGGCTTTTTAACAGTATATGTGCGTCCTATCGAAATTCTCTTCATTTTCCTACGGGTTTCACTGCACCAGTCAGTATGGCAGTTGTGCTTTATTTGTCCAAATAGATGGCTGTGATGTGATGGAATTGGATTGCTATTGTGGATAACGTACGCACCCGTCGTCTATGAGGAAGATAGGTGCTTAATTGATTAATATTTATATTTATTACATTAGAAAGATAATCCAAACAACATCAATACAACCAGATCAAGCTGCTTTTTGTTAAAAAAAAATTCTTTTTGGAGGTAATTTTTGCAATTCAGTTGCTCTATGCATAAGTTCATATTTGAACATGCTTAAGGAATTTAGGGTCTCATTCCATACCACCGATATAGTAGCGCAAAATGAAGGCATGCATTATTGTTTAAATTAATAAGAAACAACTCCTCGAGGCTCCAAGTACAAAAAGCCCAAATAGAAAGTGAATGTCATCAATTTGCACCGGCCCAGTGGGCTGTCAGGAAATTTATACTCAAGCTGGAATCTTGATTGATCATATCAATAATTAGTGACAATTATATTGTTGCTTTATATATATTGATCATGTACTGGATAATATTTTAAGAAGACTAATCAACCATATATTAAACGTAATACATGTATCATAAAACTGAAACAATTTGACTGCGTCAGATTCAAACTAAAATTTACTGTCTTTACTGATAACATAGTCAAATCTTGTTAGTGAAATTTCAATATTTGAGAATTAAATAAAATGATCAAGATAGAGTACTCTGCATGCCTGCAGCTTTCTGTTTTTTGTTTTTCCCTTTTTCTATTTTTTTCTGTTTCCATTTCCTTCCCAAGAGAATATTACATGTTTAGGCAAATAATTAATGAACTAGACTAAAAGTGATATATGATAATTAATTTTTATTATTCCAAGTCACAATACATGACTACTTGCAAGTAGGAAAATTAAAAGAAGGAACTTTTATCTCTCTCTCTCTCGTTTTTCAACCAACGAAAAAAAAAAAAGAAACTTTCAAAAAACATCTGAAAGACATGAATCAAGTTCTAATCAATATTCATTCCTTGATTCTCCTCCAAAAAAATAGAAAAAAAAAACCTTCAAAAGAAGAGCCTCAAAAGCTTCGTTTCATCATGTCCCTGATAGTTTTGCTGTAAATCTCGAAGTTGCACAAAACCACCCTCCAACGTCGTCGTTTCCGACTCGTCGGACGGCGAAGCCGGTCTACTGTTCTTCCTCCGTCGACCGGTCATTCTAACAGGGAAACCCTCCGTCAGCCCTAATTGCACACCGCCTCTCATCTCATCACTATCACAACTACTTTTCCTCTTAAGACGCATGTTCAAATGATCACGCGATCCGTACAAATCATTAATGTTTTTATTACCCTCATGGAACTCCGTGGAGGAGCACGGGACGCCGCCGCGGAGTACTGTCTCAACGGCGGACTCGCAAACGTGCCAGTTCCCTGTCCACAACAGCCCAACCGCCCCCTGTACTGGATTCACTGTCCTTCCGCAAGCTTCGAGCAGTAGAGATTGAAACAGAGCTGCGAATCAAAAGATACTAAACTTAAGACCCAGTAATAAAAGAAAGTAAACAATGATAATGTACTGTATCAATGTGTTCTAGAAAGAGAAGGAATAATTAATACCGGGTCTTTGTGATTGAGGGACGGAAGAAAGGAAGGAGATGAGTCCAGCGCGGCCAAAAAACTTGGCTACGAAAACAGTGGCGTTTGCTTGGGCTTGAGGGCTGTCAAAGGCTTCCAAACTTTGCCTGAGAATGCAGTTTTCGCTGCAGCCTTTTCTGAGTATTCTGCACCCGTTGCAGCTCATGATTATTCTCTTTTTTTTTCAGTGACTAATTACATTAAAGGAAGAAATATATGTATGTGTCTGAATATTTTCACATAAAGTTTACGATTAGTCTGTTATAATTTTCTTGAGCTACTTGAAAACGCAAGAAGTAACGAATTGGATATCGACGACGTATATTCTAGAGAGAAAGAGAGAGAGAGAGAGAGAAAGATGAGAGATTTTGAAGGGAAGGGTTAGCTAGGAAGATGATGAGGAATATATATCTATATATGGGGCATGAGGTGATGTGGAGAATAGTACGTACTAGAAATTATTATTGATAGATAATAGCATCAGATTTGGAGCTAATGGATCGGAGTTATAAACTAAGCTTAGTTACTATTAGGTTTACTGTTTTCTTTGTTATTTTCTCTTAATTTTTTCCTTTTTGTGAGTGGGTAGGTTTCGTTTTAGGGTTATGCATTTAGACGTACAAATTAATCCCAAACTTTTGAGAAATTACGTATAAACCCCCCTAAGTTTATAATTCTCATTGCTAGAACCAACGTAAATATACAGAAATAACATATTTTAAAATTGAGAAAAAGAAGAAAAGAAATCACATAAATGGTTCAAATTATATCCACGGAACCATTGAAATATTTTTTACTTACCAGACGAATTATTTGTTTATCTTGGATGAAAAATTAATTAATATGGTGATCACGAATACTGAGTTTGAAATGGGTTGAGCTAGGCGCGCAGCAACGGGCCGGTCATTTAATTTGTGTCAAATTCAGACAAAACCATATGAAAATATGCAAATCCTAACTTGTTGATCATGTATGTAATGTAGCAGATAATGTGGCAATAATTAAGTGAGAATGAAAATGATAAATTACTCATCATTCGTCCTAATATCAAAGAATTAAAAGATCAAGAATAAATTAGTTACCTACTTTAGTTCCATACATATGTTATGTGCCAGATACATATTAAATTCGTAAACAAGAAAAAAATGATCAATACTTTCGAGTACTACATGCAAATAGAATAGATATATCTATATTTGGATTATATATTCAACATGCGTTATGGATAACATATAATATACATGTCCATATATATATATATATATATATATATATATATATATATATATATATATATATACAGTTGTGTTAACTATTTACAACAAAGTTCTTCGTAAAATACAAGTGCTAAGTATTGTATATTTCCATTGTTGAAAGTGATCTGATCAAGCTGGCGCAGAGTTTCATCAGTACTTCTGATTTTGGTGTAGTTTTATTATGTCAAAGAAAAACTTTGACCTACACTGATCAACGAGACTTTAATTTAAACCGTATAGACCTTTAGACTGATGGATTTCGGGAAATGAGGCGTTTGATACAACCAAATCTATGATATATACGGATACTCCTAAAAATCCTATCTTACCGTATTGTGTCTTGTCGTATCCGACACGAGCTCTAGTGTAAAATATCGAAAAAAATCTGTGTTGCCGTATCCATGTCATGTCGTGTCCGTGTCAGTATTTTATAGAACCAAATTCATAAGGTTTTAAATGAATAATAAAGCATCAAGGGTATTTTTGTAAGTTTTCAAAAAAAAGGGATAATTTATCCCTAAACTTCAAGGGGAGTGGATGTAAATATCTCAATATATATATATAGAAATTCAGCTTTAAAATTTATTTATGAACTGAATGAATCAAACTATATAACGATTAGTATATAAATAAAGTATGAGTATATATAAGACGTGTTTAATATGTATCTTGGACCAATGATTTTGTTTGTTTTTTTTTTTTTTTGGTCATAATCTTGGAACAATGATGCATGCATGGAGGCCGGCCATAAATCGAGTAAATTAATATAAGATTTTCCCTGACCAGCTGTTTATCCAATTAAAGCTCCAGGCTTATTGGATTGGATGGAGTAGGATTAATTCTCAGAGAATATTATATATATATATATATATATATATATATATATATATATATATATATATATTTTCTATATACGCCACGTAAATTGTCTCTCTGAATATATATATATATATATATATATATATATATATATATATAATAACAATGTTCTGTAACTTTAGAGGTCCCCATTTCCATCCAAATTTTCACTAATTAAATTCCCTTTTCTTTCTCCCATATATATAATTGAAGTCTTTCAGCATCATTTAATATTCTGCATATTGGATTTGGCCCTACAGATATTGCATGCTCCCAATTTTGACTGCTAGCTAGCTCATATATCTATTAAATATATAATATTTATTTAGTCTCTAGCTAGTGACATACTCAGGAAAAGAAACAAATTAAAGCAACATGTTATCTTTAATTGCCCGTACGTCAATATTCTTTGCTTAAATAATCAATCCCGGACTTTTTTTAATTATATTTTCATTACATACATTATCTTATTAATTTTGTAGTTATTTTCTTGTACGTACATATATACGAAATGATGATCGATGATCATATGCATGCATGTGTACGTGTGTTTGTATAATTTAATTAATAAATCGTGGTAAACTAAGATGATGAAAAGAACAAAGTTAAAAGGCATGCAAAGCTAAGATCAATTAACATTTAACGGGGATGATGATTAAGAAGAAGATTCCTAGCTCGCTCGAAGTTGTAATTAATCCAACTGCCATCTGGCATCTTAATCCAGTCCATATAATGCACGTACGGCGTCGTCTTTATCTCAATTCTCATGTCGATCCAAAAAAACCAACTTGTTTTTGTTTTTGCAAATATTCATCATATATTGATCGAAATGGTATGGGATTCCAGTCGCCCCATATATTGTTAAATTATTTGTTTATGACTACGCTATGACACTTTTGTTTGCTCTACAAAATATATAGTAATGGATTTTGATCTCCAAATTAATATATATGCCGCATGAGTGGTCCACCTCTTCTGTCTTAAGTCTTAACTTTGATCTCATAGATCTGGTTCACACACAAGAAACAGAGTATAATTTGCCTTCATTCATTTCATTCCCTAAAATTTGATGTAATTATATAAATAACAAAAATTAACCCCTAATTAATCTAGAGAGCACACTACCTTAGAATCTTATCGTTTTGGCCTGTATCAAGATTTCAACCGTACAACAATCAACATATATATATCGTTGCATACTTAACCTTAGTTTTCTTTCATCTAGCTGTTGCCTATTAGTTAACATGTGTCAGATTTCGACTATGTTCAAACTACCGAGAATATATATATATATCTTCTCTCTGTAGTTCATTGCTAAGAAACAACGTATTTCAAAGTCTTGTCGGCACCCGTAAAAAATTCTTGATTTTTACCTTGATTTTCATAAATTTAGTTCATTATACATAAATATATAATAAAATCTGAGAGTTTCTAATTGGGTAATTTTTGAAATAAAAAACCTAATTAATTACAACTAATGCAATTTCCGTCTCATGCATGGTTTGGTGGCAACAAGAATATGTCCTTCCGTGTAATAGAGAGACAAACAATTGATGTTTAACACTACTCTCTAGAGAGCCACAACATATTTTATCTGGAAACAGGAAATATTATAAGATTCTTTTAAATTGATCAGATACTTTAATTTCCTTACCAAAAAAAAAAAGATCAGATACTTTAATTAAAGCTGAAAGGCTTCCATGATTAAATGTCGATAAGAGCCATTATTTATTAATACACTGTTGTCTGATCGTACTATCAATCAAATATTCAAATATAAGATAGAAATGTTGAATTAATAGACCTTGACCTAACTTAACCCCCAAAAGCAAGCTTGAGAGAGGAGGTTTGTATAGAATTCTATATTCATTTTTTTTTTCTTTTTTTTTGTAAAATCAATTTGTAATTGTGGGATTTGAAGTAAAGAAATGAACAAAGTAAAATCTTATCCTCTTTTCTTGAGTGGATTATTACAACATATATATTGATGTTATACCCAATCGTACCTAAATTTAGCTCACTTGTTTATTTAAATTGCCGCGGTAAAACCCTATGGGCAAATCGTAACCAAACCACTATTCGAGCTTGAAGATGTTGCATATCCAGAAACAATAAATGAAAACTAACCCATTAACTAGACAATGAGTATCTGTATATCTATTTAAATTAGACAAGCTTTTCTGCATTAACTAGAGGTAGGCCACAAAGAGCTGAGTTTAGATGCCAGCTTTGCACTCTTGTAGTCATCTCTAAGCTGAATAAAGCTGAAATTAACCAATTCAAATTAATCTCTACGAACAATTAACCAATGTAGGAAATATGGATAAGAAATACTAGAATTCGGAATTTTTTCCACAAGTTTCTGCTGACTGAACAAAGTTACTAAGAAGTTTCGAGACCTCAAAACATTAATAAAAAAATATCTTTTGGTACAAAAACATTAATCTATCGATCTGCAATAAGATCCAGGATAAACACACCTTTGTGCATCTTTTCGGATGCTTGGGGTTCCCTCAAACAGACTTGACAAGCTTTCAGGAGCAACAATAAAGACATTGGCCATTCTGCACAGAAATTATAAGAGTCAACCAAGAAAAAAAAAATTGAAATAAAGTAAGATTGATTTTCTCACTTTGTTGGACAAGGAAGATTGATTTTTCACAAAATAAAGTACTTACATGCCCAGCAACTCAAACTTTTCATCTACTGTGGGAGCATTGAAACTACGAAGAAATTCGCCATATTCTGTTATATCACGCTTAAGACGCAACCCTCCACTGTAGAACATACATTGTAAAAAGGCAGTTCAGTTCAATTGAAAGAAGAAACAACAAGGTGAACTGGTGAAGTAATTCCCGTGTCAGGTTCTTTATGCCTGGAAAAGAGCGCAACAATGTTCTGTTCTTGTTCGCAAATTGTTGCTAAAAAGTCCATTCAGAGAGAGAAGTATAATGACCTTTTAAAAGGATTAACAGAGTATTTCTTCACTATAGTTAGTTTAAGCTCTATTGAGGCCACAATTTTAACTGTCTATCATAATGCACCAGTCAATTTTGCACAGATATATCATGAAGGCTTTTTCCTATAAAGGATAAATTACATTCTCTCCATTGAGATATCACTTTATCTAATACGCTTTCAGATTTACAAATGTTTAGAGACATAAGGAGGGAGACAAAATTATGCAGCACACACCGACTTGTTGAGATTCTAGAACTGATATGACAGACAGGTAAATGAATGAAGAAATGCTGAAATTCATGTTATGGGAATATTAAAGCAATATAATCAAGCGTGCGACTTTAGATGCAGCTCCAGTAGCAATCAAAACATATATCAAAAGTACCTTGGATTGAAAGTGAACTTCTGCCAATGATTTGACAGCCCATTGTGCAAGCGATTTCCCTGTAACAGTGAACCATAAATAATACCAGTTAAAAATCCCATTGTGGTACACGTCAGAGTACCCGGCAAACAGAATTAGCCAGTGATGTTTGGCTAAGAATACATATACAGAGATAAGTAACTATCTCCTAGAGAGACACATCGTATGCCCGAATCAAAATGTCACCTACTCATACTGAGAGATTTGCTTTGAAACACATTTTACAAAAGGTCAGTTCATTTAAAATATAAACAAAAAGTTGCATTATATTAACATTTTTTGTTTTTGTAGGTAGGAAAAGAAATGTGAGTTGAAATTTGTAGCGAGTAAGGGAAGCATTATACAAAGGGATGGAAACTGAGATATAGCATGGAAGTATATCAAGTTCGATTGAAGTCTGAAGATACTTTAATCTTCCAAGATTCCATGCTAGAGATACTCGTAATAAAGTAGAACTTGGAACTTCAAAAGTTCCAAAGATATACACTCTCAGAAATTTCTATAATGATAACCAGATAATAGCTAAATTCACTGGTAAGAACTCCAGGTAGTTGCACTTCATTTCATCTTCTCATCAATGAGCAGGTGTAAGGCTTATGTACCTGTTGAACAATTACAGACTTGCGACGTTGGTGCAGTAAGTAATACCACATAGAAAAAGTTCCTGAATAATGCCAAAGCAATTATTGCAGTAACTATGTCAAACAGAATTCCAGCTACATCCATAACAAAGTGGCAGTAAAGGTGAGTAACGATATCTACCTAAAGCACCGTTAATTCTACTTTTGGCATTAACTGCTGTAATTATAACAAACTATATTCATGATAAAAGGATGTTTCATGTAAGAAAACTTTCTAAACAGGATAAGTTAAATCTACCAGAACAATGTGTTGCTTCCGACAAAAAAAAAAACTTCCGACAAAAAAAAAACCAAAAAGAACAATGTGTTGATTTACATGAAAAATGTGCATACCAGCTCAGTCAGGAATGCTTGTTTGTTAAGACCTTCAAGAGCTGTGAAAGCAGCCTCAAGCACCCGGGAAAGATAAGCAACAACCCTGATATTGGAAACAGAACTCAGATATAATATTATTTAAGAAAAGTTCTTCTATTCTAACCTAAATACTATCATGTCCAGACAAACAAAATTCAGGAGTAATCTTTTAAACAAAAAGGGAATAAAAAATTAGTGAGATTTCACACCTGGTGCAGGCATTTGTTGGTCGGTGATCAGGAACCATGCCATCATCCGGTGATCGGTAATCTGTAGCTTTTCATTCAGCTGATAGCAATCTCTCAACCTCAAAAGGATTTCAAGGGTATTACTTCAAAATTTACATTAAAGTAAAAGTGTCTTGTGAAGACAACCAAAATAGGTTTGGTAAACCATCAAAGTTAATTACAAACCTCAGCCATCACTTGTTCAATGCACTGCTGAAGCCCCTTGTAAGCAGCATTTTCTGCACTGGACATTGATGTTGCCATTTCTTCACAAGCGGCAGCATGTGCACCATCCACAGGTAGCAAAAGTCGGGAAATAGAATTTGAAAAGTACTGTAAAATAAACATTTATTACAAATAAAATCTAAATTTGATGATATGGACATTAACATGTACATTATACAACTAACGACAAAATTGACATACTTGCTGAACAATAGCCATACTACTGCCACACCGCTGTACAGCAACCATAAACGCTTTGAAACTGCTTTCTCCCGCTGCAGCAGCAGCTTCTGCCTACATATGACCAACAATTGGAAATTTATGAATAATATCTTACATGAAAGAAAATTATCTTGCTTACATGTGTCTAGCATACTGCAACTATATAAAGAAA
Organism: Verbena officinalis; assembly: GCA_958496215.1. NCBI lineage: Eukaryota > Viridiplantae > Streptophyta > Magnoliopsida > Lamiales > Verbenaceae > Verbena > Verbena officinalis. The sequence continues at coordinate 31,185,554 of OY292389.1, forward strand.
CCACCCCCCCCCCCCCCCCCCCCCCCCCAAAAAAAAAAAAAGGCAAGGTGATCAAGTTTTTACTTGAGCAGCAGCAGCAGCAGCAACTCTTCTACTCATACTAGTTCCCAGAAGAAAACTTTCCCTCAATGCTGCAGCTTCAGTGAGGCTGTCTCGAGCTCTGTCAAGGCCTTCTGTTATATATAGAGAAACCTGAATAAGGAAAAGGGGATGGGAAGTGTGTCAAATTTATAGCTACATTCTGGACATGAAAAAAAGAAAGGCATCAATAAAAGGAAAGACTGATATAACTCACTTGCTCCAGCACGCACGTGAAAACAGCCCGTACACTAGAAGCAAGGGCAGCGGGCTGCGATTGAAGGAAAATGATGAAATGAGTTTTCTGCTCAAATTTTGGAGTAATACTAATTACCACAATTCATGTGATCACTTCAACAGGAACGTAAATATTTTCTGTCTTCTTTTTATCACTTTCTTTTCCTGAGCGGTAACGGAAACATAATGTTCCACAGATAACATGGCATATTATCTTGCATACAACTTTATCTGTTTCTTTTCCCTCTTAACTCCTTTTTCATCTTTTTTGGTTGTAAACGAAAATTAAACTAGCAGAAAGAGAAAACAAAAAACAACCCTGGACATATACTAACAACATAAAAAACAAACAAGCAATACCCAAATAATATCATTGCTTTAGCATGAACTTAACTTTCCAGGACGGTAACATCTGCAGTGAAGTTCGTCATTTTTTCCTGTTTTGGGGAAGCTGAAGCTAAGAAAACGCAAGCAGGGGCAAGAAAGCCTATAGGAGCCTCACAGAAAATAACAACAAAGAAACCTAACAAGACAGATATTGCTAAAGCAATCATCAGTTGCTGGTATGAACTACAGCAAAAGCATCTGCTTTTTTTCGCATTGAGATAAACTAAAAGAAAAGAATAAAAACTACAGCCAAAACTCAGTCAAGATTAACTGAATAAAAATGAAAATAAGTATGACTCCAACTTCATTATAATACCTGTGATGAAAACAAAGCACATCTGGATATTGCTGCTTCATTCCAGCGTACAAACTCAGTCACCACAGTGACAGATATGTCCTGCTGTGAAGATGCTATGGCAGCTCCCTTTGAACGCCCAATTGACCCTGTTGATTGAGTTGACTGCTGGTTTTCCAATCTCGGTTCATCCATCTGCATCATTTGCACAAATATTTGATTTGAAAAAGGAATTCATGAAGCAAGTAACCATATAAATTCTAGTAAGAGCTGCTAGGTCAAGGACAATGGAGATCCAACAGTTTTGGCCACACCTTTGCTTTATAGAGTTGCCTAAGAGAAGCCTGTTCGTACTCTATGTATATATCTTTGTGCGGAAGAAATAGAGACTCCGTTAAGCCTGGTTAAAAAAGATAAAGGCAAAGTTTACATGTATGTCCACTACCAGTTCTGCAAATAGCATAAGTATCATTAGGCAAAACCAAAAGATGTTCTGTCAGAGTTCACGCTCATGAAAACCATATGATTGTACAGATGCCAAACAGATGTTTACAGTTTCTCCTTGGAGGTTTCCATAGTGAGGTTTTTGTCTAATACTTTGCTTTTCTCAGGAAGGGATACATGATTGTTGCTTGTAGCCTTTATATATGTGTACATATATTAAGGTCCAGTACCTTATCATCAACCCTAATGAAGTTGGCTGACAGGAAAACTAATTTGTACAATTGGCTCTTCCATAGGTTTTAAAATACTTTATGACAACATTAAGTCTGGCATGTTAACAAGATTAATTTTGAATTACATAAACCACAGAGGCAAAAGTATTTGTGCATCCTTCACTTTCAAACCTGTAACAAGGACAAATCAAATATTCTTCTGAGTCGTCTAGGAAAATCAATATATTCGGTGCAATTCACATTGAATAAGCTGCCATGCCACAGCACAATTATGTTTTTCAAGATCAGAGAACAAAGCCATTTGACTCGAAAAAATATCAGCAAATTTCATATTTTGTACCTTCAACATCCAAGTCGCCACACCCCACAGCACGTAACTCTCTAGCTAGGTCCACGGTCTTCTCATATGCCACTGCTTTTAATCTAAGATACTGAGAGTAATATGCGAAAGAACTATTAATACTTTTCCATACCGAAATCATAGTAGAATTTACTAGCCACAGATGAAACTCACTAGTATAAGCCCACGGTCTTCCATGGTAGGTGGATTAGCAATCGATGGTTTTATCAATAGCTTCTCAAGAAGGTTAGGAACTCGGTCTTCCATGACGCGTTACAGGTCAAAACAAGTCTCAAAGTCACCAATGTTTCTATCATAAAATAGGTGACACAAAAGCAATAGGAAAAGGTTGAAGGACTCTAGGTTGGTTATTGGAGAAGTCAAGTCATATATGTAGTGAATAAAGGGAAAAAGAAAGAAGCATAATCAGAAGTTACAAGATTATGTTTCTTTTTGAAAATATTGGAGTGATTAGGTCATTTTGTAAGTCTATTCTTACATTTGCTTAATTCCACATCTTCCTAGCAGGCATTTAACTTTCTCCAAATCAGACACAATTTAGTAATTTAATGAGTCTAGGTGATTACCCTAATCTGAAAGGCATATAAATTCAGTATTTTAATAACTCCTCAAATAAGTCTCTTTATCAATCATCCTGAAGAATGCTCTCCCAGATGGAAAGTCAAAGAGTCCTCAAATTGATCCCAATGTCTTTCAGACCTTAATGATAAGAGCAAAATATGATTCACCTAAACGAAATTCATTAAAGGCCTTCAAGAGATCCTCAGGTTTTCACTCCATACTACAGATTTTGCAGGAGTATACTTTATTGAATCTTAACTTTAACATCTAGTCTTGCAGCTTATTAGGTTTCTCAGCACCAGCCTCTTCTGTGCATCCTATTTATACAATTATGTAGTCAAATAGGAAAGTATAACCTCCTACCAAAAAAAAAAAGAAAAAAGGAAAGTATAGCCTGACCTACAAATGCAAGGAGAAATCACACAGGAATACCTGAATCAATATCGACATGACATCATTTGGGGAAGGAAATACTGCTATTATTGTTGCTGATTCTTTCCGTACAGTATCTGCAAGCCAGTTGTAATTCAATGTAAGATTTCAAAGCCAACTCCTTCCATCAGATGAGGTGGAGTTGTTCTAACCTGTAATGTCTTTGTACAACGAAGTAAGCCCACGAGAAACATTGCTAGGACTAGGTTGAGAACTGTTGTCACCAAGAACCAATTCGGCATCAGCATTCATGACCTCCAAATCAAACATTGGACGTAGCCCCACATAGTGTTGCATAGCGCTGGTACCCCTGTTAAACTGAATTGCAAAGTTGATTATGAAGGAATGGCCAATATTCTTTTTCTTTATTTAATGCTTATATATACACAAACAAGTTCACATATAATCTAGAAACAAAATAGAGTAAGTTGGGACAAACCAATCCCCTCCAAGAAACAAAAAAAGTATGTATATATATATATATATATATATATATATATATATATATATATATATATATATATATATATATTAAAACAAAACAAAATTACTGGCAGGAGAAAACAAAGGGGAAAATAGATCAAATGGCCACATATTTAGAATAATAAGCTCCAACAAATCCCTGCTACTTTTTTCTCATCTACATAGATGATAGTTCCTTGACCTGAATATTGGAGAAATTTATCGCACAACTAGACATAGATGAAATCAAAATTTACCTGTGCCAAAATCTTTGCGCATTCTGCCATTGTAGACAAGTCCCTTTTTTGTGAGGCAGCATCAAATTTGGCCAACAGTCTATTTTCCAGTTCTGCACATATTTTTGAAACAAAGCAAGTCATTAGACTAATGCAAACGATATTCATAGTTAAGTAATAAAAGCCATACAAGATGCAAACCAACTTTGATCATTTTCTTTCCAAATTAAGTTCCGAAACAAGAGACATGTGCAGTTGGGATTTTGGGTTTTAAGTATGGTCATTAAATAGATATGTAAATATATTTGCTACTAATTGCAGTTGTGACTGCTACGGTACTGAAACATACTATGCTGCACAAATAGTTGTTTAATACATTAGGAACCTTGCGGTTGATTTGTCGATCGACCATCAGCATTTGACAATCCAAACACTGATACATAGGCGAAGTTACGATGTCTTTGGCATATTAAAACTCACACCCCATCACTACAAAACAAACTGATTGGAGAATTGAAGATTTCTAAGAAATTTATGTATTTAATTAGTAGCTAAACAACGAGAAGAAAGCACCTTTGTCTGCAGTAGAGTAGAAACTTGAACTGGAAAACAGTATGGAAGTAATTCTCAATCATCAATACTCAATAGCACCAACGGTGCATCATAAAACAATATTTAAGCATAAAAATAGCTATGGATGGCCTTTATTCACATATTATTTACATACTGGAAAAGTCTAAATGAACTAAAATATACGTGGTCGTTCTTTTCCTCCTTGACAGGGTAGAGATATTGCACATTCACTAGTCCCACAGAAGATAAACTGTACATAACTATGCAAGTACACTTGAATCATACATTGGATAGAAAGAGTGAAACTTGATTCTACTTAGAATCCATCAAAGCTGAATAAAGAGATTCTATCTTATGAAAGAAATTTCACATTGAAACATTGGATTTTCAACAATAACCTAAAAAGATTACATTGGAAGGACGGTCCAAATATCACAACTCTACTGCTATTTTATTATTAATTATGAAGTACGAAGTCAATCAATAAATATGGCATATCATACCATTACAATATTCTTGGAGGTTACCAACTGCAACTTCCAATCCTCGGCTTGCTGTCGCATTTCCCACAACAGATGAGACACGCATGCTTTGTCTAGCAATATCTTCCTCGGCAAAATATCCTGAATTTCAAGTTTGTAACTAAACTTTTCATACTTGCATGCTCAATAAATAAAAGGCCCTTAACGGTTCTCTTTTACATTTCCTTTTGTCCCCTTCAGTAACAAATTTCATAAGTGATCAATTAGCTGAGAATAGTAGCAGTCTACCTAGCAGAAGTTGCATAGACAGTGATTAAGAGAGAATTAGCACAACATCAGCAATGAAGCAAGTGATTATAATTTTAATTCAGATTTCAGAAGTTAAGAAGTGATCTCTTTTGCTAAAGCATTTAACAAGGATGTTAATGAGAACAAAAACTCCTCAAATGAGAAGTCGTGGCGTTCTAATACCATAAGTGAATTCATCATTTCGAAACCGTAAACAGAAGAATGACAAGCACAATATGAAAGTTGTTGTCTTAGTATACAATAATAATATATATTCCATGTGAACAAGTGCCAATAATTTATAATTCTGAAACGTCCACCAAAAGTTAACATTCACATCTTACTTAATTTTTGTGCAATTGAAGCTGCCTCAGCAACCCGACTATCATCTGAAAACAGAGGCGAAAGTTCCATGAGGTCACCAGGACTGCTGTTGAATTCCATCAAGTACTGCAGGATAAATCCAGTTAACAGTAGAAGGCATTCTGTATATCTACGAACATAAGCAGGAACACTTACAGGAATTTTTAACTTTATGAAGTGTTTACCTTGATAAGATCTATAGTTTGACTGGCAGTTTCTCTCTGGGCATCTGCACTCTGACAATAAAAAATTAGACAAATTAAATGCAATATCTTAAATCAGCTACAGAATTCAAAAATAAGTGAAATAGCAAAACAAGAACCAGTGTAACTGTTAGAATAGCTCTAAAGAATAAATTGTTCAAAAAATAGAAACTAGAAAGACAAAAGAGAAAATAAAAGGAGATTTCAGCATTACACAAGGTTTACCTGCAGATGGTCCCCTATCTTAGCTGCAGTTTGGCCAACACTTGATATGCGTGAATCCAACCTTGCAAAGCTGTCAAACAAGCCATCAACACCTTTCTCCAGCTGCATATCACATAGACAAAGAAACAAATACAATTAGAATAATGGTACCTGCGATCATGAATTTATATAGAGCAAAAGGATCTTACAACTATAATTGCTAAAAAAGAGATGCATGAGACATTCAAAGTAATATCCACACTGCCTCAGCACTAACCTCAGAAAGTGTTTTCCAGTGCTTAGAGTCTTGGGTGGCAACTTCTCGTTTAAGATTGTATAGCTTCCCGTCAATCTTTCCACAAGCATCGACGTTACAAGGTGATTGAGTATAACAAAACCAAAAAAAAATTGAAATTTTACCTGATGCCTAAGATCACTCAACTGCGTACTTGAATTTTTAAACAAAGATAAGAGGGCATGTACTTCAGGAAACAATGGGCTGGACAACCCTTGCAATACTTTCCCACCATCAGACTGAGTACGCATATGATTGTGACCATTTGGCATAGAATCATTTCCACCAGGTCCTTCAGAATTGTCTACTTCTTCTTCTAAATAAGAAGGCAGCAGCTCATTAACTAAGTTTCCGAACAACGCATCAAAAGAGAAGTCACCCTACACAATACAGATAAGCATAATTACTTACATGGATAAAATCCAGTTAGAAGCATGCACACACATACACTTAAAATTTACACAGGGGAGTCCTCACCTTAAAGTCATCGATATCTAGAACAAGTGGATTGGAGTCAGCAGATGGAGATTTAGAAACTCTACTAGTCCTTGTGCCACCTTTAGTCTCTTTCATCTAAGTTAAGAGTAGAATATGAGATGTCATGAATTATAACTTGTGCATCAGAAAATAAGAAGCCATAGAGAATGATTTAATCAAGTTGAAATGCATTAGATATTATACTATAAAGTTTTGGTGGACCAAAAATACGTGAAGTTTATCGACAGCTTATAATTACAATGTGGTAAAGCACATCGTCGGGTTCTCATTCAGTACATTCTACCAAGACAATTAGATGGTGACAAGAAATAAGAAAAGATTAAGGATAAAAGAATTACTATGTTTAGCTATTAGGAAGGCCGAAGGCTGTAGAGACCAAATCCAGTCTTGATCACGGAGAATCTTCCTTAACAAAAGGAGAGGTAGAAAATCAAGACAAAACATAATAAACACAACAACCATGCAGAGTGAGATGGTAGAGACCACAAAAAGCAATCAACTCATATATTTGACACATAAGCATACAGATGCATTGCTTGCCCAATCACTTAAAGATACAAAAGCATAAAAATTTATATATGCTAAGCATTCTAAGTATTCTTTTTTTCCACTTTAACTCCTCATTTGTAAGGAAAATCTAAGGAAGAACGCTTCTGCCGTTTCATTACATAGTATACATTATGATCCTAAATATTTACCATTGTTACAAAACCCCACCAATCAAGTGCAAACTTAATTGTATATGACTTGTTAATGATCACTCCCCTTTAAGAGTACAAACCAGTGCCACAGAAATGAACAAATCCATTTGCCTGTGATTAGCTTCCATTGTGGACTTGACTGTGGCCAAACGGAGCCCAATCCACACCAGTATAAACACAAATAAGCATAACAATAAATGCAGAATTCTCTAACGCAGTCATAAATGAATATGCATTGGCATTAAGGAAAGCTTAAAATTACAAAATTAAAAAACTCAACATTCTTATTAGTTATCCCACAGAAACCACCTCAGTCCTGCACTCATCTATGGGAAACAAATCAATAAACAGGTAACTGAACAAACAGCAAGGACAACCAACAAAAAAGTGACCTCTCGGACCAATTAAAAAATTACTCTCTAATAGCGAGCCTAAGAGAGAGAGAGATGCTCTGTAAAGATGGCAAAATTTAGGACGACGACGTCACAGCCTCTACAAATGTATATATGACTGCAAATTTTGGATCAACGAAATGATGAATTTCACAAAGAATGAAAATGGACATCATAAACGAAGACATATTGAGTCCGAAAATTAGTGGCTTTCTGCAAGTACAGTGATGCGGGTATCAAAGTAGTTTTTTCACTGTTCTAGGTTCGACCGTTGCGCTCCCAAACAGACTAATTTTTTAATCTAAGGTGACAGTAAAAACCTGTAGAAGAAGAAATATTATTGTTGCTGTGTGGCACTCGCACCGGATCTTCTACTACAACTTAATAATGATTGACACGTGTATATTAAACCCCTTAACAAACTATTTTAACACCGTGATTTTCTCCTGTATGGAAAGATGTCTTCTGTGAACGGCAGAAAAAAGGAAAAAGAATAAAACTCAACGGCAGAAAAAAGAGGTGGATAACCGACGATATATCTCAGGCAAATTGCACTCAAAAAACTCATGTATAAGAGAATAATCCCAATTAGCCTATATTTTCTTCTCACCCAAATAATTTCTCCACTGTTATTACATTACTTACATAACCAGCCATTGCCGATCCCCACCGTTATTGGAATCGGCAAATCTTTTAATTGGGTTCCATCAATTATTTGAAATACTTTTTTTGTTTGGTTGAAATCATTTGAAATATGTCGTCCTCCTCCTTCTTGTACTTTCTGAAATAACATTTCAGCCCTCGGATTTTATTAATTTGAATTTGGATACCCAACAATTTGCATTTATAGATTAACCCTTTGTCAATGTTTTTTATATAAAACTATTGCTCGAAACCCTTTGTCAAAGTAAAATCACGTACTTCAATTATAATTTTAAATAAATATTAGTTGTCAAACACATTCAATATGTGTGCAAAATAAAAATAAATAAAATTTAATTACTCTCTTAAATTAATGCAACGCTTTAAATTATTAATATTTATAACATTCTTTTTTTTTCTTCTATAATCTTTTATACTGATTTATATAGATTATTCGGCAAATTTATTAAAGTACCCAAGAAAAAAAAAGGTTCCACAATCAGCTCTCTCTCTAAGAGGATTTTTCAGATCTTTTTTCTAAATGTAAGAGAAAATTGTTTTAACCTTCTAAACAAAAGGTATAGATATGTTTATTTAACATAAAAATTCAACTGTCACATGAAAATTAAAATTCCAAACTCCATTTTGTGCATCTTAAAAAACCCTTTTCATGGTTACCAACTAATAATTTCTTGAGTTGTGAACATTCTTGACCTAATGATAACTTTTTTCTAGCTGAGATGATTCCATCTATCCACATAACCATACCATTTTGACACTAACAGATAGCTAATAAAGGTATTTGTACATCAATTTTGCTGATGACAGAATTCTCCCACTTCTAATACCATAACACAGACTTCATGTCTTACACATTAATAGACAGCACAAACTCCTCTAGACTAACTCCTATATTCTTAATCTCAAGTTTAAAAAAAAAAAAAAGCAACTAATCTTATAACATAAACTAATACCAGACAAAACAAGAACCATAAAAAAATAAAATCAGATATTTCTTCAACTTCTCCATGCTAAGAAACAGAATTCCTCCCTCTCCTAGACGGCGTACACTTGGCCTCATCCTGATTGGTCGATCCAAGACTCTCAGAAGAATCCGACCCGCTATTCTCGCTCTGTTTACTTGACCATATCTTAGAGAAAATCCTCTTAGACATGATCAAGCCTTTCATTTTACTAATGGCAGCTTTATCTGAATTGCTAATCCTATGTTCGCCACCTCCATTTCGTTCATGCACAGCAACTCCGTTTCCATTTCCCAGTCTTAGAGCAGCCAGCTCACCTCGGAGGGCTCTGAGTTCTTCTGCTGAAGCCACAGCGTCCCAATCCTCATCCGTGTTGGTTGTGGCTGACCTTGAGCTTCCATATGAGTTGCAATTGAGGTCTTTAATGGCTTTTGGGAGATCTGGGGTGCTGCTTCCGGAAGAAGCTGCTGCACGAACTTGCTCGAAGAAGAGAACCTGCACAACCACACGTAGGGGGAGTCTTTCGTTTTGAACTGCATGCATGCATGCGTCGGCTGAGAGCTTCTTGCAGTCCATTAGCCGGCATACTTTCTTCCTCTCACTCTTGCTGATCCCCGGATGCTCCTACACCAAACAAAAACAAAAAAAAAAAAAAAGAATTAGTCTTTATTAATTTTACAAAAACTTCTGTTTTTAGAGAAGTTGATGTAGAAGCTGAAGCAGTACAAAGTTGGGAGTACTTGGAGAAAGAAAAATACAAAATTACTTTTCAATAACATCAAAGAAACCTAGAAGCTGAAAATAACACCCAAGTGTGTTCCCAGCTTCTAGCTTATTTTAGCTCATATTAAGCAGAACCAGGAAAACCTAATACTCATTTCTGATCTTTTTAAGCTAAAAGCAGAAAAACACGAACACTACCTTAAAGAGAAAGGACGGAGCCCAACAAATCTTAATACTTTTGAGATTGTAATGTACAGTTGGTACCCCCACAAGTTTGAAAAACTACAAACTACTCCCTAAAGTTCTTTAAAAATACACAAAACACCCCTAAAAGTTTGGAAAATATTACACATGTACATCCCTAATATGGGGTGGTTTAAGTAATTTTAAACATTTGTACGGAGTGTTTGTAATCATTTCAAACTTGCAGGTACCTACAGTGAAAAAGGCAATCTCTGAATGGGTGTAGATGTAGTTAAGTCTTTATACAATACATATATATTTACCAAACCAAGATCTTTTTTTCCTTTGTCCACCAAAGTTAAATTTTTGGATCTGTCCCTGTGAAAGAGTTAGAAATTTACCTTGAGATATGTATCGATGGCCCGATACAGAGCATCATGTGCTGGTCGCGAAAAGCTAGAGACCATCTCAGATATACCAATGAAAGACGAAAGAGGTAGATTAGGATCTTTTGCAATCTCAACAAGATAACCATCAACGAGCTTTGCCACCATCAGCTTTGAAGCTTCTGACAAAATCCCAGGTTTCCTAATCTCGTGAATTTCACCACCATTTTCAATTTCAGTTTCTGCATTCTGATCTTGTGTCCTGAATTCTTCCAGAATTTTCTGAACTATATCAACATCATACATCATTGCTTCCCCATCGTGAGCCTTAATCAACAGATCATTAACACAAGCCTCCTCCAATTGCTGCCCAATTCTCTTCACCAGCTCCATTTTAACCGTTTCCCCTGACTCGGCTGAAATAGCAGCTTTCAAAAGCTTAAGCAAGAAGCTACACGAAACAGTCCCTTTTTCACCCGGCAAAAGCCACACAATTGTATCCAAAATGGCCCGAAACTTAGACAAATCGTTATGCGGGATGACATTCTTGCCAGAGCCAGGTAATTTCCTATAAGCATAAGCTTTTAGAGCTTCTCCAATCACTTCACTAGAAACATTCCCTTTATTTTTAATCGTTACAATAACGCGATTATACAATTCTATCTCAAGATCAGATAAATCCTCAACCCACCAATCATTCGGCACCGTTCGGTTCCTGACCCCGTTCCAGGTGGGATCCGTCCCGTTTTCTTCTAGAAGCTTCTTACGGTTACAGGTATACGACCAGTCCACTTTGGAAACATCGACCGAGGCTTTTGAAGCGATTGCATCGATGCAGTGGCTGATTATTTTGAGTTCCTCAGATAACGGTAAATTGGATTTTGTGGTTTGGAGGACGATGATCGAGTCCTTCCAGCTCCTGAAAAGGCTGGCGGTGAGGAAAACGTCAATCTTGTAGATTAAGTTTCCTTTGTCAGTTGTTTCGTGCATTTCAAGATACTCAGCTGCACAACGGGCCGAGACGACATTGTAAGCGTTTAGGGTTACGGTCATCCCGTAACAGAACTTGGCACATATCTCAAACGCGCTGACGCCACCTGGAATGTCATGGATGCTGATGTCATCGCCATTTCCTTCATTGGATGAAGATACTAGCTTCTGTAAGCGTGCACTTTTGGATAGAAGAGGGAACTGCAAATTCGACAATAATAAAAATAATTATGTAAAATATGATTGCTCCGAAACAGTAATGCTGATTTTTTAAACAGGATTGTTTAAGTGCAGTCGGAAATCACCATACCTTGTGTAGATAAAACTTCACGTCACCGACATGAATGACAACATCTGTCGCCAACTCACTAGCCACATATCTGCAGATTTTAAAAGACGAATATCAACTTCTTGGAAACATTTCAGGGAATTAAATACAAGTGGCTAATCTGTTTCCCTTGACCCTTCCAGAATAAAACCATAGACCCTGTCAAATTATTGAACAACAGTGCTGATGCATGGTTAAAGACTATGATTTAGAGGATTATGAGCAGCCTGTAAACTGGGGTTCGTTATGGGCATCAGCATCTATACTTCGTTTTACGGAAAACCGTGTCTTGAAACTTTTGATGAATAATACTACCATAAACACACGATGTACATTTGCAAATTTTTGCTATATCTTAATCAATATGGAATACCGGAGTTGGAAAGATAAGATTTTGTTTTCTTTTGTCCCCTAAAAGAGTTATTATTTATAGTTAATGCAGCTCAGATATGGCCGAACTTCCATCAGGGTGAAATTCCCCTAAAATGATTATTCCCAACGGGAATAACCTAGTGGAAGTTTATGAACAAATTTATTAAAAACTTATTTTGCAAATGATAGGGACTCAAAGAGGCAAGAGTTAAAAGTTGGAACTACACTAATACAACAGTAACTGGCCAAGAGACACAAAACCGAACATAAATCAAGAGGAAAAAAACAACTTGTAACTAATATTACAAATTAAAGAAAATAAAGGAAAAATAAACAAAAATAAAAATAATATAGTAATCTAAGTGCATCACTTCAAAAAAATCAAACAAAAGAAAAATTTACAAACATTAATCATCATAAGATAATCACTGAAGATCTAACCTTATATCGTTCCCATCGGTCTGAAACGAATCGGGCTTGGATCCAAGCTTCATAAACTTCATCCTTCCAACTCAATATCTTTTTTCCTCCTCAAATACTTGTAAAAAACAAAAACTATGCTTCCACACTACTCAACTGAACAGAGCCAAATCCACTTCCACTTTCGGGCATCCCCAATAATCCAACAGAGCTTCGAATAGAGGGAAAGGCACCCCCAGAAATGGCAAAATGTAGAGGGCCAAGAAGTGGGGACCAAATTTCTGAATATGGCCAATTTCTTGAACTTCCAGAGGAAAAAGTAATGGGATCTCAAAGAGGGGAAAAAGGATATATGCTTCGTAAGACCGAATCTTAACAGCAACCAAGGCAGGAGCAATTTCAGAGAGAGAGAGAGAGAGAGAGGGAGAGAGAGGGATGAGAGAGAAGATAAAGGTGTTGGTTTATACAGATTCTTGAGTTTTTTTTATAAGAAATGATTCACTTAAATGGGAAGTGAGCCAAACAAGAAGTTGTTTCCTTGGTTGGAAGCAAAGCCCATGGACTACGGGAGAACCCAGTCAGCTGGGGAGACATTACAAACAGGTTTTCACACTAAATTATTCCCCAAAAAACAGAGAGAGCTGCCACTAACACCCAATCTATTTGTTTACTCTGTTTCCCCCTGTTTATTTAATTAAAGATAAAGATTTACTTCAAAGGAAAAAAAGGAAAGAGAAGAGTAGTCCTCATCTAGTGCTCTTAAAGGGCTTCAAGTTTCGAAATCTCATAAACAAATCCGAAAACATGTGGAGTATTATTACTTTGGCAGTTCAAGTATGAATAAAACCTGCAACCGAAAACAGCATCTCGGTATCAGATGAAATCAACCACCAAAACTGTAGACAACAAGCATCTCTCCGTATAGCTTTGCAAAGGCTGTGACAATTAAAGAAAAAGATAGGTTATTCAAAACAAATCTCAAGAAATGTATTATTAATAGTAGTAGTGCTGAAATCATACATCAACCAACGACCAAAGAAATCTGAGGAACAGAAAAAGAATAATTTTTTTTTAAAAAAAAAAAAGAAAGAAAAGAGAAATAATAAATCAGATCATCAGTGATATAAAACTGAAGAAAGGACCATCAACATGGGAGGTAAAAATCATGCAAAACTCGAAAATTATGGGGATTTTAAAGGAAAATTTTCAAGATTTAGTCAACAGACAGAACCCAAAAGCCACTCTCCATGTAAACTCCACCAAAATCCAGGACTTTGTTAATGGCAGAGACAGATTGTAGAAACACAAGAAACCCACCTCAAAACACCGCACACAGACTGAGAAAATGTGAGGCTAAGGCTCATTTCAAAACTCTTTTTTGGAAACAATCATACATTTATTTAACGGATACAGCTGGGTGAAAATAGAGAAACCCGCATGCAAACTACACACTTCTATGCAGCGGAAAAAAAGGGAAAAATCACTTTCAAAAACACGAAACAAAGAGAGGAATAAAAAAAAATGAGCTGCATTATTCTGATACTCTGCAGATTTTCACAAACGAAATAGTCGCTCCAAAACCCGAGATTTCCCGCTGTGTGCTTACCCTTTTTGCTAGAACGGGCAATGCAATGTTTTTCGTCCCAGAATTAAGCTTTTCCCTTTTTTTAGCAAGACAAAAGTAAAGGTGAAAACCCAATCAAAAAAAACTTGTTTTCATTTTCATTCACAAGAACTACAAACTATTATTATCATTTGATATTTCAATTTTTCTTCGTTTTTTTCTTAATCTCTCTTTCTCTCCTTTTCTTGAGGATTTCTATCGAGAAAGTGGAGACAGTTCTTCTTTTTCCTGAACGTGTGTACTTGAGATTGGGAGTTGTTTTTGTAGTGATTGAGATTTAAGACAAGCAAAATTTGCTACGTGAAGCACGCCACACTGACACTCAGCTTTCCTGCTCCCCTCTAACATTGAGTCATGAAATGCCCCATTTCCCCGTGTCTACCTTAGGACAAAATAAACAAAAGGCTAAATCTTTCACTGGAAAAATAAATAGTGGATATCTTGGACTGTTTCACTGATATATTTTCCCATTTTATATACATATATCTTTGTTATGTTACAATTTTATTTGAAAACCTGAATACCACAAATCTGAACCAATTCAAATAGCTAGTATCAATCATACAGACTACAGTACCATACCAACACCAACACCTACTTAATTCAAATATTACTTGGAAATAAATATAATATTACTTCTAAAATGTGAGAACAAATCTGAAATATTATATCTTTGAAGATATGTTACGTACGTGGTAAGATTCTTAAAAATATCTCATAGTAACGACTAGTAATTGATTCTAATTTTTAACCTCGTTAACCTACAAGCTATAAACACAAATTCGTGTCGTGGCCAAATATATATATGGTCAACATACTGCTGCATGCTACTCACTATCTAGTCCAATGATTCTCAAACTTAAATTAACTTAAGAATAATATTGGATCTGTAAGTCAAGGCCTCAAATTTAAAATGGCAACTTGTAATAATATATTAGGACTTTAACAAATTAATGATGTGGCACATTATAGTTCAAGCTAGTTACATGCATGTCCTCAAACTTCCAATTAGTTATAATTAATTGATTCCAAGATATAATGCACTTTTTCCCCTTTAATTCTTAATTTTGTTGGATAGAATGAAGGAGTCATTGGCATAACTAGAAGGGCTTCTTTTGTTTCTCAATATAAAAATCACTACTAATTTTTATTTGGAATATTCTTTGAACACATTCCCTATAATGCTGCCGAATTTCTTCAAAAATTAAAAAAGATATGATGATATGTTATTAAAGTGGCAAGAACTATTCATAGAATCCAAATTACACTTTTAAGGGCCCATAGGACCCATTTATGCCACCATAAATTAATACAGGGGAGTGGGAATGTGGATGCAAATTCTCTATTATTTTATAATTTATATTAAGAGGAAAAATTGAAAACTTTGAATAAGTGGGGTATGTAGGAGGATTTGACATAAGATATATAGTCAACGGACTTATCTTCTCAGTTCTCATATCAATATGTCAAATTCAAACTTAAATTATCTTGTGGGTTGGCTTCAATCATTATTATCATTATTAATATTATTAGAAGCAATAAATAAATAAATATAAGAAAAAAATTAAATTGGGTCCATATGGGAAATATATACAAGACCATGTTGGGACCACTTATGATTGATGTGTCAATAAAGCCCCTAACTTTCAATTCTTTATATGATCGATGCTTCAACGTACATGATCACTACTATTTTTTATATTTGATTTAATTTTCTGGTGATTAAAATTTTGTATTCATACTGATAAGGTCGGAATTTGGGGAGGTTTGAGATTCGATCCTCGATCGCCGATCTAGCAGTTGAATTTGTAAATGTGGATCCGCTTCAACCTGAGAACACGAACAGGTGGTTACTTGGTCGGAGAAAGGGGGTCTCCGGCGTAGCACCTCCAACGCTCAAGTCAGTAAACTAAAAGTGTGGAGTATAGAGAGAGAAATATTGCGGTCGAAAGGTAATAAATGAAGTTACCTACCAATCATTAATAAGAGAGTATTTATAGTAGGGTAAATACCTACTACGGACACCCCCTAAAGGTGTGCATTTAATGCGCCGACCGTGGATCTTGCAGTGGAACCTTAACTAGGTTCAGAAGCATTTAATGCTTGACGGCTGAGGATGAGAATCTAGGCCCAAGATCGAGATCTTGGTCGTCAATCCTGGGGATCGGGGGTCGATACGACCCCCACGATCGATACCCATTCCGATCGTACAACCTAGTTTCCGATCTGAAGGTGGGACCGGATTATCACGTCCGGTCTATGGGGACTACGATCGATCTTACCGATCGACACTTCAAGTGCCACGTGTCTTCTTGAGATCACGCCACGTGCTCAACCGATTTTACTCTTTATCACGTACGATAGGTTTAATTTATGTAAAAGTTTTTAACATGACTAACAAGTCCTGGCATATGCCTGCCCTTTAGTCTGGAATCCAATTAAATTAGTACGATTCACGTCAAGATCTCAATTACTGTACAAATTGATCGGGTTAGTTAAATTACTCTTACATATGATATGGCCACAGGTTAAAAGCACATGGCCACATATGGAGTACGTACTCTTGCATATTGACTAATGATATCTGATCTAGCTAGCTAGCTTGATCCACTACCTATATATATAGTTCTTTAATTAATCATAATCTGTAGGGTTAATTATCATATGTAAAGATCCTTCGATCATATAATAAGGGAGAGTCGATCTCATAATATACCTGTATTAATTAGTATTGGTATGTAGTTGAAGTTGTGATTTATTATTATTATTTTTATCTAGGTCAGGTATCCACCGTCGACTACAGTGATTAGTCCCTTCGCTGACTTATAGGCATCTCATTGGGTGGGACAGCTGGCCAGGAGATTTAAGACTGCTCCATACCCAAAGTCAGGATTCGAATTCTTGATATTTGATTAAGGAGGGATAAGTCCCTTCCACTCAACCACACCCTTCTGGTTGAAGTTGTGATTTATGGTGAGCCTAAGATCATAATTAGAGAACCAACAATCAATCATTTTTAGTATAGAGAAAATAGTAAAAATTAGAATATTTAATTGAATATTCATCTCTCATTTCATCTCTCACACTCCAACGTAATAATGTCCAGTGTTTTGAGGACTAGATTAGATTGGACCGAATGGAACGGAACTCTCGATACAATATATTTATATTTTTAATCCTCTAAACTAACAGTAAGTTTGATTTGCATTTTTGGAACACTTTATGGAACGGTTACAGTAATCATGATGAGTCAATTTATGATATCATAATATCTATTTAACTGAAAGTGTTAAAAAAAGTTCACTTCATATATCTGTTTATAGACAATTATTTATGGAGACTCAAAGTTATGATGTTATGGTCATATCACATCTTCCTCGCTACTTGGACAATGTTTTATCCGATTAGTATATGATTGTACGTGTAAATATTGAGAAACCCAAAACTAAAATAAATTTAAAATGTGAACAAACCAACCACTCTCATATATACTTATATTCAACAAGATTAGAAAGAACATTAAAAAAATACTTGTATTCATCAACAAAATTTTCAGACTCATATTCTTCTTCAAATAAAAAGAATTTCATATAGTTTATCATTTTCTAAATCCATGAATGAATATTATATATAATGCCACGCTATATATATATATTATAATTAATTTAGATTTTAGAAGGTGACGACATAAATGAAAACAGGCTGGCTTAGAGCATGATTTTGGGGTGGCGGAATTTCAGAGACATTTAAGAAAAAAGGCTACGTGAGCTGAGAAGCCTATACCTATATATATCTTAGCTTCTTGTAAATCAGTTGCAGTAGCATTTATGATTAAACACAAACAGGCAGCTAGCTTCTGAGTTCTGATTAAAAGCAGAAAATAAATAAATTCATCATTATCATGATTATCTTATTTTAACTTTACTTTTAGGAAAATCAATCAAAGCAACCTCAGCTACCCGGCCGTATTTAATTTTGTCTGCCAAACTGCAACTAATAATATTATTATTGTCCTAGTACTAGCCTCTTTTTGTTTTCCTTATCAATTGCACTCTTTCAACTTTTACTTTTTAGCTAGCTCCTTGTACTATCAACCGCGCCACCTTCCACACTCACCTATATTACTTTTATTTCCTTCAACCTACATTTTTACCCCCAAAATGAAATTAATACTTACTTTCTTTTATATATATAAGCCATCTATTGCAGCGAACACCACTTGAATGCAATCATATATATATATTTTTAATATTTACTATTAGACATATATGTCTGATACAACACTATACAATACATTAAAATTTTCAAAAATATTTGTACGTTATATCATTCAATTGACCACATCAATTACTTTTTAATAATAATATAAACCAATCACTCACTCCGATTGTCATATTAATGAAATATACATAAATGTTATTTAAAATATTGTTTTAACTTAACGACACCACTAGTCTACTCTAACAAAAGTTTATATAGGAAGAAATCTAAAGTAAGAATCATTCATCCAAAAATAAATAAAAATTAATTTTCGTTACATTATTTCAAACTCACCATCGACACATATTCCTCCCAAACATTTCCTCAATACATTCCAAAACGGAAAAAGACATTTCCGAAGGCCAAAATGCGTTGAAGTAACATATATCTATCTCCTCACGTTTTAAAGGTCTCATTTGAGTTGGGATAAAATTTGAAATGAGAAGCAGTGAACCTTCCCTCATCTTCAAAAGATAAATAATTGCTTTTATAAGAGTAATAAGTACAAACTTATTACAAAAAGAAAATTACAAAAAGAATCTGCAGGGTTAGGGGGGAAAATGATGGAACCTTTATATCCGTCAACATAATCAGAAGCCATGAGCAGTGAGAGAAGAATATATAGAATAGTTGTACAATACCTTCTCTCTTTACTATTACCAGTCAATACGAACTGATTTTAACTCCAGAAGATAATGCTCACTTCCTCCTCCTCAGCATTCTTGTCCAGTAATACTGATGATACTCACATAAAAAGTACATAAATAATTCCCTTTTTCATTTTCACTGAATCAGTAACTTTGAGTCGCATGCGACAATCTTGACAGAATCAACAGTTTCTTGGCCTTCCTCACTTTTGAGCTGAGCATTTTGCAAGATGAACGTCCAAACATTGTCACAAAATCTGTAGGTGTGAAGATGTCCCTGTAGCAGACAACGTGAGGAATAATCATAAACTAAACCAAGATATAACTGGGTATACAGCGTAAGATGGGAGTTATAGAGGCAATTGGATTAACTAAAGAACATCAATTGACTGATAATCCCAAAATACAAAACTACTGCTACATAGGCATCTGCCCAAAGCATGAAACTGCTTCTGAAACAAGCTAATGATTTGAAGTTTGAACTCCCTACTGGTGACCGGCATCGAACCCACCTAAACTTTTCTTTACCATAAAAAAAATAAAAAAATTGATGTTTGAACTCATGCAGAATACGCGTGATAACCTGGAAGTACCCAATGAAACAAGTTAAATTCATAAGTTCTCATTTGTTTATAGGCACTTGATCATATCGTTGCCCCACATTTCAATGGTTTTACAGTGCTAGATTGCAGATGCAAGAATAATAGGAAATTGGAAGGCGTAGGTTCAGGGAAAAACCGCACACCGATCGGAGCCAGGTTTTACAAGAATGCCACTTTTTATAATTTGAAAATCTGCACTAACAAACTTAATATTAACAATGATGAGATAGTGCTTTTTGTTGTTTCTGTTGGATTTATCTTGCCCCGTCAAGCTATTTATAAGAATTGCCATACATTTCATTTCATACAGAAATTTCAAAAGATTGCAAGTCTGCTGCATCAAAGAATTCAAAAAATGTAGAACCACTTTGTGAACCAGATCTAAGAATTCTCATGAACGTTAAGTAGTTTCTAATTCTCAAAGGGTATATCCATCAACATAAAGACGCATACACTTAATCAAGTTCCAGGCAGCACATGGTTGCGTTATTGCGCAAGTTTAGTAAACACTAGCTTTTTATCCCATGCGTTGCACGGAAAAATTTATTTACAAAATATATATTATTAAATAAATTGAATAATATTTTTTATATAATTATTAACAATGCATCAAAAATTATTAATTTAGAATTTGAAGCACACGCAAAAGTAATTCACTTTATAAAATAATCAGAAATTATGTATATAAAAAAACTCATTTTTAATGTATAAAAAAAGTAATATAGTATTTTTGTAACAAAATATTAATTTTATATTTGTAATAGAAAGAATATATATTTATACATATATATATAAATAGAAAGAATATCGTGATTCTTACAGAAATATTAAAATGATAAATATTTAATAATAGACCATATAAATAATTATTGAAATCTCTTTATCTTTTTGATCGAAAAAGGAGCTATATATTATACTTGGTATTTTTTATTAAATAATTTGTTATTTTATACTTGGTATTTTTCTATTAAATAATTTGTTATTGTTTCGTTATTGATTAATAATAATAGTCATTTCATTTTTAAAATTTCTTTTATATTTTGAAAATATTAATATTAAAATATAATAATTTAATAAATTTATTTACATTGAAATAAAATACAACTTTTCAATTACAAAATGAACATGAGACATGTGCATTTGGAAAAGTTTTTTTTTCCAAAAAAATCAATTATTTATTTATTTTATATTATTAAAATAATAATAAAATTTAATTAAACTTATATTCTAAAATTTTCTTCCTTACTTTAATCAGATAAATTTTCATTTGAATCAATTGTGTCAAATATATATGATCGAATTTAAAATATTAAACATAATATTTTGAATGGATTTATTGAATACATTATTTTGTCTTTATTTAATTAACGAACATTTAATGCAGTATGTATAACTCTAAAGCTTATTAAAATTTAGTTAAAATTATTTTAAAAAAATTAATTTTAATATTATACAAAGTAGTTATATAATTCTATAATTATATAAGTAGGAGTTATAAATTTTTTAGTATACATAAAAGTATGAAGTGACAATAAATACATATGTAAGTTACAAAACAATAATTAATAAAATTAATTATAGAAACTATTGACATGGCAAAATGGATCAATTCTAACTAATCCACTTCATTGCCATATAAACATCTTTCCTAAAACACTCAACTCATTCATTTTCATATATATATATATATATTTGATTGTTTTTGCTTGCAAATTTGCTATTATAGTTTTGAGACATATATGTCCTCTGTAGAGATATTGTGAGGCACCATTTCTACTTTGCTTTTACCCTGTTGAGCAGCACACTGGGAAAGCAAGGTATGATACTCTAAGTTGATGTGCACTAGTAACAGGTTATTGGTCTCCAATATAAGACCATAACAAAATTTGGTAATTCTACTATCCTTTTCACCTAGATGACAGATGTACTACGTTCTTGTATAGCTCCTAGACCCTATGAGGAGGTCTACGTGGTGAGGGCATAGCGATTATGTTCTTTCATATTGTAAAACGGTGCAGGAATATTTTATCCCATAATCTGGCCACAGCAGAACCTGGACGAGAAACAAGCTCAAGCACAGGGGCATAGATAATCATAAAATCTACTTCTCCACTACTTAGCCAACTTTCATTGCAATCCATTGATCATATTCACAGAGCCATGACAGTAAACCTTAACAAATCCTTTCCCTAAAATGGAAACACATTTACCTTGACAGATACCTTGCTCTTCACCTCACTTTCCAGAGCGTCGGTCATTGACTGCAATCATAGAAGCAAAACAGTTAAAGCAAATTTATTGGAGTACATTTAGGGATACATCAATGATATGCATCAGCACTATGACCCCATCATCTATTAAACCAGCATGCAGCCCACTTCCATTGAAATCCAAAAGCTACATGTGAATTATCCTATCTATTAGCGATAGGAACTCTCAAGTCGTATTTGCTTATATGATAGTCGAGATCACCTTGTTGAAGTAAGAATGAGTTAGCTCTTACTAACAAGGCAACGAGAAGGCGGCTATTACTAGATATTGAGTACAGTTAGGAGGAGCCCACGAGGCGGTACTTGAGAAACGTATACTAGCCAAGGCTCTTCATCCAGTCTCTTCTTAGTACTGGTGCACTAAGCCTTATTTCAATAAGGAAGTAAGACATGTAGTGAAGGGAAACAATGGCAATAGCACTTTAAGCCTATTCAGGTAGATTACTACATTAGCTGCCCACAGCTAATACGATTTGCACTCCTGTCTACCTTGGATTTGAGTTGGAGATACTTAGAAAAGTGTTAACTTCGGTTATTGAATATAACATGACAGATGATCCCCATCTGCAAATAGATTAAAGAAGTATTTACATTTTCTATTAACCATTTTCATGATGAATAATTTAAAAGGTTTCCAGTAATAGTACTTAGTTTGTTAGAAACAAACATGCAACGGAATTTGATTTCATTTATTTTACTTCCATTAAATCCAAACAGAACATTCATTTTTAATTCTAGTTCAGCCATTCAACCATAAACTGTTCCATTTAAGCTTTTTTAAGAACATAACATCCCTTTTTCTGATATTTCATTTTATGAAAATCGCTCGAACTGTCTTGACATAAGGCATGCGTGATAATGATCAGAAACACAAACACTTATGTTAAAATTAAGGGATAACCTTGTCGAATTGAATAAGAACTTGAATAGCTAGCTCGGGGCTTAGAATTCCACCAGAAACCATCTGATCCAGCGTTTCTGTCAAGCACATCCCAATTGTTGATCTCCTATACAGCTCGAAAGTCGCCATTTTTTCTCCAACAGCAGAACTTCCCTACACGAGTCACCAGAGTTACTAAGTTCGTACAATCAAAATTACAAATCCAGAATAATCCAAACAAATTGTTAGGAACATTTCTAAGCTTAGAGGAAATTAATTTACAGTGGCGCGTTTGATATATCGACTCTGAAATTGGAGGGGTTTTTCGAGTAATTCAGATGCAGAGAGACAGAGAGAAGGAGAGAGGGAGAAGAATTGGGGCTTTTTATCCCTACATTTTGTAGTTGAAGGATTATATAGGCCAGTGCCGGAATCCGAATTGAAAGACAATATTACCCTTTTAGATTTTCAATTATTTTGTTGATATCCAATTTCCCATTCGACTATAGTTACTCTGTGATGTAAAGCAGTAAAGGTACACAAGTAGTTAGCCCAAGTAATGGCCCAAACAAAGATCGGACCTAGGAGTAGTTGGACACTTGAATCCATTACTGCTTCAATTGCAACTATCCAAATTTATTCTCTAATTGGGCCCGTACTACACTTCAATTTCCCTTAACGCATATGCATAATTATAAATTATAATTCTTTTTTTTTACAGAGCATAATTATAATTGGGAAGCTAGCTAATGCAGTATTTAGTTCTATTTTGAAATACTTCCGGGTAAATATTTTGTGAAATTTTTAAATTGGAGAACTAGTAACTTTCGTACCAAGAAGAAAAAAAGAACAATATAGTTTAAGAAATGATTATCTAGCTAGCCCGCACCTAGTTAGGTCCGTAAATCAGTATTAATCATATGATCGGTTAAATAATCAGTGTACGTAATACATTTGTCATATATATGATTATGAACGATTAGGTAATTTGCCATGTTGAGTCTGACCTGATTAATGTTTTTTTCCAATCATATATACAATGTAGAGACTAGTTACATACTAGAATATTATAAAGAAGACAACATCGATCAACAACTCAAACAATATTTTTCCAAATTTATAACAAAAAGAATCCAACTTACATAAACATATGATCAAATCCTTAAATTGCCAACAAATGATAATTAAAATAATCAAAAACACCATCGAAATAAACACACATTCACACGTTTAACAATCTTGCTTATAATAGAAACAGTACTCATTCACTTCTTTCGGGCATTGTGCAGCAAATGGAGTATGAGAACCATGCATTATTGGTAGCCATGAGAGTGTGGACCACCGCCGTGCCCTCCAGCTCCGCTTATCTCTCCGCGGCCACCATGAGGATGCCCGGAGGCGCCGGTTTCAGGTTCACACGCAGCAGCTCCAGGGACCATAATAGGCTTCTTCTTTTTCTTGGCTAAGCAGAAGAGCCCAACTGCAATGAATGCCAGGAAGAACAAACCACCTAAAGAAACGCACACAGCGATGATGGTGGTGTGGTTGTTGCCACCGCCGCCTCCGGGACTTGGAGGAACGAAGGTGTTTGACGACGGTGGTGAAAATGGAGTGAGGGTTGGTGGAGAGTATGGCGATGGAGCTATAGGTGGCGAGTGATAGTACGGTGGGTATTTAGGAGAACCTGACTTAGTTGGCGGAGGATACGCCGGCATTCTTGGTGGCTTCGCTGGCACACCTGGTTTTGGCCCAGGTGAAGGCGGATAAGAAGGTGTTTTTGGTGGATATGATGGTGTCTTTGGCGGCGTTGTCGGGACCTGGGGTTTGGGTGGGTAATGAGGCGGCTGCGAAGTTGGTGGAGAAGCACTGGGTGGTTGATACTGACCACAGTGTTTTTTTCCATAGCAGGGTGGTGGAGGAGGTGGCGGCGGTGAGGGTGAAGGTGGTGGCGGCGGAGGAGAGTGGTATGGATATGACGCCTTGACGATGCTTTTCACAGAAGGCATTTTTTTTTCTTGATCACATTTACACTTGTGTGTTTTTTGTTGTTGATTTGTAATATTGAATGTATAGTGTACGTATTAATGAATTAAATGTGGGGTATATATACTAATATATGCACACCTAAAACACTGAAAAAGCTTAAAAGTTGAAAAATATAATTAAAAATATTTATCTAATGCTCTATGATTTTTTGGTCCCAATTGGTATTATTCAAATATTTGTGACTACGCCCCTCAAGTTCTAGCTTTAATAAAAAACATGTTACTACTTAATTTTTTCATTAATATTTGAAAATAAGATTTTTAATTTCAGACGCATCTTCATTTTTGGTCAACTAATTAGAGAAATAGAAATTCCAACTCACATATTTTCACTAATTATGATTAATGATTCTGTCAATGTTTAAATTAAAGCTAACATTCCCCCTCAAAGTTCCAATTGATCAATGCCAAGAGTGGTTGATTTCATATTACGTATAACACATGGCCCATCATGCATTATAAGGTGGCTGCGCAGCCTGAACAGACTTATGTAAAAAGTTCTACTCGTATCGTATATATATAAATGGATTTATTATATCTGGACCCCTCTGAAATAGAAAAATTACAGTTTACACCCCTGAGGATACCTATATATCTCCAAAATATATAATTACAAAAACCTCCAAATTGATCTGTACCCAACCCAAACAACCATGTGAAGACGGGCCTGCCTGGCCCCTTGCCCTAATTATAATAAGACTATTTTAATTAATTGTTTCAAGGGATGCCCTTTCTAGTTTTGTAAATTGATAAGGGAGGTGTGTAATATATTGTATAACAGGTGCATTTGTAATTTTTCATATATATATATATATATATATATGGCCCTTGTAATTTTGTAAACTGGAATAGCTAGGAGGTGTATTTGTTTTGAAGAAATCGAAACATGAGAGACAATAATGGAATTCATATATAGCTATTTGAATTGGGTCTATCCGAGGCGATTTGAGGGAATCTGATATGGGATGGATCTGACAATTCAGACAAACTCAGGGATACAAATAGTAATTTCCCTAATAGAGGGGTCGAAATGTACTTAACTCTAAAAAAACAAATCCAAATGCATGTATCTTTCAATTTTCAAACCATGGATAAATAATTTAAGTACTATGACGTAAATTATGCCTGGACATAGCGTGTACTACTTGTACAAATTAATTAAGCAAATATAGATATCATGATTCTCAATTGTTTCTAGATATGAAGATCCAATTTAATTCTCATTAATGACAACTATGTGTAGTTTTAATTCTTAGTTTAGTATATATATGTATCAATCAATATATAATATATCATTTTGGTTTCACACTTGAAATTTTTTTAATGTACAAAATTTTATCATAAATAAAGAGTACATTTCATATATATACAGAAAATTGAAGACTAAATTGAAAATAATTTGTTAATTAATTAGTAGCAATAAACATATAAATGAAGTTGTGATGAGACTCGAGTTAAGTCGTCCACTTAAAAGCACATTTTAGAAATGCACATATGTATATATATATATATATATATATATATTTTTTTTTTTGTTCAATGATATTGTTAGTGAAAAATGA
Source organism: Verbena officinalis (assembly GCA_958496215.1). Lineage (NCBI taxonomy): Eukaryota > Viridiplantae > Streptophyta > Magnoliopsida > Lamiales > Verbenaceae > Verbena > Verbena officinalis. The sequence goes on from OY292389.1 coordinate 31,212,196, forward strand.
TGCTCTGTCATAATGAAAAACAACACACTAATCTAGGTAGTCGCCCTCATTGCACACACCCAAAAAAGAAGGGTACAATTTTAACATCTTCTCTTAAGTACTTTTTAGGACCAGTATATATTTGTCGTGCATAATTGAAAGAGGATAACTTAAGTACCAAAAATCAAATGTACTTGACCTTTCCTATGTTATCCACAAATTGGTGAAAGTGATTGGATTAAGGTTAAAGGCATAGCCAATTAGGTAGCCACCACTCCGCGCGCAGGCATAAATGGAACAAAGACAGACACTTTAATTAATTACAAGTCAAACGTCAAGACAAGTGGATAAATACGACGGAAAATTGATGATATGCATGAATATTCCGGCAAGTTAATGATTAAAATTTCTGAAAAAAATTGAATAATTAATGTTAAAGAGTCCAGAATTTGCACATTTGACTGGCAGATAGGTTCTTCAGATTAAAATAGACCCATCTACCCCTTTTGGGCACGTGAATATGTTGTGTGGGAAACACTCCTAGCTAGCGTACCCTAAATATATTAATTAATAATTTACTGTTAACATATATTAATTATTAAGTTTTTAATTTCATGGGGTGTCATGGACCACCTAATTGCAATTAGATTATTTGGAATACCTATTATTTTTTACTAGTGGAATGCATTTGAGCTGGCGGGTTGAATCAGCGCTGTAATAATTATAGTGATCGATTAAAGGGATAATTAAGTCATTAGCTAGCTAGCTAGAATATAATATATTCAGCTAGCTCCCACTAGTATGTGAATACAGCTAGCTCATGCAATCATATATACGTAGATATTTTCTAAATTAATCATATAATAGCTATTAATAAATTTATGGTTGATAATTCTTCTTATATTACATACAATTATATAAATATTGTAGCTCATATTCGTCATATATAATTTTTAATTTAACTGAAAATTATTTTGATATATATATATAGAGAGATTGTAGATTTTAATTAGTGGGAAATTAAAGTAATTAGAAAAGAAAGCAATGATGAATTTTTAGTGAGCATGGGTTCATGTTTAATTTGAATAATACCACTTGGGAACAGAAAAAGCAATACATAAGTGGTTTATTTGTATATATATATCCCATATCGATCACTCATTATCCTGCAGTACACAAACCCAAGAGCTAGCAAAAGTGATCAAGAAAAACAATAAACATGCCTTCTATCAAAAGCATCAAGAAGGTTGCATATCCATACCATTCTCCTCCGCCGCCATCTCCTCCGCCACCATCCCCGCCGCCGCCACCTCCTCCATGCAGCCCTCCTCCTCCTCCACCCTCTCCACCCCCACCACCTCCCCCATGTAGCCCTCCTCCTCCACCACCTTCACCGTCTCCGCCACCACCTCCGCCACCCTGCTACGGCAAAAAGCACTGTGGTGGTCATCACCATCACCCACCCGGTGCTTCTCCACCAACTTCTCAGCCGCCTCATTACCCACCCAAACCCCAGGTCCCCACCGCCCCGCCGCAGACACCATCATATCCACCAAAAACACCACCAAAATCACCAAGTTATCCACCAAAACCGTCAACACCCGCTAAGCCACCGAAACCGTCAACGCCCGCTTATCCACCAAAACCATCAACACCCGCTTATCCACCAAAACCCGGTTCTCCCGTAAAACCACCCAAACCAGGAACGCCGGCGTATCCTCCCTACTACCCACAGCCGCCGTCGACTAAGCCAGGTTCTCCTCTATACCCACCATACGATCACTCTCCACCTATAGCTCCTTCTCCATTCTCTCCATCAACCCCCGGCGCCCTCACTCCATTTTCACCACCGTCAAACACCTTAGTTCCGCCAACTCCTGGAGGCGGCGGAGGCAACAACCACACCACCATCATCGCTGTCTGTGTTTCCTTAGGAGGTTTGTTCTTCCTCGCCTTCATTGCAGTTGGTCTATTCTGCTTAGCCAAGAAAAAGAAGAAGCCTATAATGGTGCCTGCAGCTGCAGCTGAGTGTGAACCTGAAAGCAGCGGCGGCGCCGCAGCCTCACATGGTGGTGGAGAGATAAGCGGAGCTGGCGGCCACGGTGGTCCACATTCTCATGGCTACCAATAATGGATCCGATCCTTTAATTAAACTATATATTCGCCCGCACAATGCTCGAAAGTGAATGAATTAATTTTTCAATAAAGCTAAGCCAGTTGAGAAAGTGTGAATGTTTGTTTTAATTATTGGTGATGTGATCATGTGTGTTGAAATTTAGTTAATTTGGATGGTGTTTAGGAAGTACACTTTGATTATTTAATTTTAATCATTTGTTGGCAATATATAAGGATTTGATTTGTTTATGTAAGTTGGAATTTTTTAATAAATTGGAGGGGACAATATGTCTATGAGTTGTTGATTGATGTTTAATTCTTTACAAGACTATATATCTACAGTACTATCAACTACTCTGTATAGTCTATATATATTCTGTGTGCTGCCTTTTATGACATATGAGCAGTAGTTTCGGTCAATTATCTCTTGAATCGTGTATGATGAAGGGATATATCGAGAATGGAGATAAAAACTAACGTCCAAAATTAAATACAGATGCCATGCCATTTAAGGGTTTGAACTGAATTTGAAGTACTCTAATTGATATGCATGGCGAGTTGGCGACTAATTATTGAGATATATATATGGGCAGTTAGGCAATTATGTGTCTGTCGTATATACATGCATAGTTGAAATCATGCATGGTCTTTAATTAATAATTGATTATTCGATCAAGAGGCCGTAACTAATCTATTATCTTCACATGCCTGCATGTGGAGAACTCGATTTCTATATTTCTTTTTCCATTTAATAATTGATTCTTTGCGGGCGGGTGACCTGGGCTGCAGCTGGGAGAGAGGATGATATATAGTCAACGTACAGCTTGACTTTTGTTTAAACTTATAATGCGTAATTCTTACGTGCATGCTTCATATTGTAAACAAAGACGACCTAAAATTAAAATGCATGCGTAATTCACTTGTAAGTGAAAATTAACTCTAAAAAATTAATATAGTCTTTGCAACGAGGTTGCTTACTCGGGAACGAACAAGTTCGGACACAAAGCTAGAGTCATTCGAATATAACGATCCTAGATCTAGGACCTTACTGCTTCTAGTTCTCCAAAAATACTACTAGATAATATATAATTAAGCACTCAATATCAAGATTGGATTAGTATAATATTTGCTCATGTACAAGTTGTCCCTTTTTTACCAACATAGTGTGGCTCAGTTGGCAACGCATGCTGAGTTTGTGGGAAGAGCCTCAGGTTCGATCCCCACTCAACACATTTGTTGGGAGGGGTGAAGAGTCTTAACTGTGACTAAGCCCCAATCTGGATTAGGGGCCCTCAATGTAGGATTACCTGAATTGGTAATTTATACAAAAAAAAAACAAGTTGTCCCTTTTTAAAAGTGGAATGAGACTATTTATAGGCTTCAAACCGGGTTAAAACTACACACGTCCTGACCCGGACCCTTTATCTGAGGAGATTTGGACGGCTAAGATGACTTTAACTCTGATGGGCCTCAACTTGGATTTCTTCCATCTTTGGGCTTGAGTATGTGCTCGGCCCCACTAAAGTAGATGGGTTTAAGCCCAATAAAATGGGCCAAACCCATATCAGTCTTCTTAAAATAATATGTTTTTAATTTAATTAGTTTAATATTTTCTCAACTCGATCGGCAAGTACATGCATAGATGCTAGAATTGATTAATGAAATATTGTCTTATAAGATACTTATAAATTATTGTTCAAATAATAGAGAAAGAAGAAGAAGGTTTACTCATGTAAAATTCCATTATGACTAACAAATCTGATTTGTACAGCTTTTATACAGGAGCTTTAGCTTCCTAACGGCTAGTTTGCAACTAACAAAAATACGTGATTGATCAAAGATAAAACGCGTTTATAAACAGAGACTAATTAACCAAAACAATGAAAATTACAACTAATATTTCTACACCCCCCCCTCAAGCGGAGGATGGTGAATATCTTCCAAACTCAGCTTGGAAAGTAAGGACTGGAACTGAAAATGACCCAAGAATTTGGTAAACATATCAGCTAACTGCAACTTCGACGGTAGATGATTAAGAGAGATGAACCTTTTCTTGTATTGCTCACGAACCACGTGAACGGGATTAGAAGCGATGTACATAGCAGACTTACTGTCACAACAAATGTCAATAGGCAATGAAACTGAAATATTGAAATTTGAGAGAATATAAGTTATCCATCTAAGCTCACAAACAGTCATTGCCATACTACGATACTCAGCCTCTGCACTAGAATGAGAGACTGTAGATTGTTTCTTGGATTTCCAAGAGATCAGACAATTCCCCAAGAAAACACAAAAACTAGTAGTAGACTGTCTAGTGTCTACACAAGATGCCCAATCAGCATCACAAAAAGCCCTCAAGGTAAGATCAGAGTCAGAAGGCAGAAACAACCCTTGAGAAGGACAAGATTTTAAATATCTAAGCACATGAAGTGCTTCATTCCAGTGAGAAAGGCAAGGTTTGTTAACAAACTGTGAAAGCTGCTGAACAGCAAAAGTAATGTATGGCCAAGTCATATTAAGATAAACCATACGACCAATTAATCTTCTATATTTTTCAGGATTAGATAAAACTTTATCATCCTCAACAGACAATTTTAATCCCTTAGGGAGAGGAGTAGAAACAGGTTTAGAAGCAGTGAGACCGGCATCTTTAAGAATGTCTAATATATATTTTCTTTGGTTTAAGAAGATCCCTTTTGAAGATCTAGCAATTTCAATTCCCAAAAAGTAGCTAGCAAGGCCCAAATCCTTAATAGTAAATTGATCATGAAGATATTTCTTAATTGCTAAAATACTATCCTCATTATTCCTAGTAACTAGAACATCATCCACATACACAAGAAGTGCAAGGGAAACATCACCAGTTCTTTTGATAAACAAACAATGGTCATGTTGAGATTGAACAAAACAAAAAAGATGTAGCTTATTAGAGAATTCCAGATTCCATTCTCTAGAGGCTTGTTTTAACCCATAGATGGACTTAATTAAATGGCAAACTTGTCCTTTAGAACACTTAGTATACCCTTCTGGAGGTGTCATGTAAACTTCTTCAGTGAGTGTACCATGTAGAAAAACATTGTTAATGTCTAATTGATGGACACTCCAATCATGAATAGAGGATAAAGCAAGCAAGATTCTAACAGTGACCAACTTAGCTATAGGGGAAAAACAATCAGTGTAGTCAATTCCTGCAATTTGGTTGTAACCCTTAGCAACAAGTCTTGCTTTATACCTATCTATTATACCATCAGGATTTCTTTTAAGCTTAAAAACCCATCTACATCCAATAGCTTTCTTATCCTTAGGTAAATAGGTGATGTTCCAAGTTTTATTAATCTCTAAAGCTTCTAATTCTTTATCCATAGCAAGTTTCCAGTTAGGATCAACACAAGCTTCTAAGTAAGACCTAGGTTCTGACACAGCATCAATATTATTCAAGAAACAAATATAATTCTCATTAAGAACAGAGGAACGCATATAAGGAAAGGTAAGAAGGGGGTACTGACCACCTTTGGTTACTTGAGTGTTACCAGAATTCTCAGAAATCTGTCCAGTATGAGAGTTGTGTGCAGTCTCAACAACATATCTGTCCATCCAAATTGGTTTTGTTGTAATCCTTGTGCTCCTTCTCAACTCTCTTGTGTCAGCAGCAGATGGAGTTGTATTGTGAGTCAGTTGGCTCTCATTGTCAGAGTGCTCAGTTTGTGATTGAGATTCTCCAGTGTCAAAACCATCATCATTGTCATATGACACTAAGGGCAGTGGTGTGTCCACAATACTAGGAGTTCTGAGAGTTTCAGCTTTTTGTTTAAAAGGAAATAGGTTTTCATGAAAAGTAACATATCTTGAAGCCAAGAGCTTGTGCCTTTCCAAGTCATACAGTTTATATCCCTTTTGGTTGGGATAATATCCCAAAAAAATGCATTTCAAAGCTCTAGTATCAAACTTTTGTTTATGAGGTAAAGTATTTGCAGCAAAGCATAAGCACCCAAAGGTTTTGATATTTGAGTAAGTTGGTTTCACTTTAAATAACAATTCAGAGGGAGTCTTCCAGTTCAAAACAGCACTAGGAAGTTTGTTAATAAGAAAAGTGCTCATAAGAATGAATTCTCCCCAAAATTTCATAGGTAATCCAGCTTGAAACATCAAGGCCCTTGCCACTTGCAAGATATACCTATGTTTTCTTTCTACAACCCCGTTTTGTTGGGGTGTATATGGAATTGTCTTTTGGTGCACAATTCCAAGTTTTTGAAAGATATTTTGGCATTCAAAACTAAGAAATTCTGTTCCATTGTCAGTCCTTATAATTTTTACACCTTTTTGAAATTGATTCTGAGTAAGTGCAAAAAAAGTTTGCAAAATAGAACTAACTTGGCTTTTATGACTCATCAAGAAAGTCCAAGTTGTTCTACTAAAATCATCAACAATGGTAAGGAAAAATTGTGAACCATTGAGTGACTTCTATGAATAGGGCCCCCAAACATCAACATGAATCAAGTCAAAGGATGATGTGGAGGTTCTATTACTGCTTGGAAAGGGTGCTCTGTGGTATTTAGCTAATGGACAAACTTCACAAACAAAGGGATTTTTATTTCTAGACTTCAATACATTCAGATGATCAAAAACATTTACTGAGGATGACCCAATCTATTGTGCCAGAGTGTAAAATCATCTAGAATGCTACTGCTATTATTACAGATATTAGTGACATCAATTTCGTTTAAAATCATGTGCCCATCAGTATCTATAAGGTCTGGATCCAGAATATACAATCTTCCCACCACCTTTCCCATTGCCAATACATTCTTAGAGTGAAGGTCTTGCAATAGGCAAGTGTTGGAGGAGAATGTAAATTTAATGTTCTCTGTTTCACAGATTTTATTCACAGACAAAAGATTATAGTTAAAAGATGGAACATGCAATACATCTTTAAGGATAATATCTTTGGAAATATTGTGTCACCTTTGTGCTTGACTAGCTTAGTAGTACCATCTGGTAAATAGACATGAATGGGTGTAGACACAGGTTTGGGATTAATAAAGAGTTTTAAATTACCACACATATGATTAGAGGCTCCTGTGTCTATGATCTAATTCCCAGATTTAATGAAATGAAGTGAACTGAGACTGAAATAGGGAAGAATTGTACCTGCAAAGTCTTCATCGCAGAAGCTCATTCCTCCCAAGCTATTTTCAGTCTGCTTTCCCTTCATAAACTTCATGAATTCATTTTGAAACATCTCTTGCATTCTGGTGCTGAGATCAGATTGGTTAGTTCCTTCAGTTCCTTTGGAACTATCTTTTCCAGAAGAATCAACTAAATTGGATGTGTTCCTTTGAGAATTCTTCCTTTGCTCTTGCATTTATAAAAACCAGTCCGGAGTTCCATGCTTCTTGAAGCAAGTTGTCTCATCGTGCCCTTTCCAGCCACACACTTCGCAGATTATGCCTGATTTGTCAACTCTCTTGATAAAATGTGGTTTAGATCCACCAGGTTTCCTAAAATTGTTTGTAAAGTTTATGCCCTGGTTCTGATTGGCCATTAAAGCGCTGCTATCATCAAGATCAACTCCAGCGTTTTGATTATTTCTCTGTTTTTCTACTCTTAGGATAAGAGAGTGTGTCTTAGCCACGTCCTGAAGGGGATCCATTGACAGAATTTGGCTCCTAGCTTGCTCATAAGAATCGTTCAGACCATTAAGGAATTGCAGAATCTTTAGCGAATCTTTGATTTTATTGTATTTTCTCACCGCGCCGCATGTACATTCAAGTAATGGTTGTAGGCTGTTAAAATCATCCCACAGCTTCTTGATTTTCGTATAGTATTGTGATACGCTCTGATTTCCTTGCTTGATTTTGGAGATTTCTTTATTTAGGGCAAACAACACAGGCAGATTTGATTCTCCAAATCGCTCTTCAATTTCAGTCCACAGTTCCCTTGCAGTAGTGCAATAGGTGAAGGAATCGCTTAATTCCTTATTCATCGACTTTATAAGCCAAGCCCTAACCATACAGTCGACTTTATCCCACAGTTCATAGGATTCGTCGTCTTCGCTAGGTCTAAGCGGTTTTCCATTGATAAAACACATTTTTGACTTAGCGCCAAGCGATATTTGGATCGCTCTACTCCAATTGAGATAGTTATTTTCATTAAGAAGATTCGATACGAGAGAATTACCAGGTGTATCAGATGATTGCAAATGTAGCGGATCTGATTCGGATTTGGATTTCTTATCGGATTGATTTCCAGATTTTGACTCCTTTCTATTCGTCATAATCGCAAATCCAAGGAGATAGATGAAGCAGATGCAGTTGAGAGATAACAGGGATCTATTCATAAATTTTGTATTCAGATATTTGGATTTCTCACAGGATCAGAAAAAGGCTCATGATGCCATGTTCAAATAATAGAGAAAGAAGAAGAAGGTTTACTCATGTAAAATTCCATTATGATTAACAAATCTGATTTGTACAGCTTTTATACAGGAGCCTTAGCTTCCTAACGGCTAGTTTGCAACTAACACAAATACGTGATTAATCAAAGATAAAGCGCATTTATAAACAGAGACTAACTAACCAATGAAAATTACCACTAATATTTCTACAATTATAATTTTATTTATTTATTATAAATAATTTATTTAAATGTCATATATATATATATATATATATATATATTTTCAGCAGAATTAATATCCATCGAATTATATATATCATGGTGAACCCGCATTAATTTATTGAATAATAAAAATATGTTCATCTATGGATTGCCAAAGGTAGGTTTTCGCCAAAGCTAAAACCCATGGCTGCTCAATGTATATTTATTTAGGTAAAATTAATGAATCGTCACACAAATTAAAGAAAATGCCATGAGTATTATGTTTACTTCTGTAATTCATATATTATATAGCTATCGCAGCCTTAAAGGAAATTGGTCCATGTATAGACGACACGTCAATAGCACAAAGTTGGGCTGGTCTTCAACTTGGAAACAAGATTTCTCGTTTTAAATGTCCTAAGGATGTTGATTGTTGAGCCCGGTCACGGTAATTATATAATTAATGGGCTTAAGGAGTAGGCCAGCCTAGTGTTTGAGATCGGATTCAGCAAAATATAGATAATATTTGAAAAATAAATAATAACACTGCAACGAGGTTGCTTAGTAGGGAACGAATAAGTCCGGACTCAAAGCTAGGGTCATTCAACTATTACAATCCTAAATCTTTGATCTTACGAGTTCTAGTTCTCCACATATATTACCAGATAAATATAAATAAATACTCGATATAAGGATTGAAATTAATATAATAATTGTTCCCAGTACAAGTTATGGCTTTCGAAAAGTAGAATGAGGCTATTTATACATCCTCCCAAAGAATTGAACCGCACTTGGCTTAATCCTAGCATTACATCTGTCTAAGAGTGGATGGCTGAGATGATTCCCTTGTTAATGGGCTCGTGTAGGGCTCTTCTTGGGCCGCGGCTGAATTTCCAGTAGTGATGGATTTTAAGCCCAATAAAATGGGCCAAACCCATATCAAACACCATAAGTTATAATATTCTTACTAAGAAAAATAACACGGTATTAATAATCCCCGAGTTAATAAAATTTCAGAGAAATTAATAAATTGCGTGTGAAACCGGCCCGCCAGTCGAAACCCTTAATCCATAAGTTAATCAGACATCTATAGTGCATAAATCATGTCATTGACTTTGAAATATATATTTTATTGTGAATAATCCATATATCAAGGAAATTATAAATAATCCACATAATTAATTAATCAGATATACACCCAAAGAATTAATTAATTTCTTGTGACTTGGTATGGAAGCATGAATCATATACCTACTAGTGTACGCAAAGAAGAGAAGAGATATATCCCTAGCTAGCTAGCTTGCTTCTTAATTTCCGAAAGTATACAACGCATCTGGGTAAAGCTAACTAGCTTCGTCATTCTTGCCTGGCAAACATATATCATCCTATATATTATCCCTGTGATTGACAGATAATTAATCCTCAATTTCAAACTTGAGGGAGCTAGCAGTAGCAGCCACCTACGTACGAATATAATTAACAAATATTTATATATCCAATTAAACAAACTAGCTAGTACAAACTTGAGGACCGCGTAAGGACTCCCAAAATTATTGTCCACGCTAACGACTTTCCTTTGTTTTTTTTAATTTGTTTTCAACTTTTCTAGATACTTAATTCACTTTTAATTATTTGTGTAACCTTTTGTACTCTTCATATATGAAACAGTTAATTAAATTGTAATCTGGAAGCAAGCACCGTACCATACCCATAAATAAACTCTATCATTTGACACCTAATTCCTATCTTGAAGATCGATGAGCTAGTGTCGATCGCATTAAGCACCAAAAATTACAAGTGAATAATATCCCACAAGACTAGAGAATTAAGCAGTACTACCACCCACATATATATATATATATATATATATATTATTATGTGCTAAATCATAACCATACAACATGCCCCGTCGTGCGATATAATTAGGCATATACCTATACCATTAACCACAGATATTTCTCCACCTTCGACAGTCGACACATATATCACAATTAATTAAACAATTATTTTTTAACCTAACAACAAAACTAGTAGTACTATTGCTAGCTTATCCCTTAATTTGGAATGAAGAATTAATTGCAGAATACGTACAACTTAGATGTCGTCGTTGTACACGATCGATTAATTATTACTATTCTTCATGTAATTAGCAGCACAATAAGGTTAATTGCAACTAAAAATACTAAAATATTTCATTTAATCAATGAATAAAAGAATTCGTAAAAGAGAATTCCTACACATCATGAACCCTAAAAACAAGCTAGGCAAATAATTGCACGATCACCAAAAAAATATGTAATAAAAGCTGTTTTTCTTTTTCTCTTTTTCACCTAATTAAATTCGTAACAAAAGCTATTTTATTCTACTGAATTTGTTTATTGGAATAAAAGCGGTAAAGCACTTTCCACTTCTTCATCACACTGCAATTCTGGAGACGGCAGTTGGTTCAAGTCGAATTTCCGTGTGATGGCGACGGTCTCACTGCAGGCGGCTGCGGCGTTGCCGTTGGACGAGGTTGTGCGGCTTTTAGTCGCGGCGCCGTTGGATGAAGTGGAACGACTTTTAGTAGCGCCGCCGCCGATAACGCCTTCATAGTGCCTCCTCTTGTGGCCGCCCAAAGCTTGACCGGTGGGGAAAGTCTTGTGGCAGATAGCGCACTCGTGAAGCCTCCCACTTGGATTGAGAGCAGAGATGTTATTCGAGGCGGTTGGGATGGCGGTGGAGTGGTTGCCGTCATCAGAGGCGGTGGCGGTTGGTGGCTTGGTTCGGTGGCTGGCTTTGTGACCGCCAAGCGCTTGGTACGACGGGAAAGCCTTGTCGCAGACGCTACACTTGTATGAATTGGACACGGCCGGCAACGGCGGAGTCGTGATAGGAGAGGATTCGCGGTCTGCAGGGTTTTGTATTAAAGCGGCGGTGGGAGTACTGGCAGTTAAGGCGGTAGTGATCTTATCCTCCTCTTCACTTCCAGTACCGTTGGCGGTGGGTGAGGGGTATTGACCGCCGCCGCTGCGAGCGAGCATGACTAGGCAAACGGCGAGATACTCGTCTTCCGATTGATCGTAGCGTGTCCTTGGCCTCTTGGATCGCTTCGATTTCGTCCATGAGTCGACACTGTGAGTAGCCTCAACATCGTCGAAGTGGGGGGACAGTTTGAGCGCCGGCGAAGAATTCAACGCCTCGAGAGCCATCGATTTTCTGTTATCAGTTGTCGTGAAAGAATAGAACAGAAGAGAAATAAGGATCAAAAATTGATTCTTGAAGCTAGAAACTGTATTTGGTTTGAAGAGGTGAGAGTGGGAGAGTAGTGATCTATCGAGTTGAATGAAATTCTGAAGGAGGATTCTGATATATATATATGCGTGTCAGTTATATGTGTGTGTTGTTTGGAGGTTGGCAGTTGCGTGGGGAGTGGCGGTGGAGGAGTTGTACAAAATTATTTTAATCCAATCCTGTATGGGATTCTGATTATTGTTTAATTAATTAGGCAAGTAAAGATTATTGATCATATGCGACACGTCTTTGGGTTTGGGTTTGAGTTTGAGTTTGAGTATATGAGTTGAGTTGAGTTGTTTGGATGGAATGGAAGATTAAATATATATCATTAAATTAAAGAAGAAAGAAGAAGAATAAATATTAGAGGTCAAAATTGAGTGGGAGTGGGAGTAGGGCGAACGTATTTTTGTTAGGCTAATGGACGGACGCAATGACCTTTTCCAGGTCAAACAATTATACGAATTAATACTCTGTTTTCACCACCCCACATCACCCCTGCCCTGATGAAACCAAAAAGGAAACTAACGCGTTGGATTTTTCTTCCTTTTAAATTTTAATCTTTTCCATCTTTTATTTCTATTATCTTAATTACTTTCATATGGCTAAATAATGGATGCCATAGTCTATTTAATTGGTTGTGGATTAGCTCCTTATTCCTGATTTTGTCTTCTTTATTTCTTGTATGCTTATGAAGAACAATAAATGGAAATATATACCTGATATTATTGATATAAGTTTTAATTGCAATCAGACTTCAGCTTATCCTGAAAAGAAATTTACATGATGTTTCTTTTATATAAAATTAATTAATTAATGCAGATTATACGTATCTTGGTTGATGCCATGCTTTGCTTGTATTTATTTACTTGCGCACTAAGACACGGCCTTTTAATTGGTTAAAGAAATTTCCTTGTGAACTAGCTAACTGATTTTGTCAAAATATTTATTAAATAATAATGCATATAATACTCGCCTTCCTAACTCTTTCTGTTAATTAATTCTCTAGTTTCCCCGAAAAAGCATGTCTGGACCTTTAGGCTTTAAGTCTAATTTATTATTAATTGCCCGAAAATATATATTGTGTGTGATACATTATCATGTATGATGTGCTAGTTCAACTGGATTAATTTGTTTAACTTTTCGCCTATGCTCGATCGATCAGTTTGAAAATTTTAATTAAGTCTATATTTTTGCTGTCGAAATTAGTTGATCCAAGTAGAACTCTTTACATTAAAAAATGTTTTTTAATTTTAATTCATATAAAGAAAATAGTATCTAGTAATATATATCCGGTACGTAGAATTAGCTAGCAAGACTGAAGAGGACACAACAGTACGTGTTATGATTAGGGAATTTCCTCAACTTTGGGTTGGCTAACTACAAAGACACCTAAGTTTCCTCAACATAGTTGGTCATCGCCAATTCATCGTGGAAGTACTCGTGTGATCGAAAGAACCAGCTAGACGTACACTTAAATTACCCTAAATACCCCGGCAGCCTTGCCACCAAATAGTTGGCCGCCCCGGGTTGCTACTATATATTATCATTATTTGCATTTTCATTTTCTTTTTGTGTGTAAATAAAACAAATAAGTGGAAGAGGGTAATTCAGTCATGAATTAACATGGCGCACCAAGTGACAAGTTATAAGTTGAGTTGAGTGGGGGGCAAAGCAAAACTTGTGGCGCAAAGCATACAAGACACGGATGGGTTACACGTGGGGACCTTGATTATATCTATATATATTCTTCAACAAAGAAATTAAACGAGACGGTGCCACCTAATATACCTACAATGTATGGGACAAGTAACTAAAATACACTAATATAATTGTACACCACTCCTCGTCTACCTTCGTTCTATGATCATATATAGTTAGCTAGAATATGGATATATATACATCGATTATTGATACTTGAATATAATTCTCCGGGTTAATCATCATGACTTAATTGATTTTCATATATCCTAGTTTTAATTTACTAATGGAATTTCAAGTTTTCTTTTTTTTTTTTGAAGAATTTAGCTCATATGTTGTTCTAAGTTTTCAAATTACTAATTTTCAGCTCAAGTTAAGCAAATGCGCGCATAAATCAAAAATTATATAAGGTTAAATTTAGTTATAGTGGAGTCTTGTAGTGACAATATATAACCGAGTGAAGTATATATGTACTTCCACAAGAGAAAAAACGTTAATAAAAGAGGTTCAATATCAATTTTAAGCTTATCTGTTAATATGAAGTATGATTGGGATGACAGTGATGCATGGTCCATTAATACGCTATAAACAAATTCTCTAACAAATTTTATAATAATTAATACAGATTAAAGACAGATAAGGGCATCGATCAAATGAATTAAGATATATTCCACAAATCATTGTTTATATATATGTGGCTTTGTCCTTATTAACAAATCACTCAATCCAACACGTAATTAGGGTCTTGCCACAAATTATTTTGTGCCCAGACACATAGTTAGGCGCAGAAATAAGAGGTTATTATTGGGCAAATATAACATAAGCCATTAAGTTAATAACTAATCAATGACATGATGATGATCTGATTAGTTCAGGATATCCAGAAATAGTAGGTTGGTAATTGGTATATACATATATCGATCTTGTGGATGTGATGCACCGATATATATATATATATATATCGATCGAGGAGATTAATTATTTGACTTTTATTGGCATGCAGGATTACAACATTAATTAATTGTGAGTTATTAGTGTAAAAGATACAAACTAGCTAGATCTGCTGATTAATGCAGTTGCATGCAATTACTAGCCTAGGTATATATGAACGCGATTTTGAATACTTAAAAGTCGTACAGATCTGGTGAACTTCCTAGCTCGTGCCTTTCCCCCTATCTGATCGCTCCAATACTGTACATCATCATCAATACTTAATGTACCAAGTTCTTCACGGGTTTCAGATTTAATTAATACATAAATCTCAGTTTATATATATCAATCATTTTTAATACATATAAAATCGGTGACATATATATATAAATTACAGGAACAAATTTAGCAATTGCGAGCATACTAAAATTCAAGTAACTACAATCTAAATTCTAATGTTCAAATTTATAAATAGGCATAAAATATAGCTCAACTTGATCCAAATATAATATGTTCAAATAGAAAATAACACCTAATCAATCCTTTCAATTTGAATTTTATTAGATGTCAACATTTTCAAATTACATGTCTTTCATTCTTGATTCAGTGATTATAGTTAACTTTTTTGGTGAGGATAACATAGTTGTTTTGTGGTCAAATAGTAGCCCAATCTACAAAGTCCAGCCCAATCCATACAGTTGGACTCGGCTTTTTTAGCCATTCAATGCAGAAAATGATTTTTTTTTTTTTGATAAAAAAAAGAAAAACAAAAAACAGAATCCTACAATTACCACTCACTACATATAGTCTAACGGTTTCGCATTATGCTAATTTAATAGAAGTATCAAGTTTGACATTACGCAGTTATCATTGAGCATTTTACACCTTAGTTATCGGAATATAAATACGACTCTATTCATATAAATGCGACGTAGAAAAAGAAAAAAAGGGACCACGAACCCACTACTTATCCATTCGGGGCAGCTTTAAACTTTAGTGGAAAAAATTTACATCATAGTGGTCCGACTTGACTCAATGCATATAAAAATGTATCTCACTTTAACATTGTAGTTCCATTTAGAGAGAGCTTTACAATTTAGTGGTTCGATCCCACCTAAAGAGAAGTTTACACCTGAATAGTTCTATCTAATTCGAAAATATATATACATATAAACGAGTTTTACACCTTAATGATCCTACTTAACTCAGACACATATAAATGATTATCGAAACAAATACAAAACCCGACTTACAAGAAACACCACCCGGCTCCACCCATTAAAAAGGTAGGAATTATACCTTATTGATGTGATCCAAAAAGAAAAAGAATTAAAAAAAAAAAAAAGACCACCCGATCGACAATTAGTGATAGAACTAGAACAAAAAAAAAAAACTTAAATTAAAAAGTTGGACTACTCTGCGACTTAGAAACAAAACAAAAAATAGATACCTACAATTTCAGAGTCAAATCTGATTCTGGAGACGGAGGGAAGTTTAAGTCCAGAGTCCCGCGAATTCGAGTCTCCTGGTAGCCGCCGTTTGAGTAACTGCCACCGCCGTGTGAGAATTCGACGCCTTCAGATGAAGTTCTGCTACTTTTAGTGCATCTAATTATGTCGCGTTTCGTAATGCTTGGACTTGTGTCCGCCCAATGCTTGGCCGGTGCCAAAAGTTTTGTGACATATAGTGCACTCGTGGAGCCTGGCAGTACTTGTGCAGGGTCCACATAAATTATCAGAGACGGCGGCGGCGATGGTGGTGGTAGCGGTTTCAGCGGATTGGATTTTCCGGTGACGGGTTTTGTGGCCGCCGAGTGCTTGATATGAAGGGAAAGTCTTACCGCACACACTGCACTTCTAAGAAGTAATGTCATCAACAGCCGGCTGAGGATCAGATTTTTGTTTATAATTGTCATCAATAGTGGGATTGGGTGCGGAAGGAGGAGAGGGGTAGGGGCCTCCGCCGGTTGTGGCGAGCATAACTAGAAATCCGGCTAACTTTCCTTCAACGGGTTCTTCAACATTACGTGCAGCGCGCTTCGAACGTCTTCTTCTACTCCACGATAAATCTCCGGGAGCCAGTACTGTTGCCGGATTATCCGAACAGTGTTCTAGAGCCATCTGCGTGTTTTCAACACTCAGGATGTAATTCAGTTCATCAGAAAATGGAAAACAAAAATATTAGCTAGGAATCATAAATTAAAATTATATAGGGTTTAATTGTGGTTAGTGTTGTTGGAATTGAAGTTGAGTTGGAATTGGATTTGATGGCTGCAGTGTACATTACTATTGATAAACTGTCCTTGACTATTATTCGTTTTTCATAAAGATGATTAATGTTGATTTTATCTGGCATGGCATGATTTTTATTTTGTAATATATGCGAGATCATCTTGTGATCACTTTTTAAATATGGGAAATCTCACGCGCATGCGAATGGATATTTGATAATTTAGCACCAGACATCGGTTCTATTAACAAAAAAAAAAAAAAGACAAACTATAAATACTCTATTATAGGAAGAAGTACTAATTTTTCTTAGAAAAAGTTATTGAATAGTTTTTAGAATAAAAATTAATTTTAAAATTTTGGAAATGTTTAACTTCAAGTTATTTAAGTTATTTTCTCTAGATTTTCGGGGTGATAAGGTTGAAATTTGAGAGAGGTTCGAGGTTCGATCCTCAATCGCCGATTCAGCAGTTGAATTTGTTATAGTGGATCCGCTTTGACCTGAAAACACGAACGGGGGGTTACATGGCCGGAGAAGAGGGTCTCCGGCGTAGCACCTCCAACGCTCAAGTCAGTAAACTTAAAGTATGGGGTATAGAGAGAGACATATTGCAGTCGGAGAGTAATAAATGAACCTACCAACCAATGATTAATGAATGAGTATTTATAGTGTGGTAAAATACCCACCACGGACACCTCAAAAGGTGCGCATTTAATGCGCCGACCGTGGATCTTGCAGAGAAGCCTTAACAAGGTAAGGTGGTGTCAGAAGGATGTGGTTCAGAGGCATTTTATGCTTGACGGCTGATGATTGGACGTCTGTGCCCATGATCAGGGTTCTGATCCTATATGTTTGGGATCGGGGGTCGATACGACCCCCACGATCGATACCCATTCCGATCGTACCACGTAGTCTCCGATCGGGGGATGGGGTCGGCCATTCGTCTTTGGTCTCACTGGATCTCGATCGATCCAATCGATCGACGTCGTCCAAGTGCCACGTGTCTTCCTAAGGTTACGCCACGAGTCCACCGTTTTTACCCCTTATCACGGGGCTACAAATGATTTTTGTTATTAATAAAACACCAATATTACAAAGTACGTACGTAACATCATCCCCATCTAATTTTAAAAATCTTACTGATCTATTCAAATACTACTTTATATGTTTATTTGTAAACTGGAATATAAACATCTTATGCATGTATGATCAAAAGTACTTTTTCGAACATAGAAATTTATAAAATATCATATTAAATACTGCCAAATATCTCTTAATTAATAAAATATAGTAAAATAATTAAATCTTTTACATTTTCCTATGTGATTGATCTGTAAAGCCTTTCAAACTGTGAAGTGCCATAACAATTAAGAGAAAAAATTGTCATTTTTCCATGCTAAATAAAAAAATTTCATCAGCCCAAGGTGATCAGAATCCACTCATCCCCAACGTACTCTTTTAGTAGGCCGCAGCTGAATTAGTGCAGACCCGTTTTGTTATATCCAACAAATCATTGAGCACTTGTACGCCTTAGACTCCACTCTCATAACCAAACCAAGCCCAATAAATTGATCTCGCGTAGTAGTATACGTAGGAGACATCGATATATGGACGTACATTTTATGTAAAACATATATAAGTACTAATTTCATTACACCATAGAGATATATATATACGATAGAATATTTGCTAGAATGATCTATTTTACTTCTTTCTTTTTTTTGGAGAGCACAACATCTTATCATTCTTAACTTTGATCTTTTTAGCTCATAAGCTGCATTTTTAAATTTTCGAACTCGAGTCATTTGATTAAATTAACATACTGACCGATCATTAAGATATGTCAGTATCAGTCACTCTTTCTGGTACGTCAACGTTGTCATATTAAGTATATTTTATTAATTCTGTAACATATACATTATATTACAAATATAAGGCACCAGTAGTACCCTTATGGTTTCATATTAAATAAAATACACACACGAATCAGAAGTGTAATTTGAATATTGCGAATTTGTAGATGTAAGTCGATCGGGATAGTCATTGTAACGTGGGAACTAGCTAGAGTGAAATATTAATGTCCATAAGGCATAAGCTGATCATGATTAAAATTTATTATCTTGTTCTAACTATGTAAATATTCTATTGAACTCGACAACCACAAGATCATACCCTAAGTACATATATACGTACTTCATTAGAGCGTACTATTAGGCCGGGAAGTCATGCTAATATTAGACTTTTGATAGTGATATATGTAGTGCTGTTTTTGTCTTGCCAAGTAGTAAATATACATTAATCCAAAAAAAAAAAAGAAAAAGTAGTAAATATAGAATATGGGCCTAGCTAGCCTAAACCCTAATGTATATGTAGGTTTAAGTCAAAATATGCCAACTTTGTGCTAACCAACTTACGATTAATTATTACTCAAATTCTACCCAAATGTGTTTCTTTATCTATTTTTATCATATAATAATGAGTTGATTAATGATAATTGCTTTAGTTATTATACGTGATGTTTAATTTATGATATGCATATTTTATAATGACAAGCAATTTGGTCAAAAACTAAATTAACAAATTAAAAAAAAGTTCTTATTGCATGTTAGGTAAAGAAGGCATCTTACAAATGATATATAAAAAGTTTTTTTTTATTGAAAAAGGAAATTAAGGGGATAAATAATTTCTCTTTTATCCAGTTAAAAAAATCCATCAATTAGTAGTTAACGGGCCAATGATTCATTGGCCTAGTGGCAAAGAGGAAGCCCCAGGATCATAGAAATCATGTCTTCGAATCACATGAATGTGGATATTAGTTTTTTGTATAGAAGTGTGTTAGCTTGTTAGATAGTTTGTCGCAAAACCAAATTCAATGATCGAATAATTTGATTGATTATATATTTGATATATATATATATTAACATGAATTTTCTAATTATTAATTAATTACTCTTGCTATGATATGACATGACATCTTATGTCATTGTTATATGATTGGTGCATGTAGAGTCCTTTATTTTAATTTAATTTTAATTAGTCACGAAACTAACTTGCCGAAATTGTTAGTTAGGAAGCTATTAGACCTTTAATTATTTTGATCATCATAAATAGTGGTAATCATGATTGACCATGTTAGAATTGGATAAAGAAACAATTATTGCAATAATCATTGTTTATTTATCTGATTAATTATGTGAATTTAATTTTCGAGTGTACGTGTGCGTACGTATAGTATCTTATCTCTAGTACGTACACAACTATGTACACGTACCATATAACAAGGTTATTAAGCTCGATCTTATTCGTTGAGCATAGTTTCAGAAATTATGATATATTCACTCAATTAAAACATATATATACTATGCTTATAACTAGAATAGTGTTTCGAACTCGAGACTTCTAATTAGATTAATATAATATATATCGAACAGCTGAGATACTTCATTTGGTAGTAGAATATATATATGTTAATTTCTATAACAGGGATTATTTTTCTTCACTAATAATTTGAATTAAGTTGCCTAGCAACACATGCAAGATCAGTATTAACTATTAACTTGCCTAGTAACAGACTAATAATTCACTACATTGTAGAAATCAGCATTATAATCTATATGGTATTGATCAGCATCCACTTGATCTCTCTTTAAATCATAGTTTCATTTAATTAAACTAAGAATAAAGGGATGTTTGGAATATGCCCTGATCCATTCCCAAAAACGGTTTATTTGATGCTAGGGTCTTTCCTAGTGGGAAAGATATTTAAGATTCTGACATGTGTCTTATAATTATCAATCATGATCTTAAATCATTTCCTGACTTTAATCATAAAACACATGTTAGAACTTTACAATATCATCCCACTAGAGAAGATCTTAGCATCCAAAAACAGAAAAAGAAATATGATAATTTGATGCAATAGTTTTATTAATTCCTCTTCAATTAATAGTAATTATAGTGGGAGGAACATGATTAACTCACTAATTTATGATTTAGCAAAGTCAACAAAATGCTATTAAATTCGAGACAACTGACATGCTTAATGTAAGTAACGTAACTTAGTGATTTGATATTATGCTAGTTTAACCAAATGTCTCGAATCCGAATCTCCCTGAGAACGCAGCTACCATGGGTAGGGAGAGTTTTATACCTAAGTGATTCGACCCGACTCGACTCATATAAATGGATTTAAAGAACAAAAAAACTTATTGCTCCCTTCTTTTGTTTGTAAATTTTTTAATTAAAAAAAAAAAACATGAATAAACGAATACGCTGTAAGGATATTCTCCATGAATATCCGAATAAGGGTTTAAGCAAGTTAGATAGTTCGATTTGGGAAAGGTTTTATCCACATCACACAAAAGTTATAATATTGCTAGCTAATTATGTCTTGATTAAGAAATATTCCGATTTTTTTATTGGTTCCAGAAATTGGATATTCCCACTAAAAGGACTATTAACTTACTATTTAGTGAATTTTGTTCAGCTAAAACTCATTAACTTTATTCTATCTATATAATTTTTATAAGTTCGGAAAATATTTAATTTTCAGAAAATAAAAAATTATACAGAACAATATTTTTGAAAAAACTCAACGAAACATCTGCCTAGTCAAGCCCAAAATGCAACTCCGATCCAAAGTCCAGCCTATATATTTGCGGCTCCATATATTTATATTAAGATATAAAATAATTAAAATGTTTTTCCAGTACTTACAGCTTATATTTCCAGATTTATATATACCCGATCAAGTCTGATTGTGGCGAGTTGTAATTAGCATCACAATTATTTACTTTTTTTTTGGGTTACACATGTACAATTATTAACTGTAATTACAGGTTCCTACACATCTCTGTTAAATTATAAATTAAGCTAAACGAATATAATTAGACTTTGTTATACTATAGTCTATAGTCAGCCGATTTAACTTAATCGAACATTAGTCTTGATAAAGTATATTATTAAATAAATGATAAAACAAATTGATATAATTGGGACATTATTGGGATAAACTTTACACATTAAAAATTAAAGGATATTAATAATTGCTACAAATTTATGAACCATACATTTGCCAGTTTCTATTTACTCGGCCATCGGGAGAGAGATAAATTTTTTTTTTTTATTTTTAAAATCAAATCCTTGTCATTGCAAGGAGTCAAACCCCATACCTCCACATTGAGAGTAATATCTGATTTTTTTAAGGTAAAAACAGAGTAATATCTGGTGGCTAGTGGTTACTGGGTCAAAGTCAAACCCCAATAATGGTTATTTCATGTTTAAGTTTTAACCGGCAAACTTTTCAATCTTATAGAAAACCATCTATTACATATTTACATTCATTTTCTAAATTAAGAACTAATTATTCTATATAGAAATTATCAAGAAATATTGAACTTATTCAAAGAAATTATTGTCTTGTAGAAGCAGCAGAAACAAGACCCGTTCGTATAAAATTAAAACAAGATTCGGACACAACAGAGTAAAATTATTAGGAATATCCTACCGATATACATTTAACATTTGAATACATACATATATACAAATTACATATAAATATAGAAAATACCGAAGCAACTGATTTATAGACCAAACCTCAAACGTGCAGGGCAGTGTGGAATATTTTCCACGCTCGACAAGCTACAGTACAACCTATGATCTGGTTTTAATAGGAATATATAATTATTAATTATAGTTTATGTTACCAAAATCTAAGATTTCATGCATTCCGATCTTTGTATAATAATATTTTGGTATAAGGTGATGACGCATATTTTTATTCATGCACTATGCTTGTTTTTTAATTAATGTCTCAACCTTTATTAAATATTTAAACAACATCGTACATTGACAACGTACGTAATTAATACTTGTACTGATGAGCTAGGTTTGGGTAGGTAAAATTGGTGGGACGATTTAGGTTCCAAATTATCATGTCCGAGTCCGACTAAATATAGTGATAGCTATTTTCCATTTGAGTTATTTCTTTGAGATGATCATATCGGACCAAAATGAGATTTAAGACAGAGTAAATTATTGAGTTTGGTTGAATATTATTGCAGTAAATTTTATATTGTCGAGATTCACTGAGTTATTATGATGCATTTCGAAATTACCCAATATGGTTCCATCAGCGTAGAGTGAAGACTGAAAAAGGTTTAATTAAGGACTTAGGGATGTCCGCTTAATAATGGTGTTTGGTTGTCTCATTTATTGATTGTGAAGTTATAATGATCAGTGGTTTACTTATGTTTTTTTTTTTTTTTTTTTTTGAAGATAAAAGAAGCAAAACTTAATCAGAATCAAGCGAGTCCCACGTGTAATGAGGGATATCGTTTACTTATGTTTAGTTCAAGAGTTTAAGATACTGATACAATGATTGAACTAACCAGAAAATTCGGTATGAAGTTATTTTATTTCCTTCTGCTATTCCTCTACAAATTCAGAACTTTCGATCCAAATGTGAAACTGATTCAATAGTAAACTTATAATAGGTCCTGTTCTGTTTCCAATGTTGTCTCCCTTGAACTGTATCTCTTTTATTAAATAGAAGTAACATTTGGCAATCATTTCAGATATCCAGGATTATTGGTTCCTTGACCTTGATGTTGATTTTGCCAATTGCCAATGATTATGACAAAGGCAAATGTGTCACAACCTGTTCAAAAAGGTAATGCTAATCATATGAATTCTTCTGATTCATCAAAAGTGCTGGTTTACATGCTGGCAGCATGATCAGAGTCATTTACTAATTTCTGCCATTTTTACTTAAGCTGTACATGTTTAGATTTATCGATTCAGAGCTAAAGATTTCAAACCCGTGTTGATAAATCCCCCGAGCCTGTTTGGATAAATGGCAAGCAAAGATGGATTTCAAATACTTGAGTTTCCATTTTGAGCTATTTTTGGAGTATTATACTGGAATTTGAAAGTTTTTCTAATATCTCTACCTTACTTATATTATTCAAGGATTATGAGACTCGGCCCCACGGTATTTTATCATCACAATGTTTAATATTTTGAAAAAGACCCCCACGTCTGTAGATGACAGGTGTCATTCCATCCAGACTCTGTCTTCTGGTTGAAGTGTTTGGTATTAACAGTAACTTATGGCAGTGAGTGGGATTTGCATAATGAACTCAATATTATATTCAGTAATTATTCTTAATATGTTCTTCCGTTTCCCAAAGGGTGCCTATTCTTGCCAATTATTGTGTGAACTCTGTCTTCTATGAGTTGTCTGGTCCCAGCCTGTGTTCTTAATACTTAATTACAGAGCTGTGGGACCCATTCTCATATAAATTATTGGTAATCACTAATCACCATTACTAAAATGTTTTGCCAATCAATAAAATTATTAGTTTATCCACAGGTAAGAGTATAAATATGTCTGCATTTGCAGGTGCAAACAATTCAAGCTTCTTCTCCTTACTACTCAACGCAAAAAGATATCCTCACCTTTTTCCTTGTAAATTAGAGAGAAAAAAAACCCACGAATATGGAACAAATTGGAGCAATTTATGAAGGAGAATGGAACTCCTCAAATGGAATGCGTTTTGAGGAAGCTGATTTCATGGCACAATTACTAGGTACCTGTTCTATTCCAAGTGACATCCCAAATGGTTCTCACTTCCAGGTGTCCCCCGCATTTTTGGCAGACGGGATTGACGGAAGGGCAATTTATTCATCGGATCATGACTCTTATAATACTAGTATGTACTCTTTTTTACAAGGGAGTAGTTATAGTGGAGGCAGTTTTTTCCCGTTTCCAAGTCATGAAAGCTTCTCTCATCAAGTTTTTGCAAATAATAATAATGTAATGGATCATGGAGATGAATTCCTAAACCAGGATGTCAGCAATGATAGTATGGAGTCTGACGATGTTCTTCAAGAGAAGAACAGCTTGCAGCTCAACATCCCGTCAGGGTCCAAGAAAAGATCTCGTATCCCCGGAGAAGTAAGTACAGCAAAAGCTACTAGCATTGTACCCATATCTCATGCAGTAGACTCTTTTATTTATTTGATTTTATGCAAATTCAGGTTGAAAAGAACAAGAGAAGTGTGAAAAACAAGAAGTGTAAGAAGATTGAGGACAGTAATGGTGAGGAAAATAACAATAATAACAGAAGAAGCTTGAGCTACTGCTGTTCTGAAGATGAGCCGAATGGGAAAACACGAGCCAATAGAGGTTCAGCAACCGATCCTCAGAGCCTATATGCAAGGGTAACTGATGTTTTAGAGTTTGAATGAATCAGCAGTGTTTAGAACGTTGTCAACCTGCATGTCTTTATTAGTGATACTGATCTTTTTTAATAATTTTGCAGAAAAGAAGAGAAAGAATAAATGAGAGATTGAGAATGTTGCAGAAACTAGTCCCTAATGGAACTAAGGTATATTGCATTAATCATAATGTCTGACTACATACATTGTGGATGGGATATCTGAAATTAACCATTCCCTTTGTCATGATAGGTTGACATTAGCACAATGCTTGAAGAGGCTGTCCAATATGTAAAATTCTTGCAACTTCAAATCAAGGTAGTGTTTTAGAACAGAACCTGTTATTATTATTATCATCTTTTTGGGTGTGTGTGTGTGTGTGTGTATGTTCTTGGGATGATTATGGAAAAGTTGATCCTCTATAAGTACTTATAATATTTGGAGTTTGAATTGCTTGTGGGATTTTATTACTGATAGTGGTTTTCGTTTTATCTGTATGCAGCTGTTGAGCTCTGATGACCTGTGGATGTACGCTCCTATTGCATACAATGGGATGGACTTAGGATCACTTAATTTAAAAGCTAATTAACATTCCAAAACCAGAATCCTAATGATCAAGATCATGGCTTAATGGTCCTGGATTTTTTGTGAATAAAATACAACATCATCATACATAGTTGCCATTTTTATAAATGGCAATCTTTTTTTTTTTTTTTTTTTTTGGTTTCTATACCGAATACACAACTAAAACAACGGCAATATCTATTTGATAAGGACTAGTCATTTCTGTGTATTAATTGAATCCGATAAGCCGCACACAGGCAAGCTGTTATTCGAACCTGATGTATGTACATTTTATTTTATTTTTGGCTACTTAAAGAAAGAGCCCAGAGATTCAATTGTATAAACTGATTCGAATCAGTAACATCGTTATTGGATGTAATGAAAAGTTTCTTTTTGTCAATGGGCTATATTATGGTGAAATTTGTGTGTATACCCGGTCTAAATTCCCATATGCATTAGAAAGGTTCAGATATATCATCATGCCATATTTTAAAACTTATTTGAAAAGGCAAATTAATAATATAATTTTTATTTTTGGATAGATTCCTTTGGACCTAATTCACCACAAAAACTAGTTAATAATGTTAGTATTGTCCAAACAAATAAGATAGTTACTAATTCATTATTTATTCGATGTAGGATAGTCAACAATATAATTTGTATAACTTGTATACATATATAATAATTGAAATTTAGCGGCCGAAATAATTTAATGACAACTTTAGTCGGCAAAATGCAACAATGTACATAATTTAAGACAATTAAGTTACTCTTTTTCTTTTTCTTTCTTTTCGACATATTTTTAAGGCGCTACGTGCTAGAGTTGAATTTTGGGAGAGGGAGTGAGGGTTTTGATACACCTACCCGCCAACCCATCGTTTAATGATAAAACTATGTGAAAAAAGAGATGGCCTATGAGTGCGTCGCATCGAATTTAAAGCATTAAAGAAGTTTAATTCGTTTTCATCATTAAAATAAAATTGCACATACATTTTAACATACAAGGGGTTCTGGTACATACACAAACTCAGATCAATGGTCACATTCTTACTAATAGTTTATATTAATTTTAAAGTATCCAAATGTGAAATCTTTCAAGATCTAGATCCAAAACCAAATCTTACGATTTGAAATCAGACTCTAATATTTGTTATACCTATAATTTAGTATTGATGTACAATTTGGATCTTTAATGATTAGATTACAAACTAATGGCTTGAGCCATTCCTCAAGTGATATTAACTAAGTGAATTTTAATGCGTGTAGTGTAGCAACTAAGTTGGGAGAGTCACCCCCAATTGGGTATCTGTAGTACCCGAGCTCAGAATAAACTAGATGGGAAACCAAAAAACAATAAGTGAATTTAATAAATTCAACGCTCAAATTACACAAAAATCAAAAAATTCACCCTGTCACGCTAATGCAAACGGTATAGCTTCAAACACATCAGCAAAATCTGCAGTAGATCTATAATTTGTCACAAATTATCTGGATTCTGCTTTCAAACAACCATACATACGAAATATATTCGAATAAACTCAAATATTCAAATGTATATTCAATCACACAATATAGAAAAAATGCAGGGGTACATATGGCCGGCCAGCAGTTCAAGTGTAAGTGGTGATTATTCATTTCACTTCCATTTGACCTGCACTATTTATATGACCTGCTCAGCACAACAGAACCAATATAATTACTTATCATCTGTGTCAGTATATTCTTTAGATCTATAGATTCAATGTTCAACAAATGCATAATGTCAACATTATCTGCATAAATTAAAGTACATAAGATTATTACAAACTGCCCCAACAAACCATTTAAGAACAAAGGCATGTCGACATTTTCACAACATTCACTGGGAACATTTATTAACTAAATAAATACTTTTTTTCTGTAACTAATAATGTTGACTCTTCCCTCATCGCGAAACATGCAAATCATAAAGAAGATACCAAAGAGTAAATCATTATACGCTCTCACTTTAATTAAGGAGTCACAACCTGTCACTTGGTAGCACACGTCTCGATCCTGACTCAAACATGTATCATATTAAAATACATCAAGACAATTCTCAAATTATTTCAAAAATTAAAAGTGTACCTTTAAAAAACCTTTCATGGGGGCAAAAGATGAATCATACGAGCCCCCGCAACACCCTTGCAGGAAAACAATGATTGAGCATTATTTCCAAGCACGATCTTCATCTACGTGATTTAGAACTTCATTTGAAAGTCTAAGGGTATAAATTGGGCCATTACAGCCTTGATATCTGAGCCCATGTATGATTGAAAGTACAGCAAGTAAGAAAACTTGTAACAAGTGACAAATTCTGAATAACTAAGAAATGCCAAATAACAATATCTTAGGACTACATGATAATTTGACAGTTTTAAGTCCTAATTGACGAAGGAAGGAGACTTCATAAAAGACTTTACACTGTGTTTGGATCAGTGGTTTTTGATTTGGCCAGGAATTTGAAATGATTGCGTTTAAAATTCCTAGAATTTGGAATTCACATACTTTTCGAATCTTTTTGTTCAGGTATATGAAGTATTTGTGAAATAATTTCATATCCGTAAGAGTTAAAATTCATCTTTTGATTTTATAGTATATTTAATTTGTTTTATGCATGTGTGTGTGTGTGACTGACAGAGAGAGAGAGAGTGTGTGTTCATGTGGGAGAGTGTGAGCATGTGTGTGCGTGAGAGAGAGAGAGAGTGTGTGTGTGTGTGTGTGTGTGTGTGTGAGTGTGAGAGTGAGTGTGTGTGAGTGTGAGAGTGTGTGTGTGTGTGTGAGTGTGTGTGTTAATCTTGGCTATAGTACTATGATACTTTTGTTTTATGTTTAAACAGTCCAAGAGGATTTGAGCAAAGCACTTCTTCTATGTTTAGATAGACTAACATAGATATGGAACATCACTATGTAGAAAGAAAACTTGCCCTCAATCGGAAAATCATAAAGAAGCAGAATTTAAAAAAGAAAACGGCACAGTTGATCTTTTAGCTCTACTCTCACTGACACACATCTTTTGCATGTAAAAGATGAGAATAAAATTGTTGACTTGTAATACGAATGCAGGTAATCCTTGAGTAAAATGTTACCTCTACAACTTTTTGCACCGTCTACCATTATCCCGGAAGCACGTGCACATTCGTTCCTCATTATCCTGTAAATAAAATATCCAATTCAATCCAACATTTCAAAGTGCTAATATATAGCAAGTAGTTGCTAAATGCTAATGCACCAAAAACAAGCACAATCAACAGGATTCACTGCAAAGCTCTCATGCTCAGAAAAGGAGACACACAACTACACAACTTAACTTAATGAAATTTGACATCAAAATAAACATAATCTAAGATGGTAGGGATAATCATGATTTCCCGCAATGGCTAAAAAGATCTTTTTACAAGTAAACGGTATTGAATCTCAACCTCAAGAGACAACATTTTTCAACCCAAGTGCCCTCATACTGAGACAACAATCTTAAAACATCTAGACATGACCTAGAGTTACTTAAGACAGATTAGTTGACATATCAAGACGGTTTTTCAGCTGTAATAACAGCAATAATGAGCAAAACATCATAAATTGAAGAACTCAAAAAGGGAAACTTGCTCGCAATTAAAGAAAAAACTAGACATTGATGAATGTAGCACAAAATGGATTGAAATCCTTTTCAAGTTCTATTTTATGACATGTATTGCCTACAAAAATGTCTCTGAAATCTCCAACCATACGGTATAACTAGAACTTCAAAATGTGTCACAAAGTTAAAATTTGCTTCAGAACCGCACTAAAGACCATGAAAATTGATACAATGCATATCAACCAAATCGTCAAAGTACTAAGTAACAAACCCTATGGACAATCTCTGCATGTGAGCACAATAACAACTGAATTAATCAAAAGGGTGTATTTAGATATCAAGAAAAACACGTCAAACAAGATATCAAACATCAAATTAAACAAACAACTTCTAATTCAGGCGAAAAAATAAATTAAAAACACCAATAAAAAGATATGCATAATATATTACAGAATGCACCAAAATCAAAGAGCATCTCATAAAATATTTCCAGTAAATTGAAGTTACATAATGGCTAAACGAAATATCACGTATAAGCAGAGGTCAAGGACCTGATCTGACCGATATATATAAAGGGGATTTTTACAGGAAGCTTAACTCTGTAAACCGAAAAATAAAAGAAAATCCTTACACAGTTGCAGCCATGCTTCCCATATGCTATTGAAATGCGGAAGTTGATGATGACAACGTCATGAGTTCCCTATATGCTTTCTTTTGATGTCACTCTCAAGATGTTCCTCTGCATGACAAAACAGACCCACCACTAATTCAGCCAAAATTAAAAGCAAAATTCCCAGCAAGATTGTGCCTTTTGATATTTTAGTACACCTCATTTGCTTGGACTTCAATATCAAGCAAGAGAAGCCCAGATTACTGCTTGTGTGAATTGGGGCTTCTTTCGCAGTGTTCTGGGGTTCTTGTAAGCATCGAACGAGAAACACGCACCATGTGTTCTACTGTGTGAGATTTTGGACTGTTGACTTGAGTCGGTTGGAACTTGGAAAAAAGAACAATAAAGAATGAATGACGATTTAGTTACAAATTGACGATTTGTAACGGGACTCGTCCGTTTCTGTTTGACTCGCGAGTCTCGACTCGGGAACAATGGTCTAAGAATTAAAATAAAATAATTCTATTTTATTCGACAAAATTTAAAAATGATAATTCTTCTCAATGTGAAATTATGACCTCTCACATATAAGAAGGGGAAATATTTATACGACATTTTATTATTTTTGAGCAAATTTTAAATTTTAACCAATATACCCATAAAAATATGATTTTTATTTCCTAATCATCTCTGCACTATCTATGTCAAGACTATATATCAATTCGTCAAAAAATATTCCAAGCATAATAGTTAAACATACGTGTTGGTAGTACATGCATGTATCTTGTCGAACCATATTCTTAATATTCAAGAGAAATATAAAATGAAAATTTTAAAAAATACGTACATAAGACTTTTTCATGTAGACTTAAAGTGATCTTTCTTATCGATCATGATGAGAGAAAATGTTGAAAATTTAACTTATATAGATAACTACATCAGCCTAAAACAAAATCTCTTTTTGAAACCCTCAGCTCATATTTGATGTTCTTCAAGAAAATATCAGACAACTAGAAAGGGCGTCAAGAAGCTGGAATAAACGAAACCATTCAACTTCCATTTTTGTGTTCTTATCCACACTAACCTAACAAAATAATATTTCATTTAAGAAAATTGATGTACAAGTCAATATTACACTGTTAGGAAACAAAAGAACTCCAAAATATTATACATTTACACTGTCAGCAAACAAAAATCTTTCTCATAAAAAAAACTGCAGATTTTACACAGATCCATTCCTACGTTCAAACGCCATAGCAGTCCTCTCAACATGCTTCAACAAAATCCCATATATTTTATTCCTCACTCTTCCATAAGCTTCAGCTTCTGCTTCATCTAAGCTCCCTCCTCCATCTTTACTCACAATCAAATCCAACCCATCACTCACCATTTTCACCTTATACATCATGCCAGCCATCTGACCATTATTTTCCATCATCAAAGAGCTTTTCTTGTCAACCTCATCCAAATATTTCTCAACATAACTCAAAAACAGCTTTCTACACTCATCCTGCAACGACACAGCCAATTCAGTACATGCAGATATTGTACTTCCCCTTATCCAATCAGAGGAGTCCTCTCTTTCGGGAGAGAATATAAGAGGAATATCAGAATTGCTCCTTGTCTTTTTCACTATACAAGCACCTTTCGGTTTGTTAGTATTACTATTTCGGCTTGATGGGAAAATTTTCTTTGTGGGGTCCACTGGATTAGAAGCTGGGGGACATGGTGGAGACGAGCATGGAGAAAGATCAAGAGCAATGGCTGATTTGATCCACGTAATGGCATTTTTCTTTCTTTCAAGGGCAATGTTTAGAGTTTCCTTGATGGAATTGGTTGTGCAAGATTCAGTTACTTGTGATCTTAACGGGCTTATGCTTGTGAGGGATTGCATTATCAATCTTGTACGAGATAAATCTTCCTGAAGATTGAAAAATTTGTCAACGTACGGCTGAAGATCATCTCCTTCTGCTAAAGAGAACTGTGATAATGTGCTGCAGATAAGATAATCAATAGTTAGTTTTGATATTTTTTTAAAAAAAGAAAAAGAAATAGTAATTTTTAAGTATTAATATAAGATTTCAGTACCTTAAGGAGTTGAGCAATCTTTCTGCAGCACAAGCCTCTTGTAGAGCATCAGCAGCAGCAAGCAGAGCAATTTCTCTTTGCCTAGTCACCTCCTACAGTTCAATAAAGAATTGTGTGATTAACATTTACATCACATTTTTCTTATTAATGTTCTGTTTGTGAATATATAAATGAATACATCCATGATAAAGAGAACCTTGCCAAACTTGGCTAAATTTGATGGAAGTGAGCTCCATGTTATTCCAGTTTCTGCCCCTTTTCTTTCATGGACTAAACTACCAAACGAATTTGGCATCTGGACATTATTGACCTTTTGCGCAGGCGTTTGGCTTTTATTTGAAGTCTTGATTAATCTCTTTGCTGTGCCAAAAGCTCTTCTTCTTGATATTGAACTTGAATTGTCATCTGAGCTGTCATAACACCTCCCAGAACGAATGGGTGAAACCTGTTCACACCAATAGCGTAAAAATGAGATTATGAAAATGCAACTAAAGCACATAATTGAAATTCATAAATCAACCAAATTCCACCATTTAGATGCTGTAATATCTGTCAAGCATCACAAGCAAAGGGAAATCAACAACCTCGAAACCTTCACTTTTAAGGTTGCCTTGGTTTATGAAACATAGCAGGTCAAATTACATCTACACCCTTTCCAAGATTGCAATATTTACAATTGGTACCCGCAAGTTTGAAAAAGCTTCAAACTACTCCATATTTTTTTAAAAAAATTACACAAAACACCCCCAAGAGTTTGGAAAGACAACACATGTACACCCCTGATATAGGATGGTTTATGATTATAAACATTTTTTATGGTGTTCTATAGTTTTTCAAACTTGCAGTCACCAACTGCAATACAACAATCTTTAAAGGGGTGTGGGTATAATTAAGTCTAAAACAACAAACTTACTTAGCTTTTATTGATTTATTTATTATAAATATCTAGTCCTGCTTTAGCAATCAACAAAACACTATGCATAAGTACATAACTTAAATTTGTTAGATAAGAAATAACTGTAACTTACATTAGCACTACGGCTTCGAGGTGGCATTTTAATTTCATTTTTGGCAACAGAAGAATCAAAAATTTCTTTCACCCCCAAAATTTCAGAAGCATTCCAGCTCCTTCTCTTCACAATACGAGCCGACTCAGTCGAAGAAGCCACACTATCAATATCACTATCATTATCACCAGAACTTAGCCTATTTTCTTGCAATGACTCTAAATCATCAGACCTATTTTTTTCAAAATCTTCTGTCCTAAGATTGCATTTCTGCTTCCTAATTCCGCCAGGACGAGCTTTAGATGCACTCAAACATCTCCCATATCCACCCTTCATCCCCTCAACCCTTCTACCGGAGGATTCAGAATCAGACGACCCATTAAACAACTTTCTTGAAATTGTTGAATTCTTTTTCGAAATCTTTTTTTCCAAGATTACACCCTTTTCAACAACTGAATCAACAGAAGACTTCTTAAGAAGCTTTGAAAGATTTTCTGGGGAGACAATATCTTCAGGGGCTCCTTCACAGGGCTTTCGCCCTGGAACAGGTGTTACGCCTCTCAGCAATGGAACAGGTTGAGATTTTTCCAATTTTTGCACGTATATGAATTGACCCAGTTTCAATTTGTTACCTAGAATCATCTCGTTTTGTTCTTCGGAAAGAGAAACATATAATGCGTGAGATGAATCGGAGACTTTGAGGAAAAATCCTCTGTTGGGCCATAAATCACCTTCTTCCAATACGGGGACTATGCTCCTGATTTGTAACAATACGGGCTTTGGGTCTTCTCCGAGGGCATTTTCTTCTATTTTCATGCCCTCTAGAAGCTTTAAGAGAACCCCATTCTTTAAAGACGCCATCTTTAACAGCTTCTTGGGAAGATTATACACAAAAACCCACCCAACAATACTAAAAATGCAGTTATTGGGAAAAATCTATATATTCAATGAGGATCGAGCGAAGAACCGAAGAATGTTTAGTTTGTGCATAATCAAGAATGCCAAACAGGGTTAATGAAAGATCAAATGGAATTTATCTTGGCAAAAAATAAAGAAAAAAGATATATCTTCGAGATTCTTAATTTCCGGTTACTTTTCTGAAAAACGTTTTCAAGAATCCACTTGATTAGGGATAAAACTTGAGCTAAATGGACTGATTGTGGAATCAAAGTGCGAAGGAGAGGAGAGAAGAATGGGTACTTGAAATTTTGAGAGAATTTTCAGCAGAATATTAAGTAAGGTCACTAAAATTCAGGGGTATTGGAGGCGGTCAAATATAGCGAAAGTCTGGTGCACGAACTCATCCCACATACTGCAAACAACAAAAATGTGCCATCAGTCGTTTTTATTTCAACATGAACCATGCAAAATTGGAGAAGAAAATGCCCATAAAACATTGTATTTGAATTTACTATTGTATCCTCATGTTAATATCTTTTTCCTAAAAATTGTGGGAGTGAATAGGGAGATGATCATAAATAACGTATAATTCAAGTAACCGATTCCATGTTATTTTTTCTAACAAAAAATAAAAATGAAATTCAATGCTATTTTATTTTCAAAAATTAAAAAAAGTGCTTCTAGCTCTTAGATATTTCTCCTTTTCTTTTCTTTTTTATAATAGTAAAATTAGCTTTAGATGGGCAAAGTTAATTATTAGTAAAATAAAAAATAGAACTATAATGTCGATCAATATTACCATAATATATATTAACTAAATATAGTCTCCTCAAAATATAATTTAATAATGATAAGAATTAGTAGACTTTGTTGTCACGTTTAACACTTAGTAAAAACGATTCCTAATAAAGTTTTTGCCCAATAAATACATAAATATATATATATATATATATATATATATATATATATATATATATATATATATATATATAAAATTTGTGATAATTATTACATTATCACATGATAAATTGTTGTCTACCTTTTCTCGTAGCAACAAAAACATGGGGTTTGAGTAATTTTAATCTACTTATACATAAAGTTTTACAAGGATCAAACATTTTCCAGTTTGAACCTTTACAAGAAACAACTATAATACTCTCTCGACTTCTATATTGCCATGTTAAATATTGTAATTTAATTAAAATAGGATTTTATCTATTAATTATAATAACAATTTTATTGTCTAATTAAAATCCTATCCTTGTCCTATCTGTTGGGTTGAATCATAATTTTTGTTTTTTTTTTAATTAAATAGAATCAAAAAATTTGTTGATACATGATTTATAATGAATGATTACAGATACTAACATATTTGATATAACGTGGATAAATAGCTTTGTAATCCCATAATAGTGATATTATAATTTTTTATGGACTTGTAAACTTGTTTCTATTATTTGTCTTGGGCTTGGAACGCTTGATAGGCCCTTAATGACTTAATGTCCATAAAGATCTTCCATATATACAAGGCCGAATATATTGTCACATACTCACAATGATATACGTAATTTTGTAGTTAACAAAAAGTTGATCATGTCTTACCTGAAAAAAGAAAAAGAGGAAAAAAAAAGAAAAACGAAAAGATGTATTGAAGATCTGATGAAGTTTTATAAGCAGGACAGGAAGGCACATTTTGAATCTGAAATAACAGATCTAGCAGCAGCTAAGCTTAATTAGTTTTCCAAGTGCATTCACCAAGAGGGTCAAAAACTCCAAATTGCTAGCTGCTAACTCATTTTGGTTGTGCTCAATTAAATGGAATTCAAACCAGCGATAGTATATTAGTATGATACAATGTTCATGTAGGTCAATGTCAGCTAGCTGTAAATTAAATTGATCGAGCATGTTTCTAAATGATTATGTATATTTTATTGTTTTTGGTACAACATGTGTTTTATTAATGCAAGTGGGGTCTTTTAGCCGCCAGATACATCTTATGTTGAGTTAGTTTTAGGATTAATTCAATGTTTTATTTACCCAATTGCAAGCAGTCAAAAACAGCATACTTCGCAATACAATACAAGCTATATGCACTATAAATCTGTGGATAACTTTTTTGACTTTTTGGCAATTTGACATCATTTCTCAACGAAGCTGGATGGCAACCAAGCCAGTAATTTTTCCTTTTCCTTTTTATTTTTTATTCTTCTGTCAACCAGTATATAAATTCACTCATCTCAGAGTAATTTAACATCAGAGTTCTTCAGAAAAAGAGTTTTAACACACATCATCGACTTAGTGTTCAGATTAATTAAGAAAAAGAAGGAGATTACAGCCGCCGTCGCCGAAAAATGGAAGGCTTGATCCCGTTACTCCTCCACGCTATGAAGAAACAAAGTCCACAGAATGCTTACCGCTGCCTCTCCCAGAGCTCCTCGGGGCGGAGCTACCACCTTCTCATCGCCGGAGATTCCGCGGAGGGCTCCTCCAACCACCGTAGCGGCTCGGAATTCCAGCCACCAACCCGCAATGGAGACTCCTCGGGTTCGGACAGTTTGATCCGCAACAAAAGCTTCATTATTGGCAGAGGTTTCACTGGCTCTCCTTCATGTGGCGAAAATGGCTTAAGACAGAGGGGTACTTTTATTTCTACCAGAAATTAATTAGCCCAGGCCGATGATAACGAAAGAGACACAGAATTGTCGAATTCAAATATGTTTGATTAATTTGTTGTGTTATACTGTTTATCCCTTTGATTTGTGCAATTGTGCCCAGACAAGTGTAAAGTTTATCCATGTCTAGCAAAGCTATACATTTTAAATTCTAATGAATATTCTTGAAAGTTGCAATCTTTTTTAAACGTTAATTTTCTAGTACTCACATTTCGCTGAAAATACTTCTCATACATGTAAGAAATTAAAAAGTACCCGTTTGAAAGTGATGCAAGTTAATCGCATTTATAGGGTTTTATTGAAGGGAAATTTAATCCTAGGGACCCAAAATGATTACAATTTAAAAAACTACAAATTTATTCAACTCAATCCGTATTTTTATACCATAAATATTTAAATGTCTTAAATTTATAAACTTTAATTTCTTCCTAAACATGATGATTGTAATTGCTACAAAATTAATTTAAATAACTTAAAAGAAGAGTTCTATTACAAATACTTCATTCAAGTCTCTTTTCTAAGTTAAAAGGTATAAGGATAACTTCATTAAAAAATAAAGGGACAATAACACTTAAGCCACTTGATTTAGGAGTAAATACAACAACAACCTCTTAATTATAAGCAGAGGCTTTTTTCAGAATCCTCCAACCAACTTTGGCAAGCATAGCAATATTAGCTTGACCCCAAACCACCTTCCTACTTCTGGGGAACTACTTTGTCCCACCCAACAAGGTGGATCTTTCTTCTCTCGTCATTAGAAGCCTAGAGAAAGTCTATTAATTTGATCACATCTAATACTTAGGTCATGCCATTCGAGGGTGGCGAAAAAATTTATAAGTCGATGGTGTGTTGTTGTATTTACTCTTAATTCAGAAATGTAACTGTAATTATTCATTTTTTAAATTAGCTGTCTTTAAGGATAAATTGGTAATTTTATAATTTGTATTAAGTTTTTAGGTTTTTTTAGGATTACTCGGTTAGGGAATCTATTTATAATTTTTAATAATTGAGGGGCATAAGTGTAATTATCTCTTTATTTTTTTCTAAGTAGAGAGGTGTAAGTGTAATTATCCAAAAATTAACTATCATCATTCGGCCATTCCCGTTACAGTAGCAGTTTAGCTTTCAGAGGGTAAAACGGTAATACCCATTTCTGGAGACAGACGATGAAATAAAAGCCCTCCAAACAGCAAATTTTAACTATACTCCGCCGATGGCATACAAATCGGTATTCGATGTTTCTTCCATTAAATCCGAATTCGAAAGTGCTGGACTTAACCCTAATTTCGTTCCTCTCATATGGAAGCACGTCCTGATTAACCCTAATTGCCGATGGGATGAAATACCGTCTTTGCCAACTGCAGCTTACGATATCCTCCATTCCAAGTTCAAACCCTGCACTTCAACACTCCATTCCGCCGTAAATTCTTCTGATGGGGTCACCACTAAGCTTCTCATCAAATTAAAGGTTAGAATCTTTGATGATTATTTGACGTCTATTGTTAATGTACAATATGAAAGTTTAGAGCTTCTGCTCGGTGTTGTTTGGTTAGAAGTGTGAGCGCATCTTGGGCGTATGGGAAGCTTATTATTATTATTATATGAAGTTATATTCTTATTTAATTCAATAAACCAAAGTAATATTATTGCAAATGCAACTGGAGGACCTCTAATGTTTTTGAACAATCCAAAAAAAGTAATTTGTACTTGTGAACTACGGAAAAAGGAAAACCATAGACCGGGATGGAGATGAGAATCTTTCTCGGGATGAAGTTGGCAACTCACGTGTTAAGCTTTGGTATGTAAAGTGGCTGTGAAACTGTGAATCCAACTTGTATTACGAATACAAGTTCTCTATAATCTTGATAACTCTAGCTCTTCAATTTTTTCTGTCTCAAATTTCAAGGCACAAGATTGATTTGAACTAGTAAGATATTTTGGTTGGAAGCCATCCCAATATTCGTGCTAATTGTTGTACCCATCATACATGGCAAGTCTTACCCAGAACAGAGTTGACAACTTCACTCAACATGGATTTCCATCTGCAACTTTTCTTACGAACGTACATGAGACAAACAACAGTAAAATCTGACATAATTTCTCTTTTCTACCTTTGGCGTCAATTATGTTGCTAGAATGGAGAATTTGTGGAAGCTGTGATAATGAGATATGATACACGACTGGGAAAATATGATGGGAAGCCTCGTCCTGGTGGTCCTAGGTCAACCTTATGCATATCCTCTCAGGTAGGAGATGCTCGTGTCAGTGGAACATATTTTTTCACTGATTTAAATTGACTTGGTTCCTGTTCAAAGTCTGAAGTACTTCAGTACGTTAAATGTAATATTTTCTTTGAACTTTAGGTTGGTTGCAAAATGGGTTGCAGGTTTTGTGCTACAGGAAGTATGGGATTTAAGAACAATCTTTCATCGGGAGAAATTCTGGAACAATTAGTGCATGCTTCTCGCATATCACCTATTCGCAATGTTGTTTTTATGGTAATGCACGCCCTGTCCTGTTTTGATGCTGAGATTGCATGTTATTATCTAATTGAATTGCTTAGGTTTATTGGCATTTAATTTTGAACTGGTTCCAAACACTTACTTTCAAGGTTGACAGTCATGAAGTTTGCATGTGTTTCTTGTGTGA
Source organism: Verbena officinalis (assembly GCA_958496215.1). Taxonomy (NCBI): domain Eukaryota; kingdom Viridiplantae; phylum Streptophyta; class Magnoliopsida; order Lamiales; family Verbenaceae; genus Verbena; species Verbena officinalis. The sequence goes on from OY292389.1 coordinate 31,251,328, forward strand.
TGATGATCTTTGGTCATTGACGGACATTATAAATGTGTTTGTGTCATATCTTTAAATCTCAGCTAAATGGTGACCAATTTTGTAACTACTATCTAAATTATATATTAAAGTGAGTTTAGTAGCTGAGCAAACTATATCATGATGCTACAGTCCCTCTGGCTTTCTACTGACTCTTTAGCAATGGACAGGATATGCATTTCTAAAACTAATGTAACATATCTGTATTGATTGTTAAATTCTCTACAAGATTTTGTTCTTCTAGACAGAATACTCTTCAGAAAAGCTTGCTTTTTTACATTTTCCAGGTCAAATATACAACTATTTTCGCAAATGTAGTGCATGTTACCAAAACCACTTTACAATGGTCTGACTGAGAATTGGGAATTTTTCCTTATTAGGGTTCTATTCAATGTTTTACGAGTTGAAGGCACTCGTTAGTGTATAAATCTTATATAGATCAAAGTAGTTATTTAATTTTTCAAGTTGAATTAAAATGATATTTGAGCAGGGAATGGGAGAGCCACTGAATAACTACTCCTCTGTGGTGGAAGCTGTCAGAGCCATGACCGCTCTTCCATTTCAGTTGTCTCCAAAGAAAATTACTATCTCAACGGTGATTACATATTTATCTTTTTTCTTTTAATTTCTGCTTTTCACATATCATATTTATTCTGAACCTTTAAGTTCATCTGAAACTCCACTCCTATTTGTATGGGAAATAAATAATAGTTCACCCTTCAAGTTATAAACCAGCTGAAATGTCATTAGTCATCTACTTGATGATGAATTATTTGCAGGTTGGGATAATCCATGCTATAAACAAACTTCATAAAGACTTGCCAAACTTGAACCTAGCTGTGTCACTGCACGCACCAGTACAAGACATCCGATGTCAAATAATGCCTGCTGCAAGGGCTTTTCCGTTGGAAAAACTAATGAATGCATTGCGAGAATATCAAAATAACAGGTTTATTTCTTTTCTTTTGAACTACATTCACGTTATATGGCCATAAAATCTCATGCGTTTTTTGTGTAGTCAGCAAAAAATATTTATAGAGTACATAATGCTTGATGGCGTGAATGATGGGGAGCTGCAAGCCCACCAGCTTGGCAAATTGCTCGACACATTTCAAGTGGTAAGTGTTATTTGCTCTATTTTGCCATATTCAAGAGGCTTCCTCGTATACAATATTAATGTCAACTGTCTTTGTTTTCTGATAGGTCATAAACTTGATCCCTTTTAATCCCATTGGTTCTCTAAGCCCTTATAGCACCAGCGATGATCAGAAAGTCGTCAAATTCCAGAAAATACTTAGAGGCAATTACAACATTCGAACAACAATTCGTAAGCAAATGGGCCAAGACATAAGTGGTGCGTGTGGTCAGCTTGTAGTTGATAAGAGCTCCTCAGATCTCGTAACTGACATTGAAGATCTTAGGATTTGATGTCAATTCGTTTGACTAAATGTGAGTTATGAATGATGTTTAAACAAAGCTCATAGTCATACTTTGTTCTTTGTATGTTCAGAAATACAATCTAACACCAAACAAGATTCAATCAGAAAGATTTCGTGCGTCCATTTCTCAAGAGCAGAAGGGTTTGTAAAAAAATTATCAGAGACATTTCAGATCCATCCATCTACCATGCAATTGCAAACAAGTTTACAAATTGACACCAAAACAAACATTTCCATAAAGCCTAAAAGTGAAGTACCAAAAAGAATGAACGTGTAGAAGAATGAACAGAAAGCAAATATAATCAACATCAATTATCAACTAATAAATAATTAACTTACAAAAATCAAATCGATAAGCTCACAAACAGAATTATTCTTAATTGGATGACTAATAACTTATGATACACAGACACTTCAAAAAATCCTACACTGCCGTGTCGTGTTGTGTCTGACATCGTGTCCGACACTTCTCCAGTGTAAAATATCGAAAAAATTATGTGTCTCCATATCCGTGTTATGTCATGTCTGTATCGCCGTGTCCGTATTTGTGTTTCATAGTTCAGAATTTATGGGATCAAAAGTGGACAAAAACCTATACTTTGGGAAACAAAGTGACATTCATAAATAAGAAAGGGACAAAAGTGACATTTTCAATCATTACATGTTACAAATTACAATCAGAAATTGCAATTTTCAAAAAAAAAAATAAAAAAATCAGAAATTGCAATTGGGTAGCCGGCCAAATGATAGCAAAGACCCATTAAAATTGGATGCTAACAGGCCACTGATCCGAACCAATTTTAGCCCAGTGGGCTCCTTGGCTCTAGGGTTTCAATAAAAAGCAGCAACTGTGATACAATCTCTCACTCCTCTGAAACGAGTAAAACCTAGAGATTTTAGTGCTGTGGCCGAGCGCTTCATCACTCCCTGAAATCAGAAAGAGTCATCAATCGACGATGGTGAAAAACTATTTCTGGCTGAATTATTCAATTTTGTCGTTCGTATTGTTCTTTGTTTCCGAGTTTGTACCACTGTGTAATTGTATTTGTTTTAAATATTTGTAGACATTCAAGAGAAGGAACGGAGGACGCAATAAGCATGGCCGTGGCCATGTCAATTTCATCCGCTGCTCCAACTGTGGAAAATGCTGCCCCAAGGTTTTTCCCTTTTTCTTTTTTTTATTCTTCTGTTTGTACTTTTGTCTGTTAACGGAGTTCAAATCGTTGATCTGTGGAGAAATCGGCTGTTGATTGATGTTTTGGATCTTATTTCCGTGTTTGGGCTTCGGTTAATTTGTGGCAGATAGATTAATGCTATTGGCATTGGCGAGTTTGAATTCATTAAATTTATTTAGCAATGGTGTACTAGGTCGGAAGATTCTTAATTATTTTGTAACAAAAGTTTGTCAGTCGGCTTTAGGGATTATAATGCTATTCTATATTCAAGAATAACTTGAACTGTCGAAATTGTTTAAGACCTTCTCTTGGGTTTTTGGCTTTTTGCGGATGATAAGTACGTGAAAATTTTAGGTTTTTTACCTTTTGATCATCTATGGAAGCAGCCCTCTACAGTATATTGTAGATGTATCATAACTTGGGAAATTCTGAAGACAGTCGTTCTAATTTTACATTCTGTGGCATAGACAATGAGTATTCATGATTCTTGAGTATATAGTTTACAGTACATATATGCAGTTATGCAAACTCCTCTGTCTTGGTATTAATATATTGAACACTTATAGGGATCTGCAAAATTTTGACTACTGATAATGTTGTATGAAAAAACTAGTTGATTGTTGTTTTCCTCTTACTTCCTTTTCCAGGACAAGGCAATCAAGAGGTTCCTGGTGAGGAACATTGTTGAGCAAGCTGCTGTTAGGGACGTGCAGGAAGCATGTGCTTTTGACAGTAAGCTCTTCTCTGATTCTTATTGGTTGTTTGGCATTATAACGAATTAGAAGGAAGGATCTAATGCTTGCATTTTATTTTGATCACAGTGTACACCCTTCCCAAGCTATATGTGAAGATGCAGTACTGTGTCTCATGTGCTATCCACTCCAAGGTCGTGAGGGTCAGGTCCCGCACTGACAGGAGGAACCGTGAACCTCCTCAGCGCTTCAGGCGACCAAGGGTCAGTTTATCTTACCTTATCATATACAAATATAATCTTTGGTTATTATGCTACTATCTATATTTGGAGTGGCATTCTGTTTGTCCCAATTCTAGTATCAAGTTGACGTAGGATCTCTATAATTCTTCATTCTCTCCCCAAGCAGAAAATTTTACCTATACTATTGTATAAAGCCTCAGCCCCCTATAATATTATCTGGCTGCCTACTTCCACATTTCAACAACTCCTTGTTTTCTGTTTTTTCTCTGCTTTCCTTTTCTATCCTTTCTGTATAATTTCCTTTTTTTTGGCCTAACATAATTTTCTTTTATTTCCTTGAATTTTTCTATTTGTTGTAACAAATTTAAAGGTACAATTGTATGTTTAGAAATATATAATGTAACTGATGTATTTGTTTCAAAATTTAGCTGGCAATTAAATTATATTTTACTTTTAATATTTTCACCAGAATCAAGTTTTGCCTAACTGGCTGGTGTTAGATAATTAGTTTTTGAGAACGTTGATCTGCTACTGTTTTCACAATTCCCAGAATGCAATGACATACTTAATTGGAGTTGGTTCCTAAATTCTGACATTTTCTTTTAACAAGTTGGTTGGTTCCTTCTTTATTGCGTTTTATGTGTTCGAACTGTGTTAATGCATATTTCTTCTTTGCGATGTTTACAGGATGATATCCCAAAGCCAAATCAAGCTCCACGTCCTGGTGCCCCACCAGCAGCACCTCGTGCATAATTGCTTCCTACAGTTTGAAGTTTTGATACTGAGCTCTTTGGCTGCTTTATGCTATTTTTATATCCTGGTTTTGACAATTATTGTTACATTTATTTTTGTCAGACTCAGAACCAAGTCATCGAGATATGTTATGTGAAACAGAGTTTTTACTTTAGTAGAAATGTGTGTTTCTTTTTAGTTGCAATTTGAGTCTTTTGTTTTGTGCTAATTAGTGGGCTTTGTTTACTTTTATAATTTCCTGTCATTATGCTACTCTGAAACCTAAAATATTCTACGTTAAGCAAATCTAAGACTAAAATTTCAAATTCCTTGATTGAGTTTTCAATGTAATACACGACTATATAGAAATGGTTTAGTATACTTGATGCTTGCGTGACAAAGCTCATCTTACCTTATATCCGAGACTTAATATTTGAAGATAAAAAGATAGAATAATTATGTTGTGCCAATATTCTTGAAAAACTTTCTTTTTTGTTTGTATCCAACCAGTTTTTTTTGTTTTTTTTTTTTTTTAAATCGGGTAGTGCAAAGGCATAATCTCGTTTCAGTTTGTGCTATTTCTCTAGGAGACCTAAATGCCTCGTATTGTGTTATGTTTAATCTCACATGTTTGGTTTGAAAATGTCAAGATATTATTTACTCATATCGTTTTGTGCATGCTTGTTTGGTTTGTGACATTAAACAAGAGATTGTTACGAGTTTTTTACTAAAATAACCTTGAACTCGGATAGAAAATATCAGAAAGTAAGGACTTTCTGAATTTTCATTTAGCATTAACTGAAATTCTGCAATACAGCCCCTTCTTGACTGTTAAGAACTGGAACATTGTGTGACCAGAAAAAAAAAACAAACAATACTAGGACCTATAATTGCATGGAATATGATTAAAACACTGAAAACTTGTGTGCATTAGAGGAATAGAAAGAGAATGTAGTCATGTAGATGTTATTTATTCTATTTTTTGGTTAGTTTTTAAGTACTTATCACTTCTATACCCACCCTGTAAGTTCTTATCAATCCTAACATAGCACAACATATCAATTCCCCAATATTCCTTTTAGGATTGTTGTATAGTACCTGAAGAAATTCAAACAATCTAAACCAGCTAGCCCCTAATCGCATGACAAAGCCTAATGGTATATTCAATATTGGTATGCATAAATTATAATAATTTTCATATCCGCAAGTACTACTTTTAAGATCTATAAAAATTGAAATAATGTCTCAATATATATTCTTAGTGGCAAAGTTTCTTATATGCACGTCAATATCAAATACCCAAACTTTCTTTTGAAGATCCCAGAGACCTTATGAACATTAATTTCTTGTAACAATTAAAAGAATCCAATTGTAGTAGCATGGACGACAGGGGAATATATAAATTGAACATGTATAAAACAAGGAGTAGTACTCTTAACATTCCCAATTCAATAATTAGAATTTAGAGCTAGGAGTCGTCAAATAATTTGAATAATGAACATGGGAAAGCCCTTAGCATCGTCGTCTGTTTTGGTTCTGTTGATCTCATTCTCTCTATTTTCAGGTGAATATATTTCATTTCCTCTATTTCCAGTACGTACATTTAATTATAGGGATAATTACACTTACACCCCCTCCCTCGACTATTGTTTGTCTGCTGCAGGTTGTATGGGTATAAGATGGCCAACTTGCACAATTGATATAACTTTTGATTGTGCAATGGATAAACCAGATGCATGTGTTAATATATGTGGTAGCGCAATTGGTGGAGATCTTCTTATTCAAGCTATCTGCAGAAGAAGAGAAGGATCAAGTCGTGGAAGATCCATTTTCTACTGCGATTGCTTTTTTTATTGCCCTCCTGGGAGTACTGGGGGAAACCTCTCTCCATTGAGCTCTATTACTCCTTGATCAATCACTAAAGAATATTTCTCAATATCTAATCCCCTAAAATTGAAGGAAAATCACGAGACGGACTCACAATCAATTAATTAATATTGTCAGCTGGATCATGACAAGTCAAAAGAAACTTTAATTGTATTAAGTTTATTTCATATTATATGTTCGCATGCATATTGCAAATTAATTTGTTTTGAATAATAAACAAATAGTACTGCAAATGGTTACTTTGTGACATTAAACTGAATTGTCCTAACACAAGACATACATACATACATACGAAAATTACACAAAACCCCTATTGACACCCAACACTAAGTGATTTAATTTATTGGTTGAAGAAAAATGTAGCTTTTCCTCCAACTTATTCAATGTTGTGAAAAACAATACATCGATCGAAGATGAAGGCTGCAAATTTTTGAAAGAATTGTGCTTATATATATAATAATGTAATTAAGGGCAGGCAAGAGAGTCATTCAATGCTAAAAGGAAACTAAACCAGTCAAAATTTACGCACGGGAGCAATATATACCTAATACCTGTAATCTTAAAGGGGTCGAAATGTCCTTTTTTAAAATACACAATGATCAGCAGGCTATGTGCCATTTGTTTTAATTACAGGGGGTAAATTGCATTTCTCTCATTATAGTTATACTTATTCCGCGATTTAACGAAGAAATAAAATAAATAATTATTCCCGCATTGACTTGTCAATCAGATAATTAAATAATTAAGTTAAAACCCAGAAACACAATAAATAAATATAATTATACAACCTCAAGATGCATGCTTCACACATATCCTCCAAGCACTAGATCGTTCTTATTTAAGTTATGACCACATTCTCTAAGGGCATTCTTTAAGTTATGTACTGCAACGTATGATCGATGCACGGACACTTCTAAAAATCTCACTCTGCGGTGTCGTGTTGTGTCCGACACACACTCCTCTAGCTAGTGTCCGTGTCTGTGTTTCATAGAGTGCAACCAATTAAAAGCAACAACATTCTCCCTAACAACCACGATTGATCTTTATTTTGCATATGCAGCGAATGTGCGCGCACTGCTTGTTACTGTTAAGTTTCTGAAAATTACCGCTTAGAAAACGAACAAAGATGATAAATTAATGAAACTTAATGATTGTAGTAAGAAAATAAAACAGCCTAATTTAAACCAGGTGGTTCCTAAATGCACGGCAAATTAAGCTTATGATATATATGTATAATTTTCATATCCCAAAAACGAATTTTAAGATCTATAGAATTGAAATACATTAATCTCAATATCAACTCAGCTTAATTGTAAGTGACAAAAAGCTGTTTTTCATGCGTACATCAATACCATATTCCCAATATTCATTTTAAGATCTCGGAGACCTTATGTACATTAATCATTCTAACAATTAAAAGAATATATATATATATATATATATATATATATATACACACACATAAATTTACATAAAACGTGAATTCTTGATATTCCCAGTTACGTTCAAATTGGTTAAAATTAGCTAGCTAGGCAGCTGGCTGAAATAATATCAAGCATAGAAATGAGAAAGTCCTTAGCATCTATTTTGCTTCTGATTATGATCTCCTCCTTGTCTCTATTTTCAGGTATATATGATCGACGACTTGCATTAACCTGCAGTATGATCATTTCTTTCGCTCTTTCCAACGTATAGTACTTTATTTGAGTGCAGGTTGCTTGGTTCGTGGGGATAAGAAAGAATGCTCATTTGAAATATATCAAGCTTGTGATTTAAAGGACACAAAATCTTGCAATAACATTTGCAAGCAATATGGTATTGGACGAAATATTGATGGTTCATATTGTTCAGCTTCCTCTGGAAAAGATCCATTTTGTACTTGCACTTTTCCTTGTCCCCCGGCCCTACCAAATTTTAGAGCCAGCCACTGCTCATCTTAGATATAGATATGTAGCTCTCACAAATTAAAATTAACTATTACTGAATAAAATAAAAATTATATATATTTTGGCTGCAGTTAATATTGACTAGATTCCGTTTCCTTCTTTTTTCTCTAATTCGTTTGTACTAGGTTACTGGACAGCTGACACGAATTCACATGACATGTATTAATGAGTACAAATAAGATTAATCTGTTTAAAAATCTGAAAAACTATCAAAATTTTGAAACTTTACAAATACACCCTCATGGATAAAGCGTAAGATTGTAAAATTTTAATGGTGAAATTGTAAAAGATGCAAACATGAGAAAGTTTTGTGTAATTGATGCTAATAAATATAAAAGTAGATCCGAAATATATCAAGATTGTGATATAAAGGATCCAGATTCATGCAATGACATTTGCAAGCAATATGGTATTGGACCATTAATTGTTGATTCATATTGTTCGGTTTACTCAGGAAAAGAAGATCCTTTTTGTACCTGCACTTTTCCTTGTCCACCTGCCAAATTTCGGACCCACTTGTTTTAAAACTAACTAAATAATACGGAAATGTAACAGCCACAGTAGGATCCAAATGCATAATAATGGTATGTCATCTAGTTATTTTACAACGAAAGTTTCTTGGACTATTATACAGGGGGCGGGCACGGCCGGGATGATACAATTATATAGATGCACTCTTGAAAGTTGAAACACAGAAATACATTAAATTAATCTTTACATTACAAATCAAAAATTTTGACTACTCTTCACAAAGAACGTATCTATTGGAATGTGCTTACCCTGAGAAGGAAATGATTTCTGCTTCTTTCTCTGCCTGGTGTGGCTCATTTGTTCCTTTTGGATGAGCCTGGGACAAATATACAGGTTTAATGTTTGTAGGCGGCTTGGATTTGAGAAGGGCTATTAAGGCTATCTAAATAGATGAATTACCTATGCTTAGGCTTGAGATCACTTCTGTTCATATTGTTGGACTCTTGATCTTGTAGCATCTCAGCAAGATGAAAATCATAATGCTCTTGTCTTTCCTCCACAAAGCTGGGAGGCAGCTCAATCCCACATACTGAGCATTCGTAACCATTTAACCAAACAACGGGATCTTTTGAATTTAGTGAAGAACCTGGGCGGTCATCAGTGCAGCTAATTGTAGCTCTAACTGGATCATGGTCATCAACCTGAGTAACAAAAAAAGAGTTGCAGAAAAGTTTTAATCAGAACCAAATGATTTAATTTACCAGGAAATAATTTCCCATACTCAATAAGAAAGTAGTAATTATCAGAGTTTCAGTACTAAAAAAATAACGAAAATTAGAGTCGCACATTGTCTTTGGAATCATTAATCTGGGGATCAGAACTTTCTCCAGCTTCCTCACCACTGTAACAATGCCTTGTGTCAGTGTGATCAAGATCTGGCATTTGATGATTATCCATAAAATCAAGTGTGTTACTAGAAAAACTGGTATCATCACTAATATTGGAATCTAATTGCACTTCATCTCCCATCCCTTTTGTTGAAGCATCCTCCGTGAGTATGAAGTTAAAAAGTGTTTTTTGTTTAGGGTCAATTGCTCCTCCTTTTCTGCCTTCATCGAAGTGTGACATTCGCAGACCTAAAAAGTAGATAACAATTCAAAGCTCAACCCACCCATACTCCATAGAATGTTGCAAATTTTAATTCTATGCACAGACGCACAGCAAGATTTCTCTTCCATAAATCAGAAAAATGACTCTACAACAGAATTGCTGTTTCCCATGGATAAAAGATCATATCGCACTAGAAAAATCACCAAATTATAAGATTATGATGAAATACGAGGAATAAGGCCACCATCAACAAACTCAGACATATGACATGTGACTTTACAAACCAGAAAAAAAGGACGGATGGATAGTATTTTCGTAGACAGTTTAAAAATGCTTCAGCAAGACAGAAATGGTTTGGTAGTTGGCACTATGAGATATGATGCATTATTACTGAACCTGACACACGTAAATGACCCTGGTCGAAAGATTAGACCTTTCCAGGAATCCCTACCAAAGACAACACATTGATCATACAATAGTTAATTAAATGATTGACAACTAATATACAGAAAGATCAGATCACCCTCAAACGAGATCATGAAATGTTAGGAACTAGCTATAGTTAGCGCCTGACCGGAAAAAATAAGCAATATATAGCAAACTTCACAAAAAAATAAAAAAATCATACTTAGTCATACCCATCAGTCTGAGAGATAACGGGAGTTCAGCCTTTAGAAGCTTTGTGGCATGTTTCAGAATATCCTCACTTGAGCAAATATAACTTGGTAGGGTCACAGCCCGAGTTCGAACCTGTGATATTTATATTTTGTGTATAAACAAGCACTTGTCCCTCCCGAACACAATCTCTAGAAACAAAGTTAGGAGGCCCCAAAAATTGCATTATTGCATCAAATAATACCTCAAAACATGATGTCTTCAACTTTAGGGTCAATGTTTTTCCATGAAGGCCTTCTTTCTTCATATCGGAGGAAAGATTTTCTGAAAGATCAACTGCAAATAATTTGTCCTGAATTAATTTGAGAATTATAAAGTTGAGAGCAAAAGAAACTAAGTACTTTTAGGCTCCCCAACTCTTATCACCACAGGCTGGTTTAACGTTGTCTATACCTTTTTTGAAATATCTAAAACTAAGGGAACAGGAACTTTTGAAAGAGCATTTTTGCCAATACCTAGTTTCTGGTGAAGTAATGCTTCGTCTTCGGTAGGTGAAAATGTTCTCTCAGTACTCATACTTTTTCTGTGGCTCACTTCAGGCGTATCTGTCCTTCCAAGCCCCAAACCCACGGATAAGAAAAAATCTGCAAGGGGAAGCAAATGGTCATTGATATATTTCCAAAATTGTTTTTTTTTTGTAGAAATACTATAACAGAAAATTAGAAGAAGATTACTCACTACTCATTCTAATCAAGTTGTATCATTACGAATATTGATAGCCTTTGGATAATTATGAGATTTACAGTATTTCACACAAACCTGCAGATGTACGAGAAAATAGTGCACAGATGTAACTACTTTTCTGCAGCATTTCCTCACATGTTGTGATTCCAAACACTCCCTTCAAAATATTCTCAGTGACCTTACCAATGCCCCCAATCTACAAATGGCTCTTCAACATAAGATGCAGGCTACTTGAATTTGAAACAATTACCTATCCCGAAATAAAATGGAACCCAATATAAATACATGTCAATAAGCTTTTAAAAGTACCTTCCTTATAGGTAATGTGGATATGAATGTCATAACAGCCATACGCTCATTTGGCAACACAAACTGGCCATTTGGCTTATTGATGTCCGAACAAACCTGATTCAAAAGAAGAAATACAGACTTCAAATCATAAAATTTGCAGTGCAGATATTAAACTAAGGTGACAGGTGAAGTCAAACTGGTTCGCACAGATATCTAGTATGTACGGAATTTCATGGATAAGGGGAATATAATATATTATTAACCAAGTCCTTCAGCGTAATGCTTGATCACCTTAGCAAGTAAGCGATTTGGTGCTACCCCGGCACTACATGTGAGTCCAGTCTCCTTGTGAACACTTTCTCTGAGCTCCTCAGCCACCTAATTAGGAAGCATAATCACCAAGCATTAAAGACGATTATAGTCTGAAACAAGAAAAGGAAAAAAGGAAGACAACAGATAGAAAATAGAAACAAATGAAAATGCAAAGCATAACTTACTTCTCCACCAGTCAAACCCTTGTCATTGCAGAAGTTTGTTATGTCTAGATAAGCCTCATCCAAACTTGCAGCTAGGAAGTTGGGATCATACTTCTGGAAAACTAAACACAACCAAATGCATCAGGGAATCCAACAAACAGTGTTATTGATTCCATATCAAACAAATCCCATAACAGAGCGTAAATGTTGACCTTTTCTCGTTAAATCACTATAGTAAGTGTATTTCTTGAAGTCTACTGGAACAAAGATCAGTTGAGGACACAATTTACGTGCAATAAATCCAGGCATTGCAGCTCTAACCCCAAATTTCCGTGCCTGCAGAGATAATAATGTAAAAGAGAGCAATTATGGATAAAACTTGGGAGACTCCATCAAAATACAGTCATGCCAACCTCATAATTAGCTGTTGAGATCATAGACATGCCACCAACAGCCATTGGCTTGCCCTTTAGAGAAGGATTGCACAGTGTTTCAGCAGCTGCATAAAAAGCATCCATATCCACATGTAGCCAAATCCTTGAAAGGTCTCGTGTGGCTTCTAATTCTATGATCCTCTTGTCAGCAATCTGAAAAATGATTTCTTAGTTTCAGTTAGAACTGACATATGTGCCCAATAGGATAGGTTACATAGAAAAGCTGCATATTTCCATCTTTTCTCATTTTTCTTCTTTCCTTTACGTTCAATTTTATCACCTCAAAACTTCATAATGCAGTATATTTTACACTAAATAAATCAAAGTCGACCTAATTATAGAGTAAAGAAATGTGGAATCTTGATAAAACCTTAAAAATCCAACTCTTCACTGAATCCATACTCGAACCTAATCGGATATAAGACAGGCGTATTAAGGCACATCAAGTAGAAACTTAAGAACATAACAAATAACTTAGGTTTTCTTTCCACACATTTTCCATTTGGGATTGATTAATACCTCTTGATAATGTAATATATCTGAGGCAGTAAACTTGTCAAACTGCGCCATCATACTTATGATCTTCTGCTTCATGTAAACTTCCTTCTTTTCCTCATTCTCAAAATACTTGGACCCTTTGCTCATCTCATATACTATTCTCTGCACTTTTTCCTTGTCCACGCCTTCCATCCCTTATACAAATCAAATAACCCATAAACTTAATCAACTAAAATCATAATTCAACAACAATACAAAGATTTTTTTTTTTTTTTAAAAAGCAACTCAATTTAGTGAAGTGGTATAAATTGAACATTATTCAAGAAATTTTTGATTAAAGAAACCTGCTTTGGCGTTAGTATAAACAGTATGATAGGATTGCCATGGTCGAGCAGAATCGTCCGAGGAATTCTTTACATTTTTCTCCATTTTTTCTTCTTCAATAGTCTTCTTGACGTGTCAATTGGTATCCTCTCCCCTGAGATTAAGTAAACCGAGGAATGAAAATTGCGGAGTTACAGCAGTTCAAATATTTAATTTAGTCGAAGGAGAAGAAGATGGAGAGCAGAAATTAGAACAACGGCGCGCCAAAAGGAAATAGTCCCAAATGGCCAAATCCAATCAATAATAGGGTGGAACAACATATACGGAGAGTCGATCGGAGATTTACAAATAAGGACCTCAACTTATGAGATTAAGTGCACATATAACTTTGAAATTGCAGTAAGAACTCAGGAAAATCAACAATAGCAAATATGCCATGATAATATTGATAGCACACATGAGGCGATGCTTGCTAAACAGGGGTGGAGAATAATTACTTCGCAAAATACTCTACTTAGTCGGCTTCTTAAAGCACGTTACTTTCCTAATACGGATTTTATTAACGCTGAATTGGGAAGTCGGCCCTCTTTTATTTGGCGGAGTATTTTGGGGGCTAGGAAGGTGTTGGAGGCGGGTTTGAGGTGGAGGGTTGGTAGCAAGACGGAATTGACATTTGGAAGGACCAATGGGTGCCAAGGCCGAGATCATTCAAAATAATCACACCTAGGGGACCGGAGGTGGTGGTTTCACGTGTTTCGGAGCTTCGGCAACAGGGTTTAGGAGAGTGGGATGTGGCGGCAGTTGAACAAGTTTTCGGACAGATTGACATTGACTGTATTTTAAGCATTCCTCTTGGGGCAGCCAATTGTCGAGATATTCAAATATGGCATTATACGAAAAATGGGAGATATTCGGTCAAATCGGATTATAAACCATACTAAAAAAAATAGATATAGAGACACCATAAAATGTTATTACATCTCACTTTTAGTGGCATTTTAATTTTATAACACTAGCTAAAAGTGTCGTGTATTTAGGTATTTTCATAGATTCTTCAATGTTTTTATGAACTTTCAAAATATATTTTGAATAAAAAAATATAGAATTATAGTGACACTTTTTTATTATCTGAGTTATACAGACATTTTGAGAGAAGTGTCATGAAAAAGTGTTTAATTATCCAAATTTTTTAGTAGTGAAAGTGGCCCTCGATCTGCAGGAGCTTGAACGGGAAGATAATTGGTCGAAATCTGATGTCCGAAGTTGGAAGCTGTTTTGGGAGGCAAAAGTTCCACCAAACGTTCGCTTGTTTGGATAGAAACTTTGCAAGGGAGCGGTGCCGACGGCAAGGGGGCTTAGGAAGAGAAGATGTGGTTTTGATGTGTGTTGTCCGTTTTGTGGAGAATTTGAGGAGGATATTGAGCATGCTCTTCTCACATGCAATGTCTCGAGTCAAATTTGGGCTCTCTCGGGTTTAGCTTGGCGGATAGTGGGGTGTTGGGATGGAGATGCAGAAGTGTGGCTTCGGAGAATCCACAAGGAACTTAGTGAGGCGGATTGGTGCTTTTTCTTGGTGCTCGTTTGGGGTATATGGTGGAATCGGAATAAAGCATGGGCGGAGAATGACGCATCAAAGCCTTTGGAGGTTGTGGAGTTTGCTAGAAATTATATTGATCTTCTCCCACCGCCTGATCCTGTTATCCTTCCGGTGCGCAAGCTTCTGAATGTGTCGTGGAGGCCGCCGGATAACGAGTGGGTGAAGATTAACTTCGATGGCTCCACCTTTGAAAGGGAGCAATCTTATGGATTTGGGGCAGTTACTAGAGATGAAGGCGGCATGTGTATTGGCTGGAGTTCGGGAAGAAGACGTGGCTTTTTGCATGGCATAGAAGCAGAAGCTGCTGCAGCTCGAGAAGCTGTTATCCTAGATGTTCGCATGGGCTGGCCGAAAATTGAGTTTGAAGGTGACTGCTTGGAGTTGGTGACGCACGTTCTTGACTCGAATCTTAGTTTCTCAAGTGTCGGGAATATTATTAGGGACATTTAATGAAGCGCTTTATTTGATTCCGTTTTTTAAATTCTCTTATGTTTGTCGTTCGGGTAATTATTTAACCCACTGTTTAGCTAGAAAGTCTACTAGCATCAGTTTCAGGGACCATAATATCCCTGATTTTGCTCGCTTTGTATTATTATCGGACTTCTTATCCATCAAATAATATAGAGCTGTTTCCTTAAAAAAATATATATATATTGATAGCACACCAAATTATTAAATGACATTTTAGGTAACTCATATATTCTTCATTATTATACACTATACTGATGGTATATATGATCAGATATGAAAAGCCTAAAGCATATTGAATATGATACGTACTATATTTAAATTTTCCATTTTGGTATTGCAATATCCAAAACCTTATAAATATGAAAATGTAAATTTTCGTTCACTAAGCTTTCAGCATAAGCACATCAGAAAATATTCTGATACCAATAATTGATATATGGTAGGCATAATATTAATTAATATTATAATTAAAAAACATTCTTTAAGAAAAGAAATTTCATATTTAGATTGTAGGTACTTTAAAGGCAACAAAATGGTAAGATCATATTTCCAACATATATATAGATAATAGGATATACGACGCTTAATTTAAGATTTTGCCTACTTATTATATAGTACTCAATCGACCAGCATGCTCCAGTATAATATAAAAGCATATATGCATGTCGTCAGTCATTTGATCATTTCCCAATCACAATATATATATATATATATATACGTTTGAGGTTAAAAATGAAGGGAACAAATATTCAGCAATGGCAAACGCATGCAAAACCATTGAAATTAACCTCATCAACCTCAGTTTAATTTCCGTCCTTGTTCTTACTCTGGTATTTGGTATTAACTCAAATTGCATGCCCTTCATTTTCAATCACAGCTCAGCATCTTTCTAAAATTTTCAATCAAACGAAAAAGACAAATAATTATGAAATATTTGCAGTCCCTAGCTCGATCATAAAAGTAAGTTAGAATTGTTTTGGTGTGATATATGTATAGGTTTACAAGTGCATGCAGTGCAGTGCAGTGCCTTATGAGTACACTCTTTCTTCTTCTATATATTTTTATTGTTAATTGCGCACATATATATTATGATTGAACAGTGTTTGGCAAAGCCCATTGGGCCTCAGTATGGTGGTGGGATAGTTGTGAATCCGGAATTTAAACCAAGGATGTAATGGAAGGACTGGACATGATCATTTGGACAAGCAAAATTAGAGCATCATAAATCTCAAGATGGCAACAACTACATCCTTGCTTCTAAATTCTAATAGAAAACAATATAATCTTTTGATAGTTAATCGCACAAGTTTAATTTAGACAAGGAAAAACTTTACACTTTCTCTGGTACCTACTAATATTTTGATCATATATAATGATTTTATCCGTAAGTCAACACATTATAATAATTGAAATTGTGAAATTAATATTAATTTCTGCATGTGTTGATTAATGCATGGCATGCAGCGTGGTTACAAGTGAGCTCAGGAAATGCTTTGATATCAGCTGTTTCTAAAACACAAGTTAAATAACTACAACATTGCTGCAGGTTGGCTTACGGCAGCAAAACAGGGCTGCTGGTCCATGCTTAAGGGTGGACTCTCTGTCAACGCTTCTGCCCCTGCCCTGCCCTGCCCAGCTTTATTTTGAGGTATTCAATTTCACTTTTTGCTACTTGTATATTAATATCAGCATATGTTTGATTCGACACAATAGGTCATATTTTTTTATATAGTACTGCTGATTTTAACACTTTTAATGTATTTTTTTTATATATATAAGTACTGCTGTTTTAACACTTTTAATTTGTCGAATATATAAACTTCAGGTCAGGTACTTTAACATAACAATAATGTAGGAAATTAGATTAATTTTTCTCATCCTACTTAATTATATAACCTTTCCAATTATGCAGAGCAAAAACACAAAAGTTGATTGATTTTTAAATGAAGAGGGGATCAAGCTGTAATTTCAATATCTTAAAGGGAGTCTAAATGCAATTAAGTAATATTATTTTAGTCATTAGTTATTGACTTAAGATTCTAGCAGATTCTTTTTTCTAACAAATCTAAGATTAGGGACCACATGCACCAATTGGTCTAGCGGTATGATTCTCGCTTCGGGTGCGAGAGGTCCCGAGTTCGATTCTTGGAATGCCCCTTCACATCAATAACCACTGTACAATTTTTACTTGCCCTTTTCATTTTCTCTACTGAATTCAACACACTTTCAAGGCCATTTCCATTTTCTCAACAGAATTTAACAACATACATTCAAGTAAAAAATAACTAAAATAGAAGGGCTACAAGCTACAAGCAGCATTTAATCTGTATTTTATACAGATGCTTTTCCAACTCGTTAATTCAATCCAACATAAACTCTTGAAAAAGTAGAGACAGAAAGGTAATTAGAACCCATCTTTCCATCTAGCAAGAAGACGAAAATATACAAACCAAATGGGGAAAAAACATAAAAACCAGATACAAATATTTGCGAGACCGCATCTGTGAATCAAAACAAGGAGAGACAATAGACTATCCATCCGGGACCAATATTCTCAGTCATTTCTATCAGTTATGCCAGGTCGAACAAGTTATACAACACAGTAAAGAGTAAGTACAAGTTGAAACACTTACTAATTAGAACTTCAAACAGAATTATTAGATACTATAGCTTTGACTTAGATTGAGTTATGATATAACCAAGTCTTAATAATTGACAAGTGGGCATTTGGTCTAGTGGTATGATTCTCGCTTTGGGTGCGAGAGGTCCCGAGTTCGATTCTCGGAATGCCCCATTTAAAATAATGATACCGATCATTCTTTTTTTTTTTTTTTTTTTGTAAAAAAAGAAAAAAAAAATTATATTTGACCAAATCATGCTAGTATCCAAAATAATAAAATACTAGTTGGAATTGTTTTTCAGAAGAATAGGGATCTTCAATTAAAAAAAAAGAAGAAGAAGAAGAAGAATTGGGATCAGTTTTGAGTCACATAAGCTATATATGTTCATTTTTCAGTTTCTCACCAGAGGAAGTTGATCTACTCTTAAGTCTTTCTACAATTCACCACTTTGATGACCTACAACTACTAGTAGAACTAAACATCTAATTAACCAATGGAGAAATGAGGAGAGGCAGGAAACTCCACAACAAACAAGTCGGAGGCTTCAAAAGAGTACTACAACAAATTAGAGTTACTAGGCATCTAAGATCACGAATAAACTTTTCTGTTCCACTTTTATATTCCATATTATTTGAAGTATGACATATGACAAGGCATTATACAAGGTGGGAATTTGGCATGAATCCAACTTATAGAATACAAAAGTAAAGTAGAGAGATGGAATTGAGAATAATCAACAAAGAGGGCATTTGGTCTAGTGGTATGATTCTCGCTTCGGGTGTGAGAGGTCCCAAGTTCGATTCTCGGAATGCCCCATTAATGTTGGAAATTTTAAATTCTATTTCTTTATATGATCTTTTTTTGCTACCAAGAGGAAAAGATGAAAACTGAAGCAATTTAATCATTATGAAACTAGTTTAGGAGAGATCTTCTGAAAAATATTGCAGGCCTTAGGCATGACTTGCTATCAATAATGTATAAGCGAGCAGCCTAAAAATAAAAAATTGGATACCGTAATTGTATGTGGCCAATCAACTTAAGATAAGCAGCATTAGAATCAGAGAGTCAGCGACACATCCTGCAAAAGATCAAAATCACAAGTTAGTACGAGATTTTTAAAAAATTAAGTTTATCTTCAGAACTAGTTAAATTACTAATTATCAATCTATATAAAAGGAAATTATTAGCTGAAAACAGTTCTTGACTAGAATCTATTTAAAAGGACATTTACAGATGTGGAAATTATGAAGTTAAAAACTAGAAGTAACTTAGTTCAGCCTCTCAGATCATAAAATGCATTAATTGCACATAGGCGTTGACCAGATCCAGAGGACTTGGTTCCAGAAGTCAGATCAAGAGCCTCAGTAAAACAGAGAACGAAAACAGAAAACAGTAAGAATATCAAGAGGCAACAATTAAATGGGACATATTTTCAAAAGGTCCTACTTGACCATTTGTATTTCAGCTTTCATATTATTTCAACAACTTCATCCCAAATGTTATATCAGCACATATCAAATGGTAAGCAACCAAAAGAGAAGGCTCTGTAGGCATACAGTATGGTAAAATGGAATGACTTAACCATCCAAAGAGATGGTTTCGTTTCATAATTGGCAAGATTCAAGCTACTACCACGCAGATAGAAAAGTCGAAGATTTGAACATAACATTATTGTACCTAAATTTAAGACTTCAGGGCAACACCACAAAATGTTGTTTACAATTTTTTTGCGATAGATATCAGTGCTAGTTAAAGTTTCCTGAGTAAACATAATATTTTCCCAATCCATCTAGAGCTTACATGAACCAAAAGCTGAAATTGTATCAAACAGCTACAACCATAATATTAATGGACCTTTTCTAGAAACGTTAAATGGATGCAAGTCATGAAACAATAATGGCTGTTCAGCCACATTTAATCATTATGTATGGAACACCCAAAGCACATGCAATTGGGCATTTGGTCTAGTGGTATGATTCTCGCTTTGGGTGCGAGAGGTCCCGAGTTCGATTCTCGGAATGCCCCAGTTTTGAACAAGCTAATGACTTTTCTTGATTACTTTTGTCTCCTACAACTTAATTTTTTAATCAACTTGTCAGCACCAAAGTCAACGCACAACAGCAAATTATCCCTAGTGAGACCAATTCAAATGTAAGAGACAGTTTATAAAAAAATATTAATCGAACAGCTAGCAGCACTTAGAAGCAGGCAGGTCAACCAACTTTATGCAGTCGTTCTAGTCATCCAAGTTTCAATTTTCTATTCACTCTGTCGTGATGATATTATAGTCCAACAGTGACGATGAAAAGTTCCTAGATTTGTTGGTTAAATCAGATACAATCATGATGAATAAACAGAGTCTAATAGAACAAAGAATTTGGAAATAGCACTTTCAGTATCAGGATATGAGACTACGGAAATTGACAAACTCCAGTAGTATACTGAAAACAAGTAAATAAAGAAAAACTTCTGGAGAATATTATAAACTTCTGTTTATTGTAAAGCCAAAAGAGAGCGCAGGCATAACCAACAACAGAAGAATTTTTTTACATTAAATGAATTTCACTCATGATCAATTAATGAGCATAATGCACCTAGCTATAATGCATAAAAGAACTCCAGGAAGAATGTGATCAATATTATGGATTGCATCACTCCATGTCACACGGTCTACAATTCAAAGGATATCCACCTTTTCAGTAATATACTGAACAGTTAATCTATGAAAGGTCTAAATCTATGGATTGTTTCCCTTCTCAATAACTTTCATGTTAGTGCTAATAATAGAATTAAGCCAAAAACACAAAAAATGAAGATGCAATCCAATCCTAGATTGATTCACTATTGAATTCCCAATGGGCTCAAAGGAGAGCAGCATAGGCAGTTAATTCTCTCTAAAAGACCTACATCCACATCTACCAATCTATGAAACTAGTATCTAGATTGTAGACTTGGAGCAGTAGCTATAACATAAATACAGATTAATCAAAAACAATTGGGCATTTGGTCTAGTGGTATGATTCTCGCTTTGGGTGCGAGAGGTCCCGAGTTCGATTCTCGGAATGCCCCATTTTTATATCTTATTTTTTGACTTTAAGAAATTAAATGTGTTTTTCTTTTTCTTTTTTTTTTCCTAATTTCCTTTTTCATTTCATCCAAGTCAGCATAATGAGAGTATTAAACAATTACTTCACTATAACTATTCCAAGTATTTTCAGAGAATATAATGAAATTTATGATCTTTACTGAAAAATACTTCTAAACTAGAGCATACAATAAACAAGATGAGTAAGCAAATATACATATAGAATTGAATGAAGTAGCAGCTAACTCTAAATAAAAATTAACTCACAAATAAAACCATCTTCAGAATTTATAAAGAAGGGCTATACCAACCAGTGATCGAGGGTAATAAATTGCTCAAGGTAATCAATAGATTATTATCACCACTTAAAATTACTGCATTTAAATAGTTAAGAGTAAACAGCAAACAGAAACAAATAAATAGTCAGCAAGTAGATCAACAACACAACTAGACCATGTTAAGAACCAGCTGGGTTATGAATACGGAATTGCATATAATATAAATCTAATACAAAATAGACACTAAAACTGAATCTGGTCTGAAGTAGCTAATGTGAAACTCCTTGCCGAAATTTCGGACCTTGCAAGAAAACCCAAAACAAGAAATCCTGTTTTAGCCGAAACTGAAAAGAAGCTTTTAACATTGTTCAATGAGGAAAAGTGAAATTTAATCCACCATTTCAATAAAACAGGAAAATGCATACACAAACTTCCAACTTTCCAATATTTTTTATTGCCAAAAATCAAAAGATTTAATACCTAGAATCATAAATTGATGAAAAAATAAACGGCTGAAGTTTAAGCCACAAGTTAATCATGTAACAAACACCACGAGCATATACAAGTGGCCATTTGGTCTAGTGGTATGATTCTCGCTTTGGGTGCGAGAGGTCCCGAGTTCGATTCTCGGAATGCCCCTTTTAATCATTTAATGCATTTTTTATTACATCTTCAACAACAAATTTTTTAAACTTATGGGCAACAAGATCAATTAGAATGAAACAATAGACGGCTGAAGTTTAAGCGACAAGTTAATCAGGTAACAAACCCACGAGCATATACAAGTGGACACAACATAAAAAAGGGGTGAGCATTTGGTCTAGTGGTATGATTCTCACTTTGGGTGCGAGAGGTCCCGAATTCGATTCTCGGAATGCCCCTTTTAAACATTTAATGCATTTTTTATTACATCTTCAACAACAAATTTTTTAAACTTAAAGGAAACAAGATCAATTAGAATGAAACAATAGACGGCTGAAGTTTAGAGCGACAAGTTAATCAGGTAACAAACCCACGAGCATATGCAAGTGGGCATTTGGTCTAGTGGTATGATTCTCGCTTTGGGTGTGAGAGGTCCTGAGTTCGATTCTCGGAATGCCCCTTTTAAACATTCAATGCCTTTTTTATTACATCTTCAACAACAAATTTTTTAAACTTATGGGCAACAAAATCAATTAGAATGAAACAATAGAGGGCTGAAGTTCAAGCCACAAGTTAATCATGTATCAAACACCAAGAGCATATACTACAAGTGGGCATTTGGTCTAGTGGTATGATTCTCGCTTTGGGTGCGAGAGGTCCCGAGTTCAATTCTCGGAATGCCCCTTTTGAACATTTAATGCCTTTTTTATCACATCTTCTTCAACAATAAATTTTTTAAACTTATTGGCAACAAAATCAATTATAATAGCACCAATCTCATATGTGAAACCAGTTCAAACTCAAAAATATTGTTTTAGGACTCTTAATAGAAGAGTAGCATATAGAAGCATGCAGGTGGACCGACAAGCTGCTTAGGAGAAAAATATGGATGCTCCAGATGTATCAATGCAATTGCTACTACCCATAAAGTTTGCTGAGTTTAGGCTCCATTTATTTATCCTCAGTGTTAACATTATATAGTCAAATGCAACCTAGAATGTTTTAGATATTTGCTGGTTAAGTAAGATCAAGTTTGATGAATGAGCAGGGTCTAATTTAATAAGAGTTAGGTAGTGATTGACTATCAAATAAACCAAAGTACGGAAATTTATATGTACATCAAGGTCCAATAGTCATTTGTAAGCAATTTGAGAATGATAAAATTGAGGAAGAATTTGATAACTTTTATTCATCGTAAGCCAATAGGAAGGTCAGACATTAACAACAACAAACTTGAGAAGTCATTTCCCTAACTTACCTAACAATAAAGGCATTTTAATCATGATGAGAAAAAAGATAATGACGTGAATATGATGCCAACATGAACAAAAGAACTCCAGAGAGAATATGATCAATGGGACAGGTCACTCCATGTCAGAATGTCCTATCCACATGTTGAATCACATATAGATTTTTATTTTCCAAACAATTTAGCAATTAGCTATTCAAGGTCTAAATCCAAGTCATTGTTTGCAGAACTTTCATGAAAGAGCTAATACAATTGAAAAACACCAAACATCGTGCAATCCTAAATGATCCATTATCGAAAAATTTCATCGGGTTCAAGGGAGAACTACCAATATATCTATACTCTAAACTTGGAGCACAACTATAAAACAAAACAAGTAACACAAATTCAGATTAAGCAAACACAACGGGCATTTGGTCTAGTGGTATGATTCTCGTTTTGGGTGCGAGAGGTCCCAAGTTCGATTCTCAGAATGCCCCATTTGAGTAGTTAGTCTCTTTTTAAATACTTTTTCCTATAAAACTAATGTTTTTAAAAAGCTTGTGAGCACCAAAGTCAACTTGGAACAGGGGTAGTTTGTTAGACCAGTTCAAGTCCCGATATACTTGTTTAGGAATATTTAACAAAAGAGCTAGTGGTATATAGAAGCAGGCAGGTCAATGCAATTATCGCTAGTCATAGGGAATAGATGATTGACTATCAAAAAAACCAAATTAGGGAAATTGATAACAACTACCAAGGTCCAATAATAAAAACTGTAAATAAATTGAGAAATAAATTTTTTTATGGAAAATTTTGATAAACTTGTATTCATCATAAAGCCAAATGAGGACCACGCATTAACAGGAACAACATTGAGAAACCACTTTTTTAGAGTATAATGAACATGAGGTGCACACAACCATCTAAATGGCTAAAAGAACTCCAGGTAGAATGTAATCAATGCCATGGATCAGTTCAAGTTAGAATATCCATACAATTTGAAGAATATCACCTTCTCAAATAATATATTGATTTTACTTTCCAAATAGTTAATGAATTAATCTATTAAAAAACAAAATCTGACTCGATTTTTGCATAACTTCTATGGAAGTGCTGTTAATACAATTGAGGAAAAACCAAAACATAGTCCAATCCTTAATGATCCATTATTCATTTACCACGAGTTCAAGAAGGGCATAGGTGATTAATTTTGTCCAAACCACTAAGTCAACAACTACCAACCTAAGAAGCTAATATTTACACTCTAAACTTGGAGCACAACCAATAATGCAAAATCAACAAAACAAATACAGATTAATCAAAAACA
The DNA here is from genome assembly GCA_958496215.1 of Verbena officinalis. NCBI lineage: Eukaryota > Viridiplantae > Streptophyta > Magnoliopsida > Lamiales > Verbenaceae > Verbena > Verbena officinalis. The sequence goes on from OY292389.1 coordinate 31,275,674, forward strand.
ATTGGGCATTTGGTCTAGTGGTATGATTCTCGCTTTGGGTGCGAGAGGTCCCGAGTTCGATTCTCGGAATGCCCCAGTTTTTTTCCTTATCAATTGACTTTCAGATGTTTCATGTTTTACATTAGTTTTTATTTTTTTTTTCATTTTATCTAAATCATTGCAATAAACGTATTAAGTCAATTGTTTCACAATAACTCAAATTCCAAATACTAGCATAGAATATCACAAATAAACTATGGTCGTCACAGACAAATACGTCCAAAATAGTGTAAAGATAAATTTAAGGGAAAAAAGACTGAGCATGTAAATATCTAATATTAAATAAAGTAGCAACCAGTTCTAGGGTTCCAAGAACTCACAGTAAACCCATGTTCTGATCAATTAAGAACGGCTGAAAAAACCGGAAAATACGGAGAATAAATTCCTTGAGCATTATCACCGCTGCAAAATAATGCGTTCGTACCAGTAATTAATAGTATAAAAGATCTAAAAATAACTTAATATTAAACCGTATCCGCAGCAAATAAATGAATCGGAAGAAAATCAACAAGACAGCTATCCACGTGAGAACCAGCAGAGTTATGAATACAAAATTGAATAAATATAGATCTGGCACAAAAATAAACACTTGCAGAGCCTTGTTTCAAGTGACTACAGTGAAACTAGTAGCTGGAAAATCAATCTTACCTTCTTCAGCTCGATTTTCCAGTAATTACTGCCATGGGAATAGGTAGAGTAAAAAGAACAAGTGAGGAAAAATATTTTTGAAGTTTTTAGTTGGTCCGTCGAGAGGGAAAATAATTTAGTAGAGTATAAAGGAAGCTATGGCGGCAAAAGGGCAGCAGCAGTAGTAGGGCATTGTTTGGGGAGGAGGAGCGTCGGCGGAAATTTATTTTCCATTTAAGATATCGCTATTATCTGTTTTTACTTTTATTTAATTATTGGTGTTATTATTGTGTTGACTTTGAAACCTCTTAAATCTCCTAATCATAATTGTTTTTTTCCTTCACATAATAGTTGTTATGTATCCAAAAGCCACAAAATTAAAATTTGTTTCTGACATTTGAGTGATTCTATGTCTCTTTATCCACTTATCTATTTGTAACGAACTGGATTAGATAGAATAAATTCTATAATTTCAAATAAATCTAGTTACATTACCAAAAAAGTTCAGACTAAATGAATATAACATCTTAATTCTCATTGTTGCAAAGTTACGAGCCTCAAAATTATTTGATATAAGTATACCAAATTAGAATGAAGTTTTGCTTCAGTAGCAAGGTGAGATGGGATCCCCTCAATTAACGGAGTTAGAATGTTCTATATTGGGACTTATATGCCCATTACCCATAAACAATTGAATATTGATTTTATTGCGTATTATACACGAATCGAAAAGGAAAAGGCCCAAAGTATTTGAGCACCACAAAAGTAGACATTAGTCTGATTTAACTTTTTTTAACATTAGTCTGATTTCATAATAATTGTTTGGTACTTTATTTGATTGATTGTGTTGTGATTCACCAGTCCCAAATTCGAGGCTGCTTGGGTAGTAAGTTGAGATGTTTCTGGAGATGATGGAGAGATTGGGGGATAAGGATGTTAGGTGGACAAAAGACTCTTTGGTGACCTATTTAACTAGCTAGGTCAAGTCAGATTTTTTTAGTGGTTCTTCCTGATAGGTTTCCAAGTTGAGAGGGTTGCCAGTGAGCTTACTCATGTAGGGTTGGTTTCAATTTTCTCGGCTGAAAATATCAAAGCTCCTATCTCTCGTATTAATGTGATTTGGAAAGCACTGAAGGTACATTGTTTTAAATTAAACACAGATGGTAGTGTTTTTGAGGGGGGTATGGCGGCGGCAGGTGGCCTTATTAGGAACCGGAGAGGTGAATGGATTCATGGTTTCTCCATGAATCTTGGTGTTAACACCATCACGGTTGCCGAGCTTCTCGGGCTTCGAGAGGGTCTCAAGCTAGCTTGGGATAGGAGATTGGAGAAGATTGTAGTCAAGGTTGATTCTACTGTTATTGTGAAGTAGGTAGAAGAAGCGAATACTTCTTCTCACCCGTTGGGAGCTATTATTGAAGATTGTAGAATTTTTTGCAGGAAGCCGTGGAGATTCAAACTCCAGCACACGCTAAGAGAAGGGAATCAATGTGCTGATATCATGGCCAAGTTAGGGCATAAAAGTGATGATTGTAAGATCTGGACTGATCCATAGAATGAGGTGCTGTCAGCCTTAATGGAGGAAGGGGGTTAGACCCCAGTGTAATTTGCTGTTTGCTAATTAAGTTCCGTTTTTTGAAAAAAAAAAAAAAAAAGGGTTGCTCTCCTTATTCTTCAATTTGGCTTAGGTAAAAATAAAGGTCCATTTTTATTGAATTTGGATAGCAAAGCTACAAACAACTTTAAGATATGATGAATACGGTATTAAATTCGCCATAATCAATAGAAGAACGAAAAGGTATATTATATCGCTCCAAAGTCGTCCAAAATAACATTTGAAAAAAAAAAGAACAAGGGTAGGATTTGGGGCATTCCGAGAATCGAACTCGGGACCTCTCGCACCCAAAGCGAGAATCATACCACTAGACCAAATGCCCTCGTTGTTCCTTTTTTGTTTCTAAAGTATTTATTTATAAACTTGAAGAAGAAACATGCTAAGAAAGTCAGAGGTGTGATGCTGTCCCGTGTTCTTGCTTCAAGCCAGCAAGAACGATATTAGTTGATGATCGGACCTTTAATAAAGTGGTATATAATAACACACCTCTAATTTTATTAGTTTGTGTAAAGAAAGACACTATTGATTTGATACTCGTATGTCATGCAAATATTTACAGGAACTCGTCCAAACTACCTTCCCCATACAATGTAAAAACAAATACAAACTGTACAGTGAACTTCCACAGACCACACTACCTTCTCACGATAATAAAAACAAAGAAATTGTAGCAACCAAATTTCTAATTCCCATCACACTTCTTGTTTTGACACATCGACAGTCTCTTATAACTAGTCCCGCATAATCATTTAGCATTCTCCTCATTTTTCTGGCTGTCATTGCACGAAATTTGTTCCTTGAGGACCTGAGAAGCAAATATCAAGAGTTCCACCATCTCAAATCCAGCAGCTGAAACAAAATCCAGTTTCTCATAATCATCACCCACATCTATCTCACTTTCTGCTGCTGACCAACTGATGGGAAGACAGCTGCAAAGCGCTGTTTTAACAAGGTTTGCTTCAGCAATAATACGATCCAAATCATCAAACCAGCAACTATTTTCACTTTTTACAGCAGAATCTTGGACCTGCAAATGTCAAATATAGCAATAAAACACTTTTACTTCAAAGTGAGATAAAATTTAGTGGTAGAACATAAATAGGAAGAGCAATTATCACCTTCAAAAGCGAAATCCGGAGCCTCCTAACTGAAGAAAGTAGATGCTCCATACTTTCCAGACTCTCTTTAAGAGTTGCGTTTTCAATCTTCATCCTGCATTAAGAAAAGTTATATATCTTTTGTTTTTTGTGTCGTGCATGTTGGTATCTTTCTTTTAAATAAAAAAAATCTACAAACCTAGCAATATCCATGTCGCTATTTGGCCTTTCGTATTGTAAATTAGCATCAGCATCACCTCCATCTGAACCTCCAACCCACCGTGTTAAATAACTTCTCTTAAGCAAGTTTTTAAATTTTCCGTCTTTTTCCTGCACAATTCTTTGTTCAGCAATCTCACCCAAAGGTTTTCCTCGTGTTCTCTCCTGCCTGGTCTTTCTGCACAAGTTTGAAGCTTGTATAATAATGTTACAATTAATTGAAACAACATGAAATAGAAAAAGGTAATAACTGAAATTGCCAGGTCCAGCAAGACCTACATCATATATAACCAAAAACATATAAAACTTTTTCTCATCTTTTGAGTTTTAATAGTTATAACATATGTATTCTGTTTATCTATTTTATGAGATTTCCAAAGATCACTAAGATTGCAGAATATCCTATCATGGCTAACTTGTATGGTATGACCAAAATTGATAGTTCTCTGATACCCAAAAATGAATGCCGTGTACAGACTAAAGAGCATAATGTGTGCAAGGAACTGTAAAGCAAAACTATAGGGCTCACTCGACCAATGTGCCAAATAAAACTGAGATATAATTTAATCACGTGAGTAAGTTTCAGTAGTATTAATCAAAATATTTATTAAATTTTGTGAAGAAACATAATTCACTATAACTTTTCTGATAAAACATGTTCAAGAGAAGAGAGAGGAAACAGAGGACATAGAAAAACTTTGCCCCTCTAAAAACTCTAGTAATTTAACATTCACAATGAGTAAACTGGATTGGAGAAGAGAACGTACTCTTTGCTTATATATCTTTCCTGCTTCAGCTGTGCCAACTCCATGAGAGCTTTAACTTTTTCATTTGTAACCTACAAAAGATGATCATATAGGATCAAACCATAAGAAATCGTTGTAGATCTATGAAGGAATTGGAAGGAATAGAACCAAAATTCATCTTTGTCAATTAGCTGAAGACATTCCATAAATAAAATATAACATAAACTTTTCTCCAAGAGGTAAAACATCATCATTGTTTTATATGGACAAAGATACAATAGAATTCCATACGATCCAAGACTTTTCAATAGAAAACATTGAAAAGCTCATTTGGAGCAGTATATATTCTCAGAAACAGAAACTTCCTACGCCAACAACACAGATGCTAAATGGAAGAATAAATATACCCAGTGTTACCTGCAATAAATTTCTCTGAAGTTCCTCAATTTTTTTCTGTAAAGCTGCATTTACATTCCTCTCTAGTAGGTGTCTTTCTTCTTGCTGTGATAAGAGTAATAATGTTGATACCTGAAAGCAAAACAGAAATTATAAACATAAAAAATTCAATATAATATCAAATCCTAAAAGCAAGGAAGATGTTTTCATCCAACCTTCTCCTGCAATGCCAAAGCAAGGGCTTCAGAGGTTTCACCAGTTTCAGAAGCACTCGAGGTTGACAAGCCAGGATGATCACTCTGAAGTGAAGAAAATTGTAGCTTTTTAATACACACAAAAGACATAGAAAAATTCGCACATGTTTATAATATATATACAATGCATAAATAATAAAATGATGATCTCTCAGCAAATAAGTAAAAGACATTTGGAGCATGCCTTAGTGATTGAAGCAGGATCCGCATCAGCACTTATAGGCACATCTCTGCATTCTGTTTCTTGCAAGTCCTTTTCTTGCACCAGAGAAGATTCCAAATTGGATTCTCTATTCTGTTCAAGCTGCCTGATTTTCTCAACTAACACATCGTTAATTGATTTTAGCTCTGAATAACCCTCATCAAGTAAACTAGTTATATCATTTCTGTATTGGGAATGCTGATGAAGTAATTCTGATATCTGCCTTTTGATCTTCTCTTCTGAAAGGAACTGTACAATATACAGTTTGGAATTAGTGCAAATGCAACTGCAAATTATGTGCCAATTATCGTGGTAAAAAGATCCTTACTTTCTTTTTCTCTAACTCACGAACTTTTTTCTTCAAATGAGTTTCAATTTCCAGGCCCTAATTTTAATTGACAAATGATATTCAACAACACTGGACCAATTAAAGGACAAGAAGAAAATAAGGAAATTCTCAGAAACTCACCACTCGAAACTTGTTTTGCATATTATCTACACTTCTCCTCAGAGTCTCAATTTCTGTTTCAAGAGAATTCTGTCTGAAGATAAGTTAATCAGCAAACTGCCTCAATTATGAGAGAAAGTAGATATGCTAATTCCCGAAATAGCTCTTGGTCAATATTTAAGTGTTAATGATATTGTATTATTATTTATTAGAACTTACAATGTAATTGGAGGTGGAAGTATCTTCATCATCCTGGAACCTCCATGATTCAGCTGAATCACTCAAAAGACACTCACATTTCTCTTCCCAGCTTGTCTCAGCACAATTCTCCACGGAACATTGTGTGATGTTGTAAAACTTATCAATAACCTATCATAAAGAAAACATGTCCTTAAAACAGGGAATGTGTAAATTATATTATCGAGACATGATTGTCATTTTCATTCTTTTTGGACTTGGTATCTTACGGCTTGTAAAGAATCTAAACAACTACCTCTTTAAAAATTTCATTCTGTTTTTCATGTTTATCTAAATCGACCTGGAGAGTCATGGCTAGCCCTTTTTCTTCTAGAAGCTCGTTGGTCAATTCTTCAACCCTGTAGGAGATAGAAGAAGATATTTCAATCTAAGACTCTTAATTCATCTTTCCATAAAGAGAAACCAGTATGGCACGTCATAAAAAAAAAATTAATAAATAAAAAAAAATTATATGCAAATAAGCTAGGACTCAAATAAATGACACCCAAACATCAGAAGGTGGAAAGAAGATAAACAAACTAGTTTGAACTTTGAACAAGTATAATTAGTATTCCTTCACAAAAAAAATTCGATAACTCCATCATCAGAAAGTTCATACAGCATTTTCTTCTATAGCAATAAGTGCGGAACTAAATTACATAAACTTGGTTCCTATTTGTACTTTCCATAGTAAGCTCTGGTCAAATAAAAGCCATGATTCGAATGACTGGAAAATGTCAAAAAAATATTCAGTAAAAACACCTTCTTTGAGATTTTTCCAGCTCCTTTGGCATGATCTCAACTTTCTCCTTAGCTTTTTCTGCCTGTTACAATCACATGTCAAAATCAATCAGACAATGTAAGTGAGATTGAATTCGTGCATGTTAGAAATTGAAGAATGCCTAGAGAACCATTCAAAGAAAGGAAGTGAGAGAAAACTTGAACCTCCATCATTGCATTATCTCGCTCAGCAAAAGCAGCAGCTACGCAACCTTGGAAAAATTTAAGCTGCTTCTCGGCCTCAACATTCTGGCAAGGAGCAAACACAAAAACTTAGTTAGCAACTCTTGACATATGGAAATTTGTAATATATTCCTAACATTTTCGATTTCTAAATCCCAGATGATGTATTATAGTTGTCAGTATTACAAAACAACATCTAGGTATTTCAAAAACATCAAAAAAGGCCTAGCATCAACAAGAAAGGCAGAGAGAGAGAGAACCTTCGAGACTTCTGCAGTATGTAGTTCCGCTAGTTGGCCCTGAAAACATAGACATGTAAGATAGGATTACATAAAATGTAATGCTAATGAACCAATTCAGAACTCACTTTAATACGATAAGCCTCAGATAGCTCTTCTTGAAGATTTTGATTTTCTCTGGTGCAAGCAGCTAACTTCTTTTGCAAGCTCTCAATGTCCTGCTCGAATGCAGTCGTCCTAAAATTTAAAAAATTAAGATCCTATCAGTTGTGATGAGAAAAGAAACATGCATATTCCATCTTCTTCCTGTATGGGAACAAGACAGAGATGGAGAATTAATTTAAGATGTCAAAACCAAGAATTTTTCCCCACCTCTGAAAATGCATTCGAGTTGCCACTCCAATATAGGCAGGTCCAGCTTGTTGCATACACAATTGTTCTATATCTTTATGCAGTTCATTACGTTCTGCAGCAAAGGATCAATAAGACACTTTATGAAAGATGGCCGTAACTACCAGAATACTAGTATTTCCATTTCCAATCACTTAGATAGTCCATTAAACCAGAAAAAGTTATATACTAAAAGGGCCATTTTCTCAGAGTAAAAGAAAAGTCTTGAAATTAACCAAAGAGGCCATATAAATCCATACCACGCTCCAACTCCTGTACACGAGCAATTAAGGATTCATTGTCTGGAAAATCTTGATCCATGGCTGTCAAGGAAAAAATATGTACGGAATAATGTCTGAATTCAACATAACTTAAAATATAAAGCATTCATGAATTCATCAGAACAGAAGCAAAACTATCTAAACAAACTGCAAAATTCGTAATACAGGAAGAACAATTTAGGAGTAAAAGCAGTAAATAATGCAGTTTTAATCGGAGCCCACTGCAATTACAGAATTGGGACCCCCAATTTCACAACTACTACCATCTCTAACGGATATTTTTGAACAACTTTACAGTTAGAAAAATGAATTTCGTATGGAGAAATGAAATGAACCCCTATCAATTTTTCGGCAATAACGAAAGCTATATAAGAAAAATAAACAGCAAAATGTTAAAGCACGAAGAACACAAAGAATAGCGGTTAAGAAATCATAGAAAAGTTACCGGGAACTGAGAAATCGACTGGAGATTTCAAACTCTAGAACATAGCTCTCGTATATCTTGCTTCCCTCGAGGAGGTCTAATGATTGTGTTCCACTCTGTTTCAACTATTTTATCCATACAAATACAGTACTTTGCTCCAATTAATTGCTGTAGATTCTTCTCTTTGTTGGTTTTCTTCAAATTCAAAATTTTCTTTTTTCTTTTTTCTTTTCTGTAATTCTTCAAATTCAACTTTTACCCATAACAAATTTGAAAATTGCAACACCACCTAAGAAACCCCCTTTTTTGCTTTTTTTTAGGGGTTGTGTAGATATTCAATTCACCTAACCAATTTTATATTAAAATGGATTGGCATTCCCTTTACATTTCTTTTTTTCTTTTTCTATCTTTTTAATTTCGTCTGTGGGGTTGGGTTGGGGGAGAAAGAAACAGAAAATGCAATGTTTTTTTTTTGGTAATTGATAAAATATAGTTAAATAATCATATTTAAACTGATACATCTTTTATTTAAGAAAATTAATCCTTAGATTTATTTTCAGCAACTAATTCAGCGTTCTCAAATATTGTAGTAAGAAGAAATTGAAATAAATGATGCACATATTTAAGTCGGACATATAATTAAAAGAGAACACAAGATTCTTATATTTATAATATTGTATAGAGAGCGACAACCATTAAATCAAACCCTGATTGGCCACGCCATTTACAATTTTGGAAATCTATGAACATGTATTATTTTTTAAGTAATTTACATTTCTACGAGATTCACATTTATACTACAAGATTTGTTATTTGCGCACTATGAAACACGGACACGATACGGATACGGTGATATAATTTTTTTTGACATTTTATACTAGAGAAGTGTTCGACACGGGTGTCCGACCCCATTTTTATCTCTTTATTAAGAAATTGATCAAAATTATCAATCCTTAACCACATAAGATCACTTTGGATGATACAGATTCTTTTATGATTTATGTTCATCAGTTTTTCCCCAATCGTTTTAACTTAAAGTTGAACAATACCCTAACTCTAAATAAGAAAAGAAATTACAACGTTCATCAAAGATGATACATGCTTATAAAAAATAATAATAATCAGTAAAGCGGGAAGAAATTTAAATTGGCAAGGTAAGTTTAGTCATTCAATACTTCATATTTTATATTTGTCATTAAAAATCTGAAATGCTATGTATAATTCATAAGAGCGAGAGGCAATTCATGTAATCAACATCAACCAAGCAGAATTTGTAAACTACTATATCTGGCTCGCATGTCCAACCCATTATACCAAACAGGAAAACAGCTATAACAATTTCAACAGACAATTTTTGCCCACGTTGTCTTCATCTCTTAACATTCCTTTCTGGAAGTTTCTTCAACAAGTACACTAACTTTCAGCAAACAAGCAATAATCTCTACAATGGACTAACATACATCTAACTGAAAAGCAAAAAAATGTCCATGAGATCTGCTAAACTCGCTGCCTGCTCTATGAAGATTCCTCCCCACTATATTATATGATCGATACGCTTTACCATATTTACATTCATAGATTGAACACATACAAACAACTAGGATTCAACTCACGGTGAAATTTTAAGCGGCTCATCATAGTACGAAACCCTCACGCATGAATCATCTGTACATTCTGCAAAGAACAAAATCGATCGATCAAGAAAGTATGTAAGTTGACTAAGTGCATGTTTGCAAAAACTTTTACTTTTGGATAATATAAAGTAGAAGCTAAATTTGTAAAACGTGAGTAGTTAAAGTTGGGAAAGTTCAGAGAAGAAAAAAAAGAAATTTTTTTAAGAAAGTTGAAAAGCACTTTTACTACTCTAACTTCAATTTATTACGAAAATAACCTACACTAGAAGCTGAATCTAAAAGTTGGTCTTTGAGGGCTTCCAAATTCTATCCTATTTCTGCTTAAAATAAGCAGAAGTTGGTTTTCCTACAATCCCAAGATGCTGAAAAAAGCAGAGCACTAAAGTGCTTTATATGCCTTAACGAAACTAATATGAAGTTCTGCATGAATTTCTTACAACAAAGTGAGGCTTCAGACTTACAACAAGCAACATACAAACCTTAGTGGTAATAAAGAAGAATGCCACAAATACTTACCATATTAGGTGTATTTCTTCCTTTCAAAGTCTTTAATGCTGCTTCTGCAAATGCCTGAGCTGCTTCAGCATCAGCTTCTGCTGCCTCAGCCTCCCGAGCAGCTTCTTCAGCTTCAGCCATTGCAGCTTCTGCTTCAGCAACTGCTTGAGCTGCTGCTGCAGCAGCTTCTTTTGGAGTCATGCTTCTCATCCTTGCCAACTCTAAATCAATTTGAGACTTTGAGAGATGGCTGACATCATCATTGTCCATTCTAGGAGATATTCTCGGTCTACCTTCCAGCAGAGGAATGGAAGCATTCCTCCTTTCAGATAAAGTTGAAGTTCCAGCTAATCTGTACTTCCTTTTATTCTGGCAAAACAGAAGCAGCCTCCCGATTCAAATGAAAACTTCAATTTCTCAAATAAATCAATATTTGCAGGAAAGAGAGAGAGAGGAAAAAATGGGATTTGGATTCTAGCAGTTAATCGAAGTACCTTAATAAGCTTTCCATTCGCTGCCAAATGTTTCAACTTTGCAGACAATATTCTCTTAAAATTTGGAGGTGCCCAGTATTGATCCTATTAAGGAGAGAAAAGTAATTGTTAAAAAATTAGAAGAATATACCTAATAATCCAATTATTAGGTGAAAGTGTAAAACATATGTTTCAAGACTAGGCGCTGGAGACTAGAAGTACGCAGTGAAATATGAAGAGAGCATTGTTTGGTTTACCACATATCTTCATAAACTCAATTGTTTCAAAGCACATAAGAAACCCTAGACAAGCTCACAAGAAATTCCACTATTATTGCGAATGTAATAAAATATAAAATCAACCACAATGTTTACATACTCTTTCCTACGAAACCGAGCCATATAGCATTCAAAACGTTGTCAAGATACAATCACACCGAAATTGACAACCTACTTACTTAAAACTCACATGAGGAATGCACCTCAAACATGACAATCAACAGTAAAGCCTTTTAAAGCAATAGAAACAGCTGTAAGATGCTTCCATTTTTTGTTCTGGCAGAAGAGACAATTCCATCCCAGCAAAGCAACTTTTAAGTGAAATCACAAATACAATAACTTATATTTTCTTATATCCAAACAAAGAATAACAAGAGAAGAAAGTATGAATTCTCTCATTTAAATTCCTCAACAGTCATTATTGCCTATGTATCAAAGACCTTATCAAACACAATCAACTTATATTAAATCCGATAAAAATGATTTGGTCCTTGCGGAAGATATAAAATGTGCATAGGATTATGCTTAAGCGGATAAGAGGATAATTTCAGGAAAAGGATATCAAAGACTTTGTTAGGTTGTCTCCATTTGAAGAACTATGATGAACTTGGTCATAAGAGCAATTGGGGAGTGGGGGTGGGTGTTGTCGTGTTTAGCCAGAAATAGTTTATCTAGTCTCTAATGTCCTAACGATCAATAAGGCATACGCTAAAGTCATGGCTACAATATACGGTAATTAACATATAGCAGCAGCTTTCTTAGAGCATGTCGCAAATGCATTGCTCGTTTGTGAGATTTACACAATGACCAAGCACATTTATAGGTTTCAGTTAGAGGCCATTTCTGTCACAAAGAACCATTGACATGGACACAAGATGTACAAATACAGACAAGCTGTAACATTACATCAGGTCCATGTGATACAGGCAAAAAAGAAAAAACAAAAGAAAGGAAAATAATAGAGAAGGAAAATGATACCTCTATATATGCAGCTATGGATGTCTTGTTAGAACCACCAGGCTCCCTTAAGTTCTTTATAGCCTCTATTATGAGATTGTCCAGCCTATAGTAAAACAAACACCCACATTAATAACAAAACTATCTTCAGATACCATCAAACAATGCAAGAACTTTTGTCCAAATCACTACAATAACAAAGATAAAATTACATATCAAAACGTCAATATACTAGTGGAATAAAAATAAGTGGTATAAAGCATCAGAAACTTGTTCAATAGTATAGGTACCAGGATCTGTTTCCTGTTCCATAAGCAGCATCAGGACTTCTTTCTCAAAACTTGAATTAACATGATAAGAATATACGAAAACCAAGATACATGATTATGTACAAATTGACCATGTCTATTAACTTTAATTTCGAAGTGCTGAATCCTAAATAAAATGTCCAACCTCATGATAGATCTCTTTGGGCCATCATTTGGTGAAGAACCTCCTGAAGTAGCAAGAGACCTACCATCAACTATTTCATCATCGCTTTGACTCCCTGACAGAGCCATAGAGCTCTCTCCATGCTTCGGGGCAGGGTGGATCCTTTTTAGTGCTAACCTGGCCCTTTCCCGTGATCCCCATCCATTTGCCATGACACTCAGGTTCCTCCACTTGTCCTAAACCAAACCAAGCAACAGTAGTCAGAAACAAGTAAGTTTCTATAACTTGTAACCTGATGAATATATCACTATAGTTACCCCAAACTGAAATACGCTTGACTAAATATCTACCTTCAGATCAACATTGGATCGCAGATATAAAACTCCACTGAACTGTGGGTCTTTAAGAATTGTACGCCATTTTCCAGGTCCATGTTTAAGAACTCCAGCTTTAAGAGCTGCTTCTTCCTCTGGAGTCCACTTTTGTTTTGGTGCCCCCATTAGTTATCAAGCACTGACGAATTCCTCAGAAGAGATCAACTGCAGAAAAGTGTTACGCTAAGACAATCAGTTAATGATTTTATAACAAGCATTTCCATCAATTCATATAAACTCAAACAGATCAGCATTATTCAATAACCAATAATCACAATGCTAGAAGGAAAGGCCAACCAGACAAACAGATTTTCCTTAAGAGTCCAAAACAAAATTTTACCTGCTTGGGCACAATATATAAAATTTAACAGATCAGTTTTGTTAATTTCTTAGAAAATCACAAACATATAGAAAACAAAAAAAAAACACCAAAAAAGAATATCACTGATCTCCCTGATCAAACGCCAATCGATTTTGCAAGCTAAGGAATAAAATAACAATAACTAAGGCAGAATTGATCTCTCTTACAGGCAGCAGAAAAATCAGGATTCCTGAAGCCGCGGAAGCCGAAACCCTAACCCTAATTTCGTAACACGAATGGCAATATCTCGAAATTGACTTCAATACGCGGCCGAAAGATGGAACTGAACGAGGCTAAAGATGAAAAATTACCTGAAAATTGGAGATTGTGGTTCTGATTTGAAGATCTGATTACCAGAATTCGGAACACCCAACTATTTCTAATCTGGTTTCCATATACGTACATGTAACTGTATGCATCGGTTGAAGATGCGGATTAACGGTATTTCTGCGTAGTTCCTCTTTATTTTCCACGTGGATTGGGGCACTTGTTTTTTTGTTTAATGGGGCTAATTGTGAAATAATAAAAATATATTTAAAATAATTAGCCGAAATTATTGATTTTTTATGTATGTATGTATCTCTTCAGCACGAAGAGATAATATAAAGTTTTGAGATATTCATCTTTTCTCATTTGAATTATGGTATTTTTTGTATTTTATTATTTAAAATTTTCTTTTTTATAATTTATCTCTTGAATTATGGCGAAGTTATGCACATATTATTATATTAAAAATAAATGCATTTCTAGAAGTTGTGACGGAAAATTGTAGAGATTAAGAAAATATTTGGTAAACCTAAAAATAATAGATTATTTTTGAATATACATTTACTGTTTGGATGAACATCTTTTAGGTAGGCAAATTTTATTAGAACTATATTTTTTGGTATTGAATTTGCTATTTTGGTAGCATATAATATACATCAAGCTTGGTATGGTTATATAACAAAAAAGCACTATCAAAATGGTAGGATGCCAAATACTTAAATTTTTTAAAATAATATATTTAGAGAAAATCACCCACAAGTTATTCTTTTAATAGGGAAATGAAAGCTGCATAACCTAAACGTCATGGTTCGAATCTTTATAAATGTGGGTATTATTCTAAGTACATACTATTACACATTTTATTATGCAATATTAATGTATCGATTTGTAAATACTAAATACAATAAATATTCTATAATAAAAAGTTTACAGTTATTTTAGCAACTAAAAGAATGCAGGTTCAAAATGTATTAGTATTTATCCCCTGCATTGCAGGGGAAAATTTATTTATAATTAATAAAGTATATAAATAATTAATTAATTCATTCATAATTTGAAACATACACCAAAATAATTCTTTTTATAAAATAATTCTAAATTATATATATGAAAAACTCATTTTATATCTATATATATTATATATATATATAATATTTTTTTAAACTCATGCACACAATCAATACAAAAATATTAAAATGATAATTAAAATATAAAAAAATATTTAATAAGAGACCATATAAATAATGATTAGAATCTCTTGTATACTTGATATTATTATTTCATTATTAAGTAATAATAATATTCATTTAATTATTAAAATTTCCTTTATATTATGAAAATACTAATATTTAAATATAATAACTTAACCAATTTATTCACATTGAAATGAAATATAATTTTTCCACCGCAAAATGAAAATGAAACACATGTATATAGAGTTTTTTCTAAAAAAATCAACTATTTTATTATTTTATAATATTAAGATAATAATAAAATTTAATTAAACATATATTTTAAAAAATAGAGTTTAAGCTCCTCTTCAATCATATGTATATTTTTTAGCACATAAATATAAAGTTCATGATAATTAATAAAGCTTATTAAAATTTACTTAAAATTATTTCTTGATTGAAATTTTCAATAAAAATATTATATAAAATAGTTATTTAATTCTATAATTAAATAGAAGTTACAAAATTTTTAATATAAATAAATATATGGAATGTCAATTAAATATATATATATAAGTTACAAAAATAATAGTTAATAAACTTATTTATAGAAATAATTTACATGGCAAAATGGACTAATTCTAACTTATCCAATTCATTAACACATAAGCATGTTTCCTAAAATATCCCACTTAATCATTTTCATATATATATATATATATATATATATATATATATATATATTTATATATATGATTTCTTTAAATCTCGATATTATTATATGAAATAAAATATTTAAATTACTTATTGTTGTCTTTCAAAAATAATCATATCGAGCAGTTTAAAACGCCTCTAAATGTTTCGTTACTATATTCATTAGACATACTATATAGTTTATTCCATTCCATCGTATCAATCATGACTTAAGAGCTTACAACGTAACCATCTGGCCTGTTTATAAAAGCAGCCTAAGCAGTCATCACAGATTATCATCAGATATGATGCTGCAGTTTTACAAATACTAACTACTCGATCGGGATATACACAAACCAAATCTCCCAGACGACATTACAGAAAATTAATGCTTTCAAAATTTTGACTGAAAGCAAATATACCATGCATCCCAAGGGAGAAATCCAAGTCCAGTTCAAATTATTAATTTCAAAGACCAAAATAAAAAGAGATTATAATTAATTGGCAATATTAATTACTGATCTGGTTGCAGAATTAAGACCCTAAACTACATAGGGCAACTCATGCATTAATTAATTTGTTTTTTCCTACAGTACTATTTGTCTGTCAGCTGCTTAGACCCCTCTCCATGGTTCCTCCATTAGAAGCATACATCCAGCAAGCAACAGCAGCAAACAGCAGCCATACTGCAAATATCATATGCAAATATAAACTTTATTCTTGTATATCCAACACTGATATATCTTTATAATCAATGTTAGGAGAATAAGAAAGATCTTGTCATTTTAAGACAAAAAATTTAGGGTGATTACATCTTGACCCCTGCCATTATTTTTCATTACACTTAGACCCCCTGTGCAATACAAAATTACACCCAGTCCGCTGTACTAAGTCTACTGGAAAAACGGACAGAACCCAAACCAAAACAGATAGAAGGGGAAATTTGTAAGACCAAGTGAAAAGTACATGGGGTTAGGTGTAACTTTCCATAATACAGGGGGTATAGATGTAACTAGACCAAATATAAGGGGTCTAGATGTAATTCACTTAAAAAATTAACTTTTGTATGGATTTTGAGAGTGTAAAAGATAATTTAAACATGCATAGGCATGCACCAGGGAAGATTACAAAATGCAAATATTGTGAATTTGTGATCTTGTTTATGATGATAATTGCTTAGATTTCTAAAACAGGTCTAATATGTCATTAGCTTCAAATTTCCATGCAAGCCCGAGTCTCAGTCTCATGTTCATATAGAAATTCTGAAAGTGGAATGAATCTCAATTACAAACCCGTTTTCCAGATTTAATAAATGTATATTCTGTCAGAAAATAAAAATGATAAAAATTAATATATAAAATTGTTTTCTTGGGGTGGGTAAGCGTACGTACCATCCGCCCATGCAACCCAAACAACCGCCGCCGGAGCTATTTTGCGGAGGCGGAGGAGCGTATTGTGGGACATATTGCGGTTGAGGCGGGTAACCTTGGGGTGGATAGCCCTGCGATGGGTAGCCCTGAGCCTGAGGCGGGTACCCCTGTTGTGGGTATCCTTGCAGTGGGTAACCTTGCTGGGGTGGGTAGCCTTGGGGTGGGTACCCCTGCGGCGGATAATTAGCATCTTTTGAATTTTCCGATGGTGGATATCCTGAAAATCAGACAACTTATAAAATCAATTCATTCATGATCGATAAGATGATAAAAAAATCTAAGAAATACTTAATGATGGGGAAAGTGAGATTGCATGCATGCCTTGAGGAGGAGGACTGGCGCCTTCAGGTGCTTGATTCTGATTGTAGTAGCTCATGATATAATTATATCTCGAATCTCTTTATTTATTTTTTTAATTCCCCCCTTTATTTGTTTTTCAATCAAGAAAATTAATTAATGGATTTGTTTTTCTTTGATGAAATGGTATAAAGGGGAGCAGAATATGATTTTCTGGGCTTGGAAAATCTTGAGAAGATGAGGAAGAATAATGGGGGAAGGTATAGTATAATATATATAAATTGAGGCTGATTTCTTTCTGGTTTTCTTTGATCAGACGGAACGGAGGGAGGATGTATAAGGGGATGCTTTCGTCGTTAGGTTCAAATGAATTTATTTATTATTTTGGTTATACAAGAGAAATTAATTTCACAATGATTAGCTAGTTGGGTCATGGGTGTGGTGAGCAAGATGCATGATTCTTAAGCCTAATCGAGATTATAATATGTGGGAAAATATCAGTTTATTCTCTCCAATTTAGTCTTGTTTGTTTCATTTTTTCTCAATTTTAATTGATTTTAAATTTGACCAAAACCAACCAAAATTGAGAAAATAAGGAAAATTATCTTGGTCCTATCACGTGCTTTCCACGTGACATTTAGTAATCAACTTTACACCTTGATTTTTTTATATCTCGTTTATGTCAAGACAGTTTAATTTAATTAAGAGGAAATGTTTGTTTGAGGCGGGTAATTAGGCCATCGTAGGTTCATGTACTTCATCGGAAGTCCACCAAATTCTTAATTTCTTTACGTGACCAATTGAACTGTTTTAAAATTATTTGACTGGAACTCACTTTTTTTCTTTTTATGTGAATGGCAAATCAAATACTTCAAGTAATTAGCTAGTATGGTCAAAAGTTGTTGAAATTTCAAGATCATAAATTGAAACTTAATTATTACTCTTCTTTATACATAAAGCTAATTATAAGCTCATCATGCTGCAGATTATGTATGTATATGCCCTAGCTAGCTCTTAGCCCAAATAAAAGTAGGATGTTTCATTTTGAATCTTAAGCTGGTCCAATGCCAGCTGCAGGCCCATATATGTTTGGAGAATAACCTTATATTATATATTTTGGAATCGAAATTCAGCCCAAATTAAATTAATATTCCACTCACCCAAGGTAGTGTTGTGAAGATTGAAAGTAGAATTTGGGGTTCTATGTTAGTGAGAAAAATATTTAGAAAAAGGGATTTTGATATGTTAATGTTGGAGAAGAAGAAACCCACATGATTCTTATGTTCAGAATCATCATCTATTCAAAGAGAAAATCTTGGAGAATAATGTGCGGCTGAAAAAGGAAAAGAAATCAAGAAAGAGATGATTTGGAACTTTGTTTATTCAAGGAGAATATTGAGTTATATTAGTTCATTTATTTTTGCTACAAATTATATGTAATTAGTCCTTGTAATTAGCGCTTGTTTGTATATATATATATGTATATACCTAATTCTACAATCAATACAATCAATTCAATTGGTACTTCCATCTCCTTATTTCAGAATTCTACTCTCTATAACTTTTATACTTTTCTTCATGGTATCAGAGCTGTACTGGGACCCGGATCCAGTGTTGCAATGATCAAACTGACCCGTTTTGACTGCGGCGGGTTTGCTATCGGAGTTGGCACAAGATAGTGGATGCAATGACGCTTAGTCATTTCTTGAAATGTTGGCACACGATGTGAACGAGGATAGGACGAGGTTTCCGAAGCAGTCTGCGGCGAATGGCGGGCGGGCCCTTCGCCTTAGTTCTACCACGTGTCCGACAATGCTTGTTGATTTCTCCTGTTGTTAGATATTTTGCCCTTTTACTCTCTATCATCCTTAACTTTTAGGTTGTTACTTGAGCTACATAACAAATGATATGTGGTTGAGAAAGAAGCTACTAATAACGTAACGTAATTAGGGAAATTATCCTGGATAAAATAACTTGATAGTAAGATTCTTTTGCAATTTTGGTCTCGCGGAAACCAAAATACAATATTGCAATTTTTCCAGAATAAACAATTGATTTGGTGTCAAGAGTTAAGTTTCAATTGTATATAAACATGCTTAATTAATATTTTTATCTTTTTTTAAATATATAAGTAGAATTGTTAACATGTTTCGGTTTTCCCTTTTGTTGTTGTGAGCTTAATACATCTGAAAAGCTGAAAAGTTGATGAGGTTGGTTGGTGAGTTGGGTGTTCCTAATATGGAGAATACATACATTGATTAAGAGACAAAGTCTCATCTCACTCACCATATTGGTTGGCTAGCTAGCTAGCTTCTCATGCTCAATTCTCAACTTCTTTGCCTAACAACAGATATCGTTATATTTGATCATGATCAATAAATGAACTAATGAAGATCATGAGAATACGAGGATATTGTTGACCAATAGCAAGAATCAGGTGAGAATTGCCCATGCTATGGGGAAATTAATATTCAAAATTGTATTATGTTGATATATGTACACAATTGCGATACGGTATATTTAATTACGTAAGAATAACATGAGTAACTTGTAACAGAGAACTCTTATCTTAATAATATATAGAGAAACATGGGCTTCATTTCTATAGCTCTTAGTTTTGCAGTTGTAGAGATGACAGCGGGGGCGAAGGTGGTGGATGAATTGGTGCCTCACCCTGTCAAAGAACAGCTCCCCGGCGTCGACTATTGCGTCAACAGTAACCCTTCATGGGGTATATATATATATGCATCTCTCTCTCTCTCTCTCTCTCAAACACTATCTTTGCATTGCGCGGATATCGATTGCTGCGATGGGTCTAGTTATAAGATTATTTGAACTTCTCTGTTTCATTGCAAATGCATGCAAATTATGGGTACAATCTATAGTCTATTGATGGACGATTTCCCTCTGCAGAAGTTTAGTAGTTTACTTGCCCTGTTTCAAGCTTTCCCTGTAGTCAATAAGTAAACCCAGTCGCCAACGTGTTTGAAGCTTTTCTTTTTTGTTCTGTAAATCGAATTTCAACTTAATTAGCTTTTGAGTAAAGCCACCAGTCAGTACTGTTTGTATTAGGCTTCTCAACGAATCAGTAAAGAATACCTTAATTAGACATTTTTTGTTTCAGGCTCTGTTTGGTACTAAAGTTTCTAATTATATTCAGCTTGCTTTCTGGATTCTGTAATTATCCTACAATTTTAACAAGGTTTTCACAACTTAAATATGTAGGGTTTACAACAATCAGGATATTTCGTTTTGCATTTTTGTTTTATCTGATCCATCCCTTCTTGCCCATGTTTTTCATTAGAACATATCACGATCAGAAGTCTATGTAAGCAGTACAATGAAAGAAAATCAGTTTTCCATTGTGTATTTGTGTTAAACAGCAAACTGAAGCTCTGCTTGAAAGAATTTGAAAATTGCATGGGTATCATCTAGGATTTTAATATCAGTGTTTTTCCCCAATTTATGGAAATTGAGGCATAAAGTTCTTCTAAATTCCTGACCACTAATATGATGCAGCTCAAGCTGTTATTCTGGGATTTCAACACTACCTAGTAATGCTTGGGACTACTGTGATTATTCCAACAATTCTTGTTCCTTATATGGGTGGTGGCAATGTTAGTACCTTTTCAACACTGATCCACATCGTTTTATTATTGGGATGAAATTTTGTTCATGCTTTGCTTTGTATTTAATATCTTGATATCAATCTTTACTAGGTGGAAAAGGCTCAAGTAATACAAACTCTGCTGTTTGTTTCTGGACTCAACACATTGTTGCAAACCTGGTTTGGAACCCGTTTGCCAGTAGTGATAGGCGGTTCGTTTAGATTCATAATTCCATCTCTCTATATTGCATTTGCTCAAAGATATCTCTTCTTCCTTAATCCCTATCTGGTTAGCTCGCAACATCTAGCTACTTAATTATACCAATTAAATTTTTATTTTTTCCATGCAATTTCCATATACCATATTTGTTAACTTAGTAATTTCTCCTATCATTCGTTAAGAGGTTCATACAAACGATGAGGGCAATCCAAGGAGCTCTATTGGTTGCTTCTGTAATCCCTATTTTGCTCGGGTTTTTTGGCATTTGGAGCATCATTGTGAGGTTCGTATTGAGATCCAATGTTTGAGTTACGCTAAATTTTATTATCTTGTGGAGATTTATAATGACTAAATCATGTTATAATTATAATGGTGTAGGTTCCTGAGCCCTCTTTCTGCTGTGCCTCTTGTGGCTCTTGTTGGACTTGGACTCTATGAACAGGGTTTTCCACTGGTATGGAATTTTCCTATGTAGCATCATTAATAAAATCATAAGTATAGATATATCCTATTTACGTTGTTATTATTGAGGTATCGATCATCATGGTGATTTATGAGTACCGTAATGTCGTCAAACATGATTATAGAGTCTTATGATATTCCAAATGTAATTTTTATAAAAACACAAAGAATTACAAATATAAAATTACTCGTTATTTCTTGAATTGATGCCTGTAGCTTGCTCAATGCATTGAAATTGGGCTTCCAGAGCTAATTATTCTCATTTTGTTGGCTCAGGTAAGTATATTTGTTTATTATTCTCATTTTTCTTCGATTCCCTAGATCTTTTTAAAAAAGAATTCATCAAAATCCACAAGATTTAGCAGTTAACTGATTCTTGATCAACATTTGTGGCAGTATGTTCCTCATACATGGGGCTTAAAGCGTCCCATATTTAGTCGTTTTGCTGTGTTGTTGTCTGTGGGGATAGTTTGGGCATATGCAGCTCTTCTTACAGTAGCTGGTGCATACAGAAATAGGCCCTTAAATACTCAGTTAAGTTGTCGTGTTGATCGTTCTGGACTTGTAAGTTCATCCTCATGGTAAGTCTACAAAATGCATGCTATTTTCGTATTCTATATCTTTATGCTTCATTTCCTCCAAATTGCTTATGCTAGACCTCGAAATACAGGGTTAGCTTCCCATATCCAATGCAATGGGGTCGGCCCACTGTACATGTTGGAGAAGTTCTTGTCATGATAGCTGCAGCTTTTGTCGTTCTTATTGAGGTTTACGTCATTTACTCCTAGAAATATTTAACTAATTTCTTTCATGAAATTTGTCCAATAACTTTTCTAAGTTGATATTATCTAAGATTCCTTTGAAAATTTGTTTGTGGCAGTCAACAGGGGCATTTATTGCTGCATCTAGATTTGGGAGTGCTACACATATACCAGCTTCTGTTTTTAGCCGAGGTGTTGGCTGGCTTGTAAGAAGAGAGCTTATTACATATCATATTATGCTTCCCTGGATCTTTAGTTCATATTCTCAACTTCTTCCTTCTCTCTTTTTTTTTTGGCAGGGAGTAGGCATGTTTCTTGATGGTTTATTTGGTACAGGAACTGGATCTACTGTATCAGTGTAAGACACCTAATCTCTGAAGAAATGAAAGAAACTGAATTATGGATTCTTGATGCTATTATATTGGGCAATATTAGTATATTCTAACAATCCATTGTCATTATTTTTTCTCTTGATCCAGTGAAAATGTAGGATTATTGGGTCTAACACGAGTTGGAAGCCGAAGAGTGGTTCAGATATCAGCAGTTTTCATGCTCTTCTTTTCAGTACTAGGTTTGTTATTCACTAAATATATCTGTTTTTTATAACATAATTTTTTGTGTACTATATTATATACTCATTGTATGTCTTGTATGGCAATAAACAGGAAAATTTGGAGCTGTTGTTGCTTCAATTCCTCTTCCAATAGTTGGAGCTCTGTATTGCATCCTCTTTGCTCTCATGTGTATGTAGTTCTTGCATTAAAAAATCTGAGAAACCATTAAAAACCTCTATGACATTTGCTTAAAAATCTGAGAAACCATTAAAACCTTGAAACCTTACATATACCCCCCTGGTAAACCGAAACCATACAAATACCCCCTTGAAACATAAAAACGTATACATAATATCCCCTGAAAAACCTTACAAATACCCCCGGGGATAGGGGGTAAGTATAAGGTTGCAAGGTTCCGATGGTAAAATTGTAAAATGCGTAAACCTCAGGGTGGTTTGTGTAGTTGACCCTTGGCAACAAATTTAAGATTTTATCAAATATCCTATATACTGTTCGATAAAAAATTTCATTTTATTTGTCATGTTTATGCGCGCGCATGCAGCTTCTGCTAGTCTTGGCTTACTGCAATATTGCAACCTCAACAGCTTTAGAACAAAGTTTATCATAGGCTTTTCGTTCTTCATGGGCCTTTCAGTGCCAAGGTACTTCAGTGACTATGTCATAACATCAGGTTACGGTCCTGTTCACACTCATTCTCAATGGGTATGTATCAACAATCTCATTTTATTAACTAATCGATCTCTTCTTTTTTTTTTTTTTTTTGCATTTTTCAATTAACCTTACTACTTAAACATAAATTTGATCATTTGCAGTTCAACAAAATGGTGTTGGTGATTTTTACATCTCCAGCCACAGTGGCTGGAATTGTTGCTATCTTTCTGGACCTTACTCTTGCACGTAAACATGCCTCGACTCGAAGAGATAGCGGCAGGCATTGGTGGGCTAAGTTTAAGTATTTTGATAAAGATCCAAGAAGTGATGAATTTTATTCCCTTCCTTATGGCCTTTCTAAGTATTTCCCCTCACACTAAACACGTATGATCGAAGAATGTTTATGCTATGGAGATTTCAAATGATGCAGAACAGTTACAGTGCATGAGATACTTAATTTCTTGAAGGATAAGCTAATGAAGAAACAGGCATATATGAGCAAAATTGGTTTTGGTTAGTTCAACCAAAAATAGCTAAAATTTTATTGTGTCTATATATGGGAATCTAGCTGATGATTTGTATAGGTCTTAAGAATTTCTAATTATTTGGCACAAGTACTTTCATTTTACAATAAGAAAAGGATTGTGAAATCTAATTATTTATGTTTGGATTAAGTTTGATTTATGTCGAAAAGCAAACTTTAAATTAAAGTTCATGCTCGTGATGTACTTAGCACATGCTACAGTACTAAAGACTTTTCTCAATAATTGCCATATATAATTGAAGTAGACATTCCAAAACATTATATTGGCCAAACTTATTCAAAAAGGTTCAAGGATTAGTATAAATAGCAAAGGCTGTTAGATATAAATGAACTATGAATTATGAATACTAAATTAAGTTCAATGTATAGGAATTTGCTCTTCTTGTACGACATTAACCAGTAATTAGCAAACAAACAGGTCCCATAATGCCAATGGTTAATTCTTTAGACTAATTTGTATAAACTTTTAAAATTTCTTTACTATTCAAAGCCAAACCATTGAAATTAATTAAATCAGTTGTACTTAATTCATCATATCCAGATACACAAAACAAAACACAAGCCAAATTCCCTACAAATACAGCCTTTTTACATGAGATGGGGCAGAAATGAAAGACCCCAAAAAGAAAAAACCATTTAGCCAGCTGCCCACCAAAGATAGCACATGCTAAGAGAAACTATTATAATAGAGAAGAGATACCTCATTTGATCTCTGATCTATAACTTTTATAGTATGAGTTTTGATTTATATATTTGTGATAATATATTACTATTAATTTATTCTTTTTTTTATTTCTTAATGATAATTAAGATTTTAATATAAAAAGATTACTCGTGTAATCACATCAGAGAACTGTCATGCCGGTCTCATCTACTTTCTCATCAATAAGAAACAAACAGAAATTAATTAAGGGGAAAAAAAATGTTAAAAGGGGAATTGAAAGTTGTACAGGCCAGGGTGATCAGTGAGAGAGAGCATTTAAAAATCCAAATAAACAAGTGATTAAGAAAAAAGAGCAAGACCAGTCAATCCCGAAAATCAAAGTATGTATAGTATTGTATTTGCTGTATCATGGCTTGGCTTGTTTCTATTACCATTTTTAACATTTCTTCATTTTAAAATTCAATTTTGAATCTTAATTCACTTGTACAGAGATAATATTCCTATAATTGTTTATTAACACTAGCTAGGTTTGAATTGCAACCCAGGCCAATCTCTCTCTCACCCAATTACAAAATAAATACGTAGAGAAAAAGTCCAAAATTAAGTTCCTACATACTAGTCCAACTTATTCATTTTTCTGTTTTTATTTAATTTGATGTACTTGTACTTTTTCCAGTTGTGGTTGTTTCATTATTTGATTTGGGAGTGTGATTGCAGTGTACTTTGGGCAAAGTCTTGTGTTTGTAAGCGGCTTGGAAAATTGAAGCTGTTTCGCATTAATTATTGGCTTGCTCTGTTATTGAAATACCTACCGATATTAATATGGCAATGGAAGTACTCTTTATTACTCTTCTCAAAAATACGTACGTTGTTTTGTTTCTAATTATTTGCAAATAAAAGAAGAATAATCAATATATATAGTATATTTATATCTGAGTTGGTGGACTCGATCATTCAAACCTATTTTAATTTGTCTTAGAATCTACACAGATTCACCATTCATTCCACTTTAAATCTTTAATATCCTGAGGAGAATAGTATTCAGTATATATTCACATAATTATAAAAAAATACGTAGAGATCTAATAATTAATTTTATATTGGATAAAGTCAATTAGTCATACTATACTATACTGTTATTATAGTAGGAGTATACATGCATTTAATAAATTGAGATGAAATGTCTATGTCACTTTTGGCCCCTAAAATTTTAATTTTGTCTTCTATTGGTCCCTAATGTTTTAAAAGTGACACAATAAATTCTTAAATTTATAATCTATTTCAGTTTATAAATTTTCAATTTATTATTAGGACTTGAAAAGAAATCATTGCACATAATATATGATCATGAAATTAAATTTCGTAAATAAATAAAGTAAATATATCCGGAAAGGAGGAGTCCATAGATAAATAGTGAGTGCAATCTCCTCCGTTCCACGTTTCTCGTCATCACACTCTGCACACCACTCTTTCTTTCTTTCTCTTTCTCTCCTCCTCTTTCACAGCTGGGACTGTTACTGATACAGAGAGAGAGAGAGAGAGAGAGAGAGCACAAGACAAGTGTGTGTGTGTGTGAGTGAGTGAGTCTGTGAGCGAAAATGTCCTTACTAGTACTACTACGCCTCCACGAACCATAATCGGCCATGTGTATGTCTGCCCAATCCCTATCATCAACACCTCTCCCCAACAATGTCATTCTCCCGCCGCCGCTGATTACCCACACCTGCTTGCTCCGCCATGTACGACCATTCCACTAACCACGAATTACCCGACGATGTCGTCAGATCCGACGCCATTGACGCCTCGCCGCCGCTTTTACCACCGTCGTCTGATGAATCTTCCTTCATCGCCCAGCTGTTGGATTCGGAGCCTCACCACTTGCCCCACCAGGATTATCTCAGTCTCTGCCGAAATAGCGCCATCCGTCTCACTTCTCGCCAGGATTCAATCAACTCCATTCTCAAGGTACCTACATATGTGCACCGACATTCGTATGTGAAGTTTCATTCATTTTGGTGATAAAATTAAACGATTAATCAGCTTTAATCACGAATAGGTTCACGCACATTTCCGATTCAAACCGGTTACTGCTTTCCTCTCCATCAACTACTTCGACCGTTTCCTCGCCATCCACAACCTTCCGGTACTAATTTAGATTGATTTTACGGACGTATATATATAAAAAAGGAATATATATTAGACATTAATTTATCGGATAATTTTCTATTGAAATATAGGAAACTGGGTGGCCATTTCAGCTTCTAGCAGTCGCGTGTCTTTCTATAGCGGCGAAAATGGAGGAATTGTGTGTTCCATTGCTTTTGGACTTGCAAATGCTTGAGACGACATACGTTTTTGAGCCGAAAACAATACAGAGAATGGAGCTTTTCGTTATGGCGACTCTCAAGTGGAGACTTCTCTCTGTAACTCCTTTTGACTACCTCCATTACTTCATCTCCACGCTCCCTTCGTCCGCCTCCAAACCCGATTCTTTGTCTAGAGTTCGCTCGCTCGCATCGGATATTGTTTTGAATACGGCACGTGGTAAGAATCTCAACAATCATCAATCGTTATCCAATAAGATTTTGTTGTTATACTCTATCCCTGTGAAATGATTTTGACTCGTGTTATCCTCTGGTTAATGAATGTCAGTGATAGATTTTTTGGGCTTCCCGCCGTCGGTCATTGCAGCGGCTGCCGTGGTCTCCGCCGCCGGCGAGGATTTAAATCTGCCGGACACTTTCGACGATAGAGTAGACAGGGTATGTTATTTGGAACTTTCTAGTTCGTTCAGATAGGGGCTACATTAGAAATATGTATATCAATATGGGGTGATAAACTGGAATCCTCATAATTGCTGGACGTAAACAGAAATACTCATTTCTTGGTTTTTTTTTTTCCCGGGTACAGGAAAGGGTGAGAAGCTGTCATCAACTAATCGAGGAATACTTGTTAGACACGTGTCCCTCTGACGGTCTCAAAGTCTTGAGCATTGAGCCGCTCCCGCCGCCGAGTCCTGTCGCAGTCCTTGACGCGGCGGCTTGTGCCAGCTGTGACAGCCACACCGAGAATCCAGCTTCTGTTCCACCGTTGGACGCCGGCTCCGTGTCTGCCGCTGGTGAAGCCGAGCCAGAAAACAAGAGGCCGAGATTGTCTACAACGGATGTACAGGAACCGTAAGAACCATAGATAAGCATTTAGTAAATTCCCCTTTTCCAAAATCAAGGATCCTTTTTTCTTTTCTTGCCTTATATTTTATTAATTTAGGGCAAAAAAAGTTGTTGGAAGGTTAGGAATTTTGTGTTAACTACTGAATTTCTCCATTGTTATTGCTCGTTAATTAGTTTGATGGCTGCTCCATAAATCTATTATTAGGCTAATTAATTTAGGATCATTAATTTTACCCTAATTAATATTTGGACTTCATTAATTAAAGGGCCTCTTGAGTCTTTACCCGCCTTTGCCATTGCCAGTATAAGGTATTTGATTGGCTGACTAAAGGGCTCTTGCCTTTTTAAACAACTCCAATAATTTTGGCACGAAATGCTGTGAATTTTCTTATCTTTTTCGCCTTTGCCACCGTATTATGCTGTAACGCATTTTCTTGGTATGATTAACAAATTAATCTTTAATTTAAAGTACTCTTTCTCAGATGGGCAAATGTATGGTCAATTGGGGGAATCTCATACATAAATTTTTATTTTTTTATTTTTTGAAGATATACATGAATTGTTATGACCGATTAAATAAACCAATTGCGGGGATAGGTGTGTATTGGGAATATATACTTTTTAACATATGACTATTATGATAATTTAGTTGTCACGTTTTATTAGTAAATAGTGCATTATACTATTATTTTGGAATTCTGATGTATTTTGAATGTTTTCTTCTGTTGAAGTTTACATTTGCGAAAGTGTTTATGTCAGTATGACAAACATATTAATAAATTGAATAAAGACTTGAATTGGTGAAAACATGATGGTCTTACACTTACGTGTTGATTGAAAAATAGTTGCTGCAATAATTGATGTATGTATGCATTGTGTTTAACCCGCAATCACCACATAATTAGTATAATATATAATATGTGTTAAGACTTAAGAGTACTGTTTGTTGTTTGAAAACTACCATTAATTTTTTTTTCCATATTGCTGTAAATTTGAATGCGGGTTTTGGACAAACTATGTAATTTTAACTAAAATGTAAATTTTAAGAAATTTGAAATTTTTTAATTAAAAACATAGATAGATATTAATTAGTTTGATGAGTCTGAAGTAGAGTATTTTAACTGTAGCGCATGTGGAGGTAGTATTATTTAGCGGTAAAGAGCTCTGGTCTGGTCTGGTCTCTGGTGTGTGTGTGTGTGTGTGTTTCCAACGAACAGGGGTGGAGCCTGGAGGGGCCACGGGGAAATGCCACGTATCCTACAAAAAGTACAATGTAGGGTTGGTATACCCGAGTGTCTGATTTGGACGTATTCACCTCTAATTTTCCACTATATATTTTCCTTTAATTTGCTTCAGCTTCAGTGGGCCTAATTAGGCTAGCTAGTTTATGCACTTGGGCAATTGGACTTCTAAATTCTTGATTCATAATTTGGTCAAGCTTAGTAAGCTTAAATTATTGGATATTCAACCGATCACAATCTAATTCTTGATTAGCCATATGTTCGTTTAATTTATTAGACAAATTAAAATAAATGAATAAAGCTATAAAAATATCTGATAATGTAAAACAAGCTAGAAAACAATTAAAGTACAAGTATTTAAGGCCTATACTTCTGATAAAATTAAAAAAAAATGAAAATCAACTTACATTAGTAAAGGGCATACTTACTCCCTAACAATTTTGATTTTTCTATATATCGAACCCCTCAAAAAACAAAAACACGTACATTATTAATTTTCTTGCACTTCAACCCAAATGCTCAAAATTTGAAATTTTAATTGATGTTGTGCAAAGTATATATCGAGTATCATAGATTTTAGTAAAATTACATGTAAAAAATTTCATTAAGAAGGTAGGTGTTACATATGCATGACGTGAGACGGCCACGTAGAGGGAGGGTTGTGAAACAAGTGGGAGCAAAGAGTATCTGGGTTGGGAGTCGAGTCCGTGGGAGACAGCCGTAACGACCAATCGGGACCGTCCATCTGTAAAGAAGCAGCAGGATGTCTCATCACTCATATCATCGCATCATCATGTCACCTTTAGTAACTCTACACTAAAACCACAATGCAAATTAAAAGGGTTAATTACTCTAATTCTCGAATCTTGATTTATGTTTATATGTTAATTTTTTTTAATAATGTTTTCTATTAATGTAACTATGTTACAGCTTCTAATTTGAATTTTGAAAATCTTTTAATTTTTTTTATTATTAATGTATAATTACAAAAACTATATGAAAACATTAGTGACGAGTCCCTTAATTATATTAAACCGATCAGTACTGTCTGTGTTTGTGAGTGATCATGCCTTTACATTAGCACCGTACGGACAATTTGATCATCAATAGGACCGCTATGACCCCATCATATATATTTTCTTGGGTCATTGGGTGAATGCTGAAGAATAAGAGAAGTTGAAATTTAGCTTCCAAAATAATTAAGAGAAGTTATTAGTTATTAGTACGTACGTACTGTCGCCCTAGCTAGCTAATTTGTTGATGTTGTTTTGTTTTTTTTTTTTTTTTTTTGGTAGGATTGATGTTGTTGTGTTCTTTTTCATGCATGTCTGATATATGTCTTTTCTTATGGAGTGACACTTTTGTTTTTAGTCTTAGCTTGGTCACATGATGAACTAGTACTCTTTTATTGCTTGAATTGCTGTATATATATTTCTCCAATTCTTATTGAAGCACATGATAATGTGCATGCTTCGTATTTGGAAATATATCTAAATAAATTAATATAATATTCATGGACTAGCGCTATAGCTAGATTGATCTCATCATAGGATTCCTAGGAGTGCCCACAGATTATCATATTTACATATAGGTTAATCTTATTTTATTTTTTACATTCTAGTCATTTGTTCAGTCAACCGTTAGTCAATTCCATTAATGTTCTAGCATCGTTGTGTTTGTCTCATCGAGACGATGAATTTGGACTATAAATTTGTCTGATTCGGTGAGGAAACGAGAGAGTTACAAACTCAAGAAAATTTTCTTCAATTGTGTTTATTGTCCAAATTTCCTGTTTGTTTACCGAATCAGATAAATTTATATTCCAAATTCATCGTCTCGATGAGACGAACACAACGGTGCCAGGAAATTAATGGAACTGACTAACGGTTGACCGGTCAAGTGATTAGAATGTAAAAAAAGAAAAAAGAGAAATCTATATGTAAATATGACAATCCGAAAGGGCCCCATGTAATTCACCATATACATCATATATATATATATATATATATGTTTGGCATTTTAATTTAATTTTTATTTATTTTTGTCATGTGTAATTGGTCAATTAAATTGGGTCCCCATCACAGGCTGTAATGTAATATATAGCCATGCAATGGACCCTTGAATTACTTCATCATCTCCACCACTGCAGGAGCACCTTTAATTTTCTTTCTCTCTCATTTATCTCCCTTTCTTTTTTTTAATATATATATATATATATATATATATATATATATATATATATATATAATTTTCTTTTCCCTATAAAAGGTAAGCCATCATTGAAAATCAATGATAATAAATTACAACATGTATACAAACGAACAACAAAATCAACAGTTTGATAGATATATATGTGCTGTATAGCTAGCTAGCTAGTAGAAAACAATAAAAATCAAGAAATAAATTATAGAAATTAACTATTAAAAAGTTCACTGAACTATATTCTAAAGTAAGAAGTTTAAGAATAATCTCATCAAAATATGGGTTAACGTACAGTTATCATTTTCATATGATCAAAATGTTATTTTCACTATAAATATATTATAAAAACATATATGTATATTCTGTAAATTTGAAGGGAGGGAGAATTGAAGTAGTAATCAATTAATCTCTTGTTTTGTCCCTGTCATGCATCTTCGTTTATATTGGTTTGGGGACCAATTTTCTATCTTCATCTTTAACTAGCTAGCTAGCTACAAGACTGTTATGGTCATGTCAGGGTCCTCAGGGATGGTAAATTGATGCAGTGCTTCCAAATTTGTATAACAGTCCTTCAAGCTTGTCATCACTTCATGTGGTCACAAAACTAGCTTTAATTTTAGATATTCGACATATATAATTAATTCTGTGTATGTACTTGGAATTTAAATATTGGAAAAATTATAATTTTGGTCCTATAGTATATTGTATTTTGCAAGTTTGGTCTTTATATTTTAAAAATAGCCAATTTTAGCCTTGTTATAATTGTATTATTAATTGCAAGTTTGGTCTTGTCGTTAAGTTTTGGAAGAAAAAACTACGTGCCCTGCATGTGTACCATTAGAGTTGGAAATTTGAGCAAAATTAATGACGTTCCGCGCACGTGAATCGGGTTAGTTGAGATGAGTACAATAGATAAGTCAATAAAAACTTACATATCAATCCGTATTACATGAGTGACTGCAAAACATGCCAATATATAGCTTTTGAATTCGAAGATTCATTTCAGAATTTTCTGGATTTTCACTATTTAAGCCGTAAAAAATACACTTCGTTCTAGCACATATCAGATGTCGATCTACTGAAAAAAGTCACAAATATTCGAAGCACAAGCTTCAAATTTAATCCTAGAATTTTCCTTTGTCCACAACGTCACAGTGCCAAAAAAAAAAACTATCTTGAGGAAGAGGTTGAATAAGAAGACATGGTAAATAGTAAGAATAAAAGAGACAGAGATTGAGAGTGAAGATAAATAAAGAGAACTAGGATATTTATTGGCCAAATTTTTCTCAGTTTTCAGTTTTAGGGTCTCAATTTCCTTTTCCAAGTGAAAAACCAACTGAAATTTTTAGGAGTTAACAATCAAACTTAATGACATGACCAAACTTGCAACAATACAATTACTACATGACTAAAATTGCCTAGCTATTTTTAAAATAAAAGGACTAAACTTGCAAAATACAATATATTACAGAACCAAAATTGCAATTTGCTCTTAAATATTACACTCAAACTTTGATGTATGGATATATACGAACATAACACAACATGAATATATCAACACAATAATTAAGATATGACACTGCACGCTGATTTTTTAGATACACCTTGGGAACAATTTGATGGGCGGGTTGATTCTCTACAAAACTAAGCATAATTGGCAATTAAAAACAACATCATTCATGCCATTTTTAAAATGTACTGTCGTGTGTCATATATAAGACAAATTAAGTATACATCAAGTGCTTTGCATCGATCGATCTAGAGATATATATAAATGAATTTTTTTTTCTAACTTTAAATATTTAATTGGAGATATATCACCAAATAGAGAATGTTAATTACTGTATGGTTAAAAATGTTTAACAATTGTACGTATAGTGGTAGAGTAGACGTTGCAGCTATTAATAATATTGGTACTAAAGATAAGCGAATTGGAAGTGCAGGCTTGCTTTTTCCCTCCCAACCGATCGATCTCATGAAGCTAGTGATCCCATACCGGACCATAGTGTATAGAGCTGCAATAATATTTACTGAACTCTGAATAGCATCAAAGGGCGGACAAAGCTGCAGGACAAGTCGATCGAAATAGATAGCTAGAGTTAAAGGATAAGACAAAGCCATTAATCAGCTGCCTCCATATTTGTGCTAGGCTGGTCGGTAGGATATATTCAGATTGCCTCTTAATTTGTCACCAATTCTATCATATGAACAACTTCCAATTTTGGTCCCCCCACATAGATCGATCATTCTCCCAGGTACCACATACTGCATGCTATCTAGCTGCAGCTTCAATTCCACTGATCTTGATCTTCTTCTCATTCATCGAAGATCATCTGCATTTTAATTAATTTCTACAGATAGATCTTTAATTTTTAATTAATTCTCATCATGAATAATTATTAATTGGTCTTGCATTGTACGTATCATATATATATATATATATGAAAATGAATGAGTGAGATGTTTTAGGAAACATGCTTATGTGTTAATGAGTTGGATTAGTTAAAATTAGTTTATTTTGCCATGTAGATTATTTCTATAATTAAGTTCATTAATTGTGATTTTTGTAACTTACATATATATTTAATTGATATTTCATATATTGGTTTATATTAAAAAAATTATAACTCCTATTTAATTATAGAATTATATAACTACTTTATATAATATTGATATTGAAAATTTCATTCAAGAAATAATTTTAAGTAAATTTTAATAAGCTTTGCTAATTATCATGAACTTTACATTTAAATGCTAAAAAATATATATATGATTGAAGGGGAGCTTAAAACTATTTATAGTTTAGATATAATATTCAATTTGTACATGAAAACATAGTATAGAAGAATTACCATTCACAAAATATTAACAATATTGGGTAAAAGATTATTTAATTCTATAATTAATATTTTTTTATTTTGTATTCTTTTTATCTATCATGTAATTGTATTTTCAAAATTTCTTTTAATTATTTGTGGGGTCACATAATTACGTATATTTTTTAGAATATAAGTTTAATTAAATTTTATTATTACCTTAATATTATAAAATAAATAAATAGTTGGTTTTCTTTAGAAAAATCTCTAAATACACGTGTTTTATTTCCATTTTGCGGTGGAAAAATTATATTTAATTTCAATGTGAATAAATTTATTAAGTTATTACATATAAATATTAATATTGCCATAATATAAAGGAAATTTCAATAATGAAATGAATATTATTGTTAATTGATAATGAAATAATAATAAATTATTCAACAAAAAAATAATGCCAAGTATACAAGAGATTCCAATAATTATTTATATGGTCTATTATTAAATATTTTCTATATTTTAATTATTATTTCAATATTTTTATATTGATTGTGTGCCTGATTTAAAAAAAAAAAATATATATATATATATATATATATATATATAAATATATTCCCTCTATTACAAATACAAAATCATATCATATTACTATTTTTATATATTTAAAATGAGTTTTTTCATATATATAGAGTATAATTATTTGATAAAAAGAATTATTTTGGTGTGTGTTTCAAATTATGAGTTAATTATTTATATGTATTGTTAATAATTATATAAGAAAATATGATTCAATTTATTTAATAATATATATTTTATAAATAGATTTTTCCGTGCAATGTAGAGAATATATATATATATCTATATATATATATATATATATATATATATATATATATATATATTAATTTATAAAAAAACTCTGTTAAATTTGTGATATATATTCAAGTTGTTAATATATAAACTATAATTAATATTAATATATTAAATTTATAATCATATATATATATATATATATATATGAAAATGAATGAGTCTACTGTTTTAGGAAAGATGTATATGTGTTTATGACATTGACAAATTATTTTTATTCCTTTTGTCCATGTCAACATATTTCTTTATATGATTTTAGCCACAATTAATGTTGATAGAATTAAATAAAAATTTGCTAATAAATGTAAATATTGTAACTCTTTTTCCTATTTATAATATTCCATAAATGAGAATTTTAATATCATTAATTTTGGATCATTGCATTTAATTATTGATTTAAAAAAAGTAATAGAGTTATGCTATTTTATATTCATTTCTCTTTTTCAAATTATTGAGCCTGGAATTCTAAAATATTAATATTATGGAGAGTAAGAAATTAATTTGTCTATGTATTAAATATTAAATTCAATACTTTTTTTTATAAAGATTACGTTTAATTTCAAATTAAATATCTATAAATATTGATAGATAGATATATCATACATATATATATATATATATTAAAATAATTAAATGAGTTGTTTTAGGAAAGATGTTTATATGGTTATGATATGGATGAGTAATTATTTTTCTACCTTTTGTGGATGTCAAATTATTTCCATGGCTATATTTTAACAACATTAAATGATAATAATGTTTGGAATATAAAACTGAAAAATATTAATATAAATATTAAAGCTAATTGTATGAACTTAAACTAAATGCATTCTTTTAACTCTTTTCAAAAATCGTGTGTTGACTTTATTTATGAATACACCAATTCAAGGGGAAATTTAATCACTCATTTATTCATTTTTATTATTTAAAAACTTCTAATTAATTTATGAGTAAAAGAATAATTTTTATAGAGTGTTGGCTTATTTTTATTATCATAAATTTAATCTACTCTGAGTTTTTTTAATTTATAAAATATATTTTTTTTACAAATGCTTTATATTTATGTCATTATATTGATTGATTTAATTAAATAATAAAATGTCC
Source organism: Verbena officinalis (assembly GCA_958496215.1). NCBI lineage: Eukaryota > Viridiplantae > Streptophyta > Magnoliopsida > Lamiales > Verbenaceae > Verbena > Verbena officinalis. The sequence continues at coordinate 31,311,598 of OY292389.1, forward strand.
CACTAAAATCTTTCAATTAATTAATTGTTTACATACATTTAGAATATATATCCTCTTCTAAAATCCAAAAGTTATGGAGATGTTTTAAGATGAGCCTCCTTGCTAGGGATTGAATTTATATTGGAAAATGATTGTCAAGTTTTTCAAAACCAAATGAAGGTAGCAGAGGCCGATACTTTTGATGGAGGAAATGTAATTGTTGATATCAAAGAAGTGTTATTCCAAATTCAATCAGTTTCCAATTTATTTTTAGGAGTTCGAATAGAAGAAGTGCTTATTTTCTGATCTGTTTAAAGAGTTTTATTACTTTATGTTCGTTTAAAGGTTTAGTACTTTGCATGATGATGGAAATGATTTATTAAATTTAATAATTATTATCCATTATGTATAATCATTGATAAGTTTGTGATTTCTTTTTGTCTAGATTCCCAGTAATTTTTTCAATCATGTTTATATTCAAGTTATGTATTTTGTTTTTCTACTAAAAGAATAATGTATTTTGTTGTATAATTTTTGTATTCCATCTTTTTGTTTTGTTTTATAGGATTAAATTTTTCATTAATTTTAATATTTTTATAATATGTTTGTTCATTGATTTGTTATTTTTAGAAGATTAGACATTTAAGTATTTTTTATTTCCATATCTTTATTTATTATTTTACAAATTTTCAATCAATTTTCTATATTTTTGTTTTTTCACTTATATATAAATGAATATATATATATATATATATATATATATATATATATATATTAATACTTTAATTTATTTTTTGATATATTTAGTGCAGTGTCATCTTTATGTGGCTGATGATGTAAACTTTGCATTGTAATTTTTTCAAATCAACTTGAAAAATGTGAAGATGAATTATGATCATATATAGTCAATAAAATTATGCATTATTATGTAGATTTTTTGAATAAAAATAATATTTACTTTTTTTTGTATCTTTATTGCTTATGATTTTCCCTAATATCCTCCCATAGTTATAATTAGGACGTATATAATTTAATATTTTTTTCAAACAGAAACAATAATTTATATGTGTATAATTAAGATCACTTATATAGTTATAATTCAAATATTATTTTCCTAAACTGTATATATTTTGCAGGAAAATATAAAAGTTTACAAGGAACTGTATAATTCCGAAAAAACATGATGCTGCCTATTACACCTCTTATGGAATATTGTTAAACAATTATTTTGTTTTCTTATTTAAATAATTGAATTTAATTGCATAACTTCTTTTGTCCTATTTCTTATAAAAAACTCTGTTAAATTTGTCATATATATTCAATTTATTAATATATATATAAACTATAATTAATATTACTATATTAAATTTATAATTTTATATTAATTTCCCGATGCAAGGCAGGGATTAATAGGTAGTTATATATAGAATTTATCGTTACGACTCAAAATCAAATATTAATTCAGAGTACGTACGTAATATATATATATATATATATATATATATATATATATATATATATATATATATATATATATATATATATATATATATAATATAGGACAGCGGTTTTTGACTTTTTTAATGTGCATTTTGACTTAATACTATTTTGTAGTTGTTTTGAGTTTTTTAATTAAAAATAAAATCTGTCATTGGTTGTAAGGTATTAATTAGCATTAATTGGAAAACCTTTATATATTCACTAAAATTATTGCAAACAGTTTCCTTGATTTACGCAACAATTTTTTTTATTTAATTTAAATAATATATACAATAACTATATATTTTATAGGGTCAAATATTTTTTGACCCCTAAATTTTGGGCACTTTTACATTTTGGTTCCGAACTTAAAAATTGAGGAATTGGTGCTTAAACTTTATTTTTCTTTATAAGTTGGTGCCTAATATAATTTGCGGTCAAATCAAATGGAATATTTTGTTGTATTACATGTGAGTTGCACATGTATATTACAAAACACGTACTGTAATTTTTTTAGGTAAAATATACAAATACAATGGATCATATATTTATATAGGCGAGAGATTCTTAATCAGACTAAAAAATATTGATCTTCCTATTTTAATATACGTACATGTGCAACTCAATTTATAAAGAAAAATAAAATTTAGGCACCAATTGCTCAATTTTAAAGTTCAGGTACCAAATATAAAAGTGTCCAAAGTTCAGGGGCCAAAAAATGTTTAACCCTATTTTATATATAGTTATTTTTCAAAATTAAGTTAATTGAAATTTCAAAACTATATCACATATATTAATGTATTGATATCTAATTCCAGCCTAATGTATTTTATAATTTCCTATTTTAACTAACTAAATAAATGGGATCCCTAAATTCATATCCAATTTAAAATTTTTACAAAATGCAAGTCTTCACAAATCAGGCAGTCAGACTATGTTTCCTAAATTATATATGATCATTTATTTTCATTATATTTAAATATTCCATAGACCAACATCTAACTCTCCATATTTTCTTTGTTTGAGAGTTAAAAGAGTAGAAGCACAAGAAAGTGAGTTTTCACGAAAATTCTCACTCAATCCCATCGACGTACATATATGTATTGTTTACATAATTTTTTATTTTATTTCATTCAATTTATTTACTCTCTTTCATGTTACTTTTGCCACAACTATCATCATGCTTGAAATTCTTAATAAGATATTGTCATATTCTTTTATATTTTATTTCTAAATTCTTTTTCCAATTTTTTTTATTGTATTTCATTTTTAAAAGAGATAAAATAAGTATTCTCCTTTTAATGAGTCCGTCATCCTCTAAAAACTTCATAAATTATATAAAACTCAATTTTGTATATATTAATTGTGTATTAAGATTGTTTGTTCAAGTACCTCTTTTTGAACTTTTCCCTTTTATTTCGTTTTTATGTTTTGACGAATTTTTTATATGTAATATTTTTATATATATTAATATTTTTTTAATTTCAACATTTCGCTTTTAATTATTTTTATTTTATATAGTATTTCTTTATACCTTTTGTTTTATATTGTAATATGATGTCTTACCATTCTCGATAAAAGATGTTTTGATAGACCGTAATATTTTTTTTCGTCTTTCACAATTTATTATTTTAAATTGTAATCATGAATCCCATCCTAAATCATATTGTTTTTACTTTGACTTTGAACTTTTCTTATGTTTTATTATTTCATTTTGTATGATTTTTGGTGGGTGTATTTTATTACTATATTATTTATTGTAGTTAAATTAGTACTTTTTTATGTCATATATTCTATACTTGAGATTAAATATTTTGGAAGGTCTATAATATTCATATATAAAGTATTGATAATTGCATTCTATTTCATTTTCATTTTCAATTTTTTTTCTATGACATTTCTCTGAATTTTCCTAATGAGGGATGATCATTATTTATTTCATAAATAGGTTTTTCTTAATTTTATCTTTTGATCATAGAATATGGCAGGGTTTATACTTCTATTTTTGCGCTTTTAATTTATCTTTTATCTAATCTATTTAGGTTTCGTAATATATAGGCAGTTTAATAATTAATCAGTTTATGTTTTGTGTTGAGTTTTGCCCCATGCAGGATCAGTTTATATTTTGTAAATTCAAACATATTATTAATTTTACAATTACTAGCATATAGTAGTGCATATATACTTAATTACATTCTTTATGTTATTAAAATAATTTATTATGGTAATTTACCTGACATACATAGTTATATACTTTCAATAATTAGTCGATCTTTTAGCTTTATTATTTTCCTTTTCAGTTTTGCATTTTTTAGTTTCTTCTTTTTTATTGATATTTTTATAATCTCTAGATCTTAAAAGAGAAAATAAAATTAAAAACCCATATAACTATATCAACTCCAACATTAGATTTATTGTTGGAATTATTTTTCTCAAATTTTTAGTACAGTACGTGTAGGAATATTAAAATAAATTTGTTTTATATTTATTACTTTAATTATATATTCTTCCCTATAAATGTAATAAACAATAATTACTATCTACAAATATATATCCAGACAATTTTATGAAATATTTGGTATTCTGATAATTTTTTTGTTCTTTTTACATAATAATATATCCAAAGAAAAACATAATATAAATGCCAATTTCTAATAAACTATTAAAATCAAGTTGAAAAAATATTAACATAAATATTATTTCTCTTAACATTTATAATTATTTGGAAGACATTGTAATAGTAATATAAACCGTGGGGTTACATGCTAGTTCTTGTATATATATATATGAGAATTGTCACGTCGGTTCAAAGCAATATTGCATGCTATCATGTTGGTAGCCCCCTACATTTTTACTTCTCTTCATTTTAATGTGGTCTAGGGTAATTAAAATTCACATGCAAAGTGTTTCTTCTTTAAATTGGAAGTTAATTTTATACAGCGACCATACACACAAAAAGTTAATTGCTTCAAAAAGTTGTGCATTAACCATGCATTCTGACTTAACTACTTCTTGGCAATCTGCAAGTTGATCATCTCCCCGAAACCATGAATTAAAATTTGATTTTTTTTGCTAATAATAATGATAATCGAGCAATATTAATTAAGACCCAATTGCCAAGCATATTCTTAAAAATTAAGTTTCAACTAATTAATTAAAAGACAAATTGGTGGAGCTGCCTATATATTTTGGCCATAAGAAATTTTGAAATTAAAATTCATAATAAGTTAATCATGCCCTATGACCAAAAGACAACTATTACAAAAAAGCATGAAGAGAAAGAAATTGCATTCGTATTATTATTATCCCATAAAAAGGTCACAAACTCACAACTTACAAGGCATGCACAAAGTCAAGCAAATATTAAAATTAGTTTCAATAATTAGGGTTAGTTCTAGTAGCAACAAGCAAAAGGTTAATTTCATTAGATTTCGTGTTGGATATATGTTGAAATGTTTATATGGGAGTTGGGACATTGATTCTCATCAAATCTTGTTATTGTCTTTATAAGACAAACGTATCTTTCAACAATTCTAGAATCAAGACGCTAATACAACATAAAAAAAAGTTCACATATATAATGTGATTAGGTAGAAGGAATTGTGAAATAGATTAGTAAATTAATTAATTATGGGTTATTGTTCAATCATATTATTTAGTGACGTCACAATTAAATCCATTATAAAATAACAAGTAATTTATTAATATTAAAATAATTCAATATGTCATAAAGAAAACAGTTTTTAAGATTGTTAAAATTCTAGAAATTAAATTAAAAATAAAAAAGAATAGAGAAAATAAACTGAATATAGAGAATTTAAAGCACAATGCCACAAGCCCTACAAAGTACAAAACTTCCAACTACCAGTAGGTTGATGTTAATTTATTGCTAAACGGGTCGGATGTTTTATCGGATTATCGGACTCCAAATGAATCTGGACTGTTGTCGGGTTATATAATCAGATTCAGATTTCCACGAGCCGGTGCGAATCCGGCCCATTGAGAGCCCTAATAACAAGGAAAAATTGGTCATGTTTCCCTTCTTTTTCCAGGCCCAACTTTTCGCTCGGGCTAGTGGGATTGACATCAAAGCCCAATTTCTAGTTAGGTGCTTCAGCTGTTGGGCCTATGTTTCAAATTTCCAACTAATCGACAAACTAATGAGCAATATTCGATGTGGAACGGTATAAAATAATTAAATTTCTATTTACATATTATTTTTCTTCCACACATTAATTAAACCATTATGTAACTAAATTTGTCACAATGATCAACGCCATCAATAAGATTGTTTCTGTAAATGTGTTACTATATAATCTTTATATAAAGTAAATAATATTATTATTAATATGAAACTAATGAAAATATTGTTATGGAAATTAAAAATAAAAGTATTATTACTGAATAAACATAGTTGGTGATAAACTGATAATGTTAGGTGCAGGCATTGTGCCAAATGCTTGTTATGGGCTATTCAGGAGAAATTAGGCCCAGATAAAAATACTTTTGGAATGTGGACTGGGACTTATTAGCCCAAAACTTCCCGAAATGCTTTTGATCAACTTTCTTGTGTGTCTGTGAAAACAGAGAAAAACAATAATAATAATAATAGTGATACATAATGTTATGAGCTCAGCAATCAAACTTCAATTGAGATAAGATACTAAATCGTTAAATAAAGTTTTATAATTCAAATTCTAATATATATAAAACAATTGGATTGAAGTGTCGCTCCTAATTGAATCTCTTCCCGAACCATGAGAAAACTATTTGAGAAAACAAACAAAAGAAAATTAAGCTCAACAAGCTCCAAAATATCAACAATTATTTGGTTTGTAATCGATCTAATTGCTTTCGAGTTAAGACGTCTATGAAATATATATATACACAAACAAATTATAAAATGAAATGTTATTTATATGAACATAATTATAAAAAAAAAACTTATGAATAATTCTTTAGTCAATCTCTTTTGACATTGAAAATCCAAATAATGCTTAGGAAAATTAAACCAAACCTTTTTAAAATTAGGTTGATAGAAGAAATTAAAAATTAGTTTGGAAAACCAAATTAGGTTGAATAGTGTAAATATGTTTGAAGTTATGATACACGAATACTTCTAAAAATCCTATTATGTCGTGTTTGATATCATATCGAACATATCTCTAACATGAAATATCAAGAAAAATCTGTATCGCTGTATGGTATCGCCGTGTACGTATTTTTGTTTCGAAGTGAATTAGGTAAAAAAAAAAGAAGAGTGGAAATATTAATTGATTGAGTGCGGCGAAGGTACACACGTAATCCGTACGGCGTACTTGGCAGTATATGGCAATGTGGTAATGTTGTATTTATCAATGGGACCCACATCCCACGTGGCGCAGGGTGCAGTTGCCAGCCTATTTTTCCCTTTAATGGAAATCAAACCATTCAATTACAAAAAAATCATCCAATTGGATTTCCCAACAAATTAGTAAATTCCATCATGTGATCACATGACATAGATGTAGTGTACCAATATGTATGTCTTTATCTTTTTCTTTAATTTTGGGTTACATCTAGATATACCCCTTTTTTTTTTTTTTTTTTTTTTTTTTCTTTCCTGAAAAATATGAGCTCTTATGCATAATAGTGAAATTATTTTACACTATCCCATAATCCCGGATATAGAATCGTATATAAGTATGATTAAAGAATTCAAGTGTAATAATTAATCTGTTAGTTAGAAGCTGGTATGCATGCTATAATTGAGAAGATTGAAAAATGATGTTATGATTATGATCGGACAGAAAATTAAATAAAGATTTGGCAAGGTGTAATGGCGATGACTGTATATCGGAAATGAGGAGACATGAGAGGCAAAGGATGGATGGGTCCAACCATAGCTAGCAAACAAACATAAATTAGTATTGTCTAAACTATGAGCAGCTGGCAGCTGTATACATTTTCGATGTCTATTCAATGTCGTGTATGGGAGCAAACATCTTTTCTTACACATCACTTCTACACCTAATTATTTTAAAAATATTTCAATCTAATTTTTCCAACTATATATATATAAATATATATATCTCCCTAATTACTATTGTAAATTTATAATAATCAATTTTGAAATAAAAAATTATAATGCAGAGAATTATAGTGTCATGTCAAATATTTATTCCAGTCATCCAAAAGGTAATATGTGTCAGCCATATGAAATTAATTTTACGTGGTTGGTGTGTGTTACGTACCGTTCATGTGAATATATTGGAAAATAAATTGAGATGAAAAAATTAACTGCGATAAAGCAAAAGAATTAATATAGATGATATATAGTCGCGCGGTACTAATAAACGTTGGGTTGTGAAATGACAACATACTATTAGAATTGATTTGTAAAATTAATATGGAAAAGAAATTTGAAATATTACTACATTTTGTTTTAGTTTGATTGGGCTTACTAAAGTTGGCTAAGAGTACATGAAACCTAATTGAGTTGTCTGTGTTGCAAATAAATATGTAGAGATGCATGTGCCTAGCTCCTCCCACATATATACAATACTCACTAATTATGATGAGGTCGGTTTTTGGTTGGGGTTGAAGGTTGACCGTGAGGTCTGCTTGTCAGTTGAATTTATAGCGTGGAATCCGACTTCGACCTGAAAACACTAAACACTGGGTTACTTGGTCGGAGGGGATTGTCTCCAGCGTAGCCCCTCCACTGAATTAAGTCAGTACTCGGAATAGGATATTCGATTAAGGAGAGAAACGGTCGGAGCAATTAATGAAAGCTTACCTACTGTAATGAATGTTGGGGTATATATAGTGTAAAGGAACACGCACTAAGGACACATAGTGGAGGTGTGCATTTAATACACCGATAGGCGGGCATTTAATGCCCGAATGCAGAATCGCCGAGTATCCGCGACATCCCCTGATATAAGGGATTTGGTGTCAGGGATGTTCGGTCCGAGGTACGGGTGTCAGGATGCCACATTTAATGCACTATCGTTCAGCAGCCGTACTCCAGGGTTGGAGGTCGGATCGGGCTCGACCTTTAGAAGATGCCCCCGATCTTCCATCCTCCAAGGTAATATATGATCGTGGTCGAAACCGACCTCGATCTTTGGTAATTTCGTGGGGGAGGACCATCTAGTCTTAGTCGCGGTTGGACTTCCATTCGACCGCTGTCTAGTCAACGGGGGTCCACGCGCCTGAATGGACCAACGACATAGCGACACGTGAACGACCTGAATTGCCCACCTTCACGAGTCCCCCAAATCTTAGTCGAATTTATTCGATTGGGATTTGCTACCAGCCCTAGTCGTAACCCTCGAGAAGAACGCTTTAGTCGGAGACAGCCTGCGAGGAGCATTTAATGGTCCAGATGACGTGGCAAAGTCTCAGCCACGCGATCCCGGCGTGCTTCTCAAAAGACGCAACTGACGTCAGCCCTGCACAGAGTAATCATGGCGATGTTTCGTATCCTTAGCAGAGCTTCTATAAATATGCACCCCGTCATTCTCATTTCTCACGTTAACTTGAAGCTTAGCACCGAGTGGAGAATTTTTAGAGAGAGAAAAGCAGAAGCCATCCTCCAACCGCGAGAACAAATCTTTCCGACCATCCCACACTCTTAGGTAACCTCCAAACCCTAAACTTTTTCCATTCTATTAAAAATATCTTCACGGTCTGGTGAAACGAGTGGGAGGGTGAGGAGTTATGGTGACGGTGCCCACGAGGACGTGGCGTCGGAACCTGAGGTTCACTCCGACGCCGAGTTGGTTGAGGTCTCTAGGATAGGAGATAGGATTCTGACCGCGGTCCCTCTGGCTCGAGGGGATGAGATAGACGAGGTCGAGATTACAGCTGAAGTTCCCGTCACTAGGACGGTCGATGGTGAGCCCGTAGGGACACCAGTCAGAGAAACGACCGTGATGATTGCCCAAAGAAAAGGGGCACTTGAAGGAGAAGGCTCGAAGGCCGGAGAAGAGCCCAATCATCGATCTTGCGGACGATGAAGATGGGGAGGACAGAGGGGTGGATGTAGAGGAGGCCGGCTCTATGGGCGAGGGTCGGTTGGAACCTGAGGGCGAGCCAAGTGACGAGGAGAGGCCTCAGAAGAGAACGACCCGTTATCAGATCATATCTAATATCTCTGACGGCAAGCTCGCCGGTACCAGGGCCCTACTAAGGCTTTCCCCGACTTACACCATTCGACGCCCGACTAGGGATGAGGTTTTGGGCTACCAACCCTTCAATACGATCGCGGTCAACTATCATGCGGTCGCACATGGGTTTCGACTGATTGGGAACTGGACATGTACGCTTTGTTCCGTAAGCTGAAGGTTTGCCCAGCTCAGTTGACTCCTAACAGCTTCGCCTTCATTGGCTGCTTTCTGGTCTCCATGCGCATCCTCCAATTCGAGTCTTCCCTAAGACACTTTAAACAATTCTTCAACATCTCTGAGTCATCGAAAATCGGGGTCGGCTTCTATAACGTGTTTTAGAAGACGGGTCGGAGATTTGTGGAGATTCCGACTACTTCTCACGGGTCGGTGTGGAAACCCGACTGGTTCATCGTCGAGTCCGAGGAGGGCCTCCGGCTGCGTAATAGCTGGAGGGATGATAAACCTAAGAATAAGAGATTGGCCCGTAACGAAGAGCTCGAGGAGATGATCGAGCTTTTGAAAGGATGGCTCGGGAAGGATCTGATGTCCCACGCGTCTATCCTTTCCGAGCAGAACTTGGGAGGGGCTGGGTTAGCCTACCGTAGGAAGTTCAACCTCCAATACAAACTTGGCAGAACCCGACCGACCGTATCATTATTATTGTTCATTTTTGTTCTTGTTGCGATTATATCCGACTGCTCTTGATCGATTTCTCTTCCCTGTTTTGCAGACACTTCAATCATGGTTAGTGTTAGGCTCGCCTTCCTCCAGTCAAAAGGCATCAAAAATACTCCCGAGCAGGAGGCGTCGGATGCGGCCAAGCTGCAGAAACTAAACGAGGCCATCTCCCAACAGGAGGCATTGCCTGAGGTCGGAACCCCGATCTTAGGAGTGGCGGGGGCCGTGAACAGGCCTGCAAACGTCCCGGTCGGAGGCACCCCGACTGGGGCCTCAGGGTCGGCGAACTGGCGTCGATCAAGCGCCATTCCAGGTGGCGTTGGTGGGTCGGGTCGTGATGAGTCCGACGTTGAGGAGGTTCCGAGCCTCCAACTTAACAAGAAGCGGTCGAACCAACCGACCGAACAAAGTGGTTCTGTTCGAGGCGGAAAAAAAGAGTAAGGTGGCGCCCAAAGGTAATCAGGTTACCACCAACGGGAGCGATACCGAGGACAGCAACGAGTTCGTCGACCGGCTGTAAACGCGTCGCCCGCCAATTCCTACTCTAATCCCGACCGGTGGCTGGTCGGAAGACCCAAAGGGGAGCTCGCCGGTCTCCCTATTTTTTGGCGATGTTAATGATAATCAGGTCTATTCGACCTGGCGTGCTGGGATCTTCCCAAATGATATGAGGGGGATGACTCGCTACTCGATCGATACGCTCGAGCGGATGTGCGCTCGGGCTGTGACCAGGGTAAGTTCTGATCCTCTTCTCTTTAATTAATTAAGATTTATTTCTAGTCGACATTCCTGATCGGGCTCTTTGTATATTGCAGAGCTTGAACTGCACTTTGGCTGGGTTGGCTCAAGGGGCGAGGATCTTACACGCTCGGAATGAGTTATACAAGCGGAAATATTCCGCTAAGAAAAAGGAACTGGCCGAGCTTCGAGATTCCTCCGACTTGAAGAAGCTGACAGAGGCCTACAAACGGTCGGCCGATGACCTCGAAGTGGAGAAGAAGAAGCTGACCACCGAGGTCGACCGTTTGAACAATGCAGTCAAGGCTCAGACCAGGAGAGTGTCCGAGCTCGAGCCCCATGTGGAGGCGTTGTAGCGAGCAGAGGTAAGGGAGTACCGTCGGGGCAAGAAGGCCGGTCGAGAAAAGACCGTGAAAGAGCTCGAGCGCGAATACATCCATCGAGCTCAAGAGTTGATTCTGGAGAAGCGGCTGAAGATTGAGAGTGGGCTGTGAAGGAGTTCTTCGAGGGGCCTATGTTCGAACAGGCGTGCCCTTACAAGGTCGAAAATGAAATCCGCGACGCCTTCGACATGTGCCTCGCCCAAATTCAGCACCAAGGTCTCTTGGCGCCGGACGCTGACCTGAGCCAGGTCGGGCCTGATCACCCCGATCCACGGAACCCGAGTCGCCCATTTATGGGTTCGTCGTCAAGAAATTTACCTCCCCTTCGGCCTGTTGCCGAGCCCTACGACGGCGATGATTGGTCGGTCGACATTGTATTCGTATTTCCGGCTGAGTCCAAGTACGCTGAGTCTGCTCAATCAGACGTGGATCCCAATCAAGCCAGGCCGACGATGGCGGCCAAATAGCCTCTGACTGGTCAGACAGACGCGGCGCAAGACTAAGACAGGCGCTACTCCAATCTTGTTTTTCTTTTGTAAGGTTTGGGGATCGGACAAGCCGACCCCGTTATTTGTAATCGGTGCTTTAACCCGATCGGGACCTATTTTGTAAGCGACAGGTCCCGCTATTTGACCCCCTATTAATGAAGTACTTTTCGTTTTGAATATGACGCTTTATCTTGTGAAGACAATGGGTTCGAGCTTTTTGCTTGAGTCCCCGGTCCTAGTCGAAGCTTAAAGCTTCTGACTTAGGAATTTTTAAACTGAGTGGGCTCGAGCTTTACAATCGAGTCTCCAGTCCTAGTCGAAGCTTGAAGCTTCTGACCTTTTAACTAGGTGGGCCCGAGCTTTATGCTCGAGTCCCCAGTCCTAGTCGATGTTTGAAGCTTCTGACTTAGGAATTTTTAAACTGAGTGGGCTCGAGCTTTACGCTCGAGTCCCCAGTCCTAGTCGAAGCTTGAATCTTCTAACCTTTTAACTGAGTGGGCTCAAGCTTTACGCTTGAGTCCCCAGTCCTAGTTGAAGCTTGAAGCTTCTGACCTTTTAACTGAGTGGGCTCGAGCTTTACGCTCGAGTCCTCAGTCCTAGTCGAAGCTTGAAGCTTCTGACTTAGGAAATTTTAAACTGGGTGGGCTCGAGCTTTACGCTCGAGTCCCCAGTCTCGGGGGTACTCCTCCTCCTCCCTCTTCGAGCATAATGGTACATCGAATGCTACGGTGACTCCAATCAACCTTGCGAAATAAAAAGCATAGAATGATGGCAAACATGAAATGCTTCATTGATCTAGTCAACTTACAAAAGGTGCCCTTGAAGGGAATTACATGGTCGGACCCCTGAGGGGTCGATCTAAGAATAATATAATTTTAAATTGAAAGCGTTCCATGGTCGAGGGAGCTCTTGAGGTTCGGAGCCGAGGGTTTCTAGTCGGTAGGTGTTGTTTTTGGCGATCCGCGCGATGCGGTATGGCCCGTCCCACTTCTCTTTGAGCTTCTTGAATTTCCTTGAGACTTCCACCTTTTTCAGAACCAAATCCCCTACCTGAAAACTTAGAGGTCGGACTCCCTTGTTATAGTTTCGAGCGACTGCGACTTTATATTGCTGCATGCGGCCAAGGGCTCGATGGCGTTTTTCTTCTATGAGGTCAAGTTCGAGTGCTCGGCCTTCATTGTTCTGGGCCAGTTGGAAATGGGAGACTCTCGGCTAGGATGAGGGCTTCCGACCCGTAAACCAAGGCAAACGAGGTCTCGCCCGTCACGGTTCGTGGGGTCGTTCTATAGGCCCATAGGACCTCGTTGAGCTCATCAGCCCATGCTTTTTTCTGCGTGTCGAGTCGAGCGCTGAGGCTTTGAATAATGGTGCGATTAGTCACCTCAGCCTGCCCGTTGGCTTGCGGATATGCGACCGTAGCAAAATGCTGGTCGATCCCATGGTCCATACACCATTCTTTCATGTTGTCTGCTCGAAATTAGGGCCCGTTATCATAGATTAAGATCCGGGGGACTCTGAACCGGCAAGCAATGTTTTTCCAGATGAAGTTCTTGATGACTTTTGTGGTCGTTTGTCAGACGGCTATTGCTTCGACCCATTTAGAGAAATATTCACAGGCCACAATGCAATATTCTACTTGCCTAATGGTTGAGGTTGGGAGTGGTCTAATGATGTCGATCCCCCATTGATCGAACGACCATGATACATCGACTGCCATCATTTCTTCCGCGTGCTTGTGCGAAAAGTTTCCCATCTTTTGGCACTTGACGCATCGCCTAGAGTGCCTTTCTGCGTCGTGTTCGATGGTCGGCCAAAAATACCCTGCTCTGGTGACTTTCCTTGCTAACGATCGGCCCCCGGCGTGGTTCCCGCAGCTTCCCGTGAGGTCTGCTTGTCAGTTGAATTTATAGCGTGGAATCCGACTTCGACCTGAAAACACTGAACACTGGGTTACTTGGCCGGAGGGGATTGTCTCCGGCGTAGCCCCTCCACTGAATTAAGTCAGTACTCAGAATAGGATATTCGATTAAGGAGAGAAACGGTCGGAGCAATTAACGAAAGCTTACCCACCGTAATGAATGCTGGGGTATATATAGTGTAAATGAACACGCACTAAGGACACATGTAACGACCCGAATAATTTAATTATATTATTAATTATTACGCGAATTCTTTCTTGCCTAATTTCTCGATCTATCCAATTGGATTAATTAATCTTGTGGAAAAGATTGATTTAACCTATCTCTTAAATGCCCTCGATTACTTAAATTACATAAATGCCCTTAAAAGCCTAAATGACCATTTTACCCCCCCCCCCCCCCCCCCCCCGAGATATTTTCATAAATATCTATCTCTCTCTCATTCTCCCATTTCACAAAAGGAGGAGGAAAGAAGAAAGAAGGAGAGAAAAGAGAGAAATCTTCCCGACGCCCTACCGAACCCGTTTCTCGCCCGATCGACGAGCCGTGAAAACCCGAACGATCCTCACTACCTTCTCTACCGGTAATCCTTTTACCCCATTTCATTTCGTTACCTCTTCGTTTCGATTTTAATGATTTATATATAGAATTTTATTATATTAGGAATTTCGTGTTTAGGAAGATTTACTCTACCATTTTACGTGATTCTTGTGTCTATATGTAGCTTATATGATATATATGATTATATATGAAAATTAGGATGTTTTATGGTGTAGATTAGGAGTTATATGAATTTATATTTTGATTTTCGCGTATGAGGTTCGCGATCTGCAGAGTCTGCTGCTCAGTAGATCCACACGGGCGAACGCACGGTCTTGAGCAAGACCGTGCAAGAGCCCGTGCGCTTCTCTTTTCTGCCTGCACGGGCTTGAGCCCGTGCACAGGCCCGTGCGCATGGCCGTTTGCACCTGCACGGTCTTGACACCGTGCTCAAGACCGTGCGGGAGGCCGTGCAACCCCTTTTGTGCTTGCACCGGCTTGCCAAGCCCGTGCGTAAGCCCGTGCGTTGGCCGGTGCAACATGCTTAGTGTATTTTCTAGCCTTTTCCTTTCTTACACTTCGGGAATTGGTCAACCCCCCTCATTTAAGTGTTGACTTTTCTCATACGACCTCCGAATATCAATCCGATTTCACCTATAGCTTCCTCGAGCCTTGGGATTTGATATTCTTCATAATTTACAATTTACCCGACCCTAATTGACCGTCATTTGACACCTTGCTCGTTTAGGGATTTATTCCATCTTTTCCGCTTCTTGTCCGTTTGACCCCGTTTTCGCGAGAGAGTTCCGTTATATTATTTTAAGCGTGTCTACGTGCCCTAATTGCGTTTAAGCATGCCTTTAATATTTATTATTTACGTTCTTTCATTATTTAACATTTCATTAATATTCTTTAATTGTCGTACCGTAATTTACATGTTTAATTGATTTACTTCCCATATTGCGTTTATTGCATGATTGGATTCTATGTGAATTGCCGTGCGTCATCTGTTGTCTTGTGTCTTGCTTTTATTATTGTCGGTCTTGTTTTCATCCTCTAGGCCCTGTGTATTACAGGTGGGTCCAACGAGGGAGAAACCTGACTACCGCTTGCTTTCTTACTGTCTTGTCGAGCCAGGTAAGGGTTTTAAATTGTTTTCAACTGGAGTAAGAACATAGTTTATTTAGGCTTCGAAATAACTTATTTCCCCGCCTTTTCTTATTGCTTTTTGTACTGTCTTTACTATTCCTTACGTGCTTAGTCAAACCGTTTTGATAGCAAACCAAAATGATTTGAAATGCTTTCAAATAGAGACAAGGAAACCCCTTTTGTTTTAAATGCGAACTTTGGTCCATCGACCTCGCAAATATAACCTTGTCTCGAATGGCCCTTTTGGCCATCCACATCCCGATTCCCCAATTACGAATGGCCCTTTTGGCCACTTAAACTATCATCATTTTCAAATGCGAGCACTGAACCGTGTATGACTTGGGGCCCGGAGTATTCAGGAGGTGAGCCTGGGGACGTGCGTCCAGGGCAGATCCCGATGGATATTCCAATCCGTATCTGCTTAGGTCAGCCAGGAGGTTGACTAACCTGAGTTAGTGCGAGGGGGGCGTTGTAGGCTACGCGCTTCCTAGAAAATTCTGTTAAGGGTGACGTTGTTAACACGCGTTTCCATAAATTCTGAGTGGTCCATGAACCTTGGAGATGGAGTACTTGCTTGCATGTTTTTCAATGGGGAGATATAAGGAGAGGGCCCGTTCTCGCCGGGACACATTATGGCATGATTTACTGCAATTATTGCTTGTCTAATTGTTTTATGGCTTCCGTGACAAGTCGAAGCACATTCCGGTTTTCTTCAGTAATCATATGTATTTCCCTATATATATATATAAAACCCGGAAATGTGACTCTGTAACGACCCGAATATTTTAATTATATTATTAATAATTACGCGAATTCTTTCTTTCCTAATTTCTCGATCTATCCAATTGGATTAATCAATCTTGTAGAAAAGATTGATTTAACCTATCTTTTAAATACCCTTAACTACTTAAATTACATAAATGCCCTTGAAAGCCTAAATGACCATTTTACCCCCCCGAGATATTTTCATAAATATCTATCTATCTCTTTCTCATTCTCTCATTTCACAAAAGGAAGAAAGAAAGAAGAAAGAAAGGAGAAAGAAGGAGAGGAAAGGAGAGAATCTTCCCGACGCCCTACCGAGCCCGTTTCTCGCCCGATCGAAAAGCCGTAAAAACCCGAACGATCCTCACTACATTTTCTACCGGTAATCCTTTTACCCCATTTCATTTCGTTCCCTCTTCGTTGCGATTTTATTGAGTTTTATATAGAATTTTATTATATTAGGATTTTCGTGTTTAGGAAGATTTAGTTGACCATTTTACGTGATTCTCGTGTCTAAATGTAGCTTATATGATATGTATGATTATATGTGAAAATTAGGATGGTTTATGGTATAAATTAGGAGAGATATGAATTTATATTTTGAATTCGTGTGAGAGGTTCGCGATGTGCTGAGTCTGCTGCTCAGTAGATCCACACGGGCGAACGCACGGTCTTGAGCGAGACCGTGCAGGAGCCCGTGCGCTTCACTTTTCTGCCTGCACGGGCTTGAGCCCGTGCACAGGCCCGTGCGCATGGCCGTTTGCACCTGCACGGTCTTGGCACCGTGCTCAAGACCGTGCGGGAGGCCGTGCAACCCCTTTTGTGCTTGCACCGGCTTGCCAAGCCCGTGCGTAAGCCCGTGCGTTGGCCGGTGCAACATACTTAGTGTATTTTCTAGCCTTTTCCTTTCTTACACTTCGGGAATTGGTCAACCCCACTCATTTAAATGTTGACTTTTCTCATACGACCTCCGAATATCAATCCGATTTCACCTATAGCTTCCTCGAGCCTTGGGATTTGATATTCTTCATAATTTACAATTTACCCGACCCTAATTGACCGTCAATTGACACCTTTGCTTGTTTAGGGATCTTATCCCATCTTTCCCGTTTCTTGTCCGATTAACCCCGTATTCGCGAGAGAACGTCCTTATATTATTTAAGCATGTCTACGTACCCTAATTGCGTTTAAGCATGCCTTTAATATTTATTATTTACGTTCTTTCGTTATTTAACATTTCATTAATATTCTTTAATTGTCGTACCGTAATTTACATGTTTAATTGATTTACTTCCCATATTTCGTTTATTGCATGATTAGATTCTATTTGAATTGCCGTGCGTCATCTGTTGTCTTGTGTCTTGCTTTTAGTATTGTCGGTCTTGTTTTCATCCTCTAGGCCCTGTGTATTACAGGTGGGTCCAACGAGGGAGATACCTGACTACCGCTTGCTTTCATACTGTCTTGTCGAGCCAGGTAAGGGTTTTAAATTGTTTTCAACTGGAGTAAGAACATAGTTTATTTAGGCTTCGAAATAACTTATTTCCCCGCCTTTTCTTATTGCTTTTTGTACTGTCTTTACTATTCCTTACGTGCTTAGTCAAATCGTTTTGATAGCCAACCAAAATGATTTGAAATGCTTTCAAATAGAGACAAGGAAACCCCTTTTGTTTTAAATGCGAACTTTGGTCCATCGACCTCGCAAATATAACCTTGTCTCGAATGGCCCTTTTGGCCTTCCACATCCCGATTCCCCAATTACGAATGGCCCTTTTGGCCACTTAAACTATCATCGTTTTCAAATGCGAGCACTGAACCGTGTATGACTTGGGGCCCGGAGTATGCAGGAGGTGAGCCTGGGGACGTGCGTCCAGGGCAAATCCCGATGGATACTCCAATCCGTATCTGCTTAGGTCAGCCAGGAGGTTGACTAACCTGAGTTAGTGCGAGGGTGGCGTTGTAGGCTACGCGCTTCCTAGAAAATTCTGTTAATAGTGACGTTGTTAACACGCGTTTCCATAAATTCTGCGTGGTCCATGAACCTTGGTGATGGAGTACTTGCTTGCATGTTTTTCAATTGGGAGTTATAAGGAGAGGGCCCGTTCTCGCCGGGACACATTATTGCATGATTTATTGCATTACTTGCTTGTCTAAGTGTTTACGGCTTTAGTTACGAGTCGAAGCACATTCGGTTTTCTTCCTTTAGTATACGTATTTCCCTATAAATATATATACAAAACCCGGAAGCGTGGCTCGAACTTGCCAACTGAAGTCTCCTTTATTATTCAATTAATTAGTTGAATTATGAGCCGTATTTAATTATTGTTTTTAACGTACTCATAGCATGCCTTTCGAACCGTAACGGCCTCGTAACTCAACTAACACCCTTTCAATTTATCGGCTTGATATTACGTGTAAATGTTTTGAAAGATCCGGTTCGTCAACTATTTGCATTTTCAAATAAGCCGATCCTGAGTGTTGCCTTGCGTTATTTTATAACTTATATTTCATTATTTATATTCTTTCTCAAAACGGGCAACACCCACCACTTTTAGTTTTAAAAGATAAATGACGAACAGTGATCAAACCCCCTTACTGAGTATCCTTTATACTCACCCCCTGCTATTTTTGGTTCTTGCTTCAGGTAGACAGGTGGCGACGTCACCTATCTTGTCAGTCGGCATCAGCAGGTCTAGATAGGCTCAGTCTTTCTGGTTTGTCTTGTCAGTGGTCCCAACAACTGTCGAGTCCTGTTTACTGTCTTTATTTGCTTTCGAACCTTTTTCTGCTTTATTTAATTCATGTATCTTATGTGCCCCTGATGTGGGATAGTTGACGATATCTAGGATTGTATAGGATAGACTAGTTGAGCTATGGATGGCATTACGTGTTGTTATTTTATTGTATTCTGATTTATAAATGTTTCTTGATATTATGATAGCCTTGTAGGCTTTTATAAAATTTGATTGCTTGCATTAATCGCTTCCGCATTCCTCTGTTTATTGTGGTTGTTGTTGGGATGTCGTTGATGTTGCCGGTAGTGTTTGCATGAGTGCCGTTCGCCGGAGTGGGTTTTTGAGTTGAGGTCCCTCGCTGAAGCTCGGGAATCCGTTTTGGTGCGGATGTGGCGGTCCTTCTTCAGGGGTCGCTACAGTCAGTGGTATCAGAGCCTAGGTTCCCAAAAGGAACCGAAGCTTTGTAATCGCGTTGTGTCTTGTCTCTTGTGTCTGCCCGTTTCGTGTCAATGAGACTTAGAGTTTCCAGTCACAGGTGCTTGAGAACTCCTTAGTATTGAAATTGTGATTGATCTTCTTTTGGAATGGCCAAACAACCGTTTGATCTCTTACAATTGTAGTACTGAGTTGGGATTGAATGCAGGTGGATGTGGAACTCGAGGTAGCGTCTGTCTTGTCTTGTCGTCTTGTCGTGTCCTGCTTGGGTTTTGTCGTGTCTAGGTCGTACGGCTATAGGATCGAGTCTTGCTTGTTCTATGAATGTTTCGTGCTTAAATTGTCTACATGCTGTTTGATCATATATGTATGCTTTAATTGAATTTTATATGCCTTACGTGATCATTCCCTTGACCGAACATGCATCATTTTCCTATTTGTTGTTCACAGGTGCAAAATGCCTCGCTGAAGACCCCCTACTGCTCCGACACCCCCGAACCCAATGACGGAAGAATGGGTATCGATTATCCGACAGATCGCCGTGCAAGTATGTCAAGGGATACAACAACAACCACAACAGGACGTACCTGCTGGACAGAATGTGGGCCAAACCTTGGATAGGTTTCTCTTCTATCGTCCACCCTGCTTCGAGGGCGAACCAGATGATTTTAAGGCCGAGGCCTGGATATCCGACGTGGAGCAGATCTTTCGAGTACTTCAGTGTGGTGACCCCGAGAGGGTCGAGTATGCTACCTTCCTCATGAGAGGACCCGCTCGAGATTGGTGGAACTTCACAGAACGGAGATGGATCGCCGAGGGAGTCCCCCACACTTGGTCACGATTCGTATCTGACTTCCGAATGAAGTATGTGCCGGAAGTGGTACGTGACAGCCGAGAGAGAGAATTCATGTATCTCAACCAAGGAGCATCTACCGTAGCCCAGTATGAAGCACAGTTCAACCGTCTCATCACTTATGCTCCTCACTATGCCGCGGACGAACGAAAGAGAGCACGAAAGTTTATCGAGGGACTTCAGCCGGAGATCCGAAGAGCATTGATGGCACTTGACATCCGTCTTTACCCCGATGCAGTTACTCGAGCTATGAGAGTGGAGTCCGAACTCCAAATAATGAACCAGAGTGCCCCTGCTTTTATAGGATCCTCTTCCAACGAGATAACAAGGAGAGAGCTAGCCGGACCGAGTACCTATCGGACAAAGAGACCACACTATGAGGTGCCGGAACCTACAGAACCTGAAGTGAACGAGGACCCCATTCCCTGTGAGCACTGTGGGAAGACGAATCACAGGACGACAAAGTGTAGGAAACAATTGGGACGTTGTTTTTCTTGTGGAAGCACCAAGCACCACATTCGAGACTGTCCCAACAGAGAGAACCCTGGGGGAAGAAGAAGTAGTTACCGATCTCGACATGCTCGTACAGGTACATTGCATTATCATAGCATTCATTCATAGTGTTTTGCTTTGAATGGTAATTGCTTTAAATATGTGCTAAGTGTTTTATATGACTTACGTGCTTTAACTACTTCAAAAAAAAAAAAAAAAAAAAATTTCACACTTGCACTGATTGGCTGATTAGATGCTAAGATTTATGTGAACTCTGTGTGGATAGCGTGGAATTCGATAACTTCGTTATACGCTATTAGAGAGTGCTAAGGACAAGGAGTTCTTGGCCGACTAGGATCGATTCTGTTGCGAGTACGTTATACGATTCTGGATAGCACCGACGTTGACAAATCGAGTCTGAAGGAGTATACTTCTGAAAGTATGTCTGATGATGAATCAACTAGTGAAGAGGATAATGAATTATCTGACGATGAGGATTATATGGGAGACGAGTCGACATCAGCTTCCGATAATGACGACCCTGATGTTTCGTATGAAGTCGAGCGAAGAAATGATGAAAATGATGGTTTAATGGAAAGCGGAGAGGAGAAATCATCCAATACCATTGAAGGTGAGAAAACACTTTGTAGGAAGAATAAGAAAGAGTGTGATCTTGAAGAAACAGATTGTGAGAAGGACGAGGAGTACAATGAGAGAAATGATGATTCCGTTACTTCCTGTAAAAAGAACTCTAATCAAGAAACAGGAGAAGGATGTGACAATTGTCATTGAGGATACGAAGAGTACAAGAATCAGTCGGAAGGAAGAAATAGATAATGACAGTGATGAGGACCTCACATTGGGAGTTTTCTTCGTCGTTAGCCCTGTTTAGGGTTTTTGTAATGCCGTCTTTCGCATGACTTTGAATTTTATTTGGAATGTTAATTGCATTTAAATATTTTGTTATGTCTGATGTTTTATAATGTGGTTTAATTGCTCCTAAATGTACGTTTTAATTCGCGTTATTAGAACTCTTAGATTATGCTCCTCTTAACTAACCCCGAAGTCCGGAGGAGAATCTGAGGACAGATTCTTTTGATGAGGGGAGTATTGTAACGACCCGAATATTTTAATTATATTATTAATAATTACGCGAATTCTTTCTTTCCTAATTTCTCGATCTATCCAATTGGATTAATCAATCTTGTGGAAAAGATTGATTTAACCTATCTTTTAAATACCCTTAACTACTTAAATTACATAAATGCCCTTGAAAGCCTAAATGACCATTTTACCCCCCCGAGATATTTTCATAAATATCTATCTATCTCTCTCTCATTCTCTCATTTCACAAAAGGAAGAAAGAAAGAAGAAAGAAAGGAGAAAGAAGGAGAGGAAAGAAGAGAATCTTCCCGACGCCCTACCGAGCCCGTTTCTCGCCCGATCGACAAGCCGTAAAAACCCGAACGATCCTCACTACATTTTCTACCGGTAATCCTTTTACCCCATTTCATTTTGTTCCCTCTTCGTTGCGATTTTATTGAGTTTTATATAGAATTTTATTATATTAGGATTTTCGTGTTTAGGAAGATTTAGTTGACCATTTTACGTGATTCTCGTGTCTAAATGTAGCTTATATGATATGTATGATTATATGTGAAAATTAGGATGTTTTATGGTATAAATTAGAAGAGATATGAATTTATATTTTGAATTCGCGTGAGAGGTTCGCGATCTGCTGAGTCTGCTGCTCAGTAGATCCACACGGGCGAACGCACGGTCTTGAGCAAGACCGTGCAGGAGCCCGTGCGCTTCACTTTTCTGCCTGCACGGGCTTGAGCCCGTGCACAGGCCCGTGCGCATGGCCGTTTGCACCTGCACGGTCTTGGCACCGTGCTCAAGACCGTGCGGGAGGCCGTGCAACCCCTTTTGTGCTTGCACCGGCTTGCCAAGCCCGTGCGTAAGCCAGTGCGTTGGCCGGTGCAACATACTTAGTGTATTTTCTAGCCTTTTCCTTTCTTACACTTCGGGAATTGGTCAACCCCACTCATTTAAATGTTGACTTTTCTCATACGACCTCCGAATATCAATCCGATTTCACCTATAGCTTCCTCGAGCCTTGGGATTTGATATTCTTCATAATTTACAATTTACCCGACCCTAATTGACCGTCAATTGACACCTTTGCTTGTTTAGGGATCTTATCCCATCTTTCCCGTTTCTTGTCCGATTAACCCCGTATTCGCGAGAGAACGTCCTTATATTATTTAAGCATGTCTACGTACCCTAATTGCGTTTAAGCATGCCTTTAATATTTATTATTTACGTTCTTTCGTTATTTAACATTTCATTAATATTCTTTAATTGTCGTACCGTAATTTACATGTTTAATTGATTTACTTTCCATATTTCGTTTATTGCATGATTGGATTCTATTTGAATTGCCGTGCGTCATCTGTTGTCTTGTGTCTTGCTTTTAGTATTGTCGGTCTTGTTTTCATCCTCTAGGCCCTGTGTATTACAGGTGGGTCCAACGAGGGAGAAACCTGACTACCGCTTGCTTTCATACTGTCTTGTCGAGCCAGGTAAGGGTTTTAAATTGTTTTCAACTGGAGTAAGAACATAGTTTATTTAGGCTTCGAAATAACTTATTTCCCCGCCTTTTCTTATTGCTTTTTGTACTGTCTTTACTATTCCTTACGTGCTTAGTCAAACAGTTTTGATAGCCAACCAAAATGATTTGAAATGCTTTCAAATAGAGACAAGGAAACCCCTTTTGTTTTAAATGCGAACTTTGGTCCATCGACCTCGCAAATATAACCTTGTCTCGAATGGCCCTTTTGGCCTTCCACATCCCGATTCCCCAATTACGAATGGCCCTTTTGGCCACTTAAACTATCATCGTTTTCGAATGCGAGCACTGAACCGTGTATGACTTGGGGCCCGGAGTATGCAGGAGGTGAGCCTGGGGACGTGCGTCCAGGGCAAATCCCGATGGATACTCCAATCCGTATCTGCTTAGGTCAGCCAGGAGGTTGACTAACCTGAGTTAGTGCGAGGGTGGCGTTGTAGGCTACGCGCTTCCTAGAAAATTCTGTTAAGGGTGACGTTGTTAACACGCGTTTCCTTAAATTCTGCGTGGTCCATGAACCTTGGTGATGGAGTACTTGCTTGCATGTTTTTCAATTGGGAGTTATAAGGAGAGGGCCCGTTCTCGCCGGGACACATTATTGCATGATTTATTGCATTACTTGCTTGTCTAAGTGTTTACGGCTTTAGTTACGAGTCGAAGCACATTCCGGTTTTCTTCCTTTAGTATACGTATTTCCCTATAAATATATATACAAAACCCGGAAGCGTGGCTCGAACTTGCCAACTGAAGTCTCCTTTATTATTCAATTAATTAGTTGAATTATGAGCCGTATTTAATTATTGTTTTTAACGTACTCATAGCATGCCTTTCGAACCGTAACGGCCTCGTAACTCAACTAACACCCTTTCAATTTATCGGCTTGATATTACGTGTAAATGTTTTGAAAGATCCGGTTCGTCAACTATTTGCATTTTCAAATAAGCCGATCCTGAGTGTTGCCTTGCGTTATTTTATAACTTATATTTCATTATTTATATTCTTTCTCAAAACGGGCAACACCCACCACTTTTAGTTTTAAAAGATAAATGACGAACAGTGATCAAACCCCCTTACTGAGTATCCTTTATACTCACCCCCTGCTATTTTTGGTTCTTGCTTCAGGTAGACAGGTGGCGACGTCACCTATCTTGTCAGTCGGCATCAGCAGGTCTAGATAGGCTCAGTCTTTCTGGTTTGTCTTGTCAGTGGTCCCAACAACCGTCGAGTCCTGTTTACTGTCTTTATTTGCTTTCGAACCTTTTTCTACTTTATTTAATTCATGTATCTTATGTGCCCCTGATGTGGGATAGTTGACGATATCTAGGATTGTATAGGATAGACTAGTTGAGCCATGGATGGCATTACGTGTTGTTATTTTATTGTATTCTGATTTATAAATGTTTCTTGATATTATGATAGCCTTGTAGGCTTTTATAAAATTTGATTGCTTGCATTAATCGCTTCCGCATTCCTCTGTTTATTGTGGTTGTTGTTGGGATGTCGTTGCTGTTGCCGGTAGTGTTTGCATGAGTGCCGTTCGCCGGAGTGGGTTTTTGAGTTGAGGCCCCTCGCTGAAGCTCGGGAATCCGTTTCGGTGCGGATGTGGCGGTCCTTCTTCAGGGGTCGCTACAGACTCGTACTTGCTACCCTAAGCCTTCTTTATTACTCAACTAATATTCTTTCAATCGGCTTGATATTACGTGCAAATATTTTGAAAGATCCGGTTCGTCAACCATTTGTATTTTCAAATAAGCCGAACCCGAGTGTTGCTTTGTGTCATTTTACAACTTATATTTCGTATTTATTTTCTTTCTCAAAACGGGCAACACTCACCACTTTTGGTTTTAAAAGATAAATGACTAACTGTGATCAAAACCCCTTACTGAGTATCCTTTATACTCACCCCTGCTATTTTGGTTCTTGCTTCAGGTAGACAGGTGGCGACGTCACCTATCTTGTCAATCGGCATCAGCAGGTCTAGATAGGCTCAGTCTTTCTGGTTTGTCTTGTCAGTGGTCCCAACAACCGTCGAGTCCTGTTTATTGTCTTTATTTGCTTTCGAACCTTTTACTGCTTTATTTAATTCATGTATTTTTAAGTGCCCCTGCTGTGGGATAGTTGACGATATCTAGGATTGTGTAGGATAGACTAATTGAGCCATGGATGGCACTATCTGCTTATGAACAGGTGTTGTTATTTTATTGTATCTTGATTATAAATGTTTAATTGTTATTACGTTAGCCTCGTAGGCTTTTATGAAATTTATATGTTTACCTTAATCGCTTCCGCATTTCTCTGCTCTTTTCTAGTTGTTGTTGGGATGGTTGTCGCTGTTGCCGATGGTTATTGCTTGAGTGCCGTTCGCCGGAGTGGGTTTTTGAGTTGAGGCCCCTCGCTGAAGCTCGGGAATCCATTTCGGTGCGGATGTGGCGGTCCTTCTTCAGGGGGCGCTACAACACATACTGGAGGTGCGCATTTAATACACCGACCAGCGGATATTTAATGCCCGACTGCAGAATAGCAGAGTATCTGCGACATCTCCTGATATAAGGGATTTGGTGTCAGGGATGTTTGGTCTGAGGTACGCGTGTCAGGATACCGCATTTAATGCACTATCGTTCAGCAGCCGTACTCCAGGGTTGGAGGTCGGATCGGGCTCGACCTTTAGAAGATGCCCCCGATCTTCCATCCTCCAAGGTAAGATATGATCGTGGTCGAAGCCGACCTCGATCTCTGGTAATTTCGTGGGGGTGGATCATCTAGTCTTAGTCGCGGTCGGACTTCCATTCGACCGCTGTCTAGTCAACGGGGATCCACGCGCCTTAATGGACCAACGACATCGCGACACGTGGACCTGAATTGCCCACCATCAAATTAATAAGCTGGAGGACTCATATATATGTTAATTAAGCAGTAATTAAGCACTTAAAAATAGAGAAATTAATCTTACTTAATTTCTAGCTCGTTACCGCAGACAGTACGTACTTTTTATCCTTTGATTATTTTTTTGATTCATAAATTTTGTAATAAATTTATACTGAAAAGACTAGCTAGTTCGTCTTTTTTATCTTTTTTTTTTTCTCTGAAAATGAAAGAATTTAGGGTTTAATTGGGCAATTAATTAATAATTAATATTTTAGCTAGGTTGGTGTAGCTTGCTTAATTACGATCGAGTGATCCGAGAGAAGGAGGTAGCTAGCGGTCACATGATGGCCTGGCCTGGGTGCATAATTAACCTTAATTTGACTGCGAAGAAACCAAAGCCCCATGAAATCAAATCAAATCAAAGAAACTAAGCATCATCCCATGCATTATTATCCTTACTGCGGGGAACAGTACTGCCAATGACAGTTAAAATAAACAAGTGCAGTTTTAACGTAGTAATCCACGTACTCTTGCCGGCCGGATAAACACTCTTTAGATATATCAATGCATGTGTGCATGTTTTGCACTAATTCCCAGAAACCTAGCTAGATAGCTTCATGTGTCTCATCAGTCATCACACCCGCCCCTCAGCTCGTGTTTTTCTAGCTCTTAATAACTTGATTGAAAATTGCAAATTGTACCTGCAGCTTGTTTAATTATTGTTTCTTTATTATATTGCAAGAGGAATAAATAACCCTTGATTATTTATAATTAACTACAGCTGCCCCGGGCCGGCCCTTTCCAAATTAGAGGTTTGTGTGTACGTATTAATTGAAACTAGTTTTACATGCCAAACAACATATTGCATGCTAATTAGCATTAATATTTTGAAATGAATTTTGGAGGATAGGAATGAGAGATCGAGTTGTAACAAAAACTTGACTAGAAAAGCATTATTAGTTAAATTAAGGCATGCAATAAATTAGATTGATATGTGTGCTGAACTAGGGTGGGTCACGTGGATACATGTGTGGGAAATCTATCTGATGGAAATGCCATATGCACACGTGCAGACATGTGTGTGTGAGTGCGTGTAAGTTATTGTGTTTATTTGGAGTACAGGAGACGAAGTGATGATCGAGCTAGGGACTGATGAGGGCATGTGCATGCCTCTAAGTATATTTAACATATATATACACAGATGTGTAGTCTGTAGAGGAGCCACTTGTCTCTAATTATTACCTCCATCGAGTAAGCTACTTCCACAAATCAGAAATTTTATGCATGTCTATAGTTAATTAAATTAAACATTTTTGATCGATATATAATTAGTAGTACTGGCCGGAGAGTGGAGATCATAATTAATTAGTACAATTAGCAGGAGACATAAACTGCATGCAGTACATACTAATTTTAAGGGAAGGGCCGCGGGGTTAATTAATCGACGACTGCATGTCCTTTAAAAGCATGCATGCATGCCGCAGGATTATTAGTTAATGACTTAATTTGAAGAATCTGATGATCGATATATATATATGCACATCAGTACTTTCTTAGTTTAAGTACAAGTTGCGGTTATTAATTTATTTCTAATTTATAACTATTATATTAATTATATATAGGACGTACACTGCAGTGTTTCTTTCTCAGGCAAAAACAAACAATTTATTTTTTTGAAGATCTAGCTACTAGCTAGTAGTCAAACGTTAACTCACTTTATTTTTGACTGGCCGCCTGCAGGCTAGCTGCATACCATATGTGTTTCCTTGATCCATTCTAGCTAGCTATTCCTCCTCCCTTTAATTTTTTTAAAAAAATTAAAAAATTAGGTTACTACAACTTACATAGTACTAAGTGTTAGTTTATGCTGATCTAGTTTTGGAACTCACACTTAGAATATAGAATATATATTGTAGGAGAATAGTTTATTACAGGTTTGAACTTTGAAGGTGTACGTTTTATATATAATATGATGACGCGCGCGGGAGTAGCTAGAATAATTAAGGAATTTAAAAACAGAGTATATAACTTCCCGACTGATATGATCAAGAATATAATGTGAGCATTTTAAAATAAATATTATTATGCTACTTTAGGTATTTATAATATTTAATTATGTTTTGGCGTTTTGTAAGTTATTATTGAATGTGTATATATGTCGTAATGTAATTCATTAAAAAACAATAACATATATTATTAACACTAATTCCACTTAAAAAGTATTTTAGTGGATTAATGACTGTACGTACAGGATACCACGCCCAAATTAGAGAATTAAAATTGTAGTCGGAATTTTGCCGTACTCAAGAAAATTAGATTGCACTGGCCTATTAGATGGGAAGTACTTCTGACTCATTTCTTTAAACTCAAAATTAATTAATGGATAAAATTAAACTGATCAAATTATTTTCAGACAGCATATATAATATAAAGAGGGGAAAAAGAGGTACTTGGTGTAAAAAATTGCAGTTAACTGTCGCAAGAACATGCATATATGTACTTTCAATTAAAAATAAGGTTTTTGGTGGAGTTAATTCTAATTAAATGTCGAATTGAAATCAAGAGATGAACTAGCTAGTAGCCATTTAAATAAGTGGTATGTTAGCTGGTATATATATCAAATTAATTAGTTAATATCGCGCGATTGTAATCACAAATATTAGTGGTTTTCCAATTAACCATCTCTTTTCTTTTTGAAAGTTGTTTTTTCTTTAAAGTAAAAAGGAAGGTAGCAATGAAGGTTTACACAAATTGAGTTAGTGATTAAAAGAGCATTATTAGCGAAGAAAGGGATAGGTGTCCAAATATTAATGAGCTAGGAAAATAGAAATTAGAAAAATATATAGATGCATGGTGTACCCCGTTCTGTTACGAGCAGAGCTGTCTTGCATGTGAACCCCCCCTTAATTAATCCCATACATCCCCTCTTCCATTCCACCATATATGTGCAATTATTTCATATCCAAAAAATATTAAAGATGTGATTTTTAATATACATAATAGGGATATATAATTACACTTACACCCCTCAATTTAAGGGTAAATATAGTAAGACTCTATATTATACTATTGAAAGTTATAGATAAATCCTCTATAACTACATTTTCCCTAAGTTAAGGAAGTATAAATATAATTATCTCTATATAATACTCGACAATTATCACTTTATAAGCTAATTTTTCTGGATGGGTTGAGCCAAGTACAAGTTCTATAGTCGGCCAAGCACGTATAATTTAATAATTTCTACATACATTCATTCAGTTGATATAATGATCATCATACATCATACATAATCCATTTGCATACACTATACACACAAAAAAAACCCAACTGGCTTTTTTGATTCATTATTCTTGAATAGAGTCGAACTTTGTACGTCACGACAAAACTCTTCTAGGATTAATTCAGCCTGATTTTCTTCGTCTTTAGTCTTTACCACCCCCCAACCCAGGCCACCACCCACCAACCCACCTCTTATCCTCAATATCAAGAGTCGAGGTTGTAGAAGAAATTAAAAATTAAAACCTCCTATTTCATACTATATATACACCTACAAAGACACAGAGTCTCAAAATATTAATTCTTTGAAAACTATACAATGAATATTAATAATTATCAGTTTGCAAATGAAGAATGCAGTAGTGGTTGCGAGTCCGGGTGGACTCTATACTTAGATCACTCTTCCATTTCACAATATAATCAACAAAATGATTATCTTGATGATGGAAGGAAAAAAAATGCAGGAGCTTTTACTGAAGCTAAAAGATTAAAGCAGGAAACAGATCAAGAAGATGATGATGACGATGAAGATTTGTCTATGGTTTCTGATGCTTCATCTGGGCCTCCACATTTGCATGAAGAAGAAGGCTATGGCGGAAATCATCATGACCACGTTAATGGACTAATTCTCCATGACGAAGATCGTTCGTCTAGAAATAGTTTAAACAGGAAAAAGAAGAGAGAAAATAATAATCGACGTAGAAACAGTACTCAAGATCAGTCCTCTTTGCTCGATGACACTGCTAGCTCTCCGTTTCTCGATTTCTCCAATGTGAGTTAATTAATTTCATGTTATTATTATTTTTTAAATGTTTTTATTGTCTTAATTAGTTAATATTAATGAAATTGTTATTTTTGTTTTTTTTTCTTTTTCCAGACAAGTTTCTCTGTAACGAAGAACCAGCCTTCAGTGGAGAATGTGTTGGAATATTCACAAGGCTACTCCACGACTCAGTTTGAAGTATGTTAATTAAATTGCTATTTAATTTCTTCATGTTCTTATATTGAATTAACTTTTTTTGAAAATGCGATTCTTTTCTGGATACATTTTTTCTGATTTCCAGCGATTTTAACTTGCTCATGAATCGTACAGGTGAGACCTCCATATCAGGAGCAATATGACTTCTTCCAGTCAGAAAATCAACTGCAGCAAAACCAGTTGAGTATTTCGCTTAGTTTTATGGATGTTTGAAATTAATAATCATTAATATTTTTTGTACTTATCAATTTTTCTTGTCTGAATTTTCAAGCAGGTGGTTTGAAGGAAAAATGTGGTGATATATGCAGTGAATAGACGACTTTCATGAGCTCCTAGCTATGTTTATTTTGCTGCTTTAATGATGTCCAAAGAAAAAGATGGACAGGAGATTTTCCAAAAGGCATAAAGGGGAAAAATTGAATCTTGGAAAGGGATTTTAATTTATTTTCCCTGTCTTCTTTTCCTTCTAGCTAATATCTTCTTTTGTAGCTGTGAATGCAGTGGGAAACAGCTAGAGAAAAAAAAAAAAAAAAAGCTAGCTTGAATTCTAATTTTATGTAAAGATTCAAGATATCTTGTCCGGCCAGTAATATAATAATAATTATGGGAACAACTTATTAGCTATTAAATTTGTTTTTTCTGGCCTGAGAAATTTTTATTGACATGCTATGCTCCCTTTTGTTTGAACATAGAGATCACCTCCAATAATTTGTCCATCTTAAGTGTATTTCAAGGAATTTAAAACAAGGATTCTGTTCAAAGGGTACCAATAATAGTTGTCAGAAAACCAAGATTTTAGTATTAGGTACCAATAATTGTCAGAAAAACTAAGTTATATATATATTAAGTGGGCCATTAATAATTGACCATAGCAAGTACTGCAAATCTTTTGGCATTCTTTACATTAATTTCCTTTCTTAATTTAAATGTCATCATTTGCATAGTCTTATTCATTCAATCAATCAAACTAATCCAATTGAAAGTCGCCTCAACATGTTTTTTTTTTTAAAAAACACACGCACACAATTCGACCATTTTCATTGCAAGATTCGAACCCCAGATCTTCATACTGGGAATAATATCTAGTGGCTATTGGGCCAAACCCTAATGTTCGCCCCAACATGGTTGAAAAGCCAATATATAATGTCAACATATAATATAAAATACGTATATTTATATGTCAAAATACATACATATATATATACACCCATCGATACTAGATTGAAATGATCACTGCCCCCGTATGGATTACTAAAAATTTAAAATCTCTTGCTGATAAGATGATATATCATTTTCAATAAATTGCATGAAGGGGGTGTTACGTTCTTGTCGATGAACCGACAAAGTTAGGTAAACATTACAATATTATTCTTGTGATCTCAATTATTATATTTTTCCTCCAAGCAATGCAGAATAGTAGATAGGGGGTCATATATAAATAATGTAAATTTTAGTATAACTTTTTCTTTGTTTAATTTAAAAATAAAAAAGATATATGTTGTCAACTCCTAATTAAATGGGATAGCAAAATATTGATAAAAAGGCATAGTTATAATGTGGACAAGGCCTAATTATTGTCTGTGACTGTTAGTGTTGGTGTAGATATATGTCAACGAGACAAGGCGGCCACCAAACAGTTGTTTAAACTTTAGATAACAAAGTGAAATTGATAATGTAGGATATATATATATATATAGATGCATGGATGAATTGAAATTATAAATCAATAATTGTGAGAAAAAAGTATTACAGTAATCCAATTCCTATTCCTATTCCTATTCCGAGGTGATGGGCATGCAGTCAGAAGAAGATCTGCCAAAACATATGTTGGAATATTTCATATACATCTTTATGACTCTTTTTCAAAGTGCAGAGATCCTGCCTCTCATCTTCCCTACCCAATACAAACACAAGATGCATGTTTATTTTAATCTGCAGCTTTATTTTGGAACTATTCTCCGCCTCAATTATGCAATTATTTCATTTCACGAATAATTGTGTTATATATGTGTACTGTGACAATTTTCATTGAAATTAAGAAATTTGCATGTATGGGCTCAATTCAATTATTGGTCTTTCATTTGGTAATTGATTAACTAGCTAGTAACTGGATCGGGGCCGGCCGGGTAGTCCAGTGGTAGGTTTTACCTAGCCTAGACAAATGGAATTTTCTTTATTTTATTGTATGTTTTTGGTGCAGTACAATCTCTTGTCAAAATGTACAAATTTGTACTCCTTTTTAGAACAATTAGGCTAATCTGACAGCCACCGTCAGATTAAAGCCATACAGCCCCATTTTTACAAAAAAAAAAATTAAGAAAAGTTGGACCCACTAATTAAACAATTAAGATTAATTAAAATTAAAGTTAATACTATATACTTTTAAATAATATTTGTTTTGACCCATAATTTAATCCAAAATTTTCTTAATAGTTCTTTTAGATTCTAATTCTATGATTTTGTACAGTATTATTAGATAAGTATGTTACAAAAAAAAAATTTTAACCCTAAATCCATAAAATCCTAAATCTTAAACCCTAAATCCTAAGTACATTATTCTATTAAACAAATGAAAGAATAAGTATGAGTAATACTATAAGCCAAAATCTAAAATATGGTTAAACAATATAATAATAATATTGACTAAATAGTTAAAAAGAAAAAAATATTTATGAATTACGATAATAAAACATTTAGTTCTTTATGTGCACAAAATCTATCGTCTTGAGTGTCATTGGTAGGGAGAGCTTTATATCTAAGTGGTCCGACCAGATTCGACTCATATAAATGGACTTAATAACTAACCAAGAAAAAACTATTTTAAATTTAAAAAAAAACAAAAAAAAATGTTACGGAACGATGAAGTTTGAATTTAAAAGGAGTATTAAGAAGGAGTTAGATTTAATTATGAATCAAAACAAAATTACATAAAAGTATATATCATTAATTTTAATTTTAATTTATCCAAACATCTAATTGGTGGGGCCAATTCCATTTACCTCATTCCGCTGTGTTTTTTGTTACAAAATGAGCTGTAAGATATAAAATCTTACAGCGACTGTTATATTTATATTTTTCCTTTTTAGAATATAGGCCATGTTCATGCAACCAGATTTGACGGTCATCAATTTTCAATAATTAGATAAATTAATGTAAATTTTTTATATACATATGTAACATATTTCAATTTCTTTAATGACACAAAAGAAATATATTGTTTACTACGTACATTAATTCCTCACTGTTTCAAATGGACTTGAATATATAGACAAGGTGTGTACACAAGTGTTTTTTTTTTTTTTTTTTTTAAAAAAAGAGATGAAATAGATATGTTCGAGAGCTTTCCGGTGAGACACTGTAACATAATTATGGATTTTTTTTTATTCTCACATCAATTTTTAAAGATATTAATTTATTAAAATTATCCAATTTTAAACCATGAGTGAATCATAACTAGGTGGAAATGTTTAAAATTGGAAAATTTTGATAAAGTTATTTTTTCAATTAATTTGGGATTCTTGACTAAGGTAATGATGAGAAAATCCAATGGTTGTGACTTGTGATGGTGTATTATGGAAAAACAACACTTAGATAGGAATAATGTGCGTAAGTGATGAACTTTAAAGGATCCCGTTTACAATTTTACCCAATTTTAATTTCTCAACTTGGAAACGCAGGGCAAGTTTGTCAATTTACAGTCGAAAAGAGATAGAATAGATGAGAAATCGGATGAAATTGGCTATCAATCTGAAGCAAATAAAAGTTTAAGATAATGAATTTTTGTTAGTTAGGGTGCTTGAGCTTAACTCACCCACAAAAACTAGCTAATGAGATGAGGGTTGCCCAAGTTTATAAGGAAGGTTAGAGTTTAGAATTTATTAAATGTGGGATGATTAACAATTTTATCAATCAAAGTAATTAAATGTATATGACTAACAAAGATCTAGCTAATAAATGGTTAGGTTTTCACTTGGCTAAATAGCATTGCCATTGTGCATGATAATTAGAAATAATATAACTGAAAGTTTAATACAAACAAATTACAAAAAAGGAGAAAAAAAAAAAGAATTGTTTTGAGAACGTACGAATGCTAGCAAGCAAGTGGAACCCTAGATATATAACCAACCAACACTTTATGATACAGAATGATTAGACTGTTGTTTCTTGCAGGTTTGCACTGAAATTATGTTGGCAAGCTAGGTTCATCAAAAGGGTATGGCGGAAAACAGTTTTGTCCTTCCAACACCAACCAAAGAGCAATGTCCCCAATCCCTTACTGTATGTCAAACATGAATTTACCCGGCCAATTAAATTTTCACCTAGTACTGTTCCCAATCCTCATGACAAAAGTACTCTTTAATTTCTCTTCACAGAAACTGTAAAACAATGTTAAAAAAATACAAATAAGTGCCATTCTTTTTTTACTCCTTATCTCTGCAGTTTCCCACTTTCCTCATATGCACAACATCTATCTGCATTTTAATAGGCCCACAGGCATGTGTTTTTCATCAGTGAAGCTGTAAATTATTATGTACAGCTGCTCTGGATTCAATTTTCAGCACTAGCTAGCTAGATCTCACCAATATACATATATATATACACAAAAACAGGAGAGTACTGATCAAATCTGAATCTATCTATCTTAAATCCTACCAATTTTACTCTTCTCCAACGTCTTTTCCACCACTATATATACCAATAATAATGCTATTGAGTTTTCACAACAGTTAATAATTAAGAAATGACAAAAAACGTACAAGTACTCCAGGCGGGCGCTGGTGGGTCGACGAGAATATTTCAATAAGGCTAATTAAGTGTCGACATTTTATTGGCCATGCAAGAATAATAATTGGGAGTAGTTTTGGATATATTGAGCTGGATGCATGGCCATTTTAATTGATACAGCTAGCTAGCTGTCAAGACCATCATAAAGGGGATATATGATGATGCATGGCATGCATTGGCAGGTATATATAATTAGAAGAAGGTTGATGCATGAAATGAGATAGAGCTGAGCTAGGAAAAAAACACAGGACCACAAATAATCAAGTTGATTATGATCGATAGAGTAAGAAAGCTAAAAAGGGGGATTGTATCAAAATTAGCTAGATACAGTGCATGCATCAACCATCCATTATGCATGGGTAGAGAAGCTGCACCCATCCCATGTTCAGAATTTTGGGAAATAATTAATTTTGTTCTTTTCTTAATTTTGGTGGAGAGTTTTAATTTCAGAACCCATAATCAGAGAATATATATACAATATTTTATAGATATTTGGGATTGAACTTTCTTGCCCCTTTTTCTAATTATAAACATCTTCTTGATATATAATAATTCAGTAGGGCGGGGCTACTTTACTTTCTACTTGATATTTATGATTGATTGATAAATGATAAATGAATGGTGTATATTGAAGGATATGCAACTATTTTAGGAATAGTTACTCTCAGTTATCCTAATTACACAAACACACTCTAAGGTTTGAGAAATTACATAGACATACCCTGATTCTAATCCTTCCAAAACCTTAATGGAAAATAAAACTTACATATATAACATTACAGAAGGTATAAATATAATTGTCATGAAACTATGGTCAGATATTCACCAGTAAGTACTAAGGCAAACTAGAAAATTCAAAAAAATAAAAATAAAAATTGTGATAACGTCATTAAAATCCATTCAACCACTTAATGGATATAATGAAAATTCTTTGACAGGGTATTTTTCTGTAATTTTTCAAACCTCAGGTGAGTGTTATTCCATTATTTTTTATAAAGAATACCATTACCATGCATGCAGTGAAGTACTATTTTGCCATATTATTAGGGGCTAGTTTTGTCAAAATTACACAGTAAAATGAGTACTGATGGGATCTTTCTTGAGGTGTGATTCATAATCCTAATATTTGAATTTTGAAGGTTTAGTATAGGGCCAATAATTTCCAACCGGCCACCACTACTGAGAAGTAAACAACAGAACAGAGCAGGCTAGATTGAATAGCCAATATGGACTAATAACTTAATATAAACGAGCCCAAAAAACATGTCTCAGCAATCAGCATTGATAAATGAGCTTAAAATATCAGATTTTTTGTTAAACACTCAGCCATCTCTACAAGCACATAATTTTTGCAATACTATAGTCTATAATCGCTATCTTTATTCGAGAATATGAGTCTGCTAATTTGAGATAATAGCAGCTCTTACATTGCATTTAAATTAAAGCGGACTATGAGACAACCATCGCGATATCATGGAAAAACATTCTTTAGGGGTGTACTCTGCTGGGGTGTGCCCCGAACCCTACAATCAAACACGACCAACATTGTATTTATAAGTTTCGATTTTTCTATTTGGGTGAGTTACTTACAGTACCGTAAGGGTTTTCAATATTACAAAATACCCCCTCTATTTTCAAAAAATTACATAAACCGCTTGAGGTTTCAAACAATTACAAAAATCAAATGGAAAGAATGTAAAGACATTTATGCCCCTAAAGTCTGTAAATGGATATATTTTCCAATCCTCAAAAAATTACAAAAAAAACCCTGTACTTTATACAAAATATCGGTACTACCCTTAAAGTTTCAGATATAACGAAAGACCCCCTGAGTGCAAAAATGTCATCAAACATAAGAAATTAATAAGGCCAAGGGATATTCTGGGAATAAAAAATTTAAAGGAAAAAGTGACTGAAAGGCTGAAACCCTAAAGGTCATTAGATTTTTGTAATGATTTGAAACCTCGAGGGGTTTATGTAAATTTTTAATACAGAGGTGGGTATTGTGTAATTTTGACAAACCTTAGGGGTACTATATATAATTTGTACCTTTTTTCTAAAACATTAATCAAAGAAACAGAGATAAAAGTTTCTAACCTTAATAGTTGCAAAGGTAAGATATGATCCACTATTTCCTCTGTACCTCATGGTGAAACTATATATGTGAAACAAATTTTAATCATCGATTAATCTCAATTATCAGGCAATACAGTAGGTTTAAAAAGAGAGTAGGAAAATCTACCCAGCCACTTTGTTATCGACTTTCCAAGGTCTCCAATCATCATCAAGAGTCAAATTAAGAGAATAAATCCATTTTAGAGTACTAAAATATGGCACCTGCAAGTCATGATCGCCACTGCAAAGAAAAATATATAGAAATTACACCTAGTACAAATTACTCTTCAATTAAAGGTAAAAAGTTGTTTTATTCGAATTTTTGTTATTTTTTAATAGAAATGACTAACTTGTAAACCAAACCACGGTATCCCTTTTGAATAAGAAGGAGATTATGCACAGCAGAACTGTTTACATCTTCGTATACTGGCACGCTGAAGTTGCATCGACTCCATGTTCCTTTGGTCCCCTGATCATGTAAATAAAAACTTGAAAAACTAATTAATATTTAATTTGCATACGTATATGGTATATACATCTTGTTATTTTTTAATTTCTGGAGAATTACATCTGCTACCCCAGGTTTGAGCAAATTACAATTTAATCCCTCTGTTTTCCGCAATTACAAAAAACTCCTGATATTTCTCTTTATTATGAAAAATAAAAAAAACTCCCTGGAATTACACTTTATTACAGAAAAACCAGTGAATTAGGCTGATTATTTGTATTTTCTGGACTCATTCTGTATGGTTTTTGGCAGTTTTTGAATGAAAGTAAAATATCAGGGAGGTTTTTGTAATTTCTGAAAATAGAAGGACAAAATTGTAACTAAGATAAACCTCAGAGATAGTTGATGTAATTCACCCTTTAATTTTGGCTAATTTTTCTCAACTTACCTCTCGAACACCAAGAGCTTTTCTGACAACTAGATTATTTGCCCAGTTTTCTGATATCGTACGATAGATATTCTGTAAAAATGAAAACTTTACATGTAATTGATGAATATATACATTTCCTTAGTTAAATAACTATTAAGATGGAGATAAAGAAGAAAAGAAATTACGCGGCAGGGTGGTATTGGGCTTGAGGATGGGAGAATGAGATTAGTAAAATCGCTGTCTGAAACTGTTCGATCGACTTTGACAATATCGGTTTCAGGACATGCAGGTTCCAGGATTTGAGAAATATCTATGCCAGCAATACACTGGATATACATGGAATTTATGATAGTTAATTTGCAAACTTGTTAACAAAAAATTAGAATTAATTTATAATAACTTTTACCTCTTGGATGACATGACAAGCAGCTAGGCATGGAAGGTTGCTTTCATCTAGATCAACAAACTCTCCTTTACAACTCTTTTCGGCTTTCTGAAATTGTGCCATTTCACGTAGCGTATTTGAATTAATATAGTACATTTAATTCAAATATCACATACTTGATAAATTTAAATCGACTTATCAGTGTGTGTGTTAGTTAAGATCAGCATGCAAAGAACATAAGGGCATGGTCGATGACGAGAATTTTAGCAAATATTACTGAAATTGGTTAGCACAAATACATCATGATCATTTTTATTTGCTTTTCATTGACAATTAAAATAATTAATAAAGTGGGAGTTTACTGTAATACCTTCAAATAATCATCTGATATAAGTCCCATTCTGTGAGCATATGAATATCTATCGTTAATAGCCTCGTGTGGGTGCGTTGCTGGGTCGCCAATTAAGTATCCCTGATTAGATAATTAAAAAACTCAGTGTTCTGAAGAAAGGGTAAACAACATAACAGAAATTGTTGTAAAAATTCGAAAAAAATTCTTACTCGAAGAGACATTTTCGGTAGGAGCCCTCTTTCATTAGCTGCGATCACATTAAAGTTATGAAAACACAATGAGAAAAAAGAATATATATATTTAGAAATGATCAATGAAATGTTTTCACCTTCTGATATCTCCCAAGCAACCATTGGAGCTATTTTTCCAGCATATGATTGTCCAAGAATATACAGATCGTTTTCAATAAATCTGGGATGATTCAGCAACCACTGCATTAATCAACCTTCAAATTATCAATACAAATTTATGCATCATTTAGCATGATCATGAGTAAGAAAGAAAAATATATTTTTGCTCTTAACAATTTAATTTCACTTACTTTTCTGAGAAATAAGGAAATATCTTTTGCAGATGCTGAATCAGAGGTATTATACCCTTCACCGGTAGTAGCATAGGAAAATCCAGCGATAACAGGCCAGTCTAAGAATATTATATTGGCCATCTGGACATTTACAAGTTACAACTAATAAATCATCTAACGTTATACGAAAATCTTGTTCTAAACTCACAAAAATGGTAAACTATGTTGCAAGAAGCGTATATCTACAAAACCTTAGTCCATGAATATGGATTGAGGACAAGGGATGGTAAGCTTTCACCAAAAGTTGAAGAATTGAAAGTGATTGGACCTGCAAATTAAGGATGTTTGCTTGTAAGAAGAGTATAATAAATTGTTGGGATAATTACTAAAACCCCCCTAAAGAATTTGACTCAATTACGAAAGAACTCCCTCTGTCTATTAAAATTACAATTAGAAGCAAATCTAAACAATGATAATTGAATTTCGTAATTCAGATAGATGGAGGGATTTTTCTATAATTACGGAAAACCTGGGTTTTTTAGTATTTATCTCTGAAATTACTGACGTAACATTTTATATCCAAATTAGACTAAATAAAACATACCATATTCAAAAACAAGAGAGGAGAAAGCAGAGCAACCAGGGCCGCCTGTGAGTGACAGCACTATAGGATCGGTGTCGGGATCTCTCTCCGACTCAATAAAGTAATAAAACATTTCTGCTTCAGAATTTTTCCCCACAGTAAGATTAATGTACCTGAAAATTCAAAAAATCCATACTTCACTCCAATTTCTTCATTAATTTACAAAAAAATAAATAAATATATGATGATAAAACGCTAACCCTGTTTCCAGCTTAAAAGGGAGTTCACCATCAAAACCTGGGAGAGTTTTGATTATAGATTGTGATTCTGCAATGCTGAGAAAAAGGAGAAACAGAACTGCAACTAGAAATAAACACTCAAAACCAGCCATGTGTATGAGATAATGTGCAATTAAATCATGTTCTTGTTTGATAAATGTCTTATGGAAAACTGTACCTGCCTTTTATTTAAAAATTTTGGTTTTATGGCACATAAGATTATTATTATTATTATATTTTTGTTTTGGCAATGGTTTTAATCTTGGTGCATGAGATATTTAGGAATGTTTGATCAAATCTGATGCAGGTCACTATCTAATGATGGACAGTATACACATTTGTCGAAATTATGGTTTTAACTTTGAACGTCAGCAACTAAATATTTTTAGCAAAAATTAAATGCGCGGAAATGTAAAAAGAGACCAGCAATCAGCCATTTCCATGAGATTATGTTTGATTAGGTTTTTTTTTTTTGGTTTTCATCCGATTTTTTTCAGGTTCGAATACTGCAGAAACTCAATTGAAGGCGATCCTCCCAACCCAATTGCTCTATGCACAAGTTAAGGTTTTTGTGTATTATACCACTAAACCAACTGAAATTTGTATGTTTAACTAGGTGAGCAATTTAATTGTTTTCTTTTTTTGGAAGTGTCCCATGCAGTTATACTCTTGGTGGCTCCCTTAAACAGTTTGATTTTATGATGCATATTGCATAAGATTTTCTGTAGTGGTGTTAGTTGTACAAATGATTTTCTAGCGATGTTTGATACGTCTCACTACGTACGTTTGCTAATTACGGAAAATTGTTTGAAATTATGATGTCGTCTTAGATTGATTTCTGCTGCTACAAAAACATTGTAATAATTAAATAAGCAAAAATGTTATTGACAATGAGAAACGATCCTTAGAATGTTGTTCGGGTAATTGGGAGGGAACAAGAAGACAATTTGTATGCCGTAATCTACATCAGGATTTAATAAAACAATATTCTTCTTCTTCTTCCTCTTCATCTTATTATTATTTTCTTTTTTATCTGTTAGAGAGAAGTATGATTAAACCACTTGTCGATCATAACAAGGCATTCCAAACGCTTAAACTCTGGAGCTGTATGACCTGCCCCCTGCAATAAATAAATACGATGCAAAATCCACAAAATTAAATAAATTATCATACTTTACTCATAGTCATGAAATATGAAAATTCAAAA
Organism: Verbena officinalis; assembly: GCA_958496215.1. NCBI lineage: Eukaryota > Viridiplantae > Streptophyta > Magnoliopsida > Lamiales > Verbenaceae > Verbena > Verbena officinalis. The sequence goes on from OY292389.1 coordinate 31,353,245, forward strand.
AATTCTTACCTTGACAGTGGCATATGTTAATTCATAGTTTTTGCGCGCGTATTTCATCGTATATCTTTTCAAGAAAAAAAAATAAAAAGCATTATCAAACTACTAATAACCAAGGGAAAGAATCCCATGAGAATTAATTAAAATACACATAATTATTTCAAAATTTCACATAAGGACCAACCCTGAAATTTGACCTCCTACGAACCAAGGTCTCCAATCACTTTTCACCCGCAATGGCAAGGAGTTTATCCATTGTTCAGTCGCCGAGTGAGGAACAACCATGTCATGATCGCCGCTGTCAAAACAATATTTAAAATTATTATCATTTTACTAACTCAAGTATTCAAATGTATCATGCAAACAAACAGTAAAACGTTGTCCATGGTTGAAAACTGAAAGCAAAACATTAAGAGACAGAAAGGAAGGGATATTTCACCTGTAAATTAGAGCTCGACAATCTTCCTTAGTGAAACTTTTGTGATAATTCAAAGTAGATTTGACATTGTAAGTGTAAGATGCAGATTGACTGTTGCCAAATTGATAGATAATGCTAGAGTTACAGCGTATCCACTCTGTTTTAGTCCCCTGTTGTTATAATTGTTTCATCATCTCAAACAAGAAAACCAAGGAACAATCCACGTTACGTTGAATTTATTTATTTTTTAATTTTTGGATGAAATATACCTCACGAATGTGTAGAGCTTCTCGTACAGATTTATCATTTGCCCATTTGCTGGAGAACACAAGATGATCATCTTGCTGGTAACAGAAAACATTGAAGACATGAGAAAAGAAACAAAAAAGCACACGACAGGAAAAAGAGAGTTTGAGGAAAAGGAAATATTACCCGACACTGTGCTGGACTTTCTTCATACAAAGGCATATGTAATGCTGAAAGGTTTCTTTTCTCCTTCTTTATAAAATCACACCACGCTTCTAGTATATATGTTAAAGATATTTTATCGAGACACTACACATGAAATAAATAATAAATTTTATTTTTGGAGCAAATGAGAACTAAGCATGTTCAATCAACAATCAAACATATAAAGACATAGAACCTCACCTGGTTTACTCTTCTGAGATCATCTTTGCATAAAGCGTTCTGCTTATCTGCACTTAGGTAATAACCATGACAATGTTTTTCTGCAGACTGTGGATAGAAATACAAATTAGAGAACGGAATATGACCTGAACTCAACTATATGAAACAAGACAGGCTTAAAGAAATTGGTTGCCTTCTCATCAATAATAATGTAATAATAAAAGAGAGATGGAATTGCCTTATAGAGACTATCTGATAGGAGTCCCATCCGATAAGCATATGGTACTCTTTCATTAACATCAACATATACATCAGTAATAGGATTTCCCAATATATATCCCTGCATCCAGTTCAAAGAGAAATTTATAATGCATTAGATGTATAATATTGAAGAAACAAAGACGAACTGATCATAGAAAATGTAAACAAGAAATTTAAAATTACTTTGAAATTCAGAAGTGGTTTACTCCCAGCTTTAATACCTATCACAAGTGAACAGAAGAAAATATTCTTTAAGTGCATGTAAAGATTTACCCTGTTTTTTGCGCATATTATTGCATATGCAAAATGTAAGATGGCTATCTCATTAAACACGAGTCAAATTACCATTATATACTTCATTAACAGCGAGAGGAACGATAATTCCGGAATAAGAGTCACCAGCTATGTATAGCGGATTCTTGAGATATTTGGGATGATTTATAAGCCACTGAAAAAACCAATAAGAACTCAACTCAGTGCTTTAACCTTTTGCTTTGTGATTATTCTTCTCATCAAACAACAAATAGAAAAGGAATTGTGTGCAAATAGAATTAACTCCGAAAGCAATACAAGTAAACTAGAGCAGAAAAGCACAGTATTCACATCTCACCTTCTTTAGAAACTCATAAACGTGTGCCCCTTCAAGAGTATCATTAGTGTTATAAGCTTCTGGCGTTTTAGCATAAGAAAATCCACTGCCTGCAGGTTGGTCTAAAAATATAATGTTGGCCACCTACAAATAATTAGAATGGATATTTTTAATATTTTCTAATTGCCTGAAATCCTTTCTTGGTATCACTAAAATGCAACCACTAAACATAGAGAATCACCAACCTTTGTCCATGAATAGGGATTCGGTACGAGTGTAGGTATGCTCCCACTAGAATTAGCAAAGTCAAAAGTGAAGGGACCTGCATTTAAAATTGATTAAGTTTATATAATCATCGAATGTAATTTCAAGGGCTAAATGCATTGGCTCGGAAGCATATGAAGTTTTTTGTACATATTTTCAAATTCTGTACCAATTAAATATAAGACCGGGAGTCAAATTCAACTAACCCGCAAATTTAGTGAAAGCTCAAATCAAACATTTCATTCTTATTATCTTAAAACAAGAGAAATGAGTTATAATCCGAAATCCAGAATTATTGAATCAAATGGTAATGTTGATGATAGGAAATTGGAGGTACCAATTTCAAAAACAAGGCCGGAGAAGGCAGAACATCCAGGACCTCCGGTGAGCCAAAGCATAAGAGGATCATTTTGTGGGTTTCTTTCAGACTTGATAAAATAGTAGAACAGCTGCACCTCTTCTGATTTTCCCACACCAATATACCTTTAAAATAAACCCAACTCAAGTGATTTATTAACCAAAATTATAGCCATAAAATTGAAACTAAGGGTAGAAAATAAGAAGAATAGACGAAAGCAGATTATATGCTTACCCAGTTTCAAGTCTGAAAGGAAGTTTTCCAGGGTAACCAGGCAGTTTCTCACCTACAGGCTGCGATAAAACCGCATTCATTAACAAAAGCATTAATAATAACAATAGAACAAGTTTCACGCCCAATGCTGTGATGCGACGGAAGCGTGGTGGCGGAGTCATCGTATATCGGCGGCGGAGCCGAGGAGACTGGTGGTTTGCTTCCCAGTTCAATGCAAGTCATCGTTTTATATTGCATTGAAGTGTAAAAAGCAGAGATTGATATAATTTTGGAGACGAGAACAAATGTAATTCAATCACAGATGTGCAAATGTAATTAGATTACACTTTGTCTGCTACAGGCGACAGTTACGAATGCAAATCGATGGAAGACGAAAAGAGGAAAACAGGGTGAGTGAATAGTGAAGCACTAGGAGAAAGGCTAAGGAGAAATACAGGAAAAGGGAATCAAAAAAGAGAAATATGTAAGGAAACTGAAAGCGATGGAGAAAGAGAAAATTTAATATGTTAGTCAAAAAGGAAAAGGAAACCAAAATTAAGAGAAATTGAGGAAATAGAGAAAGATTTTTTTTAAGAAAAGAGAAATTTAACTTATAGCAAGTAGCATTTTTTTTTTTTTAAATCATTGGGTTTGCCCCAATAATACCGACTACTCCTCGTGTACAGATCTGGATTCGACTCCTAATAGCAATTTTTTTCTAATATGTAACTAATGTTCACTTTATTAATTATTATGCATTACACCTTTTCTTTTTCTCTAATTCGATTATTTATAAGACCATATACCAAATTAAAAAGTTAAAAGTTACGAAACACGGACATGATATGACATGGACACGGCTATACGAATATGATATGGATATGGCGATACAAATTTTTTTTCCGATATTTATAATAGAAAAGTATCAGATACGGTATCAAACACGACACAATAGAATTTTTAGAAGTGTCAGTGACTCATGAGTTAAAACTTAAAAGCATAAGGGGTCCATGTAGTATCTAAAGTCCAACAATTTTTAATTATGATCCAATGGTAAATTGTTTTCGTTTTCGGTGGAATTGTAACGAATATTGTGCTAAAACCCTCTTGAGCCTAATAAACAGTTCAATATTTTGGCAGAAAATGAAAAACGACGCATTAGAACACAATTTAAGTGTTCAGATTTAACATCAAAGTTAAAAAAGACCAAAACTTGAGATGCTTAACCCTAAATTTAATTATATTAAATTATTTAGAAAGGAAACTCAACAGTTACCTTATACACAAGCCACTAACTATAGGAGTTTGACGCAATAGCCACCAGATAATACTTTTAATATATAGGTTTGGGGTTCGACTCCTCACACTAATAAGAATCGCTTGTGTACATGAGTTTAAAAAAAAATAAAAAAATACACAAGCCACTACGAAACCTTCTACTTATCAAGAAGCAGTCCAGAGTTATGGTGAAAATAATTAATTTGGAGATCACCATCGGCCCATGACACGTGAATAAAAGTTCTAAGTTACTTACTAATATTCTCTAAAATGATAGAACTATAAATTAAATACATAAATCATTATGATCATTTCCTTAATTATGTAGGATTAATTAGTCACAGGGAACTATGACTAAGCCACCTTTCAAGCATAGCAAGGCATTGCGAGGGCTTATACTCTGGAGCTGTGTGACCTCCACCCTGCAAAAATATATATACCACAATAAATACAAATTAGGACGATAAGAAAAAAATTACTATATTATTATTGATTGTTAATTCTGAAAAAACTGAAAATAAAAAAACTTACTTTTATTGTCGCGTAAGTCAATCCATAGTCATCGTGTGCGTATGTCATTGTATATCTTTGCAAAAAAAAGAAAAAACAACCAAATTAGAAAGAAATAATGAATAAAAATTTCATCAATAATATAATTAATTAAGTTCTAGTAATGTCAAATTTGTAATGACTAACCCTGCAACTTGACCTTGAACAAACCAAGGTCTCCAATCACTTTGAATCGGTAAATTCAAAGAGGAGATCCATTCCTCGGTGCTTATGTGAGGAACAATCATATCATGATCACCACTGTCAAAATAACAATTTCTTTTATTTCTTAATTCTTTAATTTTTCAAATGAATCAAACCAGATATAATTAAAATTTAATGCAATGTTTGAAAAATTGAATCATAGGATAAGAGAAATATTAATTACACTCACCTATAAATCAGAACCCGACAACCTTTATTGATAAAACTTCTGTGATAATCTATGGTATTTGTTACATTGAATGTGTATGAACTAGTTTGATACTGTCCAAATTTATGCGCAAAGCTAGAATTACATCGCACCCATTCTTTTATTATTTCCTGTTACATTCAAATAAAGTACATATGTAATTGTTTTGTTCAAAGAAATATAAAAGATTAAAAATGAACAAATAAATTAGAGTCAAAGCCTTCTCATGTAAAATTAAATTTGTTGAAGAAAAACCTTATTAAATAAATATTTAACATCTCCATTTAAAAAAACATAGATAAGTTAATCTCATTTTTGACACTATAACTATAACTTATTATAAATTTTGGTACCAAACTGGTACTTTCTCACTTTATATATCATAATTAAATATATTTCAATTTTAATATTAACAGGACCATATATTCATACCTGACGAATGTGAAGAGCTTGTTGGACAGATTTGTTGTTTGCCCATGTGTAGGCGTAGACATAATTGTCCTCCTGCAATATCCAATTAATTAACCAACCTTAAATAAACCTATTAATTAATATCACCTATATATGTTAATTATTTTATTTTAATTTAATTTAAGTTTGGTTTTATAAGTTCCAAACTTTTCACTTTGTTTTATATTCTGATACCATAAATTTCAATTTGCATCGTTTTTGTTAATAGTTTTAAAATTTATTGTATAAAAGCTATGACAAGTGCAAATTTGTATGCTGTGTTTAAATCTCAGCCATAAAATTAGCAAATACACTAAAGTTGATATAAATTGAAACTTCTACCTTAAATTAATACCAAATATGAAATTAGAGAAAAAAGATATTAATAAAAATGAAATATTAAGTTATATTATGATACCAAAATTAATTATCAGCCAGCAAACCCAAATAACCTTGAAGAAACTGAAAAATTAAATATAAGAAAGTGTAAAATTACTCTGCACCAAGATTCTTCAGCAACAGGTGGTAATAGAAGTCTTGTTTCCCCGTTCCACATGCTCTCACACCACGGTTCTAAGATTTGACTTGTACGAATTTTGTTCAGACACTATACATAAAATAATAATTATATAAACTGAATGTTAATCTTATATATAATAAATAAATAAAAAGAAAAGAACACATATATATAGACATCTGCATAATTTTCATTATATTTTATTTTTATGTATTAAAAATCGACAATTATTCCTATTATATTGGTGGTAATCTCTGTGACTTTATATGCAGGACGTACAGTAGGATTAGGATTTACCAGATGTATCATTCGAAGATCGTTCTGGCATAAAACATTGTCCGATTCTGGATTTACAAAATTTCCATTGCAACTCCTTCTTCCTGCCTGCCAAAAATATGAACACATAATGATCAATAATAAATATAACAAGGTAAATTAATTAACGTACTATACGGCAAAAAAATTATTTAGTCATTAATGCTTGTAATTGCCTGCCTGGTAAAGGTGATGAGATAGGAGCCCCATTTGATACGCATATGGAACTCTTGAATTATAATCCTCGAATAGGGCAGTACCCGGATTTCCCAACAAATATCCCTGCTCGATCACATGAGTCACAGGTTTACAATAAAACTCAGTTATTATACGATCATATTAAAAGAAACTGTGATTTTTGGAAAATCCAATTTCGAAATTAATATTGACCTTAATATTCATTAATGGCTCACTCCCCAACTCAATACCTATCAAACAAAATATATATTTATGAATGAAAAATATTGATATATATGAAATTAGGATCAATAAGTATTAATTAATATGCATGGTTACCGTTATATATATGGTTAACGACTTGAGGAACATATATGCCAGCATACGAGTCACCTCCAATGTACAACTGTTTGTCCAGAAATTCTGGATGATTTACAAGCCACTGCAGAGTACTTTAATTAATTCATTAGCTAACTAGAGAAATTAAACAACATATATACATATATATATGATAATAATAATTCAAGATTATAAATTATTTTACTAAGTACAGTATTAACTGATCATATACCTTGGTGAGAAATTGGTAAGTATGTTGCGCCGCAAGCGTATCACTGGTATTGTAAGCTTGAGAAGTGATTGCGTAGGAGAATCCAGTACCTACCGGTTGATCTAAAAATATAATGCTGGCCACCTATATATTATATACACAAAACATAAATAGATATGTTTTGTAAAAAACATAAATTGTTATAAATTTAATTAAAATTTAGAGAAGTATGCACAGAAGCTTATATTGTTATTCTCATTGATATTTTTCGAATGAACAATCGATACATATTTATTATAAAGATTTTACTATTTGTATAGTACCTTATTATTCATAACATAGTAACAATTTACTATATAAGCAACTCATTTTCAAACTTTGTGTGCAGTATTAATTCACAACATAAATATTGAATATATAATATATATATAATTACCTTTGTCCATGAATATGGGTTCAATGTCAATGTTGGTATAGCCCCGCCAGAAGTAGAATAATCAAAGATTAAGGGACCTATTTACAAATTAGATCATATTGTACGACGTTAATTAATAAATTTCAACAATTAAGATCATCCCGGCCACATATATATATATATATATATATATATAATATATATCAATTTAAAATAATGTTATAATAAGGAGCGAGCTAGCTAGGTGAAACATTAATAACATAAATGAGAAATTAATGAAGATAAATGAGACATTAATAACATAAATGAGAAATAATGTTATAATAAGGAGCGAGCTAGCTAGGTGAAACATTAATAACATAAATGAGAAATTAATGAAGATAAATGAGACATTAATAACATAAATGAGAAATAATGTTATAATAAGGAGCGAGCTAGCTAGGTGAAACATTAATAACATAAATGAGAAATTAATGAAGATATATATATATATATATATCTACCAATCTCATAAACAAGGCCGGAGAAAGCAGAACAACCAGGGCCGCCGGTGAGCCAAAGCATAAGAGGGTCTTTTTCAGGGTTCCGTTCAGACTCAATAAAGTAGTAGAAAAGCTGCACTTGTTCTGATTCTCCCACACCAATATACCTAGCTTTATTCATAATTAATTATACATAATATACATATATATTCAACAAACTTTATATATATATATATATGCATGCACAGAGACACGATCGAACATGCGCGCAGTTACTATACCCTGTTTGAAGTTTGAAAGGAAGTTTTCCAGGAAAACCAGGCAGATCTTCAATCACAGATGATGATGACTTAGACAGAAGTACCGTACGATCCATAAAGAAAATTAGCAAGACCAAAATTAGAAGAAGCTGCAGCATATTCATCGATCAGTAGTGGGCCGGGTTTGGCTTTAATAATTTCAGCCTATATCTAGCTAGTTTATTTAGTAAAGCAAGAAATTAGCAAAAGGAAATATATATATCATAACGTACAAGTTAATTCCTTGTATTTTAAAAAGTTATAAAATCTACCTAGCTAAGAGAATATAATTCAGAGACGTGTACTACTAATGTAGTAATGATGTATTATGTACGTATATGCTGATGTAAACATATATAGCTAATTAGATGTTGCGTCTAAGATTTGAAGTAGCTAGAGGGCTACCATATCCATTGATATTTATTAATTGCTGGCTCACGTCAAATACTTGTATCTATCTACATATCTATATCTATAAAAGCAAATTTAAAATAGTAGCTAGTCAAAAAGTAAAAAGGAAACCGATCGAACATATGAGAAATTTAGGAAAAAGAGAAAAAAAAAATTCAAGAAAAGGGAAATTTAGTAATAGAGTTATGATTTGATTTTTCACTGTTTGTGGGTTTATTATTTTAGAAGTAGTTATATAGCAAGTCTACTTTCAAAATTAACTATGCTTTAATTTTTTCTGGTTATATTGAATAGTTAAATGTCATTATTTGGATAAAGAGAAGAGTTCTAATTCCTCAAAAGAGACATGGACTTAAAATTAAACATAGAGTGCTAGTTTTAAAATCTATTTACATTTTAAAACTCTTTATAACTTTCAAAAGAAAATAAAAATAATCAAATCTATCCTATTTGACTCTTTCTAAATAAATCCTTAACTGTTACGTCTTTCAAGCTATTCCGAATACACTTAGTGGAGAAATTAAGGAAATATATAAATCAATAATTCATTATTTGATCACCAAACATATGAAATGTTAAAAAAAACAAAAGAACATGTGAAATGTTAAGGTTTCACAACTCTAATGCTTCTGACCTCTTATAACTAATTTTAGGTTTACAATAATAGCAATAGCAAAATAAAACACCTTATTGCTATATTATTAAAGAAAAAAAAACTTAAAAATATATAGAAAATTACTTTTCTTATTGAAGTTTAAACACACTTCCCCTATGACGGTGAAAACAATTCATTTGGATACCATCGGCCCATGACAAATGAATAAAAGTTCCAAGTTTATTTACGAATATTCTCTAAAATGAGAAAATTATAAATACATAATTAAATAAATCATTATGATAATTTTCTTAATCATGCAGGATTAATTAGTCACAGGGAACTATGACTAAGCCACCTTTCAATCATAGCAAGGCATTGCGAGGGCTTATACTCTGGAGCTGTGTGACCTCCACCCTGCAAACATGATTTTAAAAAAAAAAAAATTGATATATTATTATTGATGCTAATTCCGAAACAACTGAAAATTAAAACTTACCTTTACTGTCGCGTAAGTCAATCCATAGTCATTGTGTGCGTATGTCATCGTATATCTTTGCAAAAAAAGAAAAAACAACCAAATTAGAAAGAAATAATGAATAAAAATTTCATCAATAATATAATTAATTAAGTTCTAGTAATGTCAAATTTGTAGTGACTAACCCTGCAACTTGACCTTGAACAAACCAAGGTCTCCAATCACTTTGAATCGGTAAATTCAAAGAGGAGATCCATTTCTCAGTGCTTATGTGAGGAATATCCATATCATGATCACCACTGTCAAAATAACATTTATTTTTATTTCTTCATGCTTTTATTTTTCAAATGAATCAAACCAAATATAATTAAAAATTTAATGCAAGTTTGAAAAATTTTATTATATATAGGAAAGAGAAATAACTACACTCACCTGTAAATCAGAACCCGACAACCTTTATCGATAAAACTTCTGTGATAATCTATGATATTTTTTACATTCGATGTGTATGAACTAGTTTGATTTTGTCCATTTTCATGCGGAAAGCTATAATTACATCGCATCCATTCTTTTATTGTATCCTGTTACATTCCGATAGCATGAAAAAGCGAAGTTATTAACTAGCAATGCACATAAAGTACATAATTATGTTCAAAGATAAAAATGAACAAATAAATTAGAGTCAAGCCTTCTCATGTAAAATTTTAAATTTGTAGAAGAAAAACCTTATTAACTAAATATTTAACATCCCCATTGAAAAGATATAGATAGGTTAATCTCATTTTTTGTACTGTAATTATATATAATTTAGTATAATTTTTGGTACCAAATTGGTACTTTCTCGATTTACATATCATAACTAAACATTTATTGTAATTTTCATATTAACAGGATCATATATTCATACCTGACGAATGTGAAGAGCTTGTTGGACAGATTTGTTGTTTGCCCATGTTTTGGAGTAGACATAATTGTCCTCCTAAAATATCCAATTAACCAACGTTAAATAAACCTATAAATTAATATCAAATAATATCACCTATATGGTATTTTAATTTAATTTAAGTTTGATTTATAAGTTCCAAACTTTTCACTTGTTTTATATTTTGATATCATAAATTTCAATTTGCATCGTGTTTTAATATTTTAAAAATCTATTGTGGACAAGTGCAATTGTATGTTGTGTTTATATCTCAGCCATAAAATTAGAAAATACAATAAAGCAGTTGATAAAAATTGAACTTATAATATCAAATGTATATGGAAGAGAAAAAACATATTAATAAATATTAAATTATTAAGTTATATTATGGTACAAACTTAAGTAGCAGCCAGCAATTAGCCTAAATAACCTTGAAGAAATTGAGAAATTAGATATAAGAAAGTGTAAAATTACTCTGCACCAAGATTCTTCAGCAACAGGTGGTAAAATATAAGCAGGAATTTCGTTCGGTGATAATAGAAATCGTCGTTGCCCGTTCCATATCCTCTCACACCACGGTTCTAAGATTTGACTTGTATGAATTCTGCTGAGACACTATACATAAAATAATAATAACAATATATACTGAATATTAATCTTATAATAGAAAAAAAAGAAACCATATAATTAGTAATTTACCTGGTCTATTCTTTGGAGATTGTTTTGGCATAAAACATTGTCGGATTCTGGATTTACGAAATTTCCATTACAATTGTTTCTTGCAGCCTGCCAAAAATATAAACACAAAAATCAATAATTTGGGAATTTTATATAACAAGATTAATTTATAATGGCAAACAATTAGTAAATGTTCGAAATGAATAATTAATTGCATGCCTGGTAAAGGTCATGAGATAGGAGCCCCATTTGATGCGCATAGGGAACTCTTGAATTATGGTCCTCGAATTGAGCAGTAACCGGATTTCCCAACGAATATCCCTGCAGCTCACAGTCACAACTTTATAATAAATTAATTAAAAGAATCTGTGATTTTCAGAAAATCCAATTTCGAAAAAACTGACCTTAATATTCATTAAGGGCTCACTCCCCAACTCAATACCTATCAAACAAAATAGAAGCTGGATATTGATCGAGTTGTTTCAATTTAATTATATATATATATATATGTTAAGCCATCCACATCGAAATCAAATATGTGGTGTTCACTATATAATGGCTTGGCAAACCTCCCCTCTTGAGCTAGCTTTTGGGGGTTGAGTTAGGCCAAGTCTATTAATTTAAAATGAAAAATATTCATAAGTATTAATTAATAAGGTTACCGTTATATATATGGTTAACGACTTGAGGAACATATATGCCAGCATACGAGTCACCTGCAATGTACAACTGATTTTCCAAAAATTCTGGATGATTTACAAGCCACTGCAGAGTACTTTAATTCGTTAGCTAACTAGAGAAATTAAACAACATATATATGCAATACACTTGGTATGTAAGTAAATTAACGTAAAAAATATATAAATATAATTTCACATTTGTGTTTTTTGCTATAATAATCAAGATTATAAATACTTTACTAAGTACCACCGTATTAATTGATATATATACCTTGGTGAGAAATTGGTAAGTATGTTGCGCCGCAAGTGTATCGCTGGTATTGTAAGCTTGAAAAGTTGTTGCGTAGGAGAATCCAGTGCCTACGGGTTGATCTAAAAATATAATGCTGGCCACCTATATATTAAATATTATATATATACAAAAATTAAATTGGATGGAAGTAGTAATTAGTTAATAAGTTCAAAAATATATATACCTTTGTCCATGAATACGGGTTTAATGTCAATGTTGGTATTATTGCCTCGCTGGAATGAGAATAATCAAATACTAATGGACCTATGTACAAAGATATCATCATATATATTAATGTTAATTAGTAGTTTGAAATAATATTAATTATAAGGAGCTAGCTAGGTGAAATTAACATATATAAATGAGAAATTAATGAAGATATATATATATATATATATCTACCAATCTCATAAACAAGGCCGGAGAAAGCAGAACAACCAGGGCCGCCGGTGAGCCAAAGCATAAGAGGGTCTTTTTCAGGGTTCCGTTCAGACTCAATAAAGTAATAGAAAAGCTGCACTTGTTCTGATTCTCCCACACCAATATACCTAGCTTTATTCATAATTAATAGAGTTTAATATTGAACTATGTATACTGTACAATAAATACACAGATCGATCGAGAGCTAGACACGTACGGACACTTACCCTGTTTGAAGTTTGAAAGGAAGTTTTCCAGGAAAACCAGGCAGATCTTCAATCACAGATGATGATGACTTAGACAGAACCGTACGATCCATAAAGAAAATTAGCAAGACCAAAATTAGAAGAAGCTGCAGCATATTCATCATCAGTAGTGGGGTTTGATTTTAATTTCTTGCTCAAATTAGATATCTAGCTAATTTATTTAGTAAACCAAGAAACGCAAGAGTCAAAGACCAAATATAGAAGCAACATCATATCCATTGGGCGAATGACAAAGATACCCCTTGTGAAATTACAAATTCTAGCAAAACCCCCTATGTTATTTGTATTCCTAATTACCCCCTGAGTTATTGGTCAATTATCAACTAATTCCCTGGACTCAGATTTGAACTATAAGGACAACACTGGAAAGTGGAAACAAGAGCCAACTGCATAAACATTTCTTCATGTCGTTAAGAAAACGGGTTCTTGGTTTTCAAGGACTATTTTAATTTTTACATTAAAGTATAAGGATCGGATGACCAATTTTTCACAGTTTTATCAACTCTCAAAATCTTTAATTTTGTGTACCATCTTTTTTGCCAACAAATGAAATGGTTCACACTTCACATATTATCATGATGAAGCCCCACGTTATTTATCACAAGAATAATTAATTAAATGGGCAAGCTACCACAGCCTGACAACCATAAATATTTGTTAATTTCTGGCTTCGAAGGTTCACATCAAATACTTGCATTTTTTATTTTTTTCGTTCTTAAGTTCAAATTATTCGAATCGGATCAAATTAGTTAAATGTAATTATTTAAAGTCTTTTCTATTAATAGCATTCGCATTTCCCAAAAAAACTCTAATTCTAGACTTCTAATATAAGTGATTAATAGTCAATTTTAGCCCACCCGTCTGGATTCATGTTAATCACTCGTATATTATCCTTTTTTTGCTTCTTCATGTTACTTTAAACACGTGTTTCTAGTGGGAAAAGTCTTTAGTTAAGTACGTTCGTCTGGTATGCTTAATTACTTGTTTTCATATATCCATATGAATTTGGTCCACATTGATCAGATCAGTTCATCAAAAATCAATGGGACCATCGTCAAAATTAAATTCTTGTACCAATCTGAAACACGTGTCATAATGTCGTCGTTTGAGTTGCTATCCTTGCTGGTCTAACTCTAAGCTTATAAACAAGTTGGGCTCACCTTCGCAAGATTATTACAAAACCAATTAATTAAATTTTGTTTGTAAGATTTCAGTATAGGGATATTTACAATTACTTTTAGGTTTACAATAATAGCAATAGCAAAATAGAACACCTTAGTTTAGTGCTATATTAATTATTAAAAGCTAATTTCATTTAGATTGACCCCCTCTTCCTTTTAAAATTAACAACACATCCCTTATATAAATATATAATTACAAAATAAACTCATGGCCCTATAATTTTACGATTGTACACTCAATATTTTCTAATTAAAAAATACTACTGAAATATTATACAAACAACATGTTCAGACAGTTTTGCCCTTATCGAAAAAGAAGCATATTAATTAAACACTATATATATCTTGTGATGAGAACGTACATATTGTTCGTCCGATTAGGAAATTGCAAAACCAGGACAAGTGAAAAATACAATGATGCAGCTAATGCCAAATTCGTTAAATACTTACCAACACTATAAACAAAATTTCCAGAAACTTAATTCAGTTTTATAAAGCAGGAATTATCGGTTTCAAGAGGCTAATTAATATGATAACATGCATCGATCTAATCAAACTAATATATTTAGCATGCATGAGAAAATCCACATAACAATAATATATATCCAGGAGAAGACAATAAAAACATCCCAAGGAGATCATGTCGCTAATAGATAAGACAGATACAGTTACCCCGGCCGTCTGAAGTTTGAAAGGATCGGAAGTTTTCCAGGGAAACCAGGCAGGCAGATCTTCAATCACAGCTGATGATGCATGACTTAGATAGAACCGTATGATCCATATAAAGAAAATTAGCAAGATAGACCAAAATAATTAGCTAGAACAAGAAGCAGCATCGTCATATTCATTCATCAGTGGCTGTGGTCGGTTCTCTTAATTTGCTGAAATTGGATATATATATATAGAACTAGTGGATGAAAAGAACCCTTCAAAGTATAGAAGGTACAATCATGGAGAGTACAGCAGACATTATGTCACAAACAAGCTTCAGGGAAAGGAAACATTGGACTTTGCAAAAATTAACAACTGATATATCATCATGACTCCTAAAACTAAGTAGTAACAATTAAGTTAGAATGGGAACCAAAAACAAGTAAAATGTATTTATGTATTTGTCTGCTGTTTAACTTTGTGTTAGGTGGTATGGTATATCAAGTCATCATCTTGTGACTTTCTTTGGACAAGAAAATATGATGTAATTGAATGGAAGTTTATGTATAGACTTAGAAAATAGTGTTTGTGATATGAGTTATGGTTTTTGGAGTTCAATAATTAATGGAAGCATGTGGGCCTTACCTATTGTGTTTATTTTATTTATCTATTCCATATATGTATATTATTAATACATACAAGCCGCATTTTTATTAATTGTGATACAAGATTAATATAAAAATGAGAAATTAATGATGCAGTATGAAGATAAACAATTGATCAGACATAAGGAATCATGCACGGAACGAGCTTGAAAATTGAGCATTAACAATTCGCCGTCTATAGTGAGTATTCAGAGAACCATCTTCGAGCCATTGCAAGACATTCCTTCGGATAGTATTCGGGAGCAATATGCCCTGAACCCTGCAAAAGTACATCCCATTTTTGCATAACATATATATGCCTGACAAAATTAAACAAACTCTTTTGGGATAATTACACTCATATGCATAAACTGAGGTCTGTGAAATTACAAAAACATGCATACCATGTCAAAGAATGCTAGTTCGGATTTCGGGGACATCCATTCGATAAAGCTTGATATTCTTTAAAAGAAAAACCAAGAACATTACGTTAAAATGTTCTTTTTCTTTGAGGTTATCTAATAGCAGTTAGAGTTCAAAATATATTTCTGTAACTTTTTCAGTCTCAGGGTATGATTGTGTAATTAGGCCAAACCTTAAGGGACATATGTGAGTATAATTATCCCAAGTGTTTTTTCTTGCCTTGACCGTAGCAAAGGTGAGATAAGCTTGATTCTTTTTATATTTCATCGTGTATCTGCAAAATAGGATAAATTGTAGTTGAATTTTGAGATGAATTTCACATGATCAATCAAATATTTCATTGAAAACTAACTGACCCCGCAACTTGACCATCAACAATCCAAGGTCTCCAATCCTCATCAACGGTCAGATTAAGAGATTTTATCCATTTTAAAGTACTCATGTAAGGTACCACCATGTCATGATCTCCGCTGAAACAAAACGGTATATTATATATAATGAAGTTAATTTTGTGAAGAAGGAAGATAAGAAATCAAAATTTTAAGATTTTAAACCATAAATAAGTACATATCATTGTCTAGCAGGTACCTACCTTGACTAACCTATATGCCAAGGCTTGAAAGCCTTTCTCATTGAGAAGTTGATGATATTTGACAACACTTTGTACATCAGATTCATAAGATAAGCTCCTATTGCATCTCTCCCAATCATTTTTTGTTCCCTGATATTTCAACCAGACACCATTTTGTTTCCACTAATAGCACTAATTTCACGTATAACTGAAAACTTATCCACGCACGTACCTGTCTAACGTGAAGAGCATCTCTGACAGTTTCATCATTTGCCCACACATGAGATGTCACGTAAGTATAACCCTGTAAACAAGAGGACTATCATATATCTAAATCGGACATTGAGAAAATATGTTGAATAGAAAGGAATGCAAGAAATTACATGGCAAAATGGTTGGTCTTGTTTGGACAAGAAGATGAGATTAACTGGATCATCTTCTAGGAATCTCTGTTCATCTGATTTAAAACCATTAGATCTTAATGCTGAAAAATTGCATTTAGGTTCCAGAATGTCCCAGATCTCGACAGGATCCATGCACTGCAGGTGATTATCTACTAAAATCATCACAATTTGTATCTATAAAACTAAGTCAACACTAAGAAAAACAGAGTCCCACAAAATATAACCTGTTTCACAAGCCGAAGAGCAGAAAGGCATTGTACATTACTTGGATCTGGATTCACATACTGCCCGCGACAACTACTTTTTGCTAGCTGAAAAATGGTTTTATTCTTTCATTGAACTTATGTTATCCTGAAGATCCCAATAAAAAGGTAACAGAAACAACCTCAAAATATTCATCTGATATGAGTGCCATTCTGTGAGCAAAAGGAATCCTTTCGTTTTCTTCCAAATTTGTATCTGTCACTGGATTGCCAACGATGTATCCCTAGTTCAATTTCTCAAAATTGTTAGCTTGTTAATTAACCTGGAAAAATGTCTGTTGGGGAGGAAATGGCTATGAATAGATCAGAAAAACTTGGATTTGAAGAAAAACTAAAATTTTAAGGAACATTACTTACTTGGAGTAAGATTCGTGGCTCAAGTCCAGCTTCATTACCTGGAATATCAGCACTCATCTCAACTTAATGAGGAAAAAAATTGAAACAAATTTATTGTTAATTATAAATTTAATGTCTCAAATCTGACCTCTTGCTATTTCAAGAGCTATCATGGGCGTATTTGTCCCTCCATAAGAGTCGCCGCCAACATACACGCGATTATTCAGAAACTTTGGGTGATTCAACAACCACTGAAATTTCCAATATGACCTTAGCTTCCATTTGAAGATCAAATGCCACAAATTACCAAAAACAGTATAACAATATCCTTTCCATATATCGTGTTAATCTTTTTTTAGCTACGGAAACATCAAACAAACATACACTGATATTAGGGTCATATTTACCTTCCTCAGAAACAAGTGGTCATATTTTGCTTTTTTGGTGTCAGAGTTATAATAACCTTGAGGTTTAGTGGCATAGGAGAATCCAGTTCCAGCAGGGGAGTCGATAAATATAATGTTAGCAATCTGGAAATCCGCATTGCAAAAGTTAAACAAGAGAAATTGAAAATTAAGCATGAAAGGATAATTGTATTAGACCTTCGTCCATGAATATGGGTTTAGAACGAAAGAAGGTAAGCTTCCGTCAAAAGCTGCTAAATCAAAAGCCAGTGGACCTACAAAAAATTTTGACAAATTAGTTTAGATTTAGCTAGGAAAATATATATTAGGGTCAGATCTTCTAAATAAAATGAAAATTTTAGCACATTAATCTATACTTTGTAAAAAGAGAGGCCAGTTTACTCAATAACTCTATTCAAGAATTGAAAGTAAAGATGAGTTTACTAAAATAACTAATTTATCTTAATTCAAGAATTGAAATGTAGGCAGACTCTTTTTTCTTTCTGTCCCCAATTCTGTGCACCTTAATTTTTCTCCACTCTCCCCCTTTTCTCTTTCCTTTTCTATCTCTCAGTCTACTCAGAATAACTCAACAACTATTTCAATTATTTCGTTATATAGCTTTTCAATTAAAAAAATTAATAAATATTGAATGGATAATAATAATAATTCAATTAAAAATGTAATTGATTATATTATTTTTTTTATTTTACACATGTATCGTGCCTAACTGCCTATTTTCCAAGTTAATTAGACAGAACATTAAGTAAATTATTGTTTACAGAAAAAAAAAAAAAAAGTAAATTATTAGTTGAATCAATTTGACAATCTCTTCCACACCACATTGCCACCAAACACAAAAGGGTTTTGCTTTAGCAATATAAATTATGAACCATGATTACTCATTCATCCAAATCCCGTGACCGAGGCGGTTTCCAAATGTTCAATTCAAATCCTTTATAGACCCAATTACGAAAATGAATTAGCCCCAAAAGATTGAAGTAGAGAAAAAGGAAGAAGAGGAGGAAACCTACCAATTTCATAAACGAGGGCGGAGAAACCAGAGCACCCGGGTCCACCGGTGATCCAAAACACAAGCGGGTCCTTTAACGGAGCCCTTTCCGATTCAATGAAGTAATAGAACAGCTGCTGTTCATCGTTTTCTCCCACGCTTATGTATCTGATCGTTACAATAACAACCCAGTCAGCACAATATTTTTCTGTTTAAGTTCGTTCCATGAAAAAAGAGAGAATGAAAAGAAAAGGGCCGACCCGGTTTCGAGTTTGAAAGGCAGAGTTCCTGAATAACCAGGCAAAGTCTTGATAATGGACTGTGAAGCGGCTGCTTCAATCAGTATAAGAAGCGAAACAATCAAATGCGGCCACAATTTCATTTCTTCCTTGCGCTGTTGCTTCAATTCGCCAATGAATATCAACTCAAAATACACACAATTAATAGCAACTCTGCATTATTGCTAGCTAGGCTGACACTTCGCAGACCGCATTTAATAATTTCTTTCGCACATGTCCCTAGGCTGTCACTTCACGAATAATTTCGCACGTTTCTCCCTTAAAATATCATAAAAGAACTTTACCACCTAAACTTTTGCCATTGAGCGGTGAAAATTGTTCGTTTTGTTGGAATTACGGGTGCTACATGAGAAAAGAAGAAAAAAGAAGAAGCTTTTTATATAATGTTGAAATTCCGGAGCTATGTTCCTACATAGAAATTGTGACAAAATATTTGGGCAAGATAAGAAATTTATGGAAATATAATGATTGAGGCTATGTTCAAACACGATCGTCTGTGTACGAACATAATAGAAGCGCGTTATAGAATCCTGCATTAATTGGATTTTTTTTCCTTGTAAAGTCTATACCTAGTTGGAGATTTTTGGTTGGAGATATAAATGGCTTTAGGCTGGATGATTTTGATACTTTTTACGCTCTAATGTAGATCTTTTAGAGAGGGACGATGAGAGATACACAAGTCAGAAGAATCACATCAAGCCAAGAAGATTGAAGGCTTGTGTCTATAAAGTTTCTTTCTTTTCTTAGTTTCTATATCTTCCTTGGAACTTATGATTATGGCTTTTGTTATCTTAGAAGTTGTTATGAACTAATTAGATTTTCTAGGATTATGGATGAACTCTTTGGGGAATTTATGTTCTAAACTTTCGTTTCTATTAATATGATATGAACATGGAGTTGTTTTTTTTATTATGTGCTTATTTGAGTTGATTGTCTGATCACCAATTAGTTCGTTATTCTAACTCTTGATAAAGCTCTAAAGGGATAAGTTAAGAGAGATTAGATAATAGGGAAGCCTTTGATTAGATCATAATTTGCAAAGTTGAATAATTCGATTTGTGTTTAAGATAGGAATATACCTACTCACCTAAGCTATTATTGAATGATACTTATTTGTTACTATTTGTTCTTCATTCACATAAGAATATAGTGAGTGTAACGATAGGAATAGCGGAACTTGACATTCGGAAGGTACTTGTAATGATATTAGATTTAGGGCTAATAATCATGTTCATAGAATATTGATAGAAGTAAGATTAATAATATATTTTGAACCAAAATGGAGATTTCATAGTTGTAGAGTTTTAGTCTCGTATTGATTTGTATTTGCGTTTTTTGTTTAGTTTTATTAGTTAACACTTGCATTTAATTCCTGGTTTAATTCTTAGTTAGTTTAGAATTTTACAATAATTGGTTGTTTAGATAATATTGAGTTACGTTAGTTTTAATTTATTCAATTAGTTATTTGTGAGGATTTTCGGGCAAATTTGCAGCCGGAAAACCAGCACATGCATCAGCTTTCTCCAGACTCGTTTTGTCATATTTTTCTCTATTTTCTTGCTAAAAGAAGTCGATTTTCTATTTATTCGATCTTCCCACTTAAAAGACTAATTGTTGGTCTGGAGAGAATAGGAAAAATGATCATAAACAAGAGGTTTTAAGGAGCATAAACAGCTATTTTATTGAAATCCTTGCTTCATAAAAGCCGACAAGCCTCGAATAATTATAAACTAAAAGCAAAGAACTGTTGTAGATTATCAAGTGTCTTCAACTTTAAAAAATCCTATTCCTCATAAACAACAATCAACAATGTTTGCTAGCTGTTGCTCTTCATGGTTTATCAAGTACTCCCAGAAAGCTAACTACAAATTTCTTGGTTAATCGTTGGCCTTTGGGTCCCTGACCAAATTCTTGCCGCTTTTCTTCATCTTTGGAGACCTACAAATATTAAACTTGAGAATCTGCCCGTGACAGCTGCGTGCTGAAATTGAAAATGTCACCCATATGTGATATTAATAAATTTCTTCTGGGACGGCGGTAATTTTTGCACTAAGAGAATTATTAGTTATATCTTAAGGTCGGTCTTTACATGGGCTCCACCATGTGGGCTTGCTCATTGATTGATGGGTCTCTGCATGCACTTTGGTATTGGGTTGGGCTAATAAATGAAGGCCCAAGCTTATATGATTTAAGCTAAACCTCATATCTGGGATCATTTAGGATAGACTTGATTAAATTCTTGTGGTTAAGACTTCAGATGGTGGATACTGGATTGTATATAAAAACTAAAATAAATGGTCAAGTCTTAAGTGTAAAATATTTGATAGTATGGTTAAAGAAAAATTCTCCAAGTTACTCTAGACATTGCAAGTTACTTTGAACCTCTTATTGTTAGGTTGATTAGAAATTATGTTTACATTCTTCAGAACTATAATCATCTTAAGTACTCGTTCTAGTGTTAAAAGTTTCCAGATATAACAAAGAAATTAAAGTTGTCTTTGGAGGAATCTTAAAAGAAACAAGTGTGAATAAATAACATTTTGCCCCCACTTCTTTTGTTACCTTTCATTAATAGTACTAGCTATATTGTATGAATTCAAATATATTATTAACAATTTCCTTAAAGATTGCAACGATGACAAAGGGTGGAATGGTCATTTCATAACTTTTTTTTGTACAATTCTTAACAAAACAAAATTAAGAGACATGGTATTGGTATTAAAAGATTGAGTGGAGCCTGGAGGAATTGGCATCTTTCATTATTCTAAAGGGGATCTCTAAGTAATATCCCTTGATTTATTGCATTAACCTTTCATCCATTTTTCTCTTATAAAATTGAAATTTATACACTTGAGTTCTTATACAATATATGAAGAGCATCTTTTTAGTATCAAGCTTTAATATAAATATTCATATAATATAATTTTTTATATATACATAGAATTGGGCGACAAAATCGTAAAAACCAGGGCGTGGACTTGATTATTATATGAACTACACGTGAAAAGAATGGTCAAACAAAACAATTCTGTAAATATTTTCAAATTCTAAGCTGCACACCTCAACGGCTTACAGAGAAAAATAAAAAAATCTGCAGGATAGCAACGTTACCGTTGCCGTATTCAATTAATAAACACTACAAAATCAGAATTCAGATCTCAGGACGTCAGCTAAATTTGTTTCATTTCTTAAGAATATATCAAAAAGTTATTATTGTTAGATTTGAATTGCAAACAAAATTTTAACAATCTTGTTTATTTATTTGTTTCAGTAGCTAGATTGATTGGTATTACTGTAAAAATAAATGTTTATGGAGTTAAATATCTGCTCCATATATGAAGAATTTACATATCCAATATCTCCAATCAGATATTCTACCTCAATGAACCTATAGACCGAGAAGGAATTTATTTCGACCATCAACGGCAAAATGAAAATTGAAACAAAGAGAGAATTTAAAATTGACAAAAAAAAGAAAGAAACCGAAACGGTTTCTAAGTTTCAAACTCCAAAAAACGCTGGATTGAAGAAACACAGAATCGGTGAATATTTTTTGGTATAAAAATTATCTTAGAAACTCCTATACATAAACAGATAAAATTTTCAGGAAGAGAATAAAAACGTAAAAAAAGGTGAAATCAAAAGAGTGTTTTCTTGCCGGAGCGATCGGCAGACTTGAGCGTCTTGTCGATGAGCTTTCTGGCCTTGCGGCTGCGGATCTCAACCCTAACGCTGGCACTCTTATCCATCTTGACGTACGGTTTCTTGGAAGATTTCTTCAGCGATCGGACCTTGGATTTTATCGATTCCACCAAATTCTCCAACTGAATCGCCATATCTGATATCTCTCTATTAATTGTATATAATATCTGCGTGTGGTGTGTTGATTGAAATGAAATAGAGGATGAATGGTGTGATTTGAAATGTTGATTTGGAGAAGGTATATTAGAGAGAGGAATGGGTATGTATTTGTGTAGCTGCTGAGATTTATGAGTAGTGATGGGGTTATTAATTATTGAGCTAGCTAAGAGAGTGGAGGAAATTAGAGTAAACAGAGGATCGGAGTCCGTTAGACTTGACCCACTGCTTGCTATTTATGGTATTTATGGTGGAGGACTCTCCTGGAGGCTGCTTGTTCTTGTTCTTGTTCTTGTTCATATGGGGCAGGGTGTGATCCGTTGCGTGTGCCAACTTTTGGGTTCACATTTGACTCCAGTTTTGCATGGATAATAAATAAATTATTTATTTTTAAAATTATTATTCTTTTCTTATACATATATACACAGACGGTTTATGACAAATGGAACTAGTTATATTTCCATAATAAGATATTAAAACATAAAGCTATGTTTTTTGACACAATAATTTATTAGAATTATATCATTTATTTGTATTTAGATTTTGCAATAAAGCAAAACATTATTTTGAAGAAGCTGATATGCTATAATATCAAAAAATATTATAAAAATGAGAAGGATAATATTACAATAGAAAAAGAAAGTCAAATTAAAATATATATTATCTCAAGAAATATTACTTATATTTTCAATTAATGCTTTGATCAGAATATATTCATACTTTATTTTCAGATTCGAGTATTATAGAAATCCAATTAAGGACAACATTCCTCACTCTTCGTTACTTTAGGACAATGAAGGGACATGATTATGAATGAATCAAAATAATATATAGAAGAAAAGAAAGAATACAGTACCATTCATAAAATGTGGAGGCTCCAATATTGTTGCATAGATCATAGATTAGTCATAATGCTTGTACTTTTCGTTATTTCTTAATAAAACCAGAAATTAAAGAATATATAGAGATGATTGATGATGCAAAATTGAAAAGACAGTTGACATTGAACCTAAGCTAAACCGTATATCACTGCTCTCATTTTCCTCTTCTGTTTGGGTTGCATACGTATTTGCATCAATTAAAGCGAATAGGAATTAGATTGAGTCAACTTTCCCTTGCGTAACTAGTGTTTTCAATTTAATCTACTCAACTTATTTTCAAAATATAAGAATAAAAATGTCAAGATACTTAATTAAATAAAGAAACAAGCAGCACAATTTAAAAAAATAAAATAAAATCCAAGCTCTATATATTTTTCACTTAAATTAGTGATGTTTCCATTTTGAATCCCTTATCGTTCATCATGTCACATAATTGTCACATTAATTGGAAGCTTTTCAAGAACTTTGAATTTGTTAAATCTTTCGAGTTTCCCCAATGAAGTCCATTACCCATTTCAAAGCTATCAAACCATATATATATATATATATAGTGTCATGTGTAACGACTTAATGATGAAAACAGCGCATCTGACTTTCATGTGCACTTCATATATAACTAAATTTGGGTCCAATTTGACAGCCACCAAATCATGAACAAATCATCACTTATTTCTCACCACTTATTAACTTCAGTTGATGAATTAAAAAGAATTACAATTTCAAATGATCTCCAAATTGTCAATTCAGGCGTGGAAATTAGATGCTTAATTGTCAAAACGTTCTCTCGCTACGCTTTAATTCAAAGATAGCAAAATTGACTTAATAACCTATCAAAAATCAGTACAGATAACGATTTTCCTCAGTATCCAATGTTCACCAACGATAGTCTAATATTTTCGCGACTAACGTAAGTTCACATTACTTAATGTTAAAACTAAGTTAATTTTCGGACATAATAATAGCGAGGCATGGGAAAAAATAAAATAAATGGTTGTCTGTTTGAAAAGTAACAAGACAAAATGAGTTGTTAAAACTCAAGATGATATCGTTTGACAACAAAACAAATTGGGATTCGTTTGGTAAGAAAAGCGAATTGAGCCCCGCAATTTCATATAAATTTAAAAGTGGGTAAAAGAATTCCTTAAGTGTTAAATATTAAAGACAAATGAGAAAGATGTTTAATATAATATTCAACATTAAAACACCGCAAATATTTGGGAATCTAAGTCAATGAATTTGGTAGAATAATAATCACTCTAATTAATTAAGAAACATATATATGATAAGAACGACGACTTCGGACTCCATACTTCAGCTTAGACCCGTTACTGGGCACTGGCTGCTCACAAGCTAGGGTTTCTTTTCTCTTTTCTTTTTTTTTTTTTTTTTTTTTTGGAGGAGGGGGAGAGAGAAAAAAACAAGGCACCGACAATAAAATCCGCCTGGGTTGAGTTAATCTGTTTGGGTTTTGACGATTTAACGAGGAGCTATTGCTCTCTCGGGATGGCCATTGGAGTACAAGACAGGCGAAAGGACGAGAACATTAACATTATAAGAAAATAATGAATATTAAAACCAGTACATGTAGTTTGCCCTGGTTCTGTTATCAAGTTGCACTTGGAACAAACATATCCGAATCCCACCTTGAACAATAATAGATAAATAAATCATAAGGAAGGAAAGCAATGAAACCTATATTAACCCAAGCATAGTATCTGAATAAGCATTAAGTCATCCAACAAAGGGAAAATTTCCTGCAAACGGAATTTTATAAAGAGTCATTCTTCAAGCATAGCTAAAACCCAAGATCTAATGTCATAACCATTTATGGGAGTGAAAATACAAATTTCACATCAAAGGAGTGATAATTCTAACGATAACATTGGCTGTGTCTTATTGTCAATCTAATACAGATCTATCTTAATTCTTACATGAGATCAAATTGCATGGTGTAAATCTCATCGCAGGTTGCTCAAGAAAACATAGAGAGTAGTCTACTATAGTTAAGCAGTCATAAACTTCCTTCGTTTTACTAAATAGATGTAACCACAGGCAAACAATTGTAAATCCAATATTGGTTCTTTTATGAAGCAATCACACGAGATGGGCACTTTACCTTCTTATACAAGATTGGACAATCTGAATCTGAAACAGAAGTCAATGTATCCAAAAAGGATGGAAAGGAGAGAAAAAAAGAAAAGGGAAAAACGGAATCAAGCTCTATGAACAGATACAAAAGTAACAACATGCACAAGTAGCTCCCATAATTATCCTCCCATGCATCTTCACTACTGAAAATTGAAATATCACACATATATGAGTAGAATACAGATGCCAAACTAACTGTTCGATCACAAATTGAATGGAAAAAGATACGAGTAATGTGACAACAAACTTAAAACAATAAAATTTCCTGAAGGGCATCATTAGAAAATAAATGATTGTGATTGCATACAACCAAATTCCCAAGTAACACATACGAGCAAAGTACTATGAATTTTGGAAGAAAATGTGAAACAATTTTGTTAGTTTCACATGATATGATCTCAAGTAATGTCAGTAATTTATTGAATAAATCTCAAGAAAGGCTTGCCTGAAATGAGGTTAACTGCTGACAGTTTCCTTGGAGTCAGACCATAACATTAGGGTTGATAGTAGAGCTATTGTAGCAGTTTCAACACGTAAACGATGTGGGCCCAGACCAGTGGCAATTGCACCAGCCTTCATTATGGAGGTCAACTCCTTCTCAGTGAAGTCTAAAGATAGTAGCCATACAATCAATTGCAAGTATCAAGATAATAAAAGTTCAGTAGTCCAAGGTCGCCATAAACAAGCAAAAATCAATTCATTTTCATTTACAAAAAGATGATAAATGGATGCAAAAATGTGACTACTAACTAACCTCCTTCTGGTCCAATAATAATGACTCCATTATTTTCGTTCTCTAAAGTACTCAAGGTATGAAAAAAAGGGGTGCCTTCTGCTACAGCCACAAAAGATAATCTTGACTCATCCACCTATTGGACGATAAAGAGAAAAAAATAGAAACCACATGAAACAAAAGACCAGAGGTTTTAAGTCTTAAAATTTGCATCCAAAGAAAATAAACCAAAAGCATATGTTGAATTACATTACATGGATAAGGAGGTACTTACAACATGTAGGAGTTTATCAACCATAACAGGGGGTTTCAAAATCATTTCATGTAAACGCTGACCTACAAAAGAAGTAGGCAATTAGAACAAAATGATCTCAAATGATTCGATATGAGAAGAGGGCAGGCCAAAGGTCAGAGTTTACATTGTTTAGTTGCAGCTAGAATAACTCTCTGCAGTCTGTCCAGCCGATTTTCGGATATCGACTGAGATCTCTCCGTCAATAAAGGTGTCAAACTGGATGCTCCAAGCTCCTAAGATGCATAGTTTGAAATTGAGGAAGTAGCAATGTCAGTAGACATCAGTTCTGAGAGATATTACAATCACAAACATCTGAAAAACATACTGTGCACTTCTCTACTAGCCAATCAGCCCTGCCACCCTTTAGAGTGCCTTAAAGGAAACAACTTCAATGAGCTATAGAAGCCTGCGGAACAGGAAAATGTATGGTAGGAAGTATACACAATATAGTGTGTGTTTGTGTGTACGTATGCTCGTTCTCGGCGACTTACTAAAAGCAGCAAAAACATGCCACTGAGTGGATTGAGGAGAAATTAGTTTTGGGTTCTCCAGGGCTTCAAAATCTACCCCTGCACGATCAACACTCTCTATCCGGCCTTCAACCAAGCCTCCCTTCCCATCGAATAGCTCTATCCTTCCAGAATAAAGATCAGATTCATCAGATGAATAAAATCATCCATACTGATAGCACATGAGATAGTTACTGTAAGATACATTCTACTCCATGGAAAAAAAATAGAATTTAATGGGACTTACAAGGTGAAAAACTAGGTCAATAGATGCATCTTCATCAAATACAAACTACAAAGTCTTGACCCTTGAGCAAAAAGTTCCATTGCAATTTTTTGTGAAATTTTCCTAATAGAAAGAAGAGGCCTAATATCACCAATACTATCTCCCATTTTCCATTGAACTTTTCATGACTGATAAACTTTTCAAGATTAAATAAATCCTCGATATTAATTACAAACTAACAAACAAGATAAGGACTTTATGACAAAGAAAACAAGAATTAACAATGCCGCTATGGAAGCCATACCTATCGTTGATTCCCAGCCTTAGAACCTTGCTCATGTGCCAGAACTCATCGCCTTGCACTCGCACAACACCACCCTGCAAATATAAATCCAAGAGCTTAAACCACAGTTATACATATTCCTCATCAATCAAACTCTGAACATTCGAGAGTGAAATGTGAATGCTTATTCAACACAGAGGGGGTAGCCAATGTGCCTTGGAAGGAGGTAGAGTTTCGGAGAAAAAGCGAGGAAGGCCTCCGCGTGACTGGTTGGAGTAGTCTGAAGATGAAGATGATGCGAATGCCCGAAGATTCAAATGCATCGAAGAGCGGTGTAGCAGACTCGGTAGCCGGGGATTACAGACTAGGGCTTTCATCGGCAAAGCTCAGCCTTCTGCCGCCGGACGCTCTGACTTTGTCGATAGGGTTTTACACGAGTTCACCGTCTCCCCTTTTCTCAAATCCAACAGGTAAGAAATTTTTCCTTTTTGATTGAGGAACTGAACAGACGCTAACACGTTTTGCGACTTGGATATTATTTGAAAAATAAATTGTTTTACAAGTCATTGCACTCTATTATTAAAGACTTGTGGGTTTTATCTCAAAATTGGCAAAAAAAATATTAAAATTAAAATTAGTAAATAATTCAAAATTCTCATAATAATGCTTTAAAATGAGCACCTGCTCCAAATGCTTTAACATAAATTTGTCAAAATTAAATGCAAATAATTTTTCTCTTGCAGACAGTATAGCGAGTTTACAATTTTATTAAGTTTCTTTCTTCCATTAAACTGGGAACAATTATTGGAGCAACAGAGGGGAGACTGGAGAGCTTATTCCAACTTTTATGGTGCTTTTAACATAAGAATGAATAGTTTCTTCATCCGGGCATCTCATGAAAATGTAAATTAACTTTTAAAATTCAAAATTGTTGTTTTTTGTTGCTACATTCGGAAGATTTTATGAATAGTTTATACTTTTTATTCGTCAAATTTAGATAAATACATGATACAATCCATCGAATTATTTAAGAGTAATACAGTACCACTATATTTTATTTAGTCTACCAAGATTTTCTTCATGAATAAATTGTTTTCTGCAGCGACTGTCTGTGATTTCAATTTTCAACCCATAATAATTTGCACTAATCATAATCTATACAAAACCCAAATTGAAAAATAATAATTGCGATTATCTTGGACTACATGAGCTGCAAAAGATGAAATTTTGATCAAGTGATGGAAGATTTAAAGTGCCAAAAGGGCTTCACAAATTACTTCCCCATGGCTTAAAACAAAAAGTAAGTGATTATGCACTAATAAGCAGTATTAACAAGCACCACAGAGTACTGGGCAGTTTAACTATATACCCATCTTCATTGAGGCAAAACATCAAACAACTAATCATCACATTCACTATCCTCCCCACCACCACCGCCCTCATATCCGCCGCCCATTTCACAAACTTTATCCCAAACTTGTTTCTCCACCGGCAAAACCGACAGCCTGGACTGCCTGAAAAGCAAGAACTCCATCCCTTTCAACTCTTTCTTCATCTCCCCCAAGCCCACTGCCGTCTTCATCTCCCCCACAGCCTTCACGTCCACCGCACCGCCGCCGTCGCCCTCCTCGTACCACTCGCGGACCACCTCAACCACGCCCACCACGCGGCGGAACTTCGTGCCGGAATGATAGAAAAAACACAGATCCCCTTCTCTCATGCTCTTCATGTACTTGTGCGCTTGCTTGTTCTTCACCCCGTCCCATTTTGACAAGCCCCCATTCGCAGCTTGATCATCCCATGACCACTCCCCTGGCTCTGTTTTCATTAGCCAGAAACTATTTTCCTTAGTTTCCATTTTTTCTCTCCCTTTGTTTTCTTAACCCAGAGATTTTCTTTGTTCTATTTCAACATGTTCTGTGGACATTTATGAAGACTGAAGCGGCGGGAAGTAATCCCAATTCCCAACTAATAGTAGTTTTGGCGCGAAACTTAGTATTTCAAAAAAAATTAAGTGGTTAATTTTATTTATTATATTTTTCTTTTTATGAAAACCTTAGATGAAAATTAAAATTAGAAAATATATTTCTATTGAAACATTCCACAATAACATTTGGTATATAATTAGTACGTCGATTAATGTACGTGTACCATTTGTTCATAGTATCACTTCAGTATGTATCTCTAAGCTAGATAGGATCAATACGCATAGCAATAATAAATCAAGGCAAGTTCTGGAAATTACTAATCAACCCACAAAAACAAGATTTTCATTGACCAAAATAATTCAAGTCCTCTGTGACAAACTTGACAGCTGAAAACTTCGAACAGGACGAGAAATGTTATTAATTAACATAAGAAAGGCCGGACATCTAATATTGACTACATGCGATTAAAATAAAGATAGATGCAACAATCAATCTCATGCGCTATGAAATTTATTAATTTTAAAGGGGAAAAAAAAGTGAGAAAATCTATCTATCATATCAGGGCTTCCTTTGTTTATGTGTGTAGATATAATCAAGATGAGCTTCAATAGTTCGTCTCATGGTGCACTCATCTTCAGCGAGACCATCGCAACTATCCTCATCTACATCCATCTTTTGCGCTTCGTTGTCCTAACACAATCAAACAACACAAGAATCAAGAATCATTACAGAACGATAATACCTAATTTATAATTTACACATACATATATAGATATATTTACACACACAAACATGTATATATACTTGTGTTTAATTTGTGAGTGAAATCACTCACCCCATGATGAGTCTCCATTGGAGTGACGTCGTGGAAGGCGGGGCCGGGCCGTGCGAGAACATGAGAGAATGCTACGAATAGAAGGAGAGTTGTGAAAATGCAAATGGTGGTGGATTTAGCCATGTTCACCGATATCTTCAATGTTGAATTCTTAGAATTTGAAGTTTAATTTAAGTTATGGATCAGTACAACTGTTTTTTTACAGTTATAACGAGGGAGAGGGGGCTTTAGTGTAATACTGTTACCAAAGTACGAACTGGTCAATTACATGTAAAGTTAGAAAATAAAATACGGATGGCCAGAGTTATTTTAGCAAGGCTAGGAAAATGCTTGGCCTTATTTTCATGGTGACATTCGGAAATTGAAAGACCTATGTTGAAAATTTTAAACGAAATATATTGACAAAAATATCAATCAAATAAGTCTACACGAAATCTCCCCACGAGACATTTGTCTTGATCACCAAATTTCCAAGTCTTCAAGACTTTTGAGATTCTTTAGTTAGAAATAGGAGCATTAATGGAATATTATTCTATTATTTCGAACTATAAAATTTTATGTTCTGACGATCGGATCGATGAATGACTAATTTGTTGCTGCAAACAAATTAAACCATCGAAGGGATAATTGAATTTGCTTAATCTTTTCTTCTTCTTTTTTTAATAATATTGCAAAATTAATATACGGCTGCCAAAGATTAATTAAAGTGAAAGTGACTTAAAGCTCGTACAACTTAAATTTTTTACTTAAATTATGATAGATGACTAAGTAATTAAGTCACGAAGCTTTATGCATGGTTAAGAGTTCTAAAAGAAACTGTAATTTTCTTATAGAGGCTTTAGATACAAGAAATCCAAATCAGAAACAGAGCAAAGTGCTCAAGGCCCAGGACAAAAACCTTCAAACAAAACCTAAGTTTACAATCTACATACACATCAAAACCTCCACGAAGCTACTACGTACCTACAATTACAAATAAACCCTAAAATATGGTTGGCCGGAAAATGAACTGGCGAATCTTCCTGCTCCATCTGGGAAAAGAGCGAGCAAACACATCAAGAAAAGCGCAAAACCCCAAGTAAACCGGTTATCTCCTAAAGGGGTAATTTCGTCCTTTGCAGGTACCTCGTCTCCTCCTCTAAAGAAAGTTGCAAAGAGTCCCCATGCCAAACACAACACACTTCCACCTAAGCCACCAATTCCAAGCGCGAGTGAAATAGCAAGAGATAGTAAATGAGCAAGTCTTCTCCCAAACATAGCTTGGGCAATGCGACCTCCTTCGAGTCTTCCACATGGAAGCATGTTCAAAGAAGTCACAATCATACCTAAACAAACATGACAAATGCATTATGTTAGCATCGAGAGTGTTTTGGCTACCTACTTGGCTTGATTTGATATATTGATGTAATTGATTGCTAATAGAGTGACCAAGAAGTCCGGCAAAAGCAAGGGGATTAACGGGCACTCCTCCTGCTTCAACTGCAACTGGAAAAACATCCTCAATAATGTCCGTGAATGGCGCAACAAAATATTGTATAAAGTGAAGAAGAGGATTATTGTTAAAGAACAGAGGGCTGATGTACCTGCATAAAAAGGTATAATGAATAGTGGCACAAAGAGAATACATACTTGGGGAAAGCATTATACACTACAAAAAAAATTAATATTAGTGACAATAATTAAAGTTACAATATAAAAGTTTGACAACTTTTATATTGCCGCTTGTTGTGTTGTCATACTTCTCTTCTTTTTTTGGGTAGTGCAAGCAAATAAGATATTACTGTATGAAGGAGAACAAGAATCCTTACATAGCATATTTGCCACCACTAAAACCACCATCATATAAAAAAGCAGCAAGAGCAAGAAGCAACGATGTCAGATATGCACTGCCTATTCTTGCTGCAGGAATATCAAACAGAGCTTTCTTATTGGGCAGCAAAGACTCATAGTTATTCATAATGCCCAAGAGTCCAGTCCATGTAGATGGAATTAGAAAAGATGGACTGAGTTTAACGCCATAATATGCTGCAGTTATTCTTGTTGCAATCTAGAGAAAGGAACAAGAAATTAGACTTAATGAACAGATAATGTATTATGGTGCAAATTTGAAGGATTTGTCTGGAGAATACCTCGGAAACTGCTAAAATGGTTAATAATCCACCAAATAGAAGTTTGACGCCAGCAAGGTCTGATAAGTGCAACTTGACGTACAAGCCACTAATGAAAGCGATTGTTCCAAAAGTTGATACACATAATGCTATTGCACAAATGTAACCCAATGGAGTACTTAATTTAGTAGACTCAAATTGGAGATCCATCTCACATTTGGGTTGCACCACACATGCCTTATTAATACACACAGCCACAAAATTAAGTGTCAATTCGAACCTTTCTATTTAAGAAGTATTTGGATACAAAGAAAGAGTGTCATAATTAGTCAATCAGCAATCAATAACATTTTCTCATGCTTACATTGTTAAAAAGCTAAACTATATTAAATGACAAGATTGATATCAACAAGCATGGTGGGTCATCGATCACAAGCAAAATCCACAAGAAACAGCCCGTAATATCTGCTGATCATCCACATATAGCAATTTTTTTTAACAATAAATGTTATGAGGTGAGTAAATCGAACCATTCCATATGTAACACAGAATGTTGATATAGGTTTGTCTAGCAGTACCTGTTTTGTGGTTTCATTAGTTTTTTCCTCCATAAGCCAAACCACAACCTCCCTACTTGTAGCTTCTGATAATTCCTTTTCCAATTTAGGCATTACTTCTTCAATTGGTCTCCTCAAACTTCCAATAAAAATTCCACCATCTCCAAACCTCCTAACATCTGTCGCCAAAAATGAATCAGACCCGAAACAGCTTTTCAACTGTGTTCATAATCCAACAAAATTAGAATACAATCAATAAGCTTACATTAAAAAGAAAATTTATATGCTGTTTTTCAAACAAGAACTCGAAGGATCATGGAAATATATACCGTATTAAGATCAAGAGGCTCGAAAGTCTCCTCAGTTTTCCCCAACTTTTCTTTCTCTTTCGACAAATCGTTGTGAAATAAATTGTTAACGAAACCAATTAATGGATTATTTCTTCTTTCTCGATCAAGGTTTTTGAGTTTCCTATCAGCCCGTATCTTCTCAAGCTTTATAGCAGCCTCAATTGAACGATTACCCATGAAAATCCTGAACTCCTCATCAGTCTTCCAATCCATTTCTTGCAGTTTTTCTTTCTCCTCCTCAGACTCATCATACTTATTCTCAGAACTACTAGACCCATTTTCTAAATGAGAATCTTTCTTGTCATTTACCTCATCCTGTCGTTCCGCAATGGCCGAAGAAGATAAAGGCGGAGGAGATGAAGTGGGCTCTTCTCTATTCTCAGCTTTCACATAAAAATGCAATCTTCTGCAAGAAAACTTGGTGTTTATGACAAAAGGATTTCTACAGAAGAAAGAGTAAGAATAGGGGAATGAGACATGAAGTAGGTTTTTGTCGAGAACCCGTGAATAATAAGCGCATGGAACGGAAGTAAAGAGAGTAGCGGCCATTTGAAGGTAATGGGAAGTGTTCTGGGTATGAATCGAAGAGTGAACACATAATTCATGGTATATTAGCACCTTTCTAACAAAGACCAGGAGTTGTCTAGAAACTTGGAGGAGTTTCTTAGAGTTATTATGTGTACGGGAGATTGAAGGTAGTGACAAACAGAAACGCAAAAGTTGAAACCCCACTAAAATAAAGAACTCTGTGTACAGATAGAAGCCGAGATTTTGTGAAATATGAATTTTCGATAGGAGTTTGATTCGATTGAGAAGTTAATTATCGGATTTGATTACTGGAAATGGGGAACAGGCAAAAATTGACTTGTTATCGGAACTTTTTGCCAGATTTTGATTTTGATTTCCAGTTCTTTCTTGTCTCCGCCTCTCTCCCCTCCCTTATATATTATGGTCTCCCCATTCCATTGTCCTTCATTTGAATGAATACTATTTTGTGGTAATTTTAAATTATTTTAATTCAAAGAAATAAAATGATTGGTTGATATGTTTCTATAATTAATATATTTAATTATGAATACAAACTTTCATTGAATAAACAACGTAATATTCTTATTATTTATAGAAGGATATAATTGGTTTTAATTATGTAGTGAATTGATTCCCTACAATTACTCAATTATTAAAGTAGCTAAGTACTAAGGAATTATGATGATTTCCATATCCATAGATAAATATTTATGTTCGTATATTAGAAAGTTTTATGCCAATTGATAGATTGGTGCAATTAAATTAGGAAAAGACCGAAAATTCTCAATCACACATCAAATTTATGTCATTAGAATTATTGTAATTACTTGATTGATGGAACATAACAATAATCCATATTTCTTAGCCATAATTAGTTAGTTCCTCAATTTTTTCTATACTTCCCTCTGCTGCTATAGCTTCATCAGAAACATCAATGTTGGGAGACTGAGACTCTGTTGCTATTCCATTTGGTGATAAAGGATAATAAGCAATACCATTTGCTGGAGCAATATAACCATTTAGTGGGATCCACGTTCTAGCCATAATTAGTACACGGCAATAACCCATCAATTTTTACTTTTGTGGAGGTTCAATTCTTTTTCCTCATTTCTTATTCATTGAGGTATTGATTTTTAATATTTCTAAGCTTTGTTTGTATATGTGTTTTATGATCTAACAAAATTTATATGTATTTTTAGTTTCAATTACTTACATCAAACGATACAGACATACAACAAAGGTAATTATTCTAATTTTTTTATAATTTTACTTTTGTAATTTGTTATTGTAATAGGATAATCAATTCTACTCTCTGATCATTTTTAGTCATTTGTCGGGAAAGGAGATTTGAAACGAAGTTGTTATATCAAACTTTTTCATAGGAGGTAAGTTGCGCATTTTCTCTACGATTTTTTTTTTTTTTTTTTTTTATAGGAGGTAATTTGATTTTTTTTTTTTTTGTATTTTTTTACTGTTAGGTTCCAAATATTGGGATCTATGCATATTTTAACAAAATTAGTGCATATTTCCGTCAAATTAAACTGCTTTTTTTTTTCAATTCATAGTTGAAAAAGGAAGAAATCAAGTTTTTGTTTCTCCGTTGTAGTATTGGGCTAGATACTGGATGACCATGTAGGTTGCAAGATGGTGTCACTTTATTCAAAGTTGAAGAAATCCTAACTAAGCTTTGTAAACAGCCCGAACAAAATGGAAAATCAGAGACATAATTGAGACTGTAAAAAATTTTATTAATAATTCTGAGTAATTGAAATTCTCTTCCCCAAATCTTCTTGATAACAGGTCAACTACGAAATTCTCCAATAATTAATTTGTGCGTAGCCGTGCACGGGCTATGCACGGGCACATACTAGATATAATAAATAAAACATCGTCGTTTCATTGTCAAATATGGCCTAATATACCAGCAATTAAACCACCTTATCTTTTGGGTTATTCGTCAAAAGAAAAACTAATCGGGCCGACATTTTAAGTTATTTGACCCAACTATCCAATCAATTATTTATTACAATTCGTCAACTAATTTGGATTATCCTTGTGTTTTTGTTTTCAAGCATATTAATATTAAGTAATTTATTAGTAAAGACTAAAAACTCATTTACTTGCGTAAATTATACTAGATATAAGTTACATAATAAATTACAAAATATGTTTACTCCAATTTATTTTGGACCTTGTATAAGTAGATCTTAGACTGATTGAGTTATCAATATGGATAATAATTTAGTGAAAAATTAATAGTAGTTATTTTGTCTATCCATAAATAAGATAAATAAATACTAAATTAGTTAAATTATATATTATTAATCTATTGGAATAGAAGTCTTTCTAAAGAATTATTTTATCTTTTCACAATTTGAAGGAACATCTCAAATATCAATATCTACACTATTATATAATTCTCATTCCCCTTAGAATAACTACATTTTGTCTCTCACTTAATTTGGACTGCTATATAATAATTAATTAATTTAAATATTTTTTCTCTCTTTTTTTCATTTTCTCAAGTTCTTTTTCCACTCTTCTTTTTTTTCTCTCCCTTCTTCCTCTCTCTTCCTAATTAAATTTCTCAATAATTTAACTCTTTTAGTTACTTAATTATAAAAATTACTTTTTAACATGTTATAAATTTTGTAAATATATTGAAAATAACTAATATTATCAAAATAAAATTTTATTTGTATATGTCATTAATAATATTTTAATTTTATATCGCACATGTGTGCCACGCATCGAGTGTGTCATATTTTAGTTTTAATAATAGCATAGATTAATGTTAAATAATTTTTTTTAGTAAAATTGCCTTTTACCGTTGGAAGAAATATTTTAAGTTTCTAGATAGATAGATAGATAGAAAAAGCGATAAAGGTAAAACCTATGAATTCAAGAAAATGAAATTTTAAGTTACAAATTCAAGTGAAGGATAATCTACAAATCAAAAAATAAATTTACAAATACATGTAAAGGGATAATCAACGGTTTATTGCCAATAGTTGATAGATTTAGAAAAAGAAAAATTATAAAGCAATCTAACAAGCCTTTGGTCCATGTGGCATGTGTTGTGTCACTCCCCTCAAGAGTCTTACTTCGTGATAAAGTGATAAACCCCACTGCATATATATATATATGATTAGTGAAATAAAATTTGGTAGTTTTACTTCACTGGGACAAAGGCAATTCATATCAATGGGCACCTATATTGCTGTAGTATCTTTGATTCAGGACCTGGAGCATCTCGTGAACTCCTACGAGCTCGTTTTTGCCTCAGAGTCGGAGCAAGGAAACAGACCAATAAAGGAAGCAAGCAGGTAGATAAACATTAATCCTTATACTACTTGTATTAAAAAATCCTCCAATTCTCTCAAGAGTACAGAATAGAAGAAATGATCATCTAGCTAGCTATATGTTAATTGAATTCTTTCTCTAGATATATAGATATTTCGCCGGCTGGACTTCACAAACAACCAAGTGATAAGCTGTATGCCGAAATTTCTGATCGTCCCCAGCAAGCCTTTTGTCCTTTCACGAAGGAAGACATTGAGATTCTTTATCAAGCTATCTGTTCGATGGACTCGCTCCTCAGAGATTCATCTAGAGAAAGTTACAATCACGCGTTCATGAACCAAATACTGGAGAAAAAGATCGGAGGTGTGGTTCAGAAAGCTGGGAATTATGTTGACTTCTGCATATGTCTTCGAGACCCAAAGTTACAAGATTTAACAAGATTTGGCAAAAAAGACATTCGTCAAGTAATTAAGGCAACGTCAATGGGGATGAATCTCTACACGAACGCGGAACTGAAGCAGATTCATGATGGCAGAAACATTACCCTGACTGAAATAACACACGAGATTGTCTCCATCAACGCCGAGCTGAAGAAGATACATGATGAACAAAAGGTCCAAGATTTAAAGGAAACCTCTTCTACAGGCAAGCTTCATTTCTAGTGATAAATCGTTCAATTTCAAAGTGTTACAATATTTAGTTGGTCACTGTAAGCCTGTTAATAAACGTGCACAAAAGTATTTATGGCCTATTGAACGACTAAAACAATCTGATGATGCCTTGTACAAACTTGCTTCATGTCTTCAATAATCTAATTTTTGCATTTCCAAGTAGGTAAGGTGTTAGCCTCCTCGAGTCCATCAAGAAGAACTCTAATTACAGCGGGCAAACTGGTGGGTCTTGAAAATGATTTGGTAGCGATGCTAGATTGTCTAACTGGATATCCGTTGCAACTCAAAGTTTTTTCGGTCATCGGTATGGCTGGAATTGGGAAGACCACTTTTGCCAAAAAATTATATGATGATCCACTTGTCATGCATCACTTCTATGTTCGTGTATGGGTCACTGTCTCACAAAAATATCAATTCAGAAAAATGTTGATAGATATCCTACGTTGTACTACCAATATTTCAGATGAGATATATGGAAAGAGTGATGAAGAATTAAGAGAACAAGTCTACGGAAGTTTAAAGGGTAAGAGGTATCTAATTGTACTTGATGATATGTGGAATGCTGAAGTTTGGGATGATTTGAAGATGATATTTCCCGATGACAAAAATGGTAGTAGAATTATGTTGACAAGTCGGCTTAGAGATGTAGCTGTTCATGCAAGTCAAGATAGTACGCCTCCCCATTACTTATGCCCTTTGAGTGTAAATCAAAGTTGGGAACTACTCAGTTTAAAGATCTTTGTGGATGAATTGTGTCCCTTGGAATTGATGGCTGTTGGAAAGCAAATAGCATATAAATGCCAGGGACTACCTTTAGCAATAGTTGTTGTCGGAGGGCTTTTATCAAAGATGAACAAAAGACTGGACACTTGGGAGGAAGTTGCACAAAGTGTAGGCTCAAAGGTGATGGAAGAAGCAGATTACTGCCGAAACATACTTGCTTTGAGCTACAACCATTTGCCTGATTACTTGAAAGCATGCTTCCTTTACTTGGGAGTTTTTCCAGACGATTATGAGATATCAGTTTAGAAATTAATATTGTTGTGGGTTGCAGAGGGATTTATCAAACCTAATATGATTAAGAGCTTGGAAGAAGTAGCTGAGGAATACTTAGAGGACCTCATTGCCAGAAGTCTTGTTATGGTAAAAAGGAAAAGTTGTGATGGTAGGATCAAAACCTGCTACATCCATGATCTCATGAGAGCACTATGCTTGAGAGAGTCCCAGAAACAAAACTTTCTTCATGTAATTAATGGCTCTGGCCAACTGCCATTGGCAAATCC
This sequence comes from Verbena officinalis, assembly GCA_958496215.1. Classification (NCBI taxonomy): domain Eukaryota; kingdom Viridiplantae; phylum Streptophyta; class Magnoliopsida; order Lamiales; family Verbenaceae; genus Verbena; species Verbena officinalis. The sequence continues at coordinate 31,392,845 of OY292389.1, forward strand.
CGACGACGAATTTCTTCCAGATTCCCTTCAGAATCTACGACGCATTTCTTTTCACTCCAGCTTCCAGAACTACATCTATACATCTTCATTACCATATACCCGTTCTGTCATATGCTTCGGGAAACTATTATCTTTGTTGAACTAGTCCTTGAACATCAAATTCAAACTACTCAAAGTGTTGGATATACTGGACATACGTTTACGAGGGGTTCCATCGAGCATACAGAATCTAACTAAGTTGAAGTTCCTCTCCCTTACCATCCAAAACCGCTTAGCAATAAATTTCATGGTTCACAGCTTACAGACCTTAGTTGTTGATTGCATATGGGATGGCAATTTACAGGGGATATTGTGGGAGATGCCGGAGTTAAGAAATTTTCATTTTAAGAGGATCTGTCTAACGTCACAACCAATCATATTTAGGTTTCCTTCGTCAGAATTATTAGATGAAGAACTTCCACCCAGGGTTCTGAATAATTTACAATCATTATCTACAATACGCCCTATAAGTTGTACTGAGAAAGTGTTAGTCTCCATGCCAAATTTAAAGAAGCTGGGAATTCATGAATTTGAAGAGGATAACCGGTTTCGTGGGTGGTTTAAAAACCTTGTCCACTTACAAGAACTTAAGAAGCTCAAGTACGTCTTCGGGAATCCATTTTCCAGTTCAGCTTTGAAGCCAGATCGCCTTCCATCATGGGACAGTTTTCCTCCAAAGTTAGTGAAATTGACTCTGAGTGGCACCTCGCTGCCATGGGAAGACATGCTCAAGCTCAGTATGTTACCCAAACTAGAGGTGCTCAAACTTAGAAATTATGCCTTCTCGGGAGCAGTTTGGAAGTCTACTGAAGGTGGATTTCTTTGTCTCAAGTTCCTGCTAATTGGCAGCACAGATCTAGGGACATGGGAGGCTGATGGGACTCCTTTTCCAAAACTTCAGCATCTTGTTCTAAGGCATTGCAGATCTTTGGAAGAGATACCGTATGAAATTGCAGAGGCACCCTTATTGGAGAACATTGAACTACATTGTTGCAAGGATTCTGCTGTAACGTCTGCAAGAGATCTACAAGAAGAACAAGTGAACCAGGGGAATGACTCGCTCAGTATCCGTGTAACTCAAGGCTAAAGTAAGAAATAATACACATGACACAACTCTATTTTGAAGATTTCCACTTTCATAGCACCTTTTCAAGAATTATCTTTTGGCAAAATGCAGGTTACAAAGGTTCCAACTTAAGTGTGAACATGGTGCTAACTTGCTGACAGTTATATTGCTGAATGACATTTTTCTGACAGTAATCCTATGTCTTTGCTAAGTTTGTCTGTGTTTGTCTTGAAACAAACCCTGGTGTTTATTGCCCACGCCAGGTAAAAGAGATTAGGCAGAATTATTTTTAAATCTAACTTTATTCATGTTTAATAATATTCACTGCATGACATATAATATATGTGTTTTCCGTTCATTCAAAAGTAATCAATCTGTGTCCAACACTTTCACTATTTAATTCATTTGGTATAAGAGGTGTATATAATGAATATATTAGTTTCTCATGCTAATTCTAATTATGCACCTTGCTTGTTTCTCATGTTTCTTCTTCACCCCCTTGGCTTTTGACATAGACGATGATGCATGACAACTGAAAAATGAACTTGAATTCATTTGAGGGATTAAAATGGTGTTAATTTTGCCTTTTTTTTCAGTTTCAGGTTTCTGGGTATGACATTGTACTGCTAAGTGCTGAAGATAACATTTATTTGTCAGGAACATATCTCAAATGGGTTTTTTCCCATTGTCCAGACACTTGGTCTTGGTAATCTTCGTTTCACTCTGTAAAATAATTGATAGCAACATAACAAAAAAAAAATTCTAAGGAATGATTACCTGAATCGATATGCCTATTTACAATTTCGTAAAATCCTACAATTTGATTGGGGCAAGGGATTATCAATTTATTCTTGAAAAAGGATCCGTTTCATCCCACATTAAAGTAATGCCAATTTAAGGACTTTTTTGTCCCAAAAAAAAATAAAAAAATTAATGACTTTCTGTAAAGTGTAAACACATGCACAAAGCAAAAAAAATAAAAAAATAAAAAAAACAAAATAAAAAGAAAAAAAGTTGTAAACACACAAAGCGACTGAGAGGACTGTAAGGCATTAAGGTGTTTGGAGATCCCAACTAAACTAAACCTTTACCTTACTTTCTAGATCCATTTTTCCCATTTTAGGGGGCGGATTTATTTGATGATCAGGAAAGAACTTAACACTTACCAGTGCCCAGTGGTATTTGATCATCATAAAACAGACCAAAAAAATAAAAATTGCAAAAGAAAATAAAGGAACATCACAATTCACAAGGGCATTAGCCATTAGTCATCTCATAGACCATAGATTTATTTTGATAATTCATTCTATGGTATTTTATTTTTCTAAGAAATCTCTTTCAATGAATCCAATCATCCACGGACTCTTTATTCTTTATCTTTTCACATTGTGAAGATAAATAATATCGACCAGTAAACCAACCATGCATCAGCATAGGTTCAGTTTAGTTGACCAAGAAAAAACAAATTTTGATTCAAATAATTAGTTGAATTTCATTTTTCTACATAACTTCCATATGGAATAAAAATCACTCCAATAAATAATTACAGAGATTCAAACTTTGAGAGGCCGTCTTACAAATTATTACTTTTATTATTTTATAAAACACATTTAGTTTTGCACTATTTTTTTAGATTTCTATCTTCTTCCACATGTTTTAAGTTTTCCATACGAGCAAAGTATTATTTATACATGTTGCTATCTCTTATAATAAGCCTTATATATTTTATTTTGGTATTTCATCTGATTTCTGCAAATATCTAATTAGAGGTGATCCTTATAATCTAAATATTTAGAATTTTAACCTTAGAAAATATTTGACATTCTTGAAACAAGTTAATTATCTACAAGTAAGATAATCAGAATTTATATTATCTAATAATCTCATCTAGTAAATTTGAAACATCTTATCAACAAATAAATTAAGGAATAAGATAATTATGAAATCTTAAAAAAAAGAAAACTCCCACAAAAATCTCCAAAAAGATTTGCTTATGCCAACTCGATACAACAAATCCAACTAACCCTACCAATCTCCCAAATTATCTCTCTCTCTCTCTCCACATGAGTTTAAAGAAAAACAACAAACGAAAAGAAATAAAAAAAAACTCGCAAAAATTCGCAAAAGGTAAATAATTCAAGGGAGGAAGACGCCATCCACACGGAGGAGTGAGGACGTTGGGTGGCTTCCTCCGGTCAAAGCAATAATTACGTCGTATTTATATAGTGATACATATTACTCTTTCAATGGGGAATGCAAAGACGGAGGATCCTCCAAACCCAGATTCGGCGCCAAAAACGAACCCGGAATCTCAAGCTGTACCTTCGGAGACGGAGATAGAGACAGGACGAGGCATGACTGTACCTCCAACCTCATTGGGTTCTAATCCTTCATGGTTTACTCCCAAAAAGTAAACATTTTTCATTCCTGTATTTTTTGCATATTTATTTAGTAGCCTTTTATAACAATCTAGTTTAGTTGTATTTGTGATTTTTGCGTGAAACCCAGAAACTATACTGCTGGGACTGAAAAGGCTAGAGTCTTGTGCATTTTTGCGATATGCGTCCTCAAGAAATAGGAGTTGTCTTAGTGCAAAGAGCTTTTCTGGGTGATAGCAGTAATATTGTTTGATAGGTTTTGTGTACAATTCAGTTTCAGTGAGGAGCAAATATTTACAAAAAAAGAAAAAAAGGAAATAAAAATCCTTACTGGGATATAAATGTGTCTTGGATGTATTTGATCTTCTAGTTACTGAGTTCAGGGCTCATTTAGGTGTTTTGGCATGAAGGAACAGGAGTTATCTCTGGTGTTAAGCTTTGTTCATCTGTGATCTCTTTACCTTATCAATATCAATTTTTAATTGCCACATTGTTTATTCTATGGTTTTTTGGCAGGTTGCTTCTTATTTTTTGTATAATCAACTTAATAAATTACATAGATCGCGGAGCTATAGCAAGTAATGGTGTAAACGGGAGCCGAAAATCTTGCAAAGATGGTAAATGTACACCTGGTACTGGAATTCAGTAAGTTCAAACTTACCATAAATGCTCATCTGCTTTTTAGGTGTTAACTTTTGTATTAACTTCGTTGTTTCTGTGATGCGGCGACCCGATGTATAAAGTACCAAATTAACAGCATTATCAGTGAATAAATTATTAATTGGCACATCTAATCATCTAATTTTATGTAGGGGTGATTTTAAGTTGAGTAATTTTGAGGATGGAGTTCTATCATCTGCATTCATGGTTGGACTCCTCATTGCATCTCCTATATTTGCAGTTGCAGCCAAGAGGTAATAAATCTTTTGTATTACCAATTTTGTCACCCATTATGTGATATATGGGGTGAATATAAATGCAGAACATATTATTCTTTTATCTGAACTGAAAATTGAATCTTTCTAGAGAAAATAATAATCTTTAAACGAAACGTTCATGGTTTTGCCTGGCCAAAATTCACATATCAGATATTGCATGGTGAAATATGCATTCGAATTTGCTGCGATGGTTGTGTGTGCTATTTAATGACAATGTAAAAACGTGACAGCAATGACTGAGCAATAAATTTTAATTTTCTATTCCATGTCGATGCTCATGCTGCCAGAATTACGCCTTTTGAATGTGAAGAGACAATTTCTTATCCCTTCCTATTTACTTGGAATAATGAAGCTTATTTCCTTAATTACCCCATCTTCTCACTCTTATGTTTACATGAATTTTGCAGCTTCAATCCTTTTAGGCTCATTGGAATTGGCTTGACAGTGTGGACCCTTGCGGTTGCTTTTTGTGGTTTTTCATTTAATTTCTGGTCCATTACAATTGCTCGTATGTAAGTGATTTTTTTTCCTAATTATTACACAAATTTGTGGTCTCTTCTTTTTCCATATTCATGTTTATACTTATTTTATTATTGGATTTCTTTTATCATAGGCTAGTTGGTGTGGGTGAGGCTTCGTTCATAAGTCTTGCCGCTCCATTCATTGATGACAATGCCCCAGTTTCTCAGGTTAATCTCTTTTTATGTTCCCTTGTACTTTTCTTTTTTATTTTTTATTTTAAAGTTTTTTAAATGATATTCTCTTCTTTGTAACAGAGAACAGCTTGGTTGGGAGCTTTTTACATGTGTATACCAACCGGTGTTGCTGTGGGATATGTTTATGGTGGAGTCGTATGTTTATTCTTAATATATGCCTTGGAAATATATTGCTATACTTCTTTTATTGTTAGTGACTTAATGTCATCCTTGAAATACTTTGGTTTTGTGCTTGATTATAGATTAGTCACGCTGGTTGGCGCTGGGCATTTTGGGTGTTGGCACTTTTGATGCTTCCTTTTGCTATTTTAGGCTTTGTGATGAAACCATTACAGCTGAAAGGTCAGTGATTTTGCTTTTGATTTCATGCTTTTCTTCTAATCCTTTGCTAATTCCTTTTCTTTATTCAGGTTTCACTCCTAAAGAAGAATCAACAGCAGTTGAAAATGGCTCAGAGGATCAAGGTGCTGGACATTAATATTATATTTATTGTGATGAACGTGACATTAATAGTTTTAAAATAATTAGTTTTCTTATCTTTCCTTCTGAAATTTGTTTTTCTGGAACAAAAAGTAATTATATTGATAATTTGAGAAATTTTCATTTATGAATTAATGCATCTCTTCCAACTTTTAAAGATGGCGATTCTGTTGAAACTTCCAGAAGGGAAGCCGTTGCAAGTGAACATTCAAGACCTTCTTGGTAAGGAGTTATGTTGAGCCACTTTAATCTGACTATTTAACAAAGTTTGGTTTTCGGCTAGACAAAATTGTTATTTACATAAATGTTTTTTCCCCCGAGTAAGTACATGTTTGAGACGATCCAAAATTATTTTAGAGCTTAAAATGGCTTTTTTCCCTGAGTGAATTTTATATATTTCAGGCCGAATGTTCTGAAAGTATTTGGGAGAGATATGAAAGTTCTTTTGATGGAGAAGGTTTTCGCGGTGAATGTTCTTGGTAAATCTTCTTTCAGCTCAGCCCGGCAAACTTATACAATATTCAACTATTCATCCTTGTAAATTTCTGTTTTTGAATTTCTTGCAGGCTATATTGCATATAATTTTGTTATAGGTTCCTATTCCTATTGGGGACCTAAGGCAGGCTATAATATATATAACATGGTATGCCTCATTCCCTTTTGACAGAAATATTTAATTTATGCCATATTAATAAAATTTACTACTTGCTTCAATAAATATATAATTTTTCTAGCATTAACATGAATAATTTTATTTTTCAGAGCAATGCAGATTATATGTTTGGAGGCGTTACAGCAATCTGTGGAATATTAGGCACAGTCGCAGGCGGTTTTCTTCTTGATTATATGACATCTACGATACCAAATGCTTTTAAGGCGAGATTTTACATTTCAGGGGTGTTTGCAGAAACTTCTGCTTTGGAGAAAGTTGTTAAAAGTTGGAGTAGTAAAAGTTGAAAGTGTGGAGAAAAAAGTCCAAAAAGCACTTTCCGTTATTAGAAAAAAGAACCTGCAAGCTGAAAAAAGCACCCTCAAGATTCTGCTAACTTATTTCAGCTTATTTTAAGCAGAAGTAGCAAAACAAAACAATCCCTTTCAGCCTTTTCGTGCTAAAAGCACAAAATCACTTTTCTTTTTAATGTTCTTCATCTCATTTTATGAGAATCTGAATTAATATTAAATATATAATTTTTCTCACTATATTTTTTTTGCAGCTTCTAACATTCGCAACATTGGGGGGAGCCATCTTTTGCTTTGCTGCATTTTGCTTCAAGAACATGTACGCTTTTCTGGCTTTTTTCGCAATAGGAGAGCTGCTCGTATTTGCTACCCAGGTAAATTTGTGTCTTTTCCTCACTTATCTTCTTGGTGTTAATATTTCGTACATAATAATGATTAAATTTTATTTTGTGACCTTTTTAGGCTCCTGTGAATTTCGTTTGCCTGCATTGTGTGAAGCCTAGTCTGAGACCATTATCTATGGCAATATCTACCGTAGCCATTCATATTTTTGGCGACGTGCCTTCCTCTCCCCTTGTCGGGCTTCTCCAGGTTTGTCATCTTTCTTCTATAGTTGTTAATTAATGTATACTATAAAAGCATGAATAACAGTAGAACTTTTCTTTCCTTTTCTTGTGATGACTAAAATAATCTTCTAGAGTTGTAACATAATAGTATTTATAAGTTATATGGAGGGAAATTAAAAATTCAAGAATCATCTTTATATTCTGACACTTAACTCAATATTTTGTTAGAAAAAATTAGATGAACGTGTATTGACATGCGCCAAGTACATTCTCTGTGCTAATATATTTAAGTGGATTTGAACTTTGAAACTCTGAAATGTGGATGATATTTAGAAAACAAAATTATAATCAAATGTTGCAAGAAAGCATGGGAAAGTTCGTCTAGTGTTTGCTTAGACTAGCTTTTGCTTTTCGAAAGCAAGAAGCCTTTAGCATTTGTTTCTGCATCTTGAAAAGCATTGGCAAACAGCCTGATATGTTTGTGGCTTCCATATAAATTGAGCCTGATTTTGTTGTGCAGGATAAAATTCACAATTGGAGGTCGACCGCTCTTATTTTAACATCTATTTTCTTTCTGGCTGCCGCAATATGGTTTATAGGTAAACCCGCTCAAGTTTTATCCAAGCCGCATATATATATCCTGCAGGAAAATACGGTATTTATCCACATTTCGTGTAAATTTTGCAGGAATTTTCCTTCGGAGTGTGGATAGGTATAACGAAGAGAGTGAGGATCCAGCTCCAGTTCCAGTTCCAGCTCCTGTTGTTAAGAGATCAAACTCAACTCCATTGCTTGCAGAGAAGAAGGTTGCCACAGCATAGTTAACCCTAACAACTAGGTTTTTACACGCATTTAGTGTACAGTACAATTTTCTTCGAGGATGTAAATAATGATTGTGCTGTTTCTTCAGAAATGTCAAATGTCCATATTTTTTGTTTCGAGTCACTCCCATGTAAAATATAACAGCATCCTCGAATTTTCTGCTTTGAGTTATTTATTTTAATCTAGGATAGTTGATTTTTTTAAATTCAAGATCGGTACTACACTGAGGCCTGAGCTACCATGGTTGTTCAAATTGGGTTGGGTATCTCTATATTTGTGTTTTGTTGAATGATTTCTTCCTTGCTTTGACATGTCTTGTGCATGTAACAATTGAGAAGGCAATCCCAAATTGAATTGAGTTTCTGTAGTATCCGAGCCCAATAAAAGACAAATGGGAAACCAATGTACTAAAAAAACAAGTGATTGTGCTCAATGTCGCTCTCTCCCCCATGCAAAATTCTGGCTACCACTAGATAGTTTTTCTACTCGTTGAAATCATTTTAAATACATATCGACTTCAATAAATTTAATTATTAATTATTAATCTAAAAACGAAAATCACCAAACAGTTCAAAATGTTTTGCAAGCTCCCAATTTTTCCATAAATTGTATCAAACAACTTTCCCAAGATACTCTTAAGTTATCCCAAACGCTGATTGGTCATAACTCATAATTTGCCACAAGCTGAATTGCAGCTTTAAGCTTTCACTTGAGTTTTGGTGAAAAACAACAGCAATCTCCAATCTTTGAATATATATTTAATTTTTTATATAAAAATGGAAAGAAGTAATAAAATACTCGAGGGAAAATATAAAACCATTTATTTTGTTGATGGGGACAAAATTTATTTGAGACGGACCAGCTCAAAGACAAGCAAGGAGTAAAAATCGGGAGGTCATGGTATTATGCAACTTTACTAATTAACAGCGATAAAATATTGAATAATCTGATCTGTACCCACTGGAAGTGGATAATCACAAACTACCGACCAGCAATTCATAAACCACAAACTATAAAATGACAGCGCCCACAGTTTGTTACTTAAACAACCAACTTAACCTCCAACATAAATCCTCCTCCTCCTCCTCCTCACACTCTCACACAAGCAATACACGCAGCAGCACACACTACACACACGTCAACCTCATTTTCTTGAAATTTTGCCTTTAAAATTTGCTTCTTCGTTTATCTTTTTCTTGAAAGGTAGTTTCTTCATTTTGGAAAGAGGCAATGGCACCAACAGCAGCAATGTTGATGTTAGGCCACCATACCAGACCATTTTCAGAGGCATCTGATTCTCCACCATCAAAATCTCAACAAACATCTTCACTAGCAAAGTGGGTTTCAGATACTTTGTCTTGGTCCTCCATCATCCAACAAGCCCCCAAGGAAAAAGCGTGCTTCGTTGATCTCCCTTCTTCTCCACCGCCACAACCAGAGACAATGTATCGACAGAAGGCGTGCAATTGATGAATCAAGTCGGGCATTGCTGGGAAAGATGTGTATATTCTATGATTTGTATTTTTCTTTTTTGCCTTTATATTGTCTCGTAAGATCATGTATATCAAGCTCTGTGGCAAGATCAGAGTTATTTTCCTTTTCAGGTTCTATTGCACTTTAATCGCTTCTAGTTGACCTCTCTCTACAAAAATTGTTTTGGGATAGCAGATTAAGATGGTGGGAAAAGGAAATTATATCATTAAGAAAAAACTCTCTGAAGGATGAGTACATTCTCAGAATAGGAGAAGTTGCATAGCTGAAATAATGCCACTTTAACTGAAAAACTTATGGTTTTAATCTCGAAAAATAAATATCATGCGTTGCCATCAAGATTATCTTCAGTTTCTTCCTGGTGATATGCAGAAAAATGGCAGAACAAAAATCCGTGGGTCCGATTTAGACAAGAGAAAGTTCACCAGCTGGAATGGATCTCTTCACAAGCTTAGCCCATGACTCGTTTGTCTCTGTGATAATCTTAAGTGCATAATCCTGTAATAATAAAACAAGATTGATTGAATCCTGGTTCGGAAAGAGATCCAAAATGTGATAACATGAAATTCCTGATAATCCTTCCAAATTGTACCTTATTTGCTGGCTTGTTGCCAAGACCGAACTTGTTAGCAGGTTTTCCATCAGGAATCTTGTAATCTCTAAACCAGTCCCTGATTGCAGTAAGAGTTCCCTATAAAAAAAAACAGCATCAACTGTTACAAATCTTGAAAACTGAAATTAATGTCACAAGCAAGTATTTATTAAGAATTACATACCGGAAAATGCTTTTCCACATCGTCGACATCATTGACAAGGGAAGCTCTTGGATCGTCCAACGAAATTGCAACTATCTTCCAGTCAAGTTCACCTTCATCAATCATTGCTAAAGCAGCCAAAGGCTTCACTTTCAACACTTCACCAATTTTACCTTGCCTATCCCCGATCTCAACAACATCAACTATCAAGAAAAGATCACGATAAATGCATTTACATGGCTTGCTCATTTTATTTATGGTTTTTGTTTTGTAGTTTGTAACAGAGGCTACTGGAAAGATTAAAACTTAACCTGGATCATTATCTCCAAATGCTCCGTCGACTTCAGCATTTGCAAATGAAGGATCTTCCCATGTTTGTGGAAGCAATCCATAGTTCCAGTTAATGTTGTATCTAAAGAAAATAACAAAGGTTATATGAATAATGAAGAAGATGCAGTATCAATAAACCAGAAACATCAAGATTCTCCATATAATGTCATAATGAACCACAAAAAGGTGGCAAGAGCCGCAAGACATGCCTTTTATTTCATTTTGGAGTGAAACTGACAATTATGTGCTAATAAAAAATCAACAATCAACAAGTAAATAAATGGTATTAGTATAGAAAAGTGAAACGGAGCAATCTTACGGATAGTATCGAAGTTTTCCCTTCTTGGTGTCTTGCTTAATGGGAGTCAATACCTCATCTGTTGCGACCTCCATCTTTGCGCTTGTTTCTTTTGGAATCTCAACAATGAAATTGAATACACCATCACCCAACTGTAGTGGTATATCATGCCAAGGGGAAATCTGCAAGCCAAATAACCACAATGCTCAGGATCAGCTGATGAAAATATATCCACATTTAGTATGAAACATATCATAATATTTTTCGCTACTTTACTATAATATCATTCACTACTTTGATCTTGTTTCTTCCTATCTTTGGAGAAGTCACTGATTTTCCGTTTTCCATTACAACGAACAGATTATTTTTTCCTTCAAGTTCTCAATGTATACAACAAATTGGTTCATATTCTCAGTCTCTCCCAACACCAGTAGGCAGAAAAGGGAGACATACCAATTCACAAATAACCAAAAAAGTAAAAGATCAGTTCAGTTCAAATGGTACTAAAACGAGAATATTACAATCAGAGAAAATCAACATTATTAACTAGTATGCACTAACAAGAGTAGAGTTAGATTTCCCAGTTCATTCCTGTGGCTAACAATCAACACCCACAAACAATGCAGCTCCATTACCAAATATCAACGCAATTACAAAAACAATTTCTCAGAAATTAAACAGTTTTGTCACCATTTCCGACCTTTTTCCCAGAGTTGTCGACGAAGAAGACGCGGTAGTCTAGGGTTTCGGGCTGACCCTCTTCCTTGATTTGAAATTGGGGATTGTAGATTGCAGAGCACGTGAAGAGCCTCTTTCTCAGCGCCACCGAGTTCTTATTCCGGAAGCATAAACTGAGGCTTTGAGGTTCACCCCTGAATGGGCTTCTGCAAAGCAGAGTACCGGAGATAGTGTTGCTCGCTGACGCCATGACTCGTGTGGCCGCCATTTTTGTGTGCTAATGGTGAAGATGATGAGAGAAAGCTTATGTTCTGAATATGAACCACAGACTCCAAATGGAGGCCGATGGTTGGTGGCTGCTGCCTTTTTCTTTTATACTTTCTCCCTTTTTTTTTTTCATATCTTAATTATTATTATTTTAATACTTTTTATTTTGTCTTTTATATGAGTTTGCCCTCCTATTTTTTTCTTTATTGATGAATAAATATGATTTTTCTTGATATTAGGGAAATTGGAAGAGTATAAAATGGAAAGTGCCTCTTGTATCGGAGGGCTTTAACAAGCGCCATAATGATCACTAGGGGTATAAACGGACAAAATATTCGCCGAATAGTAGATAATCGTATCCGAATTCGTTATGAAAATCAAATATCCGAATCCTTATCCGATATCCGGGCGATAGTGAAAAGTGATAACCATATTTTTATCTGGCGGATATTATCCGAATATCGGATTATCCGTATCCGTAAGGATATCCGATTAGTATTATCCGAATATCCGAATCCGTTTACATGTTTGAAATTTAAAAGCATATAATTTTCCTAAAATAAAACTTTCACAACACAATTAGTTAAATCCATACATGAATTTTTCAAAAGGGAAAAAAAATATCATCCATACATAATCATACAAAATTTAAACTATAATATATATTTATTAATATAACTATATGAGTAATAAGATTCTAACACTATAACACATATAAACTTATATTTATGCATATACAATTTAGATATAATAACAAGATCATATAGCCCATACCAACTATAGATTATATAATATTTTATTGAGATAAGTAATAATATAGAATATCTATCTATATTCAAAATAACTATCTTTTCTTAAATTAAATCTAAATTATATCAATTATATAATTTATAAAACCTTTCATTTGTCTTTAAAATATATTTATACATAATAACAAATATATGTTATTTATCGAATACGAATACGAATACGGATATCGAATATATTCGACGGATATATAAGCGAACGAATAATTAAACGGATCGGATGTCTGATTACCATATCCTTATCCTTATACTATTCGGATGTCTATAATCAGATATGGATAATATCCACTTCAAAACAAATGCGGATAATATCCTCTCTAAACAGATACGGATACAGACGGATAGCGGATTTTCGGTTATCTAGGCCTAATGATGGCCGGATTCATTATACATTCGTCCTTATATGTAAGTTTATTATAATATTTCTTGATTATTATATGTATGAAAAAATATTATATTTAATTTGATTTACCCCAATTTACTTAAAAAGTAAATTTACCAATTCAATTAGTTTCATATGTTCTTATGAAACACATTTTTTTTTTTAAGATGTGAAAAACATTTTTAGATTTGCCACATTTCATCATCTCCCTTTGTCCTTTGCTCCGAAAGTTAGAAATGTTTGGGCTTTGTCTTCTTATACTCCAATTGGAAGGAGCTTTGAGCTCAATCTTCATTACATTCTCTTTACAAATTGGCCAAATAATAATATATGTGGCCCATACGAAATTTATACAAGTGTAATTTTTTTTGGTAGAAAAGAGATTTATACAAGTGTATACCTTTAGCTTTCCTAAGGCTATGATTTGTTCTTCTTCTTCATATTTGATAGAAAATCGATTATATTTCCAAAATCAGAAAAACCATGTTCAATTTACAAATAAAAAAAGGAAAAAAAAAAAAAAAAAAAAAAAAAAAAAAGAGGGGAGAAGAAACCAAAGAAATTGACAAAAATGCCCGTGAAATCTCGGGTTCTACCTTCTCCACTCCAGCACAGTTGGCTTTGGTAGCGCAAGTTCCACATTGGACGCTATCAACTTCATCATTATACCAAACCCTAAACCCCACTTAATTTATCTGGATATTTTCAATGACAATTTAACTGTAAAAGATAAAAAAGTTGAAGAAAAGAATCATCGATTCAACCTCCGATGGCATCATCAGAAATCGAAATTGTTTCCGATTCAAACGGACACAAAGCCTCCGACGGAAACCCTAATGAAGTTCGCATCGTCGACGTTTACTCCGCCTCCGCCTATGGGGACTTTGACAAGCTCCGGAACTTCGTCGAAATCGATGGAGTTTCCCTCTCCCAACCCGACGGAAACGGCTACTACCCCCTCCAGTGGGCTGCCCTCAACAACTTTGCCGACATTGTTCAGTACATTATTGATGTAAGCTATTAATACACTGATTGTTTCGTGTTGAGTTAGTTGATGTGAGATTCTATTTCAGTTCAATTGGGAAGTTTATGCTTCAATTTTTTTTTTTTTTTGGTTTTTGAAGCGCGGTGGAGATGTGAATGCGAAAGATAATGCGGGGCAGACAGCTTTGCATTGGGCGGCGGTTCGGGGATCAAGTGCCGCTGCGGATGTATTGCTGCAGAATGGGGCACGTATTGAAGCTCAGGATGTCAACGGCTATCGGGTAAGTTTTGGAATTTTAAGGAACTAGATTTTGTTGTATTAATATCAAGTAAAGAAAAATATGATGCTGTAGACCAGCCTGGTTATTGTTGAAGTTGCTATTACTTTTTACTAATACATAACAAGTGTCAATAATTGGTGATGTCTTTCGGTTGGTGTGATTTTGTAAATGTTATGAATGTATTAGAAATTGCCAACTCTAGTAGCATGCCACACCAAACTAAGACCACTTACCCTAACATTTTAAGAATTAGAAATCGTGAATGGCTTGAGCTAGATGATGCCTAATGTATGTGCTCTCACTAGTTTGTCGAGTGGTTACAACTTAACTATGAGCAGAAGACTGAATCATGGGACTTGTTATTACTTGTTGGGTGTAGAGTGCCATGCTAGCCCATCTACAATCTCTCTCTCTCTCTGCCCACTCACGCAGTGATTGTGATATTAGTTGGTGATCATTTCGGTAGCTTACTGGCTGAATAATGCTATATGTAGATGGCATTCTCCGAATAATCTGTTAGACCATGTTACTTTGTGCATTGAGGTCTGTATTGATGTATAAATTGTTTACATATAACAATTATACTGTTTGCAGGCAGTACATGTTGCTGCTCAATATGGACAAACAGGATTCCTGAATTACATTGTAGCTAAATATCATGCTGATTTTGATGTACCAGATAATGATGGAAGGAGCCCTCTACACTGGTATGTTAAAAAGCCCTGCTGTATCATATATTGTAGATGCATTTTCAGACTTGGAAATTTGTCTGCTTGCTCCTTTGTTGTTTCTTCTTAGACAAATTAGACTCAAATAATATAAAGAAGGGCTTATCCCATGCTTACAATTCGGCCTATATCCTCTCTTGCACTTTCTTACTGTTCTAGATAATATTTTTTAAAATCTGATCTTACAAGTTTTTAGAGGGCAACCAGTTAACTTAGTTAATGTTGTTAGTCCACTTTGGGAGAAATAAACTAAAGAATAGTATTTGAATGAGTTGATCTATGCTTTATTTAGTCATTAACATAACTTGATGTCTGCTACTTCAGAACCAGTTTTTGTTTGATCGCCGTGAATGCTACTTTGGTTTATCTCTTTGTTTCTAATTTAATGTGTGACTAGTAACTGAAGATCTCTTACTGAATGTGGCTTCTGAGTTCTGACTGACCAACTGTTAATACCTCTAGATTGATACATGATTTTTTGTACTAGTGTTTCTTGGGTAGACATGACTTAATGCTCTCTTGCTTCTGAACAGGGCTGCATATAAAGGATTTTCTGATACCATTAGATTGCTTTTGTTTAGAGATGCTTGTCAAGGGAGACAAGATAAAGAAGGTACTTTTCCATATGCTTTAGTGGTTTTCTATTGTTGATCTGTAAAATGATCCAACCATTAGACATAAACTGATGTTCAAAGTTCATTGTTAGCATAGATGTGCCTAGTGGTAAATGTTTATATGACTGAGTGATCACTGACCTGAAGATTTCATGCAGTATGGCCTAATCTGGTTTGAAAAGTATATTTATATTATGTTATCTTTTTTTCCTAGGTTGTACACCTTTACATTGGGCTGCATTGAGAGGACATGTGGAGGCATGCAGTGTGCTTGCACATACAGGGTCTAAGGAGGAACTTATGCTGAAAGATAAAGCAGGAAAATCTCCTCTGGGGCTTGCTTCTGACAAAGGTCATCGGCATATCGCCCTTTTCCTTGTATGTGATTTTATTGATAATTTTGTTGAACATGTCATATTTAAATATTATTTTGTTCCAAATACAGTATGTGCTTAGCCTTTCTGGTTTCTAAGGTCTACACAACTGTTTGTTGTACAGTATGGTCCTTATGTCATAGGTCAATCAGCTACTGTTAAGGGTTTATTTCCTGATCTATATTCTACTGTTCGATGGTGCTGATGATATATGTGGCGTGTTATTTTTTATTTTGAGGGGAGTCCATTGTGGTTATTATGTGGAGGTCAGAAAATTACAAAGATATGCTGTATTATGGTTCTGATGAGAGCATGCTGTGCACCAGTGACAGCCTTGTAATCAATACATTTGCCGATATGCAGCCGTTGCACCATGTGAAGTGTTAACTGTGTTATTATTAATTATTGGTTCCACTGGTTATTTGCACTTAGATGAGTATAGAGGTGTCTAATACTGAGTTATGATTTGGAACCGAAATGAACATGCTAAGAATGTTTTGTAGCTGCATAGTTTTGTGAAGGAAATACCATCGTTTTCTACTCTGGGCTCTGAAATCCCACTTGGACGCTCTCTTGTGATCACTGGGGTTGTCATGTCTTAGTGTTTCAAGCATGAAAATTCAATTAATAATCTGATTTTGGTGCAGTCAAGTGCACGGCGTGCGCATAGTTTGGATTGGAAAGACAGAATTTGCTGGGGATATGGTGGAAAAGCTGGTTATGCCCCTTTTCTGTTCTCTTTAGTGGTTATTAACGTGATTCTCTTCATTAGCTGTGTCATTTTCGGTAAGTTGGGAATTGCGATGTATCTTTCATTTTACTTGCTGGTTTGATTACCTAGCTAATTCTTACTGTTTCTTGTTTTAGCTCCTAATCTAACAAAGGTTACTGCTATGGTTGGACTTTGGGGATGGACTGGTGTTTCTCTCGCAGTTGGCGCTTTAATGATGTTTACCCGCTGCAGTAGGTGGGCTTTTACAGTAACATGTAAAGATATGGAACTAAGCCACGAGTGCTTCTGGCATTTTTATTTTCTATATAAAGTGGGTGTGTGATCTGACTTTTCTGAACAAGTTTCAAAAGGATGTTAAGTCTCTTCATCCAAAGAAACAAAAAACAAAAGAAAAAAGTGTATGTGAAGTCCTACTTGTAACCTTGCGAAATTTTTGTTCTTTAGTGTATTGATCTCTTAATATTGAAGGAATGAGAAATTTCAGGTGGAATAAAGAAAACATTTGTTTTCTGTGAAATAGATTAAGTTCATGTTTGGCCAAACTAGAGCCTAATATGTCCTATTGTGAGATATTTGAAACTGTTTGGTGATGATATTCTCACTTGGCTGCAGCAAAGATCCTGGTTATATAAAGACAGGGACTCAAAGCCATTCTGATGAGGTACCTAATCACTATCTCCACTTTAATAACTGATCACAGCCTGATCTTTTAGGGCTTGCTACTTCATTTGGGAACTGACCTTTTCTTTTCTATTTTATATTATTTTAAATCACATGCAGGATCCTTTGCTGAACATTGATATGAATAATACTTCTACTTGGAATGGAAACTGGTCTCGACTTTGCCCTACCTGCAAGGTATTGATATAATGTTATGTTTTTAAATGTCAATGAATGAGAAAAGGAGGATCGTGAAATTTTTGATTTCGTATTCACTTGCATTTTCATATCTTTTGGTTTCACCTATTATTATTGTCTTCCAGATAATAAGACCTGTTCGCTCCAAGCACTGTGCTATTTGTAAACGCTGCGTGGAACAGTTTGACCACCATTGCCCCTGGATCTCAAATTGTGTGGGAAAGGTATAGATTAGTTTTACATCTGCAAAATGGAATTTCCCTTCCTGACATGCAATAATATTTGGTGAATTCCATGCCAAACTTCCTCTTTGTTCTGCTTCAATCCAGATTAGTCAAAGTACCATATTTAAATAAAATATTCTTGGTTGTTTATGGAAGTCAATTGATGTCATTTGCTTAATTGCTTCCTTTTGATTCATTTGTTGATTTTGATCTCTTTGACTTGATTGATATTGCCTTTAAAATAGCCTAATCATCTCTGACTCTATCCCCCTCCTCTCCCCCAGAACTTCCAGATCCAGATACTAGCTACAGAATATAATATTTTCTTAACTTCTATTTGCAGGTTTGAGTGTTGTGGGCGATTTGATTGTTTTCTATTGGTCAAAATTTGACTGATTCTCTCTTTTTCTTCCTATTGGCCTAAGTTTTGTTCTATTGTCGTCTTCACTTTTGCAGAGGAATAAACGAGACTTTGTTGTTTTTCTCTGTATGGGGACACTGACAGCATTAGTTGGTGGGATTGTCGCTTTACAAAGTATGAGCAACTGAACTCTACTAATTGTTGATTTTACGTCTAGGGCAAACTATATGATTAGTCTCTAAAGTGTCAAATGAAGTCTCATTTCAATCGCAAAGATCCTGTTTTGTCAATAACTGACGCTGAAAGTTGCTTTCGTCACAATTTCGTTCTCTTTATTGATCTTACCTAATGAATGGATCAAAGTGCTCATGCATGGTCAATTGACGTGCTAGGGGTTTATTTGCAGTACGAATTTTTATGATAGAATTCCTTTTAAAGTTAGAATGCTTGTCCATACTTTTCTTGTAAAAATTTATGAAGTGGACCAAGAAGGTGACTAATGGAGATTGCAATAAGCATTCTTGATACTTTTAAGGGACTTTACCATGGTTTACCCTAGAAGTCAAACCCCTAACTTTTGAGAGTAACTCACAGCTTATGTTATGCAACAGGAGTTTGGACCTCGGTACCCGCCTTTTCAACTGGAGAAACGTGGTCTCATCATGTAATTTTTAATTATCCTGGTATCATTGCATTCCTGGTTATGGATGCAGCCATATTTATTGCTGCAGCAACTTTGTTGTCAGTACAAGTAATCCAGGTGAAGTATTTGATCTTCTCATTTTGTTTCCATCTCATGTTTCTTCTCTGCTGGACCTTTGTAATAAACAGAATTACTGCCTTTTATTATGGATAAGTAATTAAGGTTTTTCTTTCTGCAGATTGCGAGAAATGTCACCACAAATGAAGTAGCAAATGCAATGCGATATGGTTATCTTCGTGGGCCAGATGGACGGTTTCGTAATCCATATAATCATGGTTGTTGGAAGAACTGCTCTGATTTCCTAATACATGGCCACACAGACGATGATGAGATTGCCTGGCCTCCTCTTCAGCAGGTTGCCAGGTAGTATATATATGTGCTCAATTACACGGAAGCCCTGAGATTGGGGGATCTTGTTGCAATATAGGTACACTGTCCTTTTATATACAAATGTAACTTATTAACTTATTTCTCTAAAAGGTTGCAGAAGCTATTGCTTGTGTATACTGCAATATTGCATGTGAAGAAAGAGCCTTCATGTTTGTAATG
This sequence comes from Verbena officinalis, assembly GCA_958496215.1. Taxonomy (NCBI): domain Eukaryota; kingdom Viridiplantae; phylum Streptophyta; class Magnoliopsida; order Lamiales; family Verbenaceae; genus Verbena; species Verbena officinalis. The sequence goes on from OY292389.1 coordinate 31,412,226, forward strand.
AGTTCTCTTGTGAATATAATACATGTCTCTACATTGTTCATATTTTTAGTTTTGAGGTTGTGAATATGATTCTTGTGTAGATCTGGTTTAGATTCCACATGCATCGGACTATTTGATTGTGCCACATCTTCAATTCGTTTGATGAAGAAAATGTTGACATACACAATATGGCTTAATATGAATATTCTGGTCCATGTTAGAATTTGTCCATATGAACTTACGCTAGTCGAAGTAACCTGAAATTCTCACTCTCCTAAGATATTTCATCCCTAACCCTATTTACCTTTTTTGAAAGCCAAATATACCCCTTCATGTACTACAGAAAATAACAATCAAGGAAATGAGAGGTGTAGACAAATCTATGAAATCCCAAAATATGGTGGGAGGACAACCTCGGAATAAACAAAGCCACTTTATTGATGTTTTTATAAACACAGCCCCTCCGAGTTAGGGGCCTAATACAAGATCAAGATCGATTCAACGATTGCTACAAGCCCTCGTTGACTTTGGACTGAGTATGAAGAACAAATGAAGTCATGGAGATTCTACAGGGAACAAAGTACAATGGAGGAAGAACATATTTCCAGTAGCCCACAAAGTTGACAGCATGATCAACTTTGCAAAATACCGCTAGGCCATGTCTGATTCTTCACAGGTTTCAGAATTCCTTCAACATCCGATATAGCTTTATCATCCTTCCCAACAGTGGCAAGTTCTGTTGCAGCTGCTACATTTTCATCGACCTAATTTTGAATATATTTAGTGAGTGAAAATCTGGATTTTAGAGCACAATTAATTCTTCACAAGCAACCATTTTAAAATAAAATGGCATCATGAATAAAATGAAACATCGGAGAAGAGTTGGGATGTTGATTCATAAACAAGCAAGTTCAATATGCCTAAATTCTCGTCTACTTGACGCCCAGACATAACTAATACTAGAAACAGGGCTTGCACGCTTAAATCTTGTGATACAAAAGACTCATTTTACTACTCCAAAGTACTGAATTGAAACTAGTATGTTCCTAGAAAACTAGAGTGTATTATACCGAAGTTCATATAGAGAAGAAACCAAAAAGTAACACAAGGGTTGAAGCAATGAAGAAACCTAGTCATTTTTTGGAGTATGCCGGTTCTGTGACACCCATTCTATCTCGATCACTAATAAATAATCAACCACAAATTCAAAGTTATTAGGCTAAAATAATCATTCTTATAAATAAATTAATCTTATTGACTGCAAGCATGTAGCTAAGGAGGTTAAACTAAATCAGGAAACCGCGTAATTTGTTTTAATTCCTAGTCTTGATCATTATCTAATAGAATACATAGTCGGATACCAGTAAATGCTAAGTAGTGGTCTGTGTCGTGAATATGACTGAAAAAACAACACGAATTTCGAGTATAATACTTTCTTAGAGCTAAAGAGCAAGAGATGAGATATGAAACATAGCTAACATGTGTTAAACAGGCTTAAAACAGACTGACGTTAAGTGATTTGTTTAAAGAAAGAGATACTTGGAATTGATGGGAATGAATAAACATTTACCTGTTTGACAGAGTTCATTCCAACCAAGATAGTAGAAATGTCTTTATTTGATAAGCTGTATTGCATGGCCAACTTTGATATATTCTTTCCGTTATCTTTACAATAAGCAGCAGCAGCTTTACATGCAGCCTGAGAGGAAAATACTGTGATGCTTAAGTGCACAATCAATATAAAACACTCCAAATACAACATTTAAGACATTCTGAAGCAGTAATCAATACTGCATCATGTCAATTTAGAAAGTGAATTTTTATACAGCATCTTTATAGGGCAGGAAATGATACAATTTCCTCTAAATTAATAACATTAGTAATAATTCAAACTTCTATGGATATTACTTAAGCTCGGAAAAGACACAATCACCTTGAGTTCAGGGGGAGCAGGGTGCCATTCTGGAGGCCCATTTTCTGTAAGAAGACCCATTGCTAGTGGAGAAGCACTGATAATACCTACACCTTTGCTCTTCAAGTAAGGCAATAGATCCTCCAAGGTCGAATCATTGATACCATAATGACAATATGACAAGATTACATCAACTGTTCCTGGCGGCACCCTATCAAGAACATAAGTAAAAATCTCTAATGGAAGCCCTGTTATACCAATGAATTTGACCTTTCCTGCTTCTTTTAATTTGAGAAGTGCAGGGATTGTTTCAGTCACAATCTGTAAAAGGGAAACCAATCCAATTCTTTTTAGCAATAGGCAAAAAGGCGCAGCATTTCAATAATTTCATAGCAAGTTTCTATATGATCTAGTAATATCAGTAGAAGATAATTTTCAACTGATAATGCTAATTTATGTTTGAAAATGAAGATAGAACCTGGTCAAGCGAGACGAATTCTATATCATGACAATGCAGGATATCCACATAATCAAGCTGCAACCTTTCGAGGCTCTCGTCAATGCTCCTTGTCACTCTCTCAGCACTAAAATCAAAACCCTCTTTATATCTTCCACATTTTGTTGACACAATGTACTTGTTTCTCGGCACTTCCAAAGCTTTCAGAGCTATCCCCAGCATTTTTTCTGATAATGTTCCTCCATAGTACCTAAAAACCCAATAAGTAATTAGAATATCGTTGTTTGATCATATTGCAAAAGATTATTTGAACTTCTGATAAGTAATTGCCTTGCCTCAAAATAAGCAGCCACAAAATCTAGATATCCAGAAATTTCATGAAAATTAGTTAACAGACAAATAGAAGAAACAACAAATTGACCAGACACACAGATATGAATTAAGATCAATGAGTGCCCACAATGGCTATTGAAAGTACAACACTTTGTTTGAGAAACCATCACTTCAGAAAAGAAAAAAAAAAAAAAAAGGAATATGGAGGTAGAATGAGTTACGGGGATGTGTCGAAGAAATTGATTCCGAGGTTAAAAGCTTGGCGGACGGTGGCAATGGCTTCGGATTCAGATACATCACCGAAAACTTTGCCGAGAGGTGAGGCGCCGAAACCTACGCAGCTGAGCTTAAGACCAGTATTGCCCAAGGGGCGGAGTTCCAGTGGGGTTGCCGCCGCCATTGATGTTTTGTTCGTGGTTGGTTTACAGAGTGTATCAATTCTCAAGGATAACTGTTATCTGGAATATGATTAATTGGAATCTAAATTTTAACAGTCAAATCTGTTCGGTGAGAAGAAAGGTAAGCAGTTCTTTTCTCCAACTCCCGCAATTTAATACTCTTTTACATCTTTGTATTTTTGTTAGGAAAAAGAGAGAAAAACAAAGAAGAAAACTAAAAGTTAATAAAATATAAATTAATAATATGTTTTAGTGTTAATTCCACGTCGGTTAGTGTGAATTAATTGAGATAAGAAAAGCCATTTTAATTATGGTTTGAAAAACTTAGTCCCGTAATGATTAATTCATTAATTATAATTGATTCAATTATATTAGTTAATGTAAATTAGTGAGAATAATTATGAAACTAAACTAAGAAGGTTTAATGGGCCATGCGGTGCACCGCCCGCGTCTTGCGATCCGCATCCGTGCATGGGCTTGAGCTAGTATCTCTAATACACGGACATTTCGAAATGTGTCTCGTGCAGTGTCGGACACGTGTCGCATATGAACACGGCTCCGATACGTGTCCGACATGGCCAAAACGTGCCTGAAATTATAGAAAATAAAAAAAGATTAGGATACGTGTGTCGGACACGGCTGGAGAAGTGTCTGACATGGCCGAGGGAAGTGTCCGACACGGCAAGACATATTTTATAAATTTTTTTTTGAAATTCTTATAAACTTTTGGAGAGGAACAACACTTCTCTCTACTTTTTTTCTTTTTTTCCAAAATCAGTAGAAGAAACCCATTAAGAAGAAGAGTATCACTGGTTTAGATAATTTCTACATAGTCTAAAGTGAGAATATTTTCACCACAGTAATTAAATTCTGGGCAGAACCACAAGGTGATCTCTGTCATGCTGGATGAATGATGATGAGAAGGGGACTGATGTCCCTGTGTAAGTTTGTTTTGGTGTTTTATTAAGTTTCCTTGCTTGACCAAAAAAAAAATAAGAAAATGATCAACATAAGGCTCTTGAAATACACATTTCTTTTTTTTGTTTGAATGTTGAATAATTTTATGGATGTTTTATATGTTGCATAAATTTGTAAATATAGAATAAATTTATATATAATATAGCCGTATCGTGTCCTAATTTTCTGAAAAAATTCGTATCGTGTCGTGTCGTGTCCGTGTCCTGCATCATTGGCTAGTATCCAAATTCTCTTCCATTTCTGTGTAAAGCTTGGTATTATCGTAGAAGTGTATTGCCTGAAACTTTTAGCAAATTTTTTAGAAAAGTAGGAGTAATATAAACTTTAAGCAGGACAAGAATTATCCGTGTCAAAGCTTCTGATTCCAGACATAAATATACTATCAGTTTAAGTAGAAATATTTGTTAACATTTCCCTAAGTATAGCTAAAGTGTTTTCATCTTAAGTTCACATATGGATGACAATACGTAATTGAAAAACGATAAATTGGTAAAGTAGCAAAATAGATATAGTTTGGGAGAAAGATATCTTTTAGATTACCTAACTAGTTTCCTACTTTCATATTTTTTAGTTGGCATTTCAAAATTATTTATTTAACTTTTTCGTAAACAGTGATTAGTATATCTGTTGTGATTTATTAATTCGTATATAATTCTAACACAATCCAGCAATGTCCTTTAATGATATAATTTATAATTTCTTACAATCTTTTTATTTATATAAATAAATTATCAAATAATAGAATTTGATAAATGAATCAATTGTCCTCGATTAAGACAAGATAACCATTACCATTAATGGCGTACAGCTTAAATAGTAGTTAGCTTTTAGGAGAAGATAGATGACAATGATTAATTAACATTCTAAATTAAAAAAAAAACTAACATTCTAAATTAAGTTTATGCATTTTGAAAATTAGCTTAATACAGATTACGGCTGCACAGACATAGAAGACGTGATTAGTGATTAATTAATTAAGTGTGTTCCAGCAACAAAATTACCAACCAACATTAGCTAAGTTTCTTGTGTGCTTCCTAATTCAGCCCATAATTACAATTAGTCTAGAATTCCAGACCACCGACTACGCGTACCATTACCAACTATTAAATTATGTTGGTAAAAACAAAACAGCTTCCTAATTTTGCAAGAACAGGCTTTCAAATTATAAATTCAATAAAGTGCTTCCTAAAGTTTAGTAGATATGTTTTTAAATTTTACATAAGTCAAGTCATTTTTCGAATAGATGCTTTTGATTTTCTTTAAGCAATGCAAGAACGTAAAAGTTGACAGTAGCTAGCCTCCAAGCAACTTCTGCCAATTGTTCTCGTAATAATATTAAAAGAGAATTTGATCATTTGTTGGTTTTTTTTAATTGAAAATAGTCCATTTAATTCTTACTTTTTTTGAATTAACTTTATTTTTAAACAGTACTTTAACTAAAAATTTCAACAATCCACTTTTTTGACTCACTTGATCAGGAAATTTCACTTCTCCTAATTAGAAAGTTGTCAAACCATGCAACCCAATTGTCTACGACTTTCATAGAAGTACGGAAAAAAAAAAGTAAAGCAAAAGTTTTGTACCATAGTCTATAACTTTATACAAGTACGGAAATTAAATAGCAGGTAATAAATATTAATTTCATTAAACAGAAATATGAATATTATTATTTAATTTTCCCTTAATAATTGTACACATTATCTTGTTGATTTTGTGCATGTATATACACAAGATATTGTCGACATGTCGACCTAGCTACCAAATTGAGTTAATTAGTATATATACAAATTACAATATAATTAGTCCTACTGTTTCATTATTTAATATATCCATTTGCAGTATAAATATTAAAAACACTTATTAAGTATTGGATATCATTATCACATCATATCATATATTTTATTCTGAAAACAATAAAATACGATTTATTCCTAAAATAGTTAAATCCCCCTATTGCCATTAAGAATTTATGTGGTTGGAGAATGCTATTTTAATTTGTCCGTTTGCGTATATTTTATGCTTCTGATTTTTTATACGATCCTGTTCAAATATACGTGCGCATGTATAAATATACGCATCATCAGTAGATATATATAAGTATACAACCTATGAAACACGGACACGAACACGGTGACACAGACACGATAAAGTGTCCGACACGGGTGTCCAACACGGTATCAGACACAACACAATATGGCAAAGTAAGATTTTTAGTAGTATTCATGCATCATAGTATACAATATTACGAGCAACAAATGTGGTTGTGCCATAATCTTTTCTGTCTAAATTCATGATGATTCGGTAATCTTATAACCAAAGTATTAAGTGATATTAACAAAACAATAAAAAGGGATTAGTTTGACAATATTTGAGAAATACAAAATTAAACTTTGAGAATGAATAAGTAGTGGGATTAAATACAAATAAAGATTAAATTGTGACATTTAAAGCGCTTATAGTAACTAATGTTCTTCATTTAGGGTTGGAGCAAAAGTTTATTAGTCGTTTATGATAAATTTGTATAAGAAAATGAGAGACTTACATGTATTAACTCTGAGATTTGATATAATTATAAATTAATTTTTCTTATTTTAACAATTATAAAAAATATTTTAGAAATTTCAGAATCACGTTAAATTTTCATAAGATTTTAGCTATATTAATATTATCAAAACGACTCATTTCCTGTACTCCATTACTCTAAGAGTCCATACATCTTGAAGCCTCATCAAATGGGTCAAAGCCTTTCTTTTCCATATTTTTCATAAATTGTATGTTACTAATAAAACTTTGGGAATTAAGATTTTGTAATTTTTTAAGATTGACTAATTTGTATTATATTAAAGCTAGCAATGGTTGTAAATTTCCCCAAGAAAAATGTCTTGCATATCTTACAAATTAAAGCTTAATATCTCTAATATTTTTTAATTTTATTCCTACTTATTTTTTGATCTTCAACATTGCTTAATGATTCTTATGCGACAACAAGAATTTCTCTTAAGTCTTAATTATGATTTAACCCCACCCATTTTACATGCAAATCTTGACAGGTCATTATTTGGGCGGAGAGTCAACATTCCTACTAGTGGACAAACAACATAATTTTTAATGTCACCAAGATTACTTTATACATGTGCCCAATTGCATATTTTAATTCTAATTTATTATATCATAGTCATACTCAATTACTCATGCATACAAGTCATCAAAGGATCCAGAAGATTAAGATACCCAAAGCCCGAGAAATATGGAATAGATTGAATCTGATAGGACGACATTATAACTAGTATAATTATTGAGGTGGTTCACACATAATAATACAACCCAAAATTTCCAAAAAGCCCTTCAATTTTTTCAACATTTCAAAAAAAAAAAAGTCTTCATTTCTTAGCAAGACAACTTTTAATAAATTAATCATTCCTTTACACCTGCTTATAAGCTAACCAATAAGACCCTTTAATTAGCATAAAATAAAATTTGATTTATTTATTTATTATTTGTTCATATTATTACTGAAAGAGATGTTCAAATGTCTAAAACGCCAGTTCACATCAGCGGAAAGCCCGTGTAGACTTTGTAATAAAGTAATTTCAAAGAGATACTAATCCAGATTTGCTGGACCTATAAATGTGAAGAAATTCTCTTTATTTGACATAAATAAAACTGGAGTTCTTCACTGAAAAAAGACAAATAAAAGTGCAGCTTTGTCCATATTGTTGAAAGGCAAGTCCAATTTTATTTTTCAAAGCTTAATTTGGCCTTTAATTGTGTTGAATTAAGTACATATCCCGTTGAAAACTGAGGCTTATATCTTTACAAGATTCATTCTTGTTTGATTTTTATGCAGGGTTTGAGTATATAGTACTTGATTAACATATATATATATATATAGACTAACTGGATATCATGGAGATTTCAAGTTTCAGAAGCTTGGCTGATTTGGTAAGACATAAATTTATGCATGCGCAATATATGTATGTATATATGCCTGTGTGAGAAAGCTTATATTGATTAATTTTTTTCTGTTAATTTCCAGGGAATGGATGATAATCTATTCTACCAGCAATGGCCTGCTGCAGATTCCCTAAACGAGCTGAGCTCTGCGTCGATTGCTTCTATATTTTGTGAAGATTATCAACATCAGTCTTATAACATGATCAACTCTCAAGTTCAGCCAGTTTTTGATATCAAACGGGTTGCTGAATCCCAACCAATGGAGGCTACCAGGCCATTGAAGCAGCTCAAAACTGAGAACCAGTCAAATTCACCACCTCCCACCATGCTCAATTCGACTAATTTCAATAATAGTCCAGTTGTGGGAATGGTAAAGCCTAAAGAGGAAAAATGGTCTACTTCCCTTCAGTCTTCATTTGCGAACCAGAATTATGTTCTTAAGCCATGTCAAGGGGCTAAGAGAATCACCCCTACCACCAGACTTGCTAATGCGCAAGACCATATTTTGGCTGAGAGAAAAAGGAGAGAGAAACTGAGCCAGAGATTCATAGCTTTGTCTGCTCTTGTCCCTGGTCTGAAAAAGGTATGTATCTATTCTTTGGTTCCTTGTTAAAAATATAATCTTTGGTTAATTTTGCATCTCTTTTGCAAACTGGGATTCCTCATAAACTAAGAAAATTTCTTCCTGATCATTGATTGATATTATTTCTTGTAACAATCTGATCTTTGGTTAATTAATTTTTGCACTCCTTTCCTGACTAGGTTCCTCATAAACTATGAAAAATTGCTTCTTGATTTTAATGAATTAATCTAACTATATAATATTATATTATGTTGTTTTATGAGCAGATGGACAAGGCTTCTGTTCTTGGAGATGCTATTAAGTACATGAAACAACTGCAAGAGAAAGTGAAGGCCCTTGAGGACCAAACTAAGAAGAGAACCATGGAATCTGTTGTTTTTGTGAAGAAGTATGAAGTTTTTTCTGATGGTACTGAGAATTCTTCCTCGGAAGAGAATTTTTCTAGTGGTCCTATGACCACTGAGCCACTACCAGATATTGAGGCAAGATTTTGCAATAAGGATGTCCTTATAAGCATTCACTGTGAGAAGAGAAAAGGTGTATTGGAGAAAACTGTTGCTGAAATAGAGAAACTTAACTTATCAGTTGTCAACAGCAGTGTAATGACTTTTGGAGAATCTACTCTCAATATCACAGTAATTGCTCAGGTACTCTTTTATATTTCACCTCTTTAGTCACTAATATTGGTCCAAAGTTAATTTATGTAAAGTTTCTGACTGTGCTTTTATTTTCTTGCAGAAGGATGAAGAATTCTGCATGAACATGAAAGAAGTAGTGAAGAATTTGCGAGGCGCTCTCAGAGTATTCATGTGATCGATCGAATTTAGTCCTCAAATTTCTGGGAAATAAGTTAGTTATGAAGTCTTTACTTTGTCTTTTCTTTTTCCAGGCTATAAGCCTGTTAGATTACAACCATTAGTTACAAAGATCTGATTACCTTGAAGCTCCTTTTGTTTTTCTATGAGGTTCATTTTGAAGGAGGGTTTTTTATTTCCAACTTTTTGCATGGTTTCAAGTACTGATCTTGGCCATGTTTTAATTACCCTTCTGTTGTAAAGTGACATACCTCATAGGTTTATTATTAGGGTTTTTTCATTGTGTGAGGAGCAAAAACCCAGGGGTTTTTTATTCAGGAACTGTAGTAAGTAGGATGTTGGTCTGTGTTTTAGGGGCCTTTAATTAGCATGTGGTCTTAAGGTCTCTTTTCTATGTAAAATGTGATTTATTGTTTGCAATTATTAATAGTACATATCCACATTTCACAGTGAAATCACTTTACCAATTACTCCTATTTTGTTGGATCGGAGGGCTGATCGATCTATTTTTCTCAGGCGATCATACTTAAATAGTAGATATATATAAATGATGGAAATTGTACTCTTAATTAACTAGCTGGAAAGCTACCTCCATGATGAATTAACATGCAAATTCAATGTAAAAAATTAAAACATGCAATAAATATTGCGATTGTATCAAGAACTCAAGATCATGACTAATTAATCATATTATAACGATATTACATATATTTATGCAAATTGCAATGGCTGTCGAAATCCATAAAAAATAAACTATATATATTCTGTCAAATTAATAATACAAGATTATTGATGATATGGTCGATCACACAAATATAATGACTGAGGAGTTAATACACTTACCAAACTAGGATCGGAAGTAGGAATTATAGATCGCCCATGTACAATACATGACTACTTACTAGATAATTAAGGAGAATAATGCTCTAGATATATAACTAATTAAGGAAAATTAGAGAAAGACATTAATCCTAAGTCCTAACTGTCACGCCCCCGGACCCTCTTCAAATCCACCGAGTGTAATCTGAAATTGGGCCCTAAACCATTGCCAAAAAGAGATATTAATTGGTTAGACTTGAATTCTAACTTATATACTTAACATATTTCTCCGATGTGGGACAAGATATTACACTAACAATTAGTGTTGAACTCTCTAGGACTTCAAGTAAAATCACGTTTATATATATCCCATGAGAGACGAAAATTAACGTTCCAGCCTTTTTTCTGGATAAGGAAAGAAGACTAGCTTAGTTGAAGATCATATTTGCTTATAAAGTTGGCACGCTTTGTGCCGCTCATGTAATTAAGGCCTGTTTTAGAGATACATGCAGACTGAAATCAATTTATAACTAGTTTTTTAACACATGCGTTGCACGAGATAATTTACTTATAAAATATATATTATTAAATAAATTATATTATATTTTTTATATGATTATTAACAATATGTCAAAAATTATTAATTTAAAATTTGAAGTGTACACACCAAAATAATTTATTTTATAAAATAATCAGGAATTTTGTATATAAAAAACTCATTTTAAATGTATAAAAATAGTAATATGATATTTTATGACAAAGTACTGATTTTATATTTATAATAGAAAGAATATATATTTATACATATATAGAGAAGGAATATCATGAAAGTTATAGAAATATTAAAATGATAATTAAAATACTAAAAAAATATTTAATAATAAACCACACATATAAATAATGATTGGAATATCTTTGTCTCTTTGGTAGAAAAAATAGTTGTTTATTATATTTTATATTATATTTTTATTAAATAATCTGTTATTGTTTCGTTATTGAGTCATAATAATATTCATTTCATTATTGAAATTTCTTTTATATTATGAAAAATATTAATACTCAAATATAATAATTTAAGAAATTTATTTACATTGAAATAAATATAACTTTTCTACCATAAAATGAACATGAGACACGTGTATTTGGAAAAAAAATTCAAGAAAATCAATTATTTATTTATTTTATATTATTAAAATAATAATAAAATTTATTTAAACTTATATTTAAAAAAAATTCCTTACTTTAGTTAGATAAATTTTCATTTGAATTTGCTATATCAAAAATATTTGTTAGAAATTAAAATATTAAATATAATTTTTTAATGGATATATTGAATACATTATTTTATCATTATTTTTATTAATGAACATTCAATACCGTATGGATAACTCTAAATCATGTTAAAATTTACTTAAAACCATATTTTAAAAAAAAAATTAATTTTAATATTATATAAAGTAGTTATATAGTTCTATAATTAAATAGGAGTTACAAATTTTTTGATAATTGATATAAACAAAAGTATGGAAAATCAATAAATACATATGTAAGTTATAAAAATAATAATTAATTATAGAAACAATCTACATGGCAAAATGAATTAATTTTAACTTATCCACTTCATTGCCAGATAAACATGTTTTCTAAAATATTTCACTCATTCATTTATATATATATATATGATTAGACTAAAATTGCAATCGAAAAAAGAGAAGAAAATTAACACCCAATGACCTTAATTTACATGAGAGTTTTGCATTTTGCATTTTGATCTTGATCATGTCACAAATTGTTACCTCTAAGCTCGTTGGTAATTTAAACTTAGAAATTTAGTTACCATTCTCTCATTATTACGAATTTACGGCATTAATACAAAATTCATAATATCATATATATCACCATAAAATACAACGCATTGTTATTAAAATTTTATGAGTAACAAATCTAGTATATTACAATTAATCCACGATTGTTAATTAACGTGAAGTTTCTCACCTAGCTACGGAAGTTCACATGCAATTAGGTAGGTCTCTGGTTGGTATAAAGTCGATCGCGTGTAGTCAATTAATTCCATAAAGCTCATGACGATGTTCAAATTCAATTTTCAATTTTAGCATGCATATTTACTCGATCGAACGATCTACTTTTTGACGTGAAACTTAATTTCCTATATATATAATGGGTAAGTGGTAAGCCCCACAAACCAAAGTGGGGTTCGATATGATCGATCCTGCTGCCTCAACTACAGAGTTGATCGATCAGAATAAAATCCAGTTTTGAAGATCACAAATCGACCAACATATATACCTAACTTAGTTTCTGATTAATTAAAAAAGAAGTATATATAAAGAAATAAAGATAAAATCTAGTGTAGTTGATGCATATATATTATCCTAAAATCTCTTGTGATCATCATACAATCTTTTGTTTTGTACTAATCACATTTTTTTTTCATGAAATGAGATCATGATATATCCCATTCCTAGAGTCATTAAATTAATTTTCATATAAGTACTATATTAATACAAATTATAATTTAATATATCCTTTTTTAATGTGGTACTGTACATTAAGTGCATGCATAAAATTCGATCTATTAATTTCTTGAGTATAAGTTATTATCTAGAAACATGAACTGAAAGCTTTTTGTTTCATCTTTTGCCCGTCCGTCTCCATTAATTCCTTTCCTTGGGAGTTAACTTGTTTGCATATATGTCGTCTTAATTGAAGTAGTTGAAATTTCCTCTTTTTTTATTTTTATTTATTTTTTTTAAACTTGGAAATTAGTAAGTCGTTGAAATTTTGAACAACTAGGTATAAGAGTACTTCATCATACATCATCAGTATTGTTTCCAACATTATTGCAAACTCAACGAAAATTTATAATTTAGTATTATACAAGTTGCCAGGTACATATGATCAATTAAGCTCAATTATTATTTGAAACTAGGAAAATAACATGGAGCTGAATGATTAAACAATAATTTAAGTACACGCAGTTTCTGTGACCACATGTTTAGACTGTTTAGTTGGTCAAACATGTATATGTCCGACTCTACTCTAAGAAAAAAATAATGAAATTAAAAGAAATGGTAATAAAATCTATATTTAATTTTGGAGATAAAGTATTTTTAATTATCAATAAATAACTTAAGAAGATGATAAAGACTTGATTAGCATATATAATTATATATATAGAAAGATCCATCGTGACAACAGAATTTCTTTTGGATTTCATCGATCAGCTATTTAATTAAAGAACAAGTACTTGTCGTATTCATAATTGTGGGATATGATGTGAATTAAACTCAAATGTCTTCATTAATTCTTAATTAATTGTTTTCTTAATTAGCTATACTATAGTTCTTCTCATTTTCGTGATTAAATTTTATATAATTAAGTCGTTTGATATAAAATACAAAATCATGATTAATGCTGTAACTTATGGTTTTAACTTTTAAGCAATCCAAGACAACATATATACTAAGCAAGTCGACAAATGACCCCTCATCAAACTATCTTTTCCTATTTGATTTTTTCTAGGCTCGAGTACTGCAGAAATTTATTAAATTAAAGGCGAGTTTCTCAGCCCAGTTACTTCATGTATAGGATTTGAATCTTAAACTTTGCTTAAGAGATCTAGTGACTCGATCTCATCCCACTAAACCAACCAAACTTTGTTACATCTAACTACATATTTAAGAGATCAATAGATGAAATTAAAGGATCCCTTAATTTTTGTATTAATTAACTAACAAATTAGGTGAATATATCCTAAACTATTTTCTGAGAAGTCGATTGCAAAAAGATCGTTTTAATAAAGACTAATTCATAATGAGTTTACTTGATATATCAAGATATATACTTCATTTGTTTTGTTTAATAGTGCAATGTTAAAGTTGAGATATCACCATCGATTTATATCTTAAGAAGATAATTAGTATATATATTTGATGAAGCTAGCGGTCACTCTCACGCCATCGGGAGATTATTAATTAACTTGTTATACATGTAATTTTATATTCTTTTCCTTTTATAAAAAGCATGTTTGTTTATTTAATTTATATATATATATTTCAATGAGTTCATATATATTTTATAAATGAATAGTAAACTATCACATCTATAATTTTATATATAGAATTAACATTGCAATTTTATTATTTAGTATGTTCACAATCACATTAATTAATTAGTAGATATATTGAAGTCGAAACGTCGATAGGAGTTATAAATTCATGTTAATATTAAATGGTTGGGGCGTAATGTGAACTTAGCAAAATGAAAGTGCGGCTGAGGAATTATGAGTAGTGAAAGATCGATGGAGAAATTAAGGAAAAATAAATGAAAATTGTAACAAAGGAAATTAATTATGTGTTGGCCGCAATAATTTTTCATAGTTAATTAATATATATAATATATAATTTGGAGAAACAGGTAGAATTCTTAATTTATATTTGGAAGCTTACGTGCATTTGAAATCACTCTGACGTTGCAGATGCTTCAATAAAAATATGCCAGACAGATTAGTATACTAATTGTACGTATCTAAGAAATTAAATCTAAAAAAATAATTAAATAAATTGATTATTTAAAAGTTATATACTAATTAATGATCATAAGATTTCTATTCTTTAATTGTCGGACATGCACTCAAATTAAATTACTTGGTGATCATATCGAGTACTCCATTTTATTATGATCCATTCATTAGCTCAGGTAGCTAGCTAGGGATCGAATTAAAATATGAATAGCTAGGCCTAGGAATAAATATGATGATCTTTAAGCAGTACTGATAAATTCGAAAATAAAAAAGAAGAAGATCATATTTATGTTTTAATTAACTGATATTATATTTAGGTTTGATTGCAAACTATATATAGCTGAATGACAAAACAAAATATGACCGTACGTCTCGTTCAATTTTTGCAATTTAAGACCACAACTCTCTCTAAAGTTTGGCAATTGTACGTTTCAAAGTTGGTCAAAAATATTCACAAATATAATTTGGGATTTTCAGGCAGTAGCATTAATTTAAGACGACTACTATTTTTTTAAATTGGTTTTTTTTGCTGAATTTTGTCAAGTTTGTATAATTCCCATATTTGGGCATTATATAATTCTTTCTTCTAAATTTTACCATATATGCAACGACAATTTCTAAGTCAACTTATATATATATGCCACAAGCAAATTAAATCGCTAATCGTATTACTTCTAACTACAAATGGATCGGAGTGCACGGTGGACGGAATTTGAATTTCGTTGAAAAAATTCATCTAATTTCAAATAAATTTAAGATAATTATGAAATTAGTTAAAGTGGAAAACACGCTTTACTTTAATAGGAAAAAATAACATTTTCCAATATATATAGAGATATCAATAAAGATTAATTAATTGTCTTTTTTTTTTTTGTGTGTGTGTGTGTGTGTGGAAATAAATTGCATATAAAGCTTGGGCACTTTTGGCCTTTAAAGATCGAGTGTGGAAATAATTAAGTACATACAAATTAATTATATATATATAGATATATATATCTTTACATGATTCGATCTTGTTTCATTTTATTGCCGGGTTGAATAGATACTTATATATGAACTTTATCATGGAGATTTCAAGCTTCAGAAGCTTCGCTGATCATTTGGTAAGACATTTATGAATGCACAATATATGTATGTATATATGCCTGTGTGTGAGAAATCTTATATATATTGATTAATTTTGTAATTTCCAGGGAATGGATGACAATCTATTCTACCAGCAATGGCCTGCTGCAGATCTTTCATTAAAAGAGCTGAGCTCTCATATGTCGATTAATGCTTCTTCTATGTTTTGTGAAGAAGATTATCATCAGCAGTACTCTTATAACATCAACTCTCAAGTACTTCAGCCAGTTAATCTTGATTTCAAACGGGTTTCTGAATCTCGACTAGTCGAGTCTAATAGGCCATTGAAGCAGCTCAAAACTGAAAACCTGCAGTACTCAAATTCATCCCCTATAGCTCCCACCCTACTTAATTCAAGTTATAGTTTTAGTCCATCGGGCTAAAGAAACCTAAAGAGGAAATGTGGTCTACTAATTATTCCTGCAGCAGTACTCTAACATCAGCAGTATTTGCTAATTCCCAATCTAAATTTGAGAGCCAAAATCATGTTCTTAAGCCATGTCAAGGGGCTAAGAGAATCACCCCCGCTGCACAAGACCATATTTTAGCTGAGAGGAAAAGGAGAGAGAAACTTACCCAAAGATTCATTGCCTTATCTGCTCTTGTACCCGGTCTCAAGAAGGTATTTATTTTTTTGGTTTCTTGTCAAAAAATCTAATTGATCTTTGGTTTATTCTGGCTATATATTACAAACTGGCCGGGACTACTCATAAAATTATATGAAACAAATTTAATGTAATATTGTATTGTTTGTGAGAGGCCTGCAGATGGATAAGGCTTCTGTTCTTCGGTATGCTATTAAGTACCTGAAACAGCTGCAGGAAAAAGTGACGGCTCTTGAGGATCAAACGAGGAAGAGATCAACAATGGAATCTGTTGTTTTTGTGAAGAAATATGAAGTTTTTTCTGATGGTACTGAGAATTCTTCCTCAGAAAATAGTTTTTCCAGTGGTCCAATTATGACCACCGAGCCACTACCAGAAATTGAGGCAAGATTTTGCGATAAGGATATTCTTATTACTATTCACAGTGAAAAAAAGAAAGGGGGTGTTAGAAAAAATCGTGGCTGAAATTTAGAAACTCAAATTATCAGTTGTTAACAGCAGTGTTATGACTTTTGGAGAATCAGCACTTAATATTACAGTAATCGCACAGGTAACCTTTTTCTAGCTAGCTATTTCTTACATATAATATTGGTTCGGAGTTGATTTGTGTTATGTTTTTGAACTTGATCTTTCCAATTTCCTGCAGAAGGACGAAGAATTCTGCACGAACATGAAGGAAGTAATGAAGAATTTACGCGGCACTCTCCAAGTATTCACGTGAAATTAAAGAATTGATCCTAGCTAGCTAGCTAGTTACTATGAAGTCTTCGAGGATATATCTCTATTTTGCCTTTTCTTTTTATCGGGGCTATATATATAACTATAAGCCTGTTAGTTTACGACATACCATTAATTACAGATGATCCACCTTGAAGATGCAGCTTGTTTTGCTATGGGGTTTCATTTTCAAAAAGGGTTTCCTTTTCCTATTAGACTATTACCAACATTTTTGCATGGTTTCAGTTGTAATTGGCCATGTTAATTAATTTCCCTTCTATTGTAAATTAAGTGCATTACCTCATAGTTTGTTAGGGTTTACTTTTTCTTTTTGTTTGTGCTTTGAGAGTAATGAGAAAAATAGTTTTCCTAAGGTCTCTTTTCTTTATAAAATGCAATTTGTTGTGATACATGTTGGTATGTTACAACTGAGTGTGTTCCACCAACTGTAATACTGGAGTTTTAGGGTTTATACATCTACAGTTTTTTTTCCTATAAACCGAGCAATGCTCGTTGGGTTTACGAGCCGCCCTCCTCATTTATAAACAAAATCGGATATATTTACAATGGGAAGTTCATAAAATACATTTCCAAAAGTACTCTAAAGGTAATCTCCAGATTATCTAGCCTTAAACATGTCTGGCTAAAGTACGTTCCTAGAAAGAAGGCTAAAAATCACTCATATGAAAGTACTCAGCGAGTAAGCTCCTCCCAAAATTAAGTCAACAAGCTAACAAATATATCGACAAACTTCTTCCGGCAGCTCCGATCCAAACGCACAATCCAAGCAAAAATCGCAACAAGTCCAACAACTTTGGAGAATAAAAAGTCGCAGACCGACCCAAACCAGATACCGATTCACAAAAACAAGTGGAAGGAAATTAATAGCTAGTTATTGTTTAATTTTACAAGTTGTCATGAAGTGTGCAGGAATGATATATTATCATAAAAGAAAACGAAAGTATATATATACAATAATTCGATGCTAGCTGCAGGCTCCAATACTGTAAATAATTAATACTAATTAAGTAAACGCAGTCCCATGTCAGAACAAATTTAATCTACTAGGTTTAATATTAATTACGTTCAATTTCTATTTCAAGAGGAACATAAATTAAGTTAAAAATATATATATGTGTCCATGAAAATATCTATAATTTTGGCAACGTTATATATATTTGATCAATAATAAATTAAGAAGATGAAAATGACGTAACCTATTGAAAGAATTTCATTACGACACAACACTTTTTTCTTTTTCTTCGATTCTTTCACGTAGCTAGCTATTAAAAATTATAAGTCGTGTTTAATGCTTTAGCTTATTGTCTTAAGCTATCTAATACTTACTAATTCTTGTCGTTTTCGCGACTAAATTTTGTTTATGTGTATAAATATATGATAAGAAAGTGGACAACGACCATGCATTTATTTTTGTATAAATTAAAAAGAATTAGGTGAATTCTAAGTGGTTTTCTTTTAGTTGTAGTAATAGTCAATCACAAGTAGTAGATCACAATTACGCAAATGGTTATGGGTTCATATAGATTAATTAAGAAACTTAATTATTGTTTAATAATACAATTTTAATGTTGTGATGTCGCGATCGATATCTTACAATATTATTAATATATTTGATTGACCAGTCACTTGATTTGGAAATGTAATTAACTAGCTAATTTAATTTTAAATCTTGGTCCGTGTGAAACTAACAAAGATGCGGCTTCAGGAATTATGGATCGTCAAAGATGAAGTGATTAAAGAAAATTAATTAAATTTGTACAATAAAAAATGTGTTGGCCCCAATAACTTTTATATTTAATTAGACAAATTAACAGTATAGTTCATTCGGAGAAAAAATTATTATTCATCTGGAAGCGGCTTACGTGCTTTTGAAATCACTCTGACGTTATATATATATCCTAGCTAGCCTGGAACTATATAAGGTGCTTCCACGAATTAAGATAAGATGTAATTAATTTATGGTTATTATTAATTGTTTTAATTATTAATAGGATAGGGTATCTTAATTACCAATAATTCATTAGATTGAGATCATTTAAACAATTAAGTATATTGATTAAAAGATACGTACATCTTAATTAATGATAAGAATAGTTAATGTTCTTTGTCGGGAATCGGGACATGTATTCAAGATCCCCATTAATTCATGAAATCTAGAAAATCATTTTTTTGTTCATATAATATATGTGTACGTATAAATATACAAATAAATAAAGATTTGAAGAATATTCATTATTTGTGTACATTATGAACTTAAGGAATTAATAAGATATGGTAAAATGTGTAACGCATGCATATTATGTAAATTTGTATGATATTTGGTGAATTGCTGTAATTAATTACTTTTGTATAACTTAGTTATAACCTGATTAGTTATGAGAATATTATCGATTTACACTGGTTCGATTAACCACCGGCCGGAACAGACCAAGTTGGATATCGAACCACCGGCCAGAACAGACCAAGCTCCGGCCATCGGTTGAACAGTGGAACCGGCTTCTTCAGTCCGGTTTTAAAAAAACAATGTTAATATTCTTGAGCACCACTATTTATGTGACCTTTTTATTTACATTTTTTTTAGAGGCTTCAAGTTGTTTATTGATCCACCACTTTGTCCCAAAGCCAGAGGCCCGGAGCTATTATTATTCATGGACTTCTTCACAACAGACACTACAAAACTACGAACTTTTGGTGATGAATTTGTACTTATCATTACTTATTTAATATTAATCTTTTTCTTTTTCACTTTGTTTTCTTTTTTTTTCTTACGACGCAATAATCTAATTTTGATTCTTGGATTTATCCTGCGATTGAGTTTTGATAGAAATTCTTATTCAATTGAACAATATGGTGGACCCAAACCACCTAAACTGGGCTCAAGCATCACCCAACTTGAGGATTCAGTTTTGGGCCCAGTATAAATACACTCGTTCTAGCTTAATGGATTTGACAAAATTGAGTCAATCTGCTAAAAAAAGATTGATTTTATTTACATAGCAGTTTAGTGATAACGGATCTATTTACCAAAAAAGAAAGTTTTTAATTGAATGAATAACCATCATATTAAAGTATTACAGGTGGCATATCAACTGGTTTCGTGGTGTAGTTGGTTATCACGTCAGTCTAACACACTGAAGGTCTCCGGTTCGAGTCCGGGCGAAGCCAAAATTGTTATCTTGTTTTGGTTTAGCAGAACCCTAATACGACGTCGTACATACCCCTCAATTCACGCTGTAACACGGTAGACCAGCGTGGTACATACGACACGTTTGAATTACTTGATGAGTTGATGTGTCCAATAAAATTGAGCTGCCCATCACTACCTCAATTTCTATTGGTCAGAAACCTCCACGTCATCACCCTGCCACGAAGTTCCACAATTACATGGAAACCTTTTCTTCCCGCGAATTCCAATCCTTGCAAGAAACGGAAAGTTTAAAAAAGTTAAAACCCCAACCAGACAAGTGAAGTAATCGAGCAGTCCCTTGATTCAGTTCAGAAAATTCTCTGCTTTCTGTTTCTCTCCATGGATTCGAGGTTGCGATCGCTGTATATTGCTGGAACCTTGTGTGTGCTTCTGATTGCAACTCAGGTCGCAAAATCCAACGCTTTTCTTCCCAGCCACGATTTCAATCCCAAATCCATTGCGGTAAGTTAACTCTATACGAATTTTGTAATTCTTCTCAATTTTTTGCCAGGCAATCTTGAAATTCCTATGAAGAAAAGTTTCTTTCCCCACGTTTCATTTGTAAATTTGTCCTACTGAATAATTAACTGAGGTGGGTTTTGTTTATGAAACGAGGGTTTTAACTTTTATTTACTTTATAATTTGATGGTTGTGATAGGATTTGAAGGAAGCTATTGTGAAGGGATTAGGGCTCCAAGCTGACGACATCAAGATATCCGGGTTCGATCCCAGAGATGCCATGGTCGGGAAATCAGTAGCTTATGAATTCCATGTGGAGATTGATAATAAAGTTATGCCTTTTAAGCTCATGGAGGATGTGAAAAGATGGGAGTACCTGGATTTACCCGTTTTCCAAACAGAGCATCCATTGAAATCCGTCCAGGAAAATGGGTTGCTCGAGAGACAACGAATTAATGATCAGATTCCTGTGCTCGCTCCGTTTCAATTAGCCGGTCCAATGGAGCTGTGGATTCAGGATGCCGATGATATGAGAATATCATTGCCTGTAAGTTGATGAAGATTGGAAATCTTGTTTTATTTGAACTTTGAATAAAACTCTTTAACTTATTTATTGTTCAAATTCCATGCAGCATGATGTGGATGCTGGTGTGCTGAAAAAAGTGATTTTAGCAGATGGTGCAGTCGTCACCATTAAAGGCGCCAGATCAGTTAGCCTTCGTCACCCCATTGAACTTCCACTTCCACTGAATCAAACAAATAACGATTTTGCTTCAGGTCTTTTAGCTCTAGCAGAGCATCTCCAAGATGCTGCCCGTTTCCATAATGGTCCTTTGCCTTCCCTACGCATAGTGGGTCCCACATCGCTCGCATCATCGCCCTCTTCAAGCAACCGTCTCAAGCTGAAGCGCTTAGCACCTGGTCTGGTGGAGTTATCCTCTGCATCAACAAAGATGAGAACCGTGGAAGATGCTGATGCTTTATCCACCGTTGATTTTCAAGAAGAAGCAATCAGTGTTATGGATACAGATCGGCTTGGCTCATTGTGGCCAGTTGTGTCGATCAATGGTTCAAGTTCAAATTTGCTTGGGTTTGAGGCGTTGCTATCGGCTGTTCTGGGTGAGAAAGGACATAAAGACGGTTCTTTTAAGCTTTTGAAGGCAGATGTGTCGGCTCAGAGTTATATGAAGATGAGTTTTGAAGTTGTGAAGAAGATAAGAGAAGGTGATATTGTGGGTTACCCAGAGTGGAGAACAAAGCCCCAGAATGTGCGGATGCATTTTGAGGTGTTGGGGAAGATTGATGGGAACAAAATTGTACCGGAGAAGGTGGTGCAGGTTAATCCTTTCATAGAAGAGGATTCTGTAGCACCCAATGTGCTAATGGGCAATATTACCATGTCGAAGATGCCTATTGTTCACGCGCCTCCAAATCCATTTACATTCTAAAGTCTTTGTCGAAGATGCAATATATATACATATATAGAATTAGGTGTTAGGGGAGCTTGGGTTTGAACCAAGATGCAACCCTTTTTTGGCGAAACCATACATGTGCATACCGAACTTGTAGCAATTTGCAAAAATTTAAATATAGTTAACAAGTGCCTTTTTTTTTTTTTTTTCTACTGTCACTAACGGTTATGTATTTCATATTTTGTTATTAATATCTTTTATTGAAGTATAAATACAATGGATCCAACACCCGGTGCATAGAAGAATATCCCCACAGAATTTGATGTAATAAAAGCATAAGCAAGAGGTCACTCTTTTTTTCACCTTTAATATACATGAGAAGAAACCAGTTTTACCTCTCTGCAGCATAGGAACAACAACTTTATAACATTATAAGCGAAACTAAAGGAAAACAGCAATTCCAACAATTTTACAATTTTATTTCTTGATGAAGGAAGATCCCTTCTGAATACTGTCCGCCAACTCTTTCTTTGCTTTCTCCAATCCAACCCTGTTAACATTCCACCAGCAATTAATAAACTAAATCTTTTCCAAGTATTATGTAAGTAACATTACTATGCAGTCATTATACCTTTCATACTCATTCAAAGGTCCGAGTTGGTACACCTCTTCAGCTCCTCCACGTCCAAGTCGTACCTTAGAGGCAAAGAACGGGAGTTCTGTCACCTGCAAGCAATAATAAACACAAATCAGAAATTTGTTGACAAGTTGGAGCAAATATCTGGAGAGAATCAAACTCATTACAGAGAAAAAGTACCTGGGAAGCTACAAAAGAACATTCAACAATGCCAGCATCTCCTCTTAAGCCACGGAGGCATGCATCTGCAAATTTCACTGCTGCATATGCCTACAAAATTTAATTTTATGTGTCATATTATTTGGCTTGATTTGTACATAAAAGAATTAAACCATGGTTTGAACGAAAATCTAACCATTGATAGTGTTGCAGAGCCTGTACCAGCTTTTGCCTGAAATTACAGTAGTAGTTAGATGTTGTTTTGTTGTAACAGGATGTTTAAATAAGATTCATAAACAATTACCTTATTATTGTTATTATTATTTTAATAAGCAATTACCTGAACAACTTCTGTTCCACCATCTTGAATGCGTTTTGTTAGGTACTCGACTTCCTCAGGTGTGAAGGAGCATGGTGGTGTTACCTACAGATCAGGAGAAAAATGTATTAATATCATCTCTAACTTCATGTTGAGCTACAAGTAATTGTTGCTGAAAAATGTGAATTTATTCGTGAAAATGACGATGTTCTCAGACCTGTGAGAGAAGAGGCAGAATTGTGACTCCTGCATGACCACCAACCACAGGAACGCTAACTTCTCTAGGATCAAGTCCCAAAACTTCAGCCTAAAATAATTCCAAATAAAATGTCAAAAAATTTCAACTTAATTATCATTAAGAAGAAAAGGCAAGTGCAATAGAGAAATGACTGGATATCTTGAGAAAGGAAGAAAATGGATTATGGAAATAATGGTTGAAAAATAAATAATGAGTATCTTGATTGAACTAGTTGGTAGTTGTTATAAAGGAAGAGTTTATAGGTTCATTATAAACTACAGATTGAAACAGATCTGTAATTTGAAAAGCTAAACATGTGTGATATTTAACAGAAGGGGGAAGCTGTAAGATGGAAATAAGTTACTAGGGAGGTACGTGTAATATTTAATCTGAAATGGGATACTTTTGTAATTGGTTTAAAGTACAGGAGAGGGTGCTCTAATACCAACTTATACGTACCACAAAAGTATTGGCTCTGACAACATCAAGCATAGTGACTCCCAATAACTTCTTCGGGTCATAAGTTCCAGCTTTCTTGAAAACCTCAGCAGCAATGGGCACAGTAGAGTTAACCGGATTACTAATCAAGTTAACAATCGCGTTAGGACAACACTTCGCAACCCCCTCACAGAGTGTTTTGACAATCCCAGCATTGATTTTGAAAAGGTCATCTCTTGTCATTCCTGGTTTCCTAGGAACACCAGCAGGAATTATAACAAGATCCATCCCTGTAAGTGCAGCTTCAAGCTGAGGTTGTCCCAGAAAACCTCTCACCTAAAAAGTAGAGGAAAAAAATCCTCAATTTCTATAATTAAAAGCAAAAAGGGGCAAAATTTTAATATTTTCTACCGGAAACACACACGCACACACACTTACAACGGCACCAGTGTCCATGTGACTGATATCAGCAGTAACACCAGGGGCATTAACAACATCATAAAGATGAAGAACTGAGACTAATGGATTCATTTTCATGAGCATTGCTAGTGGTTGGCCGATTCCTCCAGCAGCGCCCAATATGGCCACTTTGAAACCGGGTGCTCCCCCTTTCGCCCTGCAATCGGCCCCCTTCAGAATCGGATTCTCGAATCCCATCTGCTCATAAACATAAAAATTATGAAAATTTTCACAATTTTCAAGTTTGCATCAACTTTTGCAGAGTTATAGTACATACCTGTGAATTTGCAGGGTGGAGATGAGCTGAAATCCTGGCGATACGTTGGCTAGCTTCCATGTTTGCCTGGGCAATTGCTGCTATTTAGTTTGTTTTCTGGATTATAGAATTAAAGGGATATTGTAGGAGAATAAGTGTGGACTTATAAGGTGGAAAATGGAGATTTAATTTTTGTGGAAATGAGATTATTTATTCTGAGCCTTTATTTGTGTATCCAGTGTTTGTGGCTCTCAGAAATCGGTCTTTGGTTGTTTGGTTTTTCTCCCAATTTGCTGCCACGTCCTTATTGGGAGTTTGTCTTCAATTGGAGAAAGCCAGAATCAGTGAAATCGTAAAACTAATCTAAATGATCAATTTCTTAATAAAATGAATATGAGAGATCAAAAGTGCACGCCGTAAATATTAGAGATTAGCATGTTTTTTCTGAACTAAAACATGATTTAACGTTTAAAAAATAAAGCGCTTCTTTATTTTTATTTTTTTATGTGGAATTATGAATGATATTAACTCCTACTCATGAAACCTCATCGAGAAAATGAAGTACCTTGTTATCGGATCACCCTTTTCAAGAAGTAGTTGCCAAGAAATCTCATTCCAATGGCATTATCATTAAACATTTGGCAGTTTGTTATCAATATATACATATGTAATCAGAAAAAGGTAAGGAGATGGGTAATAATTAATATAAAAAGGCAAACAAGAAAGTGGTACTTGAATGTAGACAGACAAATGAATAAAGAAATGGGAAGTTTCAGATGCTCCCAGCCAGCCACCTACCAAGTTAATATTAATATAATCATCAAGATTATTAAATATAATCTATTATATCTATATGCTTATAGAAAAAAAAAATCTTTATTTGTTGTATGTGGCACTGAAAGTTGAAACCTTTAATAATCAGTTTAATTTTCATTTCATTGTAATCAACAAATTCCAATGAGTCTAGGGGTTACAACTATACCTCAAAAGGCACTTTTTCTCCCACCGTCTCACACTCATACTTCTCTTCATTCTCATTCTGTTTCTCGTTCTCTGTTTCCAACTAGGAATTCCAAAAACCCAGGTCTCTTTCTCTCACTTTCACTCTCTTTCCGTGTGTAAATTTCTGTGTTTCTTGTTATCATGCGGCGCACTTAGTGTATTCAAAATAAAGATTCTCTCTTGTTTCCTTGTCGGTAATCAAAATCGATACAAGATATTTGTACTCAGAGAACGAAATAAATGAAACCTTTTTTTCAATTTATAAATAATGGTAAAAAGTTAAAAACAAAAGCCTAGAATCACTCTGTACAACGTTGTACTGATAAAGAGAAACCATCGCATTTTATAAAATTGAACCTTTGTATTTAGATTCACTTGCGCGAAAGAGTAAATAATTTTTTCATGGTTACCCTGACGTGTGCATTCTATTTTCTGGGTTTTCGCTAGGTTGGCCTTTTTCTTTTCCGCTCAATGGATTTATTCACGGAAGAAATTAAACATTTCTATTTATATTAGAGCAATTCTTGCGCATATTGGTTGATTGACTTTGTAAAGGTCGTATGCAGGAAGAAGGAATCTGGTTCTGCGGAGTCAAGTTCATAATCTTGATTACCATAACAGTGATCAGCTAGTAAGCCCAGGAACTATGGGAACGAATGTACCAGAAATTAACAGGACCCTTTACTCGGATATAGAGCCGTATAATACAGGTTTTCTCAAGGTTTCGGATATTCACACAATTTATTATGAGCAGTCAGGAAATCCAGATGGGCATGTGAGTTTTTGTTTAGCTCTTTACTTATTTCACCTTCTAATTTCTAAATACCGAATTTGTTCTTGTTTTGAATTGCTTGTGCATATTGTATGTATAAATTCCTCACTTAGGCCATAGCCATTTTGATCGGTTATTTATGAGTCTGCTTGTGCAATGCACAAGAGCTGACTAATGGTTTGCCGGGATATAACATTGGAATTTCTTTGAGTCCTTTAGACTTTTAGATAAACATCCTATCAATTGTTTCTTGTCTTATATCCATGTGTTTTCTCATATATATTGAATGATTCAGGGTAAGTTGGTTACTCCAAAAGCAAAATAAACATTTGAGAGTGTCTTGGTTGAAGATTAAAACTTATTATTGGATCCCTATGGATATTCATACTTGAATGGTTACTTGAAACTTGCTTCATTAAGGCAGCTATTAAGATATCTGTTTACTAAATTAGTTAATACAAAAGTATTCTGCTTTGTCGTTTCTGCAGAAAGATAAATTAGCTTATGTTGAATATGTTCAGCTTCATGCATCATTTTCATCATCTTTCAATCTTGCAGGCTGTAGTTTTTCTCCATGGAGGTCCAGGAGGTGGGACTTCACCAAGTAACAGGAAATTCTTTGATCCTAATTTCTATAGGATCATTTTATTTGATCAGGTTTACAGTCTGCACTATCTAATTCTTCACAAAGCTTAGTAATGGAGTATCTGACATTTTGATTTTTTTTTTTTTTAAAATACCTCCCTTTCAGCGAGGTGCTGGTAAAAGTACACCTCATGCTTGCCTGGAGGAAAATACTACTTGGGACCTTATTAAGGACATTGAAAATCTGAGAGAATACCTAAAAGTTCCAGAATGGCTGGTAAAGAATTTTCTTCTTGATACTTCTGTTATTTGCTATTTTACATTCTTTTCATCAATGTGAATTTGCAGGTTTTCGGTGGTTCATGGGGAAGCACACTTTCTCTAGCATATAGTGAATCTCATCCGGACAAGGTTTCTCACTTTTCCTTTTTATCTTAATACTTATCCCTAAAGTGATCCGAGTCATAAGTTGTAATCGATTAAGAAGGATATACATATTTAGCAATGATGGTTGATAATCAGTCTGTAATCTCGTATTTAAGGTCACTGGCATTGTGTTGAGAGGCATCTTTCTTTTGCGCAAGAAAGAAATTGATTGGTTTTATGAGGGTGGAGCTGCTGCTATATTCCCTGATGGTATGG
Source organism: Verbena officinalis (assembly GCA_958496215.1). Lineage (NCBI taxonomy): Eukaryota > Viridiplantae > Streptophyta > Magnoliopsida > Lamiales > Verbenaceae > Verbena > Verbena officinalis. The sequence continues at coordinate 31,440,030 of OY292389.1, forward strand.
TTTCTTCTCTTTTTCTTTCTTTATATGTTTTATTTTTCTAAATTCTAACTGTCCATCTCAAGTTACAGTTGCATTTGTATATTTGAAAATGGAAGGTTATGGGGTCTAAGTTAACGCCGAAAATTGTATCCCTATTGTACAGTAAAAAAGCCTCATAGTATGAGACGTCCTTTTAACATATTATTCTGAACGAATTAGTATTCTAATAATTTAACTCTATATGTAGCATTTCATATCATTCTATTGGACCAGCTGAAGATCTAAAATGGTTAACCTTCTGTAGCTTGGGAGCCATTTAGAGATCTTATTCCTGAAAGTGAAAGAGGATGCTTTGTCAATGCTTACCACAAGAGGTTAAACTCCAATGACAAGGAAGTACAAGTAAGCCTAGTGCTCTTATCAATTCTTTGAAGTTAGAAGTTCACATAGATGTGTAGAGTAGTATAAACCAAAATTCTGAAATGTCATAAACTTAATGTCATTCAGGCATCATCAGCTCTATTTGGGTCATGTCAATTGGTATAAATGTTCATTTAGCTCTTCTCATGTACCAAAAGCCTTATGTCATGCTTTTCTTGTTCCACATTTGATAAATTTGGATTAGATTCTTCAAAATTAAGATGTCCCATTACTAAGGGCTGTGGACTTGTCTTATAGTTTTGCCAATTTTAGGGTTCAGTCTTCTCAATGTGTACTGGGAAAATATGATTCCACCGAACTAATCTTTTGATAGTTTTACAAAATGAGAGCGCTATGCCTGTGCGATTTCGGCTTCAACAATGATTTTGCTTTTTATCCATGAAATGCTGGACTAAAGTTAAGGAGTGAGAGCATTACGGAATCTTCATACATCTGTTTGATTGGATTCTTTCATCTTGTGGTCTTGTGCCTTTACCCTGAATTTTGCATGTGCTGTTGAGTATTGACTTAGTAAAAATGTTAAAAAAATTGAAAAAGTAGAAAAGCATTACAAAATATATGAGACAGATAAGGGTAATTAATGAATTACTATCTTTGAGCCATATCACATTCATGTGCTTTTCTTTTACACTTTTCACCTGCAATGTCTATGAACTCAACTATTTATACGTGCTTTTACCTTATGAATTTTAAAGAGAAACATTTCTGTCATCTAATCTGCATATAGAACTAGTACCACTGCCGCTCCACCACCACTGCCTGCCCCCTTTAGCAGTTTCTAAGATAAGCACCACCATCTATGAGAACGAGCAGGATAAACCAATGTAATTAATATTAATCCCACTTTGAAAATTTTCAGATCGGATGAGATATATTCTCGTTTGACATACTGTGGTGGAGAATAAGGGGTTGGCTGTGGTGTTGGAGATGATAGTGGTGATGGTTTTAAAGATCCACAGATTGAGAGGATCATGTAGCTGTGTTGATTTGGCCGATTATCATTATTTATTTATTTATGTTGTGCCTGTTCCTGTTATGTGCCCTTTCGGTGTGTATTTTAAAAATGTTTATGTTGTTCTCCAAGTTCATTGCTTGTCTGAATTTGTTCATGATGTAGTATGCAGCTGCTAGGGCATGGACCAAATGGGAGATGATGACTGCTCATCTTCTGCCAAGTGAAGTTACTATTAAACGAGGAGACGATGATGAGTTTTGCTTGGTGAGTTCAGACCCATTATACTATCAAATTCCAAATTAACTTTTTCTGTTTAGTAACATGAACTTATTTTGCTTTGTTCAGGCTTTTGCTAGAATTGAGAACCACTACTTCATCAACAAAGGCTTTTTTCCATCAGATTCGTACCTGTTGGAAAATATTGAGAAAATAAAGCATATCAACACTGTAATTGTGCAGGTTTGTCACTTTCTTGGCGCTAGTAATGTCATATTCTTACAGTTGTGTTGTTACTACAGATTTGTTTTTCATATATTACATATATACGAGTCATTCTGTAATTTGGGATGCAGGGAAGATATGATATGTGCTGCCCTATGATGTCAGCATGGGATCTCCATAAGGCTTGGCCAGAGGCTGATTTCAGAGTAAGAAATTCAACTTCTGATATAGACAGAGTTGACTGTTCTGCGTCATTACTTTGGCATTGACCCTTTTTCTTTCTTTCCCTTAGGTGGTACCAGATGCTGGTCATTCGGCTAATGAAGCAGGAATCTCAGCAGAACTTGTTGCTGCAACTGAGAAGTTGAAAAACATCATCAAGGGAAACTCTACCTAAGATCTGTGGCATATTGTAGTGCCAGGTGTTTGGTCCATTTTCTCTACTAATTAATTGCTAGAATGTTGATTCATAAATTCAGATGTGGAGGAAAAACTATCTTTGAAGACAAATGTATGGCATCTTTACATCAAATAAATAAGATACACCATTTATGATGCTTTCTCATTACATCATCAAAACAAGAAAAAGTAAAAAAAAAGGTAGAATCTCAATAAAATTTTAATTTAACAACAACAAGAGACAAATGTGATTCAATAAATGATTGAACATGGTACACCAAACCAAACTGAAGAAGACACACAATCTCCCTATTTGACTTTATTAGTGCAAAATCCTCGGACTGCTGTGGAAATTTGGCAGTTTAACAAGTGTTGCGCAGTTGTCCTTGGGGCTCTTCCTTGTTCAGAAATTTCAGGTGAAGCTTCAGGTATCACATCAAGTTTTTGCCCCGGAGTCAAGAAAGGAGTAATTTCCTTTGTTGTTGAAATATCCCTGGAAATTGGAGTCATCCAAGGTTAGTTAGGGTTTAGTTAGCTTCAGGAAAGAAGATTAAAATACTCTCTGAAATGTGAAAGAGAATTCTCTTTTTTGAAGATATGTGAAAGAGAATTCTAAACTCACTCTTTAGGCCTAACAGATTGCTTCCGAAGAGGAGATGATGAGATTTTCCTGAATCTTTCCAATCTTTGGATTGCACTACTCTTTGGTTTTGGCTCCACGAGAGTGGAAGGATGGTTTCTTTGTGGTGTTGTCACTGAAGCTGCTGCTTTTGATCTCTCTTTCACTCTTGGAGTCTTTATGCCTATCACACTTCCTTTCTGTAAAAAGTAAATAACTTCGATCAACTTAAATAAAAGTCTACTGTTTTCATTATCATGTAATTATTATAAACTTGAAGCATCTGAAAATGTTCACTACTCACTTGGTTATCATTCCCCTGTTTCTTCTGTAACTTCCCACCCAAATCTGCAGTTTCACTTTGATGAGCTAGAGGATCGGCTTTCTTCTCCAAGTTAGCTTCCTTGAGGATCCCTCTTTCCTGAAAATTACAAAGTTATCTTATAATTAGTTTCTGATACATTGCTATTTCAACAAGCCAACTGTTACAAACTCTGAAGCTTACGTCAGTTCTAAGCCTAAATGGTTTAGGGTGTGTAGGCTTTGGTTTCTTGAGCTTCATAACTTGACAAGTGGAAATCAAACTCTCCTTCAAATTCTTTTCCTGTGTTTGAGCAACCTTATGACATAAATAGTAAAGTTAGAAAACTTGAATCTGATATGTAACAACCAATTGAAAATGAAAATTGAAAATTCTAACAGACAACAACCTTCTTAATTTGGCGGCTGCATTTGTCATGCATGCCAAAGATTTTTCTTCCGTTTTGCTTCAGATTCTTGTCGGGCATTCTGCAAAACAACATAACAACAATAATTAGCACATGCTAATGATTCAAGAGATAAATAGTTCTCGATGTGTGGAACTGAGAGGGGCTCAAACCTGTTCTCATCAGAAGCTGCAGCATTTTCTTTATCATCACTGTCCATAAACTCTTGTGCATTTCTTTCTCCTTCCGAAGAATTATTCACATTCAACTGGACTGCAGATTTTCCACAACTTTCTGAAGTCAATATGTTACCGTTATTTTCATTCTCATTATTGGTATCATCTTCCTGCCTGTTTGTATCTTGAGAACTTGAATCATTATTTCCTTCTAGCTCTGAACAGTTTTCTTCCCCCTTCGATTTGTCTGGTAAGGTCCACTCTGAATTTTGTGCTGATGGTTGCACAGTAGAAGACATTGAGGCTTCTTCATGAGTCGATTCTTGAGGTTCAAAGTCCTTTACAGACAACTTATGTTTAATCTCATGATTTCCATTTCCCAGCAATTTCTTGGAGGTGACTTCTTGTGACAACTTTCCTTTAACCTTACTCTTAATAGATCTTCCAGATTTAGAACAAATTGATTCCTCAGCCCTTCTTTGAACCTTGCTACTACTCAACTCACTTCTCGACTTATTGTGACTCAAATTCTTCACTGATTTGCTAGAATATCCCAACACACGCTTCCTCTGACTAGAAATCTCAAGCTTATTCATTCCCTCACATAATTTAGAAATGGGCGTGCGTAGTTCAGCAGAAGTCTTCACCTTGATGGCTTTCTTTGGAGACCGGAACACCAGAGCCTTAGAAACCACCCGACTTCTGGGCTCCTCATTCTTATTAGGTTTTGGATGCTGAACACTTCGAAAGGAACTTTGGTTTTGTGAGCATTTATTACTTCTTGAAGTTGTAAGATACTTTGCAGCTACCGGCTTTGTTTTCATCACTGGTGTAGATTTGGGCTTCAAGAGAGGCCTAACGACCCTTTTCTTCTCATCTGCCATTTTCTCAGAAATTGACGCAATAATAGCTATTTTTGATGCTCTTGGCTTGGAAGACTTTGGGGGAGCAGAACTTGGGCATTTTATAGGTGATCTGGAGAATGAAATTTAATTAGTTTAAGTTCATCAGAAGCAAGCACAGCATATGAGTTTCAAGGGCTTGAAAAACCAAGTACCTTGAAGCATTTCTCTCAAGTATCCTTCGAAATCTTACATTGGGACTCCTAGCTGCCATTACCTGATATAAACAAATTTAGCAGTGTTAAACACGTTTCAGTTATAAGCTCAACAGCAAATGCAGCAACAATTTTAGAGATATGTACTAACCCGGAGGACAAAATTCTTGTAGATTTCTTCAGAATCCATTTCTTCCTCGTGCTTTCGGTCACATCCTGTAACACAGTCAATTCTCTGGTTCTTAAAGATTTGTGTATTAGGCTTTTTGAGAATGTTAAGAAACACCGACTTTCTCTAACAGGTACTGAAGACTTGTAAAGAAGATTTCTGGTATGCATAAACCACTTCTCTTACTTTAAAACCGTGGATAAACCATTTTTAAAGAAGAGAAAAGTAGTACTAACAGTTCCTTTCCCCAAAATTATAAGTTTAGATCTTTTAAAACTTGAATGACTCCCATTTATCTGATTACCATTTGGGACTGGACTAGCAATTATATCTAGAATGAGGGAATATGTAATTTCTCTATTCCTGAGTAAATTCCATTAACTTTTTGCGATGAAATCAGGAGAATTATCTTCTTTCCCGACCCATCAAGCACAAGATGTTAAATCAAACAGAGCAGAAGAATAATTAACAACATAAGTAACCAGTTAAAGCAGCAAGGACGAATCTCATCCAACTAAAACAGATCAACGTAACTAACACAAACCATTTGTAAGAATCTATGAACTCAGCTGCAAACAAACAAGGATGGATAATCGAACGCAGAAATACAAAAGAAAAAGTAAAATGAAGTAGAAAATTATCGGAATTTAAGACTAACCCACACGAAGGCAAAACCAATAATGGTCGTCGGGACAGTAATGATCAGGCACAGTGAAGTCAACGAACTTCGGAGCCTCGATTTTCTCGTAGAATTTTTCATCTTCTCTGTCAGCATCCGCATTCGAGGAGTCAGTCGAATCTCGATTCTCCGACGACGAAATTGATAATAATTTACTAAAATTTTCCTGATATTCCGCCATTTCTCGAACCAAGTAACAGTTAATTAATACCGATATTTAGTTTCTTATCTATTTTTCAATAAATTATAAAGAAGAAAAAGGGAGGAGTTTGCACTTTGCAGGAAGATGGAGCGTTGTGGAGTTTCTGTTGAAGAGACAGCAGCAGAGGATTTGAGAGTGAAATTTTAAACATCTGGAAGTAGCCGTTGCAACCTGTATTTTGGTAATTAGACAGAGATCTAGGGGCAATTTAGGCATATGATCGTTGATAATACTGTTGGTATGATTTGGATTTGGGCCTCTGATCAGTGGGCCAAAGTTAACTTGGCCTGGTAGTATAGATCCAGTTTTCTCACATTGGATTAAAAAGATGTTAAAGATATTGTTTTGTGTAATAGACATGAAGCGAGAGGATTTAAAGCAATTATAAGAGACATTATTATTTTTTTTTTTTTAAAAGTGATTTTGAAAGAGTAATTAAGATGAGTTTATAAGATATGCCTAAAAAATGTATAATATGCTTAAAAGATATAAAAAGGTATGATCTAGTGTAAATCTTATAAAAATAACTTTATTGTAAGCAACCAATTTTATGAATTTCTTTTAGTGTTACTCATCATAGTACGGTATCAATTAGTGAAATAAATTAATTAAGAAACATAGAAAACACACAACAAAAGGCATCTCTGTCTCTCACTCTCTCTCTTTGGGATTTTGGGGTGTCAGAATGCTGGATATATTTATCACAATGAGAAAACAATTTGTTAAATATTTACAATAATGCACAGTAGTATATATATATATATATATATAATAATTTCTTAATTATAGTCTTTTACCTTTATATATATGTAGAGGTTTTCTTCAAAATTATATATATATAGATATGCAATTGGATTATTATATGATGATAATATGTTATAAGTTTGTGAAAATTAGGTCAAATAATGAAGGCCAGGCCATATAACAGTTTCGTGCATGTGAACTTAATTAACCCTCTCAAATATTACAAACAATGATCGATATTGATGAGTGGCGGCTGCCTACCAATACCTACTATTAATTAGACTTAGAAATTAGAATTGTTGGATGCACCTCCACTTACGACTATTAATTAAATAAATTAATATTCACCAAATTAATTATTATATTATATATATAGCCCACCTAGGTTGAATTAAGTTGTAATAACAGGGATTTTGTTCTCAGTATTTCGTCGGTTTATCATAATTTAATTAATTATAATCACCTATAATATTATATATCAATGGCAGCCTGCATTATATTTTTCCTTGCAGCTGGATCAGAATCTTATTCAATCTTCTGAGAAATCCTGCATTATTCCCCATATATATATATACAAAAACTGATTACTTTACCTGCATCATTATTATATATTTAAAGATATAAGTATACCAAACGATCGATCGAGAGTCAAAAAGTAAAGCAGTACTAAAGCACCATTCGACTCAAAATTAAAGGGTAGAAAATGGAACAACACCAAACGAGATCAGAGCCTATGATATTAGAATACTAACATAGTAATTATTTATTTGAAGATATATACTAGTTACTGATTACTAATTCAATTGAGAAAAACGCGCTAATTGACTGATGATGATTTCCTTGGCTAGCTTTTAATAATATATATGATAGATCAATTCATGTTCTGATTATAATTATATGCATGTTGACTCACTAGCTCGTTCTAGCTGACTAATTATGCCACTCTAAAGTACTACTGTAAAAACTATAAAACCTTAATTTAATTGCCATATATATAATGTATAGTAAAATTTGCTTAAGGCCAATCTTCGATATATATATATAGGCCAGGGTGATGACCAATTATAAATTAACATGTAAGTGCTCAAATTCATCATTAATTTCTTCTCCAACTTAAAATAATAAATATATGCTGCTATATTAGGTACACATATGTATCAGTACGTACTATTATTCATGTGCAATAATGAATATGCAGAAGAAAAAAAATGGTTCTTGTAATTTATCATACAAAGCCAATGAGAATTGACTATAGATCAGAAACTGAAAAATAAAATTAATTAATTATTACAGTATATGCAGGTTCATGTGAAACCTCCATTTTCTTCTTGATACCCGTTTTGTGGGGAACACATGCAGCACTACTTTTAATTTGGTCAGAATTGGAGCACTAGTATGTATATTATTTGTAATTGGTCTTCAATGGTTTTTTTTCCTCGTCGTCGTCTATGATGTGTAATATTGACTTTTGATTGAATCAATAGATTTTACAATGCATGTCATCAAAACCTCTATTTATCTAATTATACATGAATGAATAATGGAACTCTTGTATTTTCTTTTATATGTATAATTTATGAAATAAGAAAAAGTAATCTCATGTTATTCAACCAAATATTAGCTAGGGATAGTGGATGTAAATTTTCCTATAAAGGTAACAATTTAATCCTATAGGGTATAATTTATATCTTCAAATTAAGATTGGATATAAATTGTTGGAGTTTATAATATCTTTTCAAACTTGTGATTGTTGGGTATTTGTCCTATATAGTGATTGACCTAGCTAACTATATTTGTGTATGTGTATTGAAATTACAATGTGAATGTTGATAGCAGTTAGCAGCACAAGATTGACTTACTGCATTACAACTTATTGTACAATATTCGTATACATATTCAGATATTCTTCCTGCATGAGCCATAGTCTGAGGAAGGTACGTAGTACAATTAATTCACTATTCAGTAAAAAATACATATATATTATTGGTTCCTGGAAATTGTCTTTCTTATAATAATCAATACCCATTTTTTAATTTGTAATTGGCCGATCCAAAACGTGGAATTATTAATTCTTCAATCACTCGTACATATATATATTAATTAAAGGGTTTTATAAATTTCCTTATATTCTACTCAACTTAATTAATGCTAAGTCCAATTACAAAATTAAATTGTCAACCCTCCAGAATGGAATTTATAGTTAATTAATTATTAATCGACATATATATATGTTATTTAATTCTAACTTGACTCACAAATAATATGAATCAATTAATCAGTGGTATTGAGTCATTCACTCAAGTGTAGTTTTTGGTATAAAAGACTAAAATAACACGTAGAATTTAAAACAATTTAATATATATATATATATATATATATATATATATATATATATATGTTAATTATGCACTAATACGTTTTTAATTAAAAAGCCTAAGTTTAGTGGGCGGATACACGTTTTCCGCGAGTCAAACCCGACCCATAAAAACCATTTAATTTCCCCTATATATATATTCATCATATCAACTCGAACGTTCAAACCCACACACAAAAAAAAAAGAAAAACAAGTAGTAAATAAACAACCTGCAAAATCCTTAGATTTCTTTTATCATCATCAAACGACGTTAATTAATCTTTTTTCAGAAATGGTGATCATCGATCACTATATTCTTGGAGGTTTTATTGCTTCTTTGTTTGGGTTCATTTTGCTCTACAGCTTGACAAGAAAGACGACCAAGAAAAACAAAGGTGGTTCCAAGATTGTACGTCAAGATGAATGCATTAAAAGCTCTTCCGCTGGAGGTGGTTCCCGGAAGTCGGTCGGCGGCGAAACTGACATCATCATTGTCGGTGCCGGTGTTGCTGGGGCGGCTCTGGCTTATACTTTGGGCAAGGTATGGGCTTATTTTCCGAATTTTTATTCTCTTTTTCTGTTTAACAATTGTAAATTCTTGCATGATTGCCCATTCAACTATTATACTATATTTTCTCGTTGTAGATAAATTCAACTTCTCCAATTATTAATTATGGGGTTTAGATAAAGAATTAATTAATTGCTTACCAGGCTGATTTTTCATAATGGATTAGAAAGAATTATGTGTTCCTCAGTTGTTGCCATTCCTTCAACGTTTTCCGTTTTTCCTATGTAATTGCTCACAGAGCGCAATGTGATTTACAATTAAATTCTTGCATTTGCTGAGTCTCAGAGGTAAGAATGACTAGGTTGAAACTTGAAAGTAATTGATAAGACTAAACCTAGTGCCCAAATAATTGTATAATCAAATGAGGCACAAAGATTGATATATGAAACTTATAGCTCCATTGGTACAAATTTACTCTGCAATTAATTTTAATATTCTTTCCATCAACCTGATGTTTGTACCTACTACTGATCTATTATAGGAGGGAAGACGAGTTCATGTTATTGAAAGAGACTTGAAGGAGCCAGATCGTATAGTAGGTGAACTTCTACAACCTGGAGGCTACTTGAAATTGATTGAACTAGGACTTGAAGGTAACCTCTTTAGCTGCCTAAAGATGACAGTTAGAAATATGTCTTGAACCTTATTTTGGGAGCAATAATTGTCTCAGAATGAATAGCTGCTAAGAAAATTTGGTCATCTAACTGCAGATTGTGTGGGGAATATCGATGCTCAACAAGTGTTTGGTTATGCCCTTTACAAGGATGGCAAAAGTACCAAGTTGTCTTATCCACTCGAGAAATTCGCTTCAGATGTCTCTGGGAGAAGCTTTCACAATGGCAGGTTCATACAGAGTATGAGGGAAAAGGCAGCAACCCTTCCAAAGTATGACTCAATTTCTTGAAATTCCATATTTATCTATTAATACTAGAAAAATCAATTTTTACTGATCACGTCATTTATAATATCTTCTTCTATAGTGTAAGGCTTGAACAAGGATCGGTGAAGTCCTTGATTGAAGAAAACGGAACTGTTAAAGGAATCGTATACAAGAATAAGAATGAGGAAGAGATAACAGCTTATGCTCCTCTCACTATTGTTTGTGATGGCGGTTTTTCAAACTTGAGACGACATCTCTCCACTCCCAAGGTGAATATAATCATCCCTCATAAAAATTCTATTAGTCCCATATATATGATTTAATTCCAACTTTATTCTTCAAGCATCTCAAAAGTCCTTAACAAAGATTTTTTACATGATATAGGTGGAAAGTCCCTCTTGTTTCGTTGGTCTGATCCTAGAAAACTGCAATCTCCCATATGCTAATCATGGCCATGTTGTACTGGGAGATCCTTCACCAATCTTATTCTATCCAATCAGCAGTACCGAAATCCGATGTTTGGTTGATGTCCCTGGAACAAAAGTGCCATCAATTAGCAATGGTGAAATGACAAATTACTTAAAGACTGTCGTGGCTCCACAGGTACATTGCAATTTTCTGCTACATAACAAACTCCATTTTCATCTATAAATCTGATCATAGAAAACCGACTAAAATTACATGTTTGTTATGCAGATCCCTCCTGAGCTTTATGATGCATTTATAGCTGCAGCTGAGAAGAAAGAAAAGATAAGGAGCATGCAGAACAGAAGCATGCCGGCAAATCCTCACCCAACACCTGGCGCACTTCTGATGGGAGATGCTTTCAATATGCGGCATCCTTTAACTGGTGGAGGAATGACTGTAGCCCTTTCGGATATTGTTATCCTTCGCAATCTTTTAAGGCCAATAGATGACTTAAATGATGCATCTATTCTCTGCAAGTATCTGGAATCCTTCTACACACTAAGAAAGGTAAGCTATAAAGTTTAATTCATCCTCAGCTATTTATCGATCGGTTGTTTGCAAAAACTTTTGCTTTTGAAAAAGCTAATGTTAAAAAATGTAGACTAGTAAATGTGAGGAGTGTTTGAAAGAAACGGTGAAAAGTTCAAAGTAATGCAGTTGAGTGTTTGGGGAAAAAAAATTAAGTATCACTTTTACTACTATAAATATATACTTTTATTTATTTAGGAAATACCTAGAAGCTTGACCCTGAAACTAAAAGTTGGTCATTGGGTGCTTCCAATTCTGGCTTGTCTTTGCCTTAAATAAGCAGAAGTTGATTTTCCAAGTACCCCCAAATGGCTGAATAAAGCACAAAACTCTTTTTTAATTAGAGTTTGCAAAAACTACCTTAGAATCAAACTTTTTGAATGGACCAAGTGTCAGGTTGCATTCTTGCATCCAACGGTCAAAATCGTGCCACATGTAATATTTATTTGATGAAAGAATTTTTACACACAAAATGCGCCGTAATCTTCACTATTAGATGCATAAATAGGCCTACCACTGGTCTATACAAGAATTTCCCATAATTTATCAGCTCAACTAATCAAGAACATAAAATATTCTTTCTATGCAGCCTGTGGCATCTACCATCAATACATTAGCCGGAGCACTCTACAGAGTATTTTGCGCCTCCCCTGATCAAGCAATGAAGGAAATGCGCGAAGCATGTTTCGACTATCTGAGCCTTGGAGGCGTATTCTCTAATGGCCCTATTTCTTTGCTTTCTGGTCTGAATCCAAGCCCTTTAAATCTTGTCCTCCATTTCTTTGCTGTGGCTGTTTATGGAGTCGGGCGTCTATTTATTCCATTTCCTTGGCCTACACGAGTGTGGTTGGGTGCTAGATTGCTATCTGGTGCATCTGCAATTATTTTCCCTATTATAAAGGCTGAAGGAGTCAGACAAATGTTCTTCCCTGCTACTGTTCCAGCTTACTACAGAGCTCCACCAGTTGAATAGATCTTCAATCGAATTCTCTTTCAATTTTTTATTTTTTATTTTTTATTTCTCTTCTCAAAGGAGAAGAATACATTATGTACATATATATTTATAATTTTGAGTATATGTGTAACACACAGATATAGTACTGTCAACTATGTATGTTCTGAATGAAAGATCATTTTACTGTATAACATGATACCTCAAGAGGAATTTATGATATTATTTCAGTTTTTTATTGCATCTATAATGATTGTGCTTTGGAGAAAATTATCCTCATTACCAGCCTAGTAAGTTTCAAAATATTAAAGGGTTAATAACTTTTATATATTTATTAGAGGTGAGGAACTAATAAAATAAAAAGTTAATATTAAGGGATTAGGAAGCTTTTATACTATTAAAGAGACAAAATAAACTTTATAAATTTTGGGAAAAGGTTTAATAAACTTATATAATAATTGAAAGGTTAATTATAATGCAAAATTTGGTATTTAATGCCAAATTTGAGGACTCCCTAAGTTAAAAAAATTTGCACATATAACAATTATTTGATGCTGAAACCACCTAAAAATAATTTGAGATGATAAAGTATTGAAAACCATAATTCTTTCCTAGAAAATGTGTTTAGTGGGGATTATTCTTCTCATAAATTCAACCTCTATTGTCAACTGAGTGACACCATCTTAGTAATTTTTTATGTATGTTATGTATATATATTTTGTATGTCTTTAAATTCAAATGAGCTATGTTGATCCTCTTCCTCCTTTTTTGCCTCATCTTCTAGTTTTTCTTTTTTCGTATTTATCGTGTCACATATTAAAAAGTCTTCCATTATTTACTTGACAATTATAACTATCCTCGATTGACCCTAAAGTCCTAATCATCCCTAATTTATCGTCGGAATCCCCAATTGCGGTCCTCTCCCCTGTAACAATCTCAGGTCAGTGCATCCTGAAACCCATTTCGTCTGTTAGGAAATCAACATGGGCTTTCATTTATCTAACTTCTTTTGATTCGAATGTTGGCAGAAGAAGTATGATTACAAGTGTAGAGTAGTATCTATCATGTCGGTTTCTCGTTTCTCGATCATCTTCATAATTTTTGAAGAAATGGTCTTGTAAATTGGCATATATGTACGAAAAGAATTGTATTTATCTAGAGATGTGCTTGTTCTGGTTCTATCCGGGTAATTCTGTACACTGTACTACTCTTGTTTTTCTTCTATCATTGTTCTACATTTTCATGTTAGTCTAGTTGCGTTTGTCTATTTTCCTTTTCTCTGAGATAATTTAAGTGTTTTCATGATTTTGAACAGTTTTCCCTACTGATTTATGCTTTACTTCGCGAATTAACAGTCATATCATTTGTTACATTATTATTGTAGAGTTTCTGCCGCCACTCATTATTATTGTGGACTCCCCCTGAAGAAATTGCGGACCAAGTAAGCTGATTGGTTGATGATTCTGTTAAATAAGCAGCCTTCATTGTATGGAGGATAACGACTTCACTGTAGGCCGGGAGTTTCCAGATGTTAAGGCCTTTCGCAATGCAATTAAAGAAGCTGCAATTGCCCAACACTTTGAACTCCGTATTGTGAAAAGTGATCTCATTCGTTACATTGCTAAATGTGCTGCAGAAGGCTGTCCATGGCGCATTCGTGCAGTTAAACTCCCAAATGCCCCAACTTTCACTATAAGAAGCCTCGATGGAACACACACTTGTGGTAAAACCGCACACAGTGGACATCATCAAGCCTCTATAGACTGGATTGTGAACTTTATAGAGGAACGTTTGCGTGACAATATAAATTACAAGCCAAAAGATATTTTACGCGACGTATATCAGCAATATGGGATAACTATACCGTACAAACAGGCTTGGCGAGCTAAGGAGCGTGGACTCCAAGCCATATATGGCTCTTCTGAAGAAGGATATTATCTCCTTCCAACATATTGTGAGCAAATTAGGAAAAACAACCCAGGAAGTGTTGCAGAGGTTTTTGTTACTGGTTCAGACGATCGGTTTCAGCGTTTTTTTGTTTCGTTTTACGCTTCTATATGTGGGTTTCTTCATGGTTGCCTTCCTATTGTTGGGCTTGGTGCAATTCAACTCAAAAGCAAATATCTTGGCACATTGCTCTCAGCCACTTCCTTTGATGGTGATGGTGGATTGTTTCCACTTGCATTTGGTGTTGTTGATGTGGAAAATGATGAGAGTTGGATGTGGTTCTTATCGGAATTACGTAAGGCTCTTGAGATGAATACAGAGATTATGCCAGAATTTACCTTCTTATCGAACGGGCAGAAATGCATTATAGATGCCGTGAAAAGAAAATTCTCAAATTCTTGGCATGCCGTTTGTATGAAACACTTGAGTGAAAGCATTGGAAGGGAGTTCAAGAATCCACGTCTCGTTCAGCTTATTTGGAAAGCGGCCTACGCCACTACTACTATCGGGTTTAAGGAGAAAATGATCGAACTCGAAGAAGTTTCTCCAGAAGCAGCAAAATGGATGCAACAATATCCACCTTCTCGTTGGGCGTTGATATATTTTGAGGGAAATCGCTACGGTCATCTTTCCTCAAATGCCGGGGAGTTCCATCAATGGATTCTTGAATCCCGAGAGCTGCCCGTAATTCAGGTAATCGAGCAAATCCACATTAAATTGATGGTGGAATTTGAGGAAAGGCGTGCAAGTGGCAAATCATGGTTTTCCATTCTCACTCCGTCTGCTGAGAAGCAGATGATTGAGGCAACGGGTCAAGCTTCAACTTATCATGTCCTTCGATCAGATGAAGTTGAGTTTGAGGTTCTTTCAGCTGAGAGATCAGATATTGTGAACATAAGAAGCCATTCTTGTTCGTGCCGTGATTGGCAGCTTTATGGATTACCATGCTCACATGCTGTTGCAGCCCTTATCTCCTCCCAGAAAGATGTTTATGCCTTTAATGAGAAATACTTTACTGCGGCTAGCTATTGTGTGGCTTATGGTGAAGAAATACATCCCATTCCTGGTAAAATTGAGTGGAAGAAAGTTGGAGAGAGTGGGATGGATGATGAAATGCAGATTGTTAGGCCTCCTAAGGTTAGAAGACCGCCTGGAAGGCCTGAGAAGAAACGAATGTGTGTGGAGGATCTTAATCGTGAGAAGCATGTTGTACGCTGCAGTCGGTGCAATCAGGCGGGACATTATAAATCAACTTGCAAATCAGATGTGTGTAAGAGTATAGAACAGATTTAGGTTTTTAGTTTTGTAATTTTTAGCCTGAAAATAGGTTCTTGTGTGTGGATTGTAGTTATCTTCTTGATCCCATTTTTTGATACTTCTCTGTGTTCATACCCTCTCTGTGTTTAGTTCTAGCTTTTTGAAATTGGATTTTCTTTGTATATGGTCCGTTGATGATGCTTATCAACTGAGTTTGTCTGTTTTCCTTTGCATTTGTTATTGTACAATTTAGGAAAAGGTGCCCATTATCAAATGGGCTCATGCGATATTACCCAGTTGGGTATATAAGCAAATGGTTTTGGGATTTGGGTATATATGCAATCTGCTGTGTGATGTTATATCATGACCTTATGATGTCATAAATGCGCAATGGAGTCGTGAGCTGTCATCAGATCATCATAATACGATGATTTCAACAAAAATCGATACATCATACGTAATGAATAATGATGATATTATTTTATTTCTATGATATCACATATAATGATCTGACAACGAATAATCCAACCCAAATAGTATGCAAACTTCCAACTGCGTGACATCAAATTAACCTAAGAAATGGATGTAAAGGGCCAAGATTCTCAATAAAACAGCACAACAGAATCCAACATCTGGATTTAAATGCAGCATCCCAATATTGTTTTCTTTCTTTTGTTTTTTGGGTGCAACATACTGTTGAAAATACAGAAGACATACTTAGCAATGGGGGAGCCAAGTTCTTGCATATCTCTGCAATAATCTAGGGATTTTTACTTTACTTGTAGAGCTGCTTGAATCTTCTACATGCTTCAATAACATTATCCCTGTGTCCAAAAGCACTAACCCTGATAAAACCTTCACCACCAGGTCCAAAACCACTTCCAGGAGTGGTAACAACATGGGTCTTCTCAAGAATCTCACCAAACACATCCCAGGAGCTTTGTCCGGGAAAGTGGACCCAAACATATGGAGCATTTTTGCCTCCATATACCTTAAAACCAAGTGAATTGAACGTGTCCACTATGATCTCTGTGTTTTCTTTGTAGAAACCAACTACCTCATGCATGGCCTGCAGAGTAGTAAGATACTAATATCAATGTTGATCACTCAATGCATCAATTTTGCACTAAGGTAGTGCAAACTAAGAAAAAGCACTTTTCCGCTTTCTGCTACTTTTTTAAGCACTTTGGGAGTGTTTGGAAAATCAACTTCTGCTTAAATAAGTTGAAATAAGCTAGAAGTTGGAAGCACCCTAAAACCAACTTTTAGCTTCTAGGTTATTTTTTTTCATAAATAAATTGAAGTTTGTTTAGAGAGTAGTAAAAGTGCATCTGAACCTTTCTTTCCAAACAAGCAAGTTGCAACTACTAAAATCCTAAAGGTGTTTTTCCTGTTCTTCTATTTATTTGTTTTTAAAGTCTTGAGTTAATTGATTTCTTCTTTTCTCCTAAAGACACTGCTAAATATAAAAGACTAAGAAAAACAAAGCTGGAAAAGGCTGACCTTAATGCCTTCCTCTGAAACGCAAGCAAGAGCACCAGCTTGAGCAATGTTAGATGCACCATTGAAACAAGTGCAAACTATGCGGTTGAAGTCCTTCGCAACAGGAAATCCCTCAGAATAAAGAAGCTCCTTAGGAACCGCTGTCCAACCGAGACGAACCCCAGTGAAACCAGCATACTTGGAGAACGAAGAAACTTCAAGAGCAACCTGCAAGCCACAAAATAAAACAAATTGCTACATCGCATAGCAAAGATGAATACTAAACAAGAATCATGTATCAAAATATCTACATATGTCTCACGACATGAATATTTATTGTTCTTCAAACACAATAACTTGTCCAACTGCTCCAAGACTAGAGAAATCAGTTCCCAAACATACCTCTTTGGCTCCAGGAATCTCAAAAATGGATCTTGGACTGTCATCGGATACATACATAGCATAAGCAGAGTCATAGACTATGATCGACCCATTTTCTTTAGCAAACTCTACAAGTTTTGTTAGTTGCTCTCTTGATGCAGCAGAACCAGTTGGATTATTTGGAGAACAGAAAAATATGATGTCTGTCCGACCAACAGTGGATAAATCAGGAAAGAAACCATTTTCTGGTGTGCACCTCATGTATTCAATATTTCCATACTTCTCCACATCTTTCTGAAACTGTCCAGTCTGACCCATAATAACACCCGAATCCACATAAGCCTACAAGACAGATAGCAGATTTTTTTTTGTAAGATATTATGAATAAAAAAAGGGATATTAGACTTTCATGAATTTACAAGGTTCTGTTCCCTCCACTTAATAGCCAATACACGCCTGCAACAGAGAACTACATGAAAAACTTTAACTTCTCATCCTTCTACATTACAATTTACAAATGGTATACAGCATGATTTTTGTTATTGGACCAATAGTTTAGCTCTAATTTATCCAATAAAAAGAAAAACATATTTACCGGGTAAGATGGATCTTGAACAGCAATTGTCACTTTGGATCCAAAGAGAACCTGAGAAATAAAAACAAACACAAACTTTAAGAAACTAAGACTTGTCAATATACAACAAATCAGTTACAAAATAAATCCCAGTAGATCACTGAAATTAATATACCAAGAGCAAGAAGTCATAATGTACAAAAACCACCTGAAGGCGAGATATGTCACTTTTGGCGCCATCAGACACAAATATATCATCTTCCTCTATGCCGAGGTTTGCGTAATAGGTTGAAGCAATGGCAGCTCGCAGTTTCTGCAGAAGGAAATTAAAGAAATCATGACTTTCTTACCACAGAGATGAATATCTGAATGAGGCCAAATAAACAGAAAAGAAGGAAACAATGCTGAGAGAGAGAGAGAGAGAGAATACGTATAGGTCAAACAGAAAAGGAATGATTGAATGAAGATCAATACTGACCTTTTCACCTTGTTCAGCTCCATAACCACTGTAACCATCCACTGTTGACAGCGCATGTGCCCTCTGCAAACAAATTGAGCAAAAGAAAAGGGAAAGCCACAAGAGGCCATAATTCTTGCCATCAATAACAGAAAATAATAACTTTTCCAAGGAGGTAGAAGTGCCAAACTAAAATAGCTTCACCAAACAAACGTACAAACAGGACCTTTTCGACAAAACTCTTCGAAATTTACTTCCACAAAAATTAAATTTGATAAGATTCAAAACACTATTACCTTTGCCATGGCAGAAGTAATAACATCTGGAATGGGCTCAGTAGTGTCACCAATTCCGAGGGGGATCACTTTGGCATCAGGATACGTCACCATGTGTGCATTTCTTCGTCTCGCTATCTAATAAAAACGAGAATATCTTTCAAGAATCTAACTTCTTCATCCAAAAGGAAAACTAGAGCAACAAACATCTAAATGTTATTAAACAAAGGGAAGAACATCACTTCCAAGCACCTTATGACCCAAATAATACAAGGAGAAACAAATGGTAATACTGTCAAGTCCATTTGTGAATGGCATGAAGAAACAGTTACAAGAATGTCTACTTTGTCAAGTACATGGCAAAACGCCTGTAGCCACTACTTTAGGGAGATAACTATAGACTCGCAGAAGCTTTCCAAGAATACGAGTAATCATTTGATGAAATTAGAACATTAAAGAAATTGGAATCAGGATGCAACCCCTCCTAAAGTTACTAAAGAAATGAAACACGGGCAACGCGTTAGACAAGTAGCATTCCGACCATCAAAAAAGGCTTCTGATTAACCAAAAGATGCATTACATTACACCAGGGTTCGCCAATAAATACCAAAAAGAAACGTTAAGTCCCATAAGTTACCTCCGGAAAGAGGTAGCCAGCTTGAAGTTTACCCATGTTTTCATTGCGTGACACCTTCGTGGTGTAAGCTTCATCAGAAGGAGCATGAAGTAGTCAGATAGTTAAGCTTCATCAGAATTAGCAATAACTAGTCAGATAGTTATAGAAGACAAATTCAAGCATACGAACGCCTATCCTTGTAAATTTCAATTCCGTATATACAAACACGAAGGAACGGGTAGCAAAATAATCCAACGAGAATCAAAGAATCACCGCAATGATCCTAGCTGGCAATGCAGCAGTAATAAAAAGATAAAGAAGATAAGAAAAGGACAAAGACTCAGTTAGACAATATGGAAGCAAATCGTCACCTGTCTTCTCAGCTGAAGGTGAGGCGACACATTTCACTACAACTCCACCGATTTTCCCCGGAATTGACACATTGGACGGCCTGCATAAAATGCGAATGAACGAATTAAATACACCTGGAATTAAACAACAACGAAAACCGAGCTGAATTCAAAGCCAGAATAAGGAAGAACGGTACTTGAGGCTCTTGAGATTGTTATGGCCGAGGAAAGAGGAGGTGGAGATGGAAGTTGAAAGATTCTGATGAATTGCAGACATTTTGAAAAAAGCAGCTAAGACTCGAGGGAGAGAAAGAGAGCGTGCACTGCCGTGCAGGGAAAGTCCAGTGATTACAGTTAGAGCCGCCGTATCCGAGTTTATATATTCGAAATAGTTAACCCTAGTCTACTATGTTATGAATTTCTTTTTAAAATCTATATAAACTAATAAATAAATACTATATAAATTTATGAAATTGGAAGTTTTAAAATGACATTATTGTTAACCAAAAGATAGTAAGTACTTTTGTTAGTAGAAGTAATTTTTTTCAATATTTTGGGATTCTAAATATTCCTAACTTCCTGATTTTACTATTATATTTTTTTTCCAACTTTAATTTTTCCAAAAATAATAGAGTTTGTCAATACTCCTTATATCCAAAAGTTCAACTAGTAATAGTAATTTAATGGGGCCAAATTCGTATAGAAATGTGACATATAATTTTATTTAATTTGAATTAAATTTTAATCATTCTTATCTTAAAATATCCATATTTAGGAATCATGATTAATCCGACCAATCCTACCCAAAAAAAATAATAATAATTTTAATCCGACCAAAAAAAAAAAAAAAAGGAATCATGAATCCATGACTAAAATTGACTCATTAATAGGGGAAATATATTTGTCGGGCTTCCGTCTCTCAGTTTAGCCCAATTGGCCCAATTATAAAATTGTACTAAGCGACGTAGACATCGTATATCCAATTGTAGTCCCAAACAATTCCACCACGTTTCGTCTATTAACCCTCTCTCGTCGGTCCGACAGCTCCAACTCCGGCACCGCCCTGTCAGCGCTACACGCTCCTGCGGATCTTCTCCGATACTCGGTCACAACGTCCCAACTTTAAACTCAATAACCAAGTTGAGGCTGACATTCCCTTTCCATACCTACAAGAAGTTCGCGGTTCCGGCGAACCTTCAACCGCACTGGTCTATGCTTTCCTCCTTCCGGAATTTGTTCGTCAAGAAGAGATTCCCTAGGCATATATTAGGGCTTCTCAAGAAGTGAACCCTTTTACCTAATTAAGTGGGGTTAATGCGAATTCCAATATTTATTTAGGAAATTTGTCACCGCCGTCGGTCAGAATTCAACGCACAGACCTCCACCATTCAGGTAAATTTTCCTCTTTTTCGCTTAAACCCCCTAGTTTAATTTCGTTTGTATTATTTTAATGACCTTTAGATTTTCGTTTTTCCTATTCGAAAAGTTAAACTCCGATGGGCTTGAAATCGTGTATATTTATTATTTTTTATACAGTGTTGGAGTTTTATCTTTGCGTATGATAATGTCTACTTGTTCCAATTTTTGCTCTTTTAATTTCTTGGCCTGCAAATTCGGACAAGTAAATTTTATAATGGAAAGAATTCGGGGGAAAAAAAACACCAGGCTTGCTATCTAAATCTTTTATTCTAGACTTAAACTGGATAAAGTATTCCCACCCTGATAGAGGGATGTAACTATATTGAACACCTAAACATCTGTGATATTGGAGATATACTGAAATTGCTTTTGATGTGCAGGAATTTCTTGTAATTTTTAACCGAGCTTCTTGCATTGAGGTTCCAGTATGGATTTGGAAACTGAAAACAAAATAGCTGCTCTTCTTATGAAGGAGGCAGCAGAATTGCGACGCCAAGCTCAGAGGGAAGGTGCACTTGCTTATCTTCGTCAGCCCACTGTTAGAAGTAGGCCAAATTCTCGTTTTCTGACGGCAACTGTTAGAGGAGTACAACAAGGTTAGTTTTGGATTCAGTAAATGTTTCTCTTCCTTGTGTTGGAACTTGGAAATTGTGGTTATAATCTATAGCTGTGGTGATTGCTCTTATAAATGGGATTATTTCAGACTAGTTTTACTTGTACGCTGGTTTCATAAATTACAGAAGATTTTCTTGGGGATTCTGATTCCCAAAGTTGAAAGTATTGGTTGGATTAGGTTTACCTTGATGTCAGAATGTATTCTGTCTGCGATACACAAAAGTCCCTCTTTCAAAACTGACCTGATTATGCATGTCAAAGGTGAAACTCATAGTTCATATAACAATGAAAGAAAGAGAAGTTGATACCATGTGTTTTAATGATATTTGGGAGCAGAAAAACTACTCAATATGAGAAGTTGATACCATGTGTTGGATCTACTTTCGCCTCTCGTGTACTAAATTGAAAGTTACATGAACATATTCTTCAAACAAACTTTTGGGATGAAATGCTATATGCATCGTAATTATGATTTTGTGTTTAGGTTTTCTGCATAGGAAAATAAACCCAGAAAAAAATATATGGCAGCCTAACCCGCACTACCTGCTAGTAAAATCCTGGCTTTGACATTATGGCAGAAGTGGGCTTCAGTTTCCTATTTGATTTGTTTCTTGTTGCAATTATTTATTTACCCAAGTTTAGCCCATGTATCCCACATCTGGTGGATAGTTTTACATTATACTCAACACTAACTCCTTAATGATGGCAAGATGACGGAAGCAGGAAATTGTGTTCAGTGGACATGTATTCAAAGTTCAAAGAAACCAAATTTGTGTTTGTCATATTTGTTTTTTTGAGTTTTAGGAATTTTAGTAGCTGTAAAGTCTGGTTATTATTATTTATTTTCGTTTTGTTGGCTTTGTATGGAAATCAGAGTTATTTATTTGTCTTATTTGTTCTTGATAAAGATATTTCCGTTCACTAATTCCTGTATGATATTCTGTACCACAGCTAATCGTGCTGTTGAAGTGAGTGAGATGTGGCGACTACGGGAGAAACAGCTAGAGCTGGACAATAAGCTTAGAGGAGAAAGACATGAAAGTAGCAGTGGGAGAGGCTCCAAGGATGTTTCAGAATCTCGCAAGAGTAGAAGTAGAAGCTACAGTGAAGAGGATGAAACAAGTGCACGTGCTATTCTTTCTTCAAAGAAAAGGAATATTAAGGATCGCGACCCAACGGATGATGAAGGTTTAAAGGATGATGAGGTTGAAGAGTTTCTACATTCCAGGTGCCTTTTCTCTCATCCTTGTGGTGGTTTTATATAGATTTTGGGCTTGCAACTTCCTTTTTAGAGTTTGACTATGTTTTGTAACTAAATGTATTTTGTTTGTAATGGCAGGACCAAGCGAGGCAGAGGTGCTGTTGGATCACGGATGGATGAAACTGGTCCTTACCTTCCTGCTTCTCCACATTCTGACATAAATGCCTCAGAAAGCCCTGATGTTGAGCTGAAGAAATCTCGTGTTTTGCTTGGCCCAGAGAAACCTCATTCATTGAGGTATAGTGAATCATCAGATGATGAATCCCATCGAGACAGGAAAAAGAAGACAAAAGCAGAATCAAGTAAGCGGCACTCCAAGAAACACAAATCAAAAGACAAGTCGAGAGATAGGAAGAAAAAGAAGACGGAGAAAAATAGTAAACATCACAAATGATAGCTCCCAATTGTCTAATTAAGCGTTGTAATTAGGCTCAATCAGCCTAACTTATCTTCATTTATGTCAATTTGATTTTGTTTGGTTGGTCTTTATTGTATGTACACTAAAACAAATGAAGTGTAGAAGCTTGTTCGTGTTGTCACTAATTCAGTTTGTTGACCACTGAAATGGAATGAAACTGTTTCGTTGCTGTGATTACAAGTAAGGCAAAAAGGAAAATTTACTGAAATCTATCACTGGTGACATGTTATTTACTTCTATTATATTTGCAAGAGTGATTCATGATATATGATTCCAAGTCTTACATCAGTAATTAGCTCAAATTTAAATTTGTCAGTTTCTTTCTATGTTAAAAATAAAGCCATAAAATGAGTTTATCTGAAAGAAAAACAAGTGGACATATTATTAATCAAAAGAGTTTAATATAACAATTGCCGCAGCATGATGGTTTCAAAATCAAATGACTTCTTTATAACAGAAGGAAATTTCTAATTTAAACATCTGCATCTTGAATAAAGCACTTTTTGCAATTATCTTCACTGAAACAAGATAGTTTAATATTTATAAATTTTGAATTTGGAGGCCATGCTGAGACAGAAAGGGGCTAAGTAGTAAAATATGAAATGCATAGAACAAGCTACTGCGGAAGGCTGTTTGATGCAAAGAAATAAAATTCAACTTGTTTTGTCAAGATTACAAGCAGCAAGAACATCCAATCGACTTCAACGTCTAATCATCTATTTACCCTAACAAACATCACGAGTACTTAACATAGCTCCACCAACCTAGCAACAAACACTCCAAATAAATATAATTAAGCCCTCTCACCCCTAATCCTCCTAGCCAACTGGATATCCTTGGGCATAATGGTAACCCTCTTGGCATGAATTGCACACAGATTCGTGTCCTCAAATAGTCCAACAAGATAAGCTTCCGCAGCCTCCTGAAGCGCCGCCACAGCAGAGCTCTGGAATCTCAGATCTGTCTTGAAATCCTGAGCAATTTCACGAACAAGCCTCTGGAAAGGCAGCTTGCGGATCAACAGCTCAGTGGATTTCTGGTACTTGCGGATCTCACGAAGAGCAACAGTTCCGGGACGGAAGCGGTGGGGCTTCTTCACTCCGCCGGTGGCTGGGGCGGACTTCCTGGCGGCCTTGGTTGCCAGCTGCTTGCGAGGCGCCTTCCCGCCGGTAGATTTGCGAGCGGTTTGCTTAGTACGTGCCATTTTTAGGGTTTGTATGGGTCTTCAACTAGCTGATGTTTTACAAAAGAGAGAAATAATTTTTTGTTTTTCTGATGAAGTATAAAACGAAATAATGGAGGAGATAGATTTATAGAGGGCTTTCGAAAATTGTGGCGGGATTGAGAAATAATCTGAGCCGTTAGATCTTTATTTTTCGTCAAGGGTTTAGGGTCTCCTTAGTAGGATTTTGCGCGGATCCGTGACGTGGCAGAGAGGTGTGTGTTTTTTTCTGGAGTGCATTGTGGGTCGCTCGATGAGATCTTATCGACGGTGGATTGAGGAGGCCTGGGCAGATACGTGGCAATTGGTTTGGCACAACTTTTCATGTGGTAAATGATACAAAAAGAATTTACGTAAAGATTAGATAATCGTTGAACATATGCTAAAAAAAATCTGTGTAATCTTTACTCTTTTTTGAAACTTATAATTACATACAAGAGAATTTTTAATTGAGAAATTTAAATGTGAAGAAAGATTTATCATAAGCCTTCTTAATTACAGTACAAATAGTCTAAAGTTCTTCGAAATAATTTTAAAATTTATTGTGATAAAATATGTTCTAGCGAAATTCAATAATTATTTTTTTTAACACACGCACACAATCCGACTTAATATCTGATAGCTATTAGGTCAAAACCCCCATGGTTGCGAAATTCAATAATGATTTATTATTAATAACATCTTCAACTAAATCCATTACTATTTGAAGTGCAGCAGTACAATGAGGCACGACGCATATCTTAGCTTGTTGTGTATTACAGTAGATAGATATCAACATATATACAATTGTGCTACACCAAGTCAGGATTGAACATTCATCCAATCAAGACTGGACTGGACTGGCACCATAGAAATGTCTCAGCTCAGTCGGTCCCGGGTATACAAATATCAGATATGATACTAAAAATATTGGATCATATTATATTGAACAACATAATTAACAGGACTTTCCTCTCCACTTCAAGAAGCCAGCAACATCTCCGCAATAACTACAATATTTTACATGCATCCATCATCCAACCAAAACTTCTTTTCCAGTAACTAGTAACACAAACACCATCTATAAGTTCAATATTTCACATGCTATATGTCATGAATCTTCTATATGGTGATCTGTTTCGTCGAATATTTCTTCCTGCAACAAGTAATCAATCAGACAAAAAGGAATTCAAACATTCATTCATTTTTTTTGAAGACAAAATTTGACCTGCAGAAGCTCTTCAATGACATCTTCCATGGTAATAATTCCTACAGCCTCCTCTTCTTCAGGGAGTTTTGGAAGCGGATTTCCATCGATCTGCAGGATTTCAGAGTACATGTTTTTTGTCCATTTCTTGCTCCGAGGAGTGCCCTTGAAAGAATTGCTTCCGTTATACGGGAAACTCTTCCATTTCTGAAGTGGCATTTTGGTCTTCTTTACAGTAGTACTCTTGTCCACATCAATGTCTACTCTCACATCCTTCACTGAATCTAAACACACATATACACCGTGCAATGTGTAGGGTCATAGGAAGTGAAAGTAATTAGGTATTACTAATTTGTGAGCAATATGAGGGACTTACTATCTAGTGGTGCTGAAATTCTTTCCGTCACCTTGGTAGACTGTCTTACAACAACAGCCATGTGACTGTGGCCCTTTTGGAATTCATTCAAGATATCATATAATGGCATAGTTTCAGGAACCCTATCCAGTCCAGAAGAAAGGAAGATTAAGTATTAGGAACATTTATAACAGGTTAAAGCTAAAGGAATAGTATTAGATGATGAGCGTCCTATCAGAGACCTGTTGAAAAGGCTACATACAAGCAAATGAAAGAATAACAAGTGTAGATGATACTGATAACTTTTTCTTTAATGAGGAAAGAATATTTATGTTATGAATGTAACATAGAATCAAATATGAGCGCATATATTATGCACAAGACATGCAAATGCAACAGCGTGAATAATAACAAGCCCCAGGAAAAGGGAATACAATAATGTTTCGAGGTTTATTTATCTGATAATCTGTTGGACCACTCGATGACAGCATAAATATTCTGAATAATTACTTGCAATTAAGGTTAAATTTGGGAATAACATATTCAGGCTTTCAAATGACCAGAATACCTCGGAATTCTGCGAATGGTGACACTCTTTACTGGTACTTCATCCCCTGGGTGAATGGTTAACAAATTCTTTACCTGTATTTAATACAGAAACAAAAAAAAAGAAAGAGAATCTTTAATCTAAAAGACTTATTTACCCTCAATTAAGTTTTATGATTATTTTAAAGCAGCGGAGATAATTTTATTTTCAAAAAACTAGCGGTAATCCTAAATAGTTAATTATTTGATTACTAATTTTAAAAAGCTTTTAAATTTACGACTTAATTAGAAAAGGTTGTATGGAAAGAATAACTAGTTTCTAACTGAAACTGCAAAGAAGACGAGACGAGTACCAGAACAAGTCCAATGATATTTGTAGGTTGCTCATAGTAGACAGGCACTCTGCTATGTCCTTTCTCCAACACAAGATTCATCAAAGACCTAAACCATAACAAACAATGACATTATATTCAGGAATACATAAATATGAGGATTAAATTTTAAATGGAAGTTTATGCTTCACCTATCAAGCTTTGCATTTATATCAATTGTAAAAGTCTCAGATATCGGAGTCATGGCATCACTAGCAGTCTTCTCACTGAGTTCAAGTGCTCCAGCAATAATAGTTGTCTCATCATGTGTGAGTTCTCCACCTTTACCCGCCTGCGTTCAAATAGAAACTGGTTAATTGAGGGTATCAGGGCAGCAAATGTAGAAGTTCAAGGTAATAAAGTCTAGGTCAAATATGAACGGAAGAAAGCAACATTACAAGAAACAAAAAGCAAACAATGCTGGATCATGTATTAACGTAATAAAGTTAAAGAATGCAGGGTTATTTAGAGAGATGATGGAAGATATCTCGTACAGGGCATATAACTAGTCATCAAATTACCTCGTTGCCATGTAAATTGACAAGTGTTTTCAACTCAGCACGTCGAAATAGAGCTCTATGCCTATGGCCAAGCAGCAAGTCTAACAACTGAAAATTACAAATACAATCAAACAAATATAATAAGTGGTCAAATTGTAAAACACAAACGCAGACAATAAATAAGACAAAAAGGCATACCTTGCTTATTGGATATGCAACTGGAAAACAGATCCAGACAAGAACACGAACCACTGGGGCCACAGTTGCACCAATAGCAAGTCCATATCTGGAGCAAACCGATTGAGGAATGATCTGACACAACAGAATGATCAATTAACTTTATGAATCATCTAGCAGTTGTTATTGTCCCATGCTCGCATGGTTAAGAGAAATATAAAACAATTTAGACTACAGATATTCCATGTATAACCATACTAAATAGTTTATGGAAATCGTTCTCATTTTCCAATTTCCAAATTATATGAGGTATCTTCATATGACTGTGCTTTCAATTATTCAGGGTGGTCAATTGAGGCTAAGAACTGCATCAATTAAGGCAGAATATTTAGCCTTTAAGATTGTGCCCTTTTAAGATTCCAAAAGCTTGATATAGAATTCATGATATAACTAAATCGTTAATGTAATGCTCAAATCACTTTCTTTGGAGGGATTGTTTCATTAAATATCTACACTTATATATCCTTTATTCATTTGGTTGGGTACATGAAACTTCATAGCTAGTTAAACAGTAAAAGGTGGTTGATAAGTCCACTAAATACACTCTCAGCGACAATGTCCTACCTCGCCAAACAGAAGTATTAAAGTCACAGAAATAAGGATTGCGCCCCAAGCTGTAACTAGACTGTCCAGGAAAATGGGAAGTGCCTGAAAGGAAAAATCATCTGAAAATATTAAATCATTTCTAGCATGCTTAAATTGATTTGTGAAGCATAACACCACCGCGAGTATACCTCCATAGCGGCTGCATTGCAGATAAGTAAAGTGCAAAGCAATAAATGCTGGTTCTTGACAACTGGCAGTATCTTTTCTGCAATACCAAGTAAACTTTTTAGGAGCATATGAAATGCCATATTTGATTTTACAACTATGGAATAAGAAAGTGTAAGGAATTCCAAATTGAAAGTTCAGATGCTTATTCAATATTTGAGAATCACAACAAATGCTTTTGGCAAATCCACAAGTCGTACCTCACAAATCGACATATATCATAACTGAAAAGTGAAAACCAACAGAATTTTAAATTTCCTTCTTGTAGAAAATCTCAGGTATGGATATAAACAAATTAAGCATCCAATTTTTATTTACTTTTTCCCCACCACATAGAAAGTGCAAAATCCAAACATTAATCCACGGCTCGAATTGCAAGCGTTCGATTTCAAAATCACCTAAAATTAATCACAAATTCCTAAAACATGTATGTCCCTTCCTTTTAGCGCGAAAACATTGCGAATGATTCTTCACTCGACCTTCATAGTTTTACTTTTCCTTTTTATTTCACTCACCAAATTAATCAAGTTTTAAACATAGAACTCAATGGATCAGGAAGACGAAGCAACTGAAAAAAAAAAAAAAAAAAAAAAAACAGAGAAGCAAAACGGGAAACCCAAGTACCAGCATGCTGTTTATCCTTTGGGGTTCCTGACTTGGCAAGCACTTCAAGATCAACGAGGCTGAGAGACATGAGGCCCAGAGTGAGCCCGGACATTAAGCCAGCAAACACCACCAGAAAAACAATTACCAAAATGTGAATGAAGAATTCCGTTTCGCAGCATCTGTACTCCACCGCCATTCAGTCACCGCTCGGGGGAAAAAAATCAGCGGTAACTATATCATATACTACTTCTGGGGAAATTTCTGGAGTTCGCTCGCTTTCAGAGTTTGGAGAATAAATTCCCGAGCGAGAAGTTACGAGGAGAATCAAGAATGTGTTGAGAACCGGAGGGAATTGGTAAGAGATGCAGGTGCAGCTCTATTTATTTGATTTTGCGAGAGAGATGATGACGTGCTACCAACTCGAGACAGAGGGATATGATGCTGCTACTAAATCTAATGCGGTTCTAATCTGTACAGTTCTTACCGCATCTTTGTAGTGGCCCACTAATATGGATTTGTTTTTTATTTAGTCCATGTATGTTTTTTGGGGTGGGATGTAGTTTGGCTGCTCCCAACAAATGTCTTTAGTGGAAATCAAACACGAAAATTTTTTTACAAACTTAATTAGTGTTGTAAATTGAGTTACATCACATTGGTATTTACTACATATATATGGAGTAATTGTACTATCATTATAACTTATAGAATAATATATTTAAATGTAATGAGAGGCTGGAAATTGAATATGATTGTAAACATTTAAAAAAGAAAACCGAGATTCCCCATATAGTTTTCCAATTTCATTCATCAACTTTATGAAATTAGAAGTTTTGAAATATAAATTAGGGATACTGATTTTTTCTCATCCGAATTATTAACATTTTTTGAGTTTGTCATCTAAACTAATTTTTCGTATATTTTATCATCTAAACTATACGAAACTAACACGTTTATCATATTTTAAGTGAAATAATCCATTTAGATTTTCATACAGGCCACTCACATAAAACGTCCGTACATTTACGTGTTGCTATCAGTAACTAATTTACACTTAACTTTTTAAACAAACTTTCTGATTGTTGGAGGTTGAGTCAGGTTGGGGTACGGTGTCTTTACTATATAACATACATACGTTAAAACTTATATAATGTTTTAAAAATAATAATTTATCACTAATTAAAACCATGCACTCAACATATTTTATTATCTGATACATATATACATAAACAAAATGATCTCGAAACTTGACATCGTTCAGTACCTACCTACTTCTCTCAAAAGTCACTATAATATATATATATATATATATATATTTTTTTTTTTTTTTGGTCAAACTCAAAAGTCACTATATATGACTGACCTTAACTTTCATGAATCATGATCACCTAATTATAATCTTGCTTTTGGGATTCTCAAATAAGTGGATCGCAAAAAGGTACTTTAAAAAAAAAAAAGAATAAATTAATAGGTAAGGAAAAATGTCATTAAACAAAATTAAACAAGATGTGGATTATGTGTCGGATCTTAAATACAGTATGCACAACATCTTATACAAAAAGTGGTTTTATTCTTCTATTTAATTGATATATTATCTATAATTAATTTACATGGCTTGATTATTTATTTATTTATGTTTAAGAGATCGAGTTAACTGAATTCAATAATTTATAAACAAACATAAGAGTAAGTTTCAATCGTTACAGATGATTTCAATTAAAATAAAAATAAACCAATAAATACCACTCAAATAAATCCAGCACTTTTTCTCTCGGCCCTCGGAGTGATCATAATAATAGACTGAAATAAATACAAGCAGATCTAGATCCCACATCCACTTCTACGCTCTCCTCGGATTTCCATTTCAGGTAACCTTCCCTGTTACAGTTTTTTCTATGTTTAATTTCAGTTGTTCTCTTTTTTTTTTTTCTTTCTATATGATGATTCGGCGGATTTCTGTTTTTGGATCATGGTTTCCTTAAATTTGTTTTTTTCCCATCATGATGGAGTAAAATTTCAGTAGATAGAGCAGTGCGTTCTCCGTTTGGAGATTTGTTTGAATGAAATAGTGGTTTTCTGCTGCATTGCGGACTTACCCGCCATTTAAGAGCTTGAAATCAGCTCTGTTTTGTTATATTTTTATCTTTCACTTCGCCTTTGCGTGGGTTGGATTTGGAGATTGTAAGCCAAATTGTTACTATTGCAGTGCGACTGCTCCTTGATCGTATATTGGTATTGATTGATGCAAAATATATCAGCGAATGGATAGATATAATTTGCATTCTGATTTTGTACGTGATTGTGTATGTGCGACTGCAACTTCCTACTTTGGCCGTGTTTGTACCAGCATCTGTTGGGGATGTTGCTTTATAATGATATTCTCTGGTAGCATGTGTTGCATGATTGGGTCTTAGAGTAAACTAAATGCCTCTCTTCTCTCATTAATAATATTTATCTGTCTAAATGAATGGTGATTCCTATGTATATTGGTGGAGATCCCTGTGTAATAGTTACAAATGACCTTCCTTGGTCCTTGCTGCAGTGAAATGATACTTTCGTGTATTTTGCTTGTAGGTCTCTGTTCCAAAAACTTTGGAATTGCTTTCTAGAATTTGAACAGCATCTAGCCCGTTGTTATAACTATACAACAATGTCAAGAAGACCCAATACTTCTCGTCGCCTCACAGACAGTGGGGGTATTCCCTTTGGGGGTGGCTTGCATCCCAAGTCCCGCCCATCTCCCCTACAATCTATAGTAATTGTTGTGGTGGTAATCTTGTCTTCTTTTACTTCACTCTTTTATTACATGTGAGCATGCATGTTTCATTTTTTTATCATGGGTGTATATATGCATGCTCTAGTCATAGAAATTGCACACAAAGGCAAACTAGACATGCAAATAGATGTATGCATTCTCTTATTACTATACCTATATCTTAATCATGATGATAAACCACATATATTCATGAAACATGGAAAATATGGCCACAATGATGTAACTGATGAGGAACTTCTCTGGAATTTTCAGGGAGCACTGCTGATTCTTGGTTATATGTATCATGGTTCAGGTCTGTTGTTGATCTGTTTGGACAAACATAAACATCATATGGCAATTATTCAGATTATTGTCATATTATATTTGATGTTTTGACCCCTCATTTTTGATAGGCATTCCAGTGATTTTTTTTTGCTGTAAAGTTCATTTGCTTCGTGTAATGTAATGTTTATGTTGTTTCCTCACAGGTGGCAGGATTAGTGACGTCTCTGCTTTAAGCAGACTTGATGGTAACCACCTAAACTTTAGAACACTTCTTATTTTTCATATGTTAATCATTCGATATGCTAGCATATAAAAATATAAACATAGCTTTGGTTTGCTTACAAATGTAAGTGTCTTCGACAAACATAATATTTCTCCTACTTATCTAGGATAGCGATTGGCTGTTAATAAGAGAAACCATGCTTCTACTAAACTAATTCCAAATTGTTAGTGAATTGAGGATAAGCAAGGTAGTGGATATCTGTAGGAAGTTCTATTTACTGTATTTTGGCAACCACTATAGCTGCAAGGTTGTTTTTCTTCTTAGCATTTGGTTTTTGTGGTGAGGAAATATACTTTGCTGATTTTACTTTTAATATTGAGAATTGGTGTATCTTTGAATATTTAGGCACTACTTGGTCTTTCCTGAGGCTTCTTTTGCTTGGGTTCATTCTGAAATGGCCCTACTGATTATGTGAGGAAAACCTGTTGGTTAATTTTGTTCATGTAAATGCAGGTGGCATTTTATGTACACTAGAGCTTCATAGATTATTACCTATTCTGAAGAAAGTATATGGTGACAGCATGAGGAAAGTGTTGCATGTAGGTCCTGAAACGTGCTCAGTAGTGTCTCAAATACTAAAAGAAGATGAAGCAGAAGCTTGGGGTATAGAGCCATACGAGATGGAAGATGCCGATGCCAAGTGCAGGAGTCTTGTGCGCAAAGGCTTTGTTCGTGTGGCTGACATCAAGTTTCCCCTTCCCTACAGGCTGAAGTCTTTTTCTCTAGTCATTGTGTCAGATGCTGTAGATTATTTGTCACCAAGGTATCTTAACAAGACCATTCCAGAGTTAGCCAGGGTCTCTTCTGATGGGTTAGTTATATTATCTGGTAAGTATCCCAAAGATTCTTAACTTGTTATTTGTTCTCTCAGTGCCAATGACAAGTTTTAAATTTACATTGGAGTTGTATCAATTTTGCATAAATGTAGGTTTCCCAGGACAGAGAAAAGCTAAAGTCCCTGAGGTATCCAAGTTTGGACGCCCTGTAAGTCTATTTTCTCTTTACAAATGTTTCTTTACTTCTCTGATAATGTCTAATAGATAAACGATTGGGGAAGACATCTCTGAGAACCCTAATCTCCTTTGTGATATGTAATTCCTCAATGAGAAACAATCTCGGCCCCTGATATAGTTTCTTCAGCTCCTATGTGTACTTCATCAATGCAGAGGTCTGCTTGAAGTTCAGTTTGCGCTAGTCTTCTATCTGCAAAATAAATATATAAGCCAAGAAACAGACTTAGTTAATCATGAAATTCTTAAATCCTACATGTCTTAGCTTATGAACTTACAAATTAGCACGTTGTTGTTGATTATGTAGGCGAAATTCCGGAGCTCATCTTGGTGGGGGAAGTTTTTCAATCAAAAGGGCTTAGAAGAGAACGAAGCTGCTATCAAGAAGTTTGAAGATGCAGCAGCAAAGAGTTCATACAAGTCCGCCTGCCAAATTTTCCACCTTAAATCATTGCATTGATTAGTTGATCAGAAGATGGTATCAAAAATAGGCACCAAACAACTTCTTTTTAGTTCTTATTTTACACTGTTAAATTATAATTATAGAAATTATGTTCATTTGTTTTATATACGAACACGAGACATCATTTTTATTCATCTTAATTAGCTTAGCTAAATGTAATTGCTCTGGTAACAAGAGGCAAAGAAGTAGAAGTGCTCTCACTGCGCAGCAGATTTACCTGCAAATGTACTTTCCTTGATAGCTTTCAGAAGAGAATTTAATTAGTTTACTTGGATGCCCCTTTTGCAATTTCTTTATCAAGTATTTTACAATTTATACTTAAATCAATCGTGTTTATTTTGCTTGTGACTCCGTCGGGGTAAACTGGTAATTTACCAATTTCCGTCCAAAACTAACATTGAACGAGATTCAGAGTGATTTTTTGTAATTTAAATGTTTTTTTGGACCTTTTTGTATTTAGACCATATTTGGGGTTATATGTAATTAACTCAAATATCATATAATCAAATGATATGATATAAAATATAAAATATGAATAAATAAGATCCAGACTGAAATACTGAATACCTTCTGAAGGACCAAAAAAAAAAAAAAAAAAAATTCTGAACATTTTTAATTCGAAAAAGGGGGAAACCGGTGGACTACGGTTTCTCAGTTATACAGTACAGAAGGTGCCGGAGCGCGCTAACGTACGCCGGGACTGCACCTCGCCGACCTCCATGTCCTCAAGAGCACTCCATTACGGCTCGAAGAAACTGGCTGCTTCTACTTCTTCGCGTGCCGCCCGCCTCCTTCTTTTTCTTATCTGCCTCGTCTCTCTCTACATCTGCTTCTCTCTCTTCGGACACGATAAGGCGTCACCGTCGTCGTTCCACTCAGTGGTGTCTGAGAATAGTAACGAGTACTGTGACTACTCGAATGGAAGCTGGATCTACGATATCAGATCACCGCCGCGTTACGATCACACCTGCAAGGAGATTTTTAAGGGGTGGAATTGCATTGCCAGTAAAAAATCCAATGCCATTGATATTCTCAAGTGGCGTTGGAAACCCTACGGCTGCGATCTCCCGCAGTTTGATCCGTTGGTATTCCTTGAGAGTTATCGAGACACCAATATCGGTAAGTGTTTGTAGTTATTCCGCTAACGAGCTCTTGCACTGCAATACGAAATGAGTGTAATTTTTGTATTTCCGGCTACTTGTCTCTGAATTCAGGAATGCGTGACTTGGCTATATGTTGGAATTGTAGTGGCTTCTGCTTAGAAATGAGTGGGTGTGAGAACTGTTACTAGCTATCTTTCTGCCAATTAGGAAACACATTCAAGAGAAAAGAAGTATATTATTATGTGATAATTTAAATTGGTGTCCTTGTGCGCAATTGAGCTTGGTGTGCTACAGTTATAACAGCGTTAGCAAATTTTACTTTGATCTTCGGAAAATATATTAGAGGAAGTTAATTTTCAGATAGACTTGTTTCGTTACTTAGGAATGTAAAGAACTAGGCTTTTATTTGTGATGTTTTGTCAAGTTACTTATCCAAGTCAGCTTGTAATTTATTGAACTCCACAAAAATAAATTAGCTGTATTCAATGGCGCTTCTCTTTTGAATATCTGATTTTAGATTGTGGAAATCAAATCAAAGTTAGGGCCTTTGGATATTATTTATCAATGTATTCTAGACCTTACTGATCTTTATCAGTGCAGGATTTGTTGGGGACTCCTTGAATAGGAATATGTTTGTTTCTCTTTTCTGTGCTTTGAAACAAGGGTCGACCGAGGTAAAAAAGTGGCGTCCTGCTGGAGCTGATCGTGGTTTCACTTTTGTTAAGTACAACCTAACCATTGCCTATCATCGAACAAATCTTCTGGCTCGTTATGGTAGGTAAGCTCGGTACGATGGTTTCATATGTGCTCTCTGATAAAATCATAAAAGTGAATGCTCCCTTTTTGCATGTGGCATAATCAAAGTTTTGTCTTCAGGCAAAGGGGATGTTGTTGGTTCTAAGTATATTGCTGAAGGTTAACTAAGAGCCATAAACTTTGAGTCCTGAAAATCTAGTTGGAACCCAGTCATGGACCATTTGTGGATGGTTAAGTGTTATCAGATATGCTTAAGTTATAACTTATATGTGATGTTTAATTTTGTACTATAGGTAATACCAAACTGAAATAAAAGATGGATGCATCTTATTAACTTACATTCCTCCTTTACCAGAACAAGGTTTTGTTGAAGAGTTTCAGTCACAGATGTAGTGTCAATATGGATTTACTGAAATATAAATTTGCATGGAGATTCGTGAGATTGTCTTCTACTCTCAATTTGTGCTTTCAATTTCAGCCATATTACTTCAACTATGGTTCTTCAGATTTGCCCACCCTAATGAATATATGAATCACCTGTTTTCAATTGAGTACACTCAATTGCAGTGTGATGAGTTTTTGAATACTGTCATCTATTCTTGAGTATTCTCACACCCTACGTAGTTGCTGTTAAAATTCTTTGAAGATTCAATATTGTGTTGAGGAACTCTGCTTCTTGTGACGTCCTTAGAACATTAAATATTTTCTGCTCTTATTTTCAGACATTTAGAACCTGAATGAATTAATATAGTTTTATGTTAATTACACCATATTCCTGTTTTTTCTATGATTCAGTGGAGAAATTTCACTATTTTATGTGGTATTGAGTTTTAAACATTGTTTTCCTTTTCTGTGCTCTCTAGGTGGTCAGCCAGCAGTAGTGATGGCACATTGGAATCACTTGGTTATAAGGAGGGCTATCGAATTGATGTTGATGTACCAGAAGGAACATGGAGAGAAGCTCCTAAGTTCCACGACATACTCGTCTTCAATACAGGACATTGGTAATTCAGTTTTTGATGTGGTTTGCTTCTATTGGCTGATTTTTGTTTGATTCGGTGTGGGTGTCATTCGATAGCTTTCTGTTGATGAATCAGAGCTGTACTAAATTAAATCTAATAGATGCTGGTCTCAATCTGATTTCTGATTTGGTAATAACCTAACTAAGCATTATCCAATGCAAGGCTGTAAGCTGCAGTTGGCCTGTTACCACTTGTTAGAATTCCATGTATTTCGTTTGCTCTAGATTCTTGTTGGCCGTTGCATATTTAGTTAGAACTTGCTTGTGATGCAGTTCCATGATTATGATTTAGGTGGTGGGCTCCTTCGAAGTTTGACCCCGTGAAATCACCTATGATTTTCTTTGAGAAGGGTTTACCCGTGACTCCTCCAATTGCACCCTATGCTGGCCTTGATTTGGTGTTAAGACACATGGTAGGCTTCACCTTTTCAGATGCTCTACATCTATAACACAAATTTCCTAATAAAAACTGTGAAATGTGAATCTGTTTGTCCATTCACACTTGTCTTATTCTTTCTGGATGAATAAATCTCTATGCTTAAAAGCTTATTTCTTTTATATGTATAATAACACATGGTACCGCCCCTGATTGTAGTTGTCCACCTGCATCTTGGAAGTTAGATTATATGATCTTACCAGTTCTGTGTGCAATGTTTTGAGCAGGTATCATTTGTTGAAAAAAATGCACGACCAAGTGCACGTCTGTTCTTTCGAACACAATCCCCAAGGCACTTTGAGGGAGGTGACTGGGACCAAGGTGGTTCTTGCCCACGTGTACAGCCTTTGGTGCCACAAGAAGTAAGCTCTTTTACATGCTATTTACATAAACATTTGATTTGATGGTTTGTGGTTATGCACCGGATTTTCAGTTTCTTAGCAAGTACAATATGGTCCTGTGTGTAGGTAGAAGAACTTTTCTCTATTAAAAACAATGGAACAAATGTGGAGACACGTCTGGCAAACTACCACCTATTCAGGGCCCTGGCCCTTGAAGATTCTAAATTTCGGGTATTGAAGATAACAGAGATGAGCGAGTACAGAGCTGATGCCCATCCGTCCGCTGCTGGTGGGAAGAGACACGATGATTGCATGCATTGGTGTTTACCAGGACTTACTGATACTTGGAATGACTTGTTCGTAGCAACCTTGAACAGCTTTAGAGTGCCAAACTGACTTGTTTCTTTTACATTTCTCTTTATTTTATTTTATTTTAGTTTTAGGATATAGTTTTTCCAATTGTCTTGGAAGGATTTTGTTCCAAGTTCCAACCGAAACTCTTAAAGGCCAGGTCTTACATGCGTCATAATTTTATAAAATGAAAGCATGAGTCCTATCTCCTAGATTTGTGTGTGATTTTTGAGATAGAATTTTGATGATTCATGAACTCTTACTCTTTTTTTTTTGTCAAGACCAGGGCATCCACCATCGAAAATGAACTCTTACTGGTCCTTCACTAATTAAGCCTCTCGGTTTGTTGCTAGTGACTGCAGGTCTACCACGTGTGAGAAAATCACAAGACAACGTAACAGCTATTATGTTACGTTACTTTCTTTCACCATTTTCCGTCAACTTAGGATTAGAGTTGGTTCATTACAGCTATTACGGAAGTCTTTGTGTAAGAAGGGACAAAAATATTCCAAAATGTCTAATCAGGGAGGCTATGGAAAAAATAGCTAGGCACAAGAAAACTCAAAATTATACTGTAACTTTGCAGGAAGAAAGTTAAAAGTCTTCTCGTACGCTGTCCAAGTCTCTCGTTTTTTCCATTTCATGGTCTACAACTTGCGGGAATATATAATGAAACTTCCGAAATTTTAATTTCCACAAACTGATTAGTCAAGTTGAGATAATCTACTTTGAACTTTCATCTAGACACTTGGCCGGCCACATGGTATGGAAATTTTTGCATGAATGATGTGTGATTTATGATGCACGGACACATCTAGAAACTCTATTCTGCTGTGTGTCATGTCGGACACTTTTCTAATCTACAATCGAAATAAATCCGTGTCACTGTATATGATTGTCGTCGGACATTGAAAAATTCTGAAAATTATATGAGACGTCACATGTCTTTTCCCAGTGTGCTTTTATCCATTCCCAACCAAAATTAAACCAAAATTACCAAAATATCAAATTTACTGGATGAAATTTGAAAAAATGACATTGGAAAGAATGAACATATAGGAAATTCCACGATTTGGAAAACTATATTTTTTCCTTAGCGGGTTAATTTCATTTAGACCACCTCTAATTTATTAAAATTACAGGTTGACCCCCTCTTCTTTTCAAAATTACCAACACATCCCTTATATAAGTATATAATTACAAAATAAACCCAGGGTCATGTAATTTTACGATTGTATCCTCATTATTTTTTGATTTAAAAATACTAAAATATTAAAATTATATAAAAAATATGTTCAGACTCTTTTGCCCTTACCTAAAAAGAAGCGGGCCTTTAGCTTTTGAAAATCCCATCCTACGCAATTAAACACCTCGTATGGAAAGTCTTATATATTCTCACACCAGAAAACCCTACCTAGCAAGGAAGAAGCCGTCGACCATTTTTCTTTCAAGAATCGCACTGTTTTGAAGACGAAGAAGAAGATTTCTGCAATTGACATTAATTTCTCTTTTGATTTTTTATTTTTGTTGTTGAGATCAAGTCTGTCATCAGACCTTACATGAACGCGTCGAAAAAATACAAGTTCCTGGAGATTGATAGTAACTAGAATGTACTTTAATTTATGGTCCTTCATACAAAAGGCTCTCTCCGAATTACTTCATATTATCTCCTTTTTGAAGATTTTGTTGTTACAGTGAATTTTCCATTGATATGCCATGACTTGTATAAATTCTAGTATCATCTGAAGTAGTTTCTTAAATTTTTTCGTGTGGCCTAGTTGATTTCCATGAAAATCTATATTGTGGCTATACTAAGAATGCCTGAACAATGCGAGCTAATCAGTACAATATTATGAAAAAGTTGATAGCCGAAATCCTAAGGTTATAAGCAATCCAATTACAATTTTTGTTCTTCGTTAATTTAATATTATCAAGGCACCCCTTCTATTAAAAAAAATTACCAAGGGGTAATATGGGAATAAAAATATGCTAAAAATAATTTAAGGGTATTTTTGTCAGATCATACTATATTTTTCAGGATCTGGGTCGGATTGGGTTTATTTCGTAATTTTATAATTATAGAAGGAATGTGTTGATAATTTTTAAATGAAGAGGGGTCAAGCTGTAATTTGAATATCTTAAAGGGGATCTAAATGCAATTAAGTCTTTTCGGTAAAACAAGGAAAAAGAAAAAACTACATTTTTTGGTTACTTTTTATTGCAGCTTTTGATTTTTTTTTTTATCTAGTGTATGGACGTAAATGAATGTCTAATCAACTCTCATTAGTACGCTCCAATTCCTATTCTTATCTCAAGTGATTCAGAATTTTGTTTATTTAATTTGTAGAAGCTAAGAGGCTGCGGATCATATAAAAGATAAAGACTTTTCAAAGAATACATAATTAATTGTAAATTAATTGCAGTAATACCTAAATTACAAATTAAATCCTATAGATTTTTGGGTGAAAAATTATTATATAGTTCCTTATCAAGTTTTTAAGTGTGTAAATATTTCAAAAATATTCTCACTTAGGGTTTCAATAAGAGTTGTTATGGAAGAAGAAAGATCCATTTGTAAATACATCAAAATTTTCAAACAAAAAAGATCGATTTCGTAAATACAATAAATTTCAGCTAGCTTTTTTTTTTTTTCTTTACTGGACTAAAAAATTCAAAGCAACCTCAACTCCTCAAGTATAAATAACCCTCTCCCTGCATTAGTTAATTTGTACCAAGCAGCGAAATATCTTGTCATAAATCAAAATGGTATTCCACGATAAGTACTTTCCAAAACTCATTCTTGTTTTCCTTGCCCTAACACTGCTGCACCATTCATGTCAAGGCCAAAACTCTCCACAAGACTACCTTGATGCCCACAACGCTGCCCGTGCTCGAGTTGGTGTCCGACCAATGACATGGGATCAAAACGTGGCTGGTTTTGCCCAAAACTATGTCAATCAAAGGCTTGGTGATTGCAATCTTGTTCATTCCAGCAATCGGCCATACGGTGAGAATATTGCTAAGGGCAGCGGTGATTTCACTGGCAGAGCGGCGGTGGACTTGTGGGTGAAGGAGATTGCTAATTATGACTACGCTTCGAATTCTTGTCGTGGAGGAGAGTGTCTCCACTACACGCAGGTCGTGTGGCGTAACTCGGTGCGACTCGGTTGTGCTAGGGCAAAGTGTAACAATGGGTGGTGGTTCGTTTCCTGCAACTATGATCCTCCAGGC
The DNA here is from genome assembly GCA_958496215.1 of Verbena officinalis. Classification (NCBI taxonomy): domain Eukaryota; kingdom Viridiplantae; phylum Streptophyta; class Magnoliopsida; order Lamiales; family Verbenaceae; genus Verbena; species Verbena officinalis. Next base: position 31,481,226 of record OY292389.1, read on the forward strand.
AATTATATCGGCCAACGTCCTTACTAATAAGGATGTTACGTTGTTGTTGTTTTAAGGTTATATTACTCATGTGGGGAATCATGGGAAATTTGAATAAGGAAGTACTAGTGGCGGCTAAGTAACTTAATTTCCACTTATGGAAGTGTTAATTTTATATATAGGTATGCCTCTAGTACAGGTGAATAAAAACTTTTGATTTTCCTTATATCACTAAGCATGTTCGCTATCTTTTAATCTTAACAGATCATCTTATAATAAGCTCGTAATAAATATATATGAAACCAATGATGTATTGAAAAACATACAGGATGGAGTTATCTGTTGTTTTGCATGTTGAAAGTAAAATTGTTACTGATCTTAAGGAAATTAACAGTAATTATTTTTTTATACTCGGAAGACTTGTTCATAATTAATTGTACGTACCATGCATCGCCCATATCAAAGACTAGTACTTTTCAAGTGCATCTAATTAATAGCCTTGCCAAAATTCCGGTAGAACATAGCAATTGATAGGACAAAATAAAGGAAAAATTAGATAGACGGCGGGACTGGAACCATGAAAATGTCAGTGTTAGCTAGGGGACACTTTTTGCTATTTAGCCTATTTAAAATTAAAATCATCCAAGACCTGTTCAATGTGGATTCTAATTGTTGATTAATTAAGATTATCCTACACTTAATAACTTAATTATTTGTTTGATTGGACGTAAAAAACAAGAAATAAAATAAGAAGTCTTTTGGATTATTAACTAACATAATATAATTAATTGATAGTAAAAATATCAAATTTATTGATACTATAGATTCCTGAAAATTAAATTGCAGTTCAAATATGCTTTCTCGTTTGAATTAGTTATGGAAGTATATAATATATGAGTTATGAACATTATGGAGCTAGAGAGAGGATTGATTAATAATTTGCTTTTATTTTCCTTTTTTATGTTCTTGGATATATCGTATTTCATATGCCCTAATGCCTATAAGGCTATATAATTTGTTGACGAGGATATTCAAACGTATGATTTGTTATAAGTTGTAAAGGTTAATTAATAATTTACATATATTAATGCAACTAAACGCTATGTCGCTATCTCATCATAAATACACTGCCAAACATATATGTACTAATTAATTAGTACTTGGTACTATAAATTAATAATGGGTTTGACCTAATAGCGACCCAATATTACTTTTAATGTGGAGGTTTAGGGTTCGATTAGGATCGAATTTAAAAATAATAATGGGTAATTAAACTCATGATAAGTACTGTTTGAAACTTTTATACTTAATGCATTTAAAAACTTTAATATACTTTAAAAATATGCCATTGCATGTATCTTACGGGTGGAATATTTTCAATTTCCATTAAAAATCAGACAAAATTGCTAATTTTCATTTTTGGGACAAAATTAAAAAAAGTACCTACCTCAAAAATTACATTATTATCCATCTAGCAATTAAGCCTTTTTCATATTGCTGCATAAATTATAATGTGCGTTCTTATGGCCACTAGATATATGATTTTGTTTGGTTATTAATTTATTTCATTAATTCAATGTTTATAAGTTTATATTGGTCAACTCGTTATATATAAGTAACTTATAAGAAAGCAAAGCCCGTGCATGCATGTCACTCAATATATGTACAGTTAACCTTATAAAGAAAACCCTTCACTTAAGCAACACTTAACCAGCTTTTCTCTTTGTAAAGGTCAAAATATTCATCACTTGCGCAAGTAGATGATCGTTTTTAGTAGCTTAAAACTGTTGTTCTAACTTATGATCACATGCCCACTGCCCCACTACAACATAGATAATTACAAGAATAGCTAGCTAAAATTTTGGGTTACGGCTAAATTTCCGGGTAGGATAACATATAGTATATTCACAACAATGCCTATAAAATACCCTGCACAGCATGCACCTAATTAATCCTCACAATATTATCACTCAATTAAAACCAAAACCCATTTCACATATATATCATCACAAAAATGGCAATCAAAATCCTCTTCCTATTCACAGCCTTGCTTTTCATGATCTGCATAACAGTACTACTACCATCTTGTGCGGCGCAGAACTCAGCTACGGACTATGTGAACAGCCACAACACGCCGCGTGTGCAGGTGGGTGTCGGCGTGGTCCAATGGGACGCCACGCTATATAATTATGCCCAAAATTATGCCAATCAGAGGATCGGAGACTGCGCCCTAACTCATTCGAACGGGCCTTATGGGGAAAACCTAGCGAAAGGCAGTAGCAGCACTTTCAGCGGTGTGTCGGCGGTGAATTTGTGGGTGGCCGAAAAGCAATACTATAACTACACGTCCAACTCGTGCATCGGAGGCCAGCAATGCTTGCACTACACGCAGGTGGTGTGGCATGACTCGCTGCGCATCGGGTGCGCCAGGGTTAAGTGTAATAATGGATGGTATTATGTGATTTGCAGCTATGATTACGCGGGCAACTGGGAGGGTGAGAGGCCTTATTAGACCACATCTACTACTTACGTGATCATAGTTTTTCATATATATATATATATATGGAGAAAATAAGCTCTCTGCTAGGGGAAATTCTAGCCCAAACTAGTGATGATCAATTATATACAGATCCATATATATTTGTGCTTATATATATAATAACTACAATATAAGTACTAAGTAGGCCACCCTAGGCTATGTAAGGGCAATTTCCAGCTAAATTTCAAGTATTTATGTATTTTAAGTGATTTCATGCAAATTTAAGTGATTTCTTGTGACGAAAGATGTAACATGGATACTAACGTGGTGTGACTCAGTTGGTAACACAGACTGAGTTTGTGGGAAGAGTCTCAGGTTCGATCCCACTAAACACATTCGCTGGGAGGGGTGAGTAGCCTTATATTGTGACTAAGCCCGAACTGGATTAAGGACTCTAAATATAGGATTACCCGAACCGGTGTTTCACGCCAAAAAAATAAAATTGTAACATGGATTGAGCCCCTGATAAATAATTAACTTTCATTATATATGTTTCAACCCTACAAGCGATTATTATCCACTGATCACGTATAGATAAATTAAAGAATACAAGTATATTATATTATGGTTGGGGGGTGGATTCCTAATCAATACTTGGTAAGGAGACACTCTTTTGGGAGACTATTATTAAACCTCTGATTATCTAAGCAATAATCATAAATGAGGTAATTTTTCCTGACCCATTTGAACAATCTTCTTTGGGCCCAAGTTAGAGAACTGGAGGTGTCTTCGTTCCACCAATTTGTTGGGCTTTGAGCCCCGCAAAATCTTGGATTTCCGTTCCAAATGCAGGCATCAATTGTATGGTTCCTGAATGAGACTACAAAAGGGGCCTGAGCCCAATCAATTTTGTCTTTGCCACCATTTGTGGCCCAACTCTGACCATCCCAAACACTCATCTGTAGGTTCATCGGCTGCCATCTTGGATATGGAACATTCTTATCTGCGTGGTTTCTGTACGTTCTGATCGGAACCCAATCCACCATGAATCTGCAACAAACACAAAGGATCTAATTTAGTCCTGTTTGCTTACATTTTAAGAAAAATTCATCAACAAAAACTTCTAATTTTTTATTTTCAGTTCTTGCCATATTAATCCTAAAAGACATGTTCTTGATTTTCGTGAATGCAAAGATCATCCTAAAAACCATATTAAATAGCTATTTTGATCTTTCAAACAAGCTAAGCATAATATAAATTAGAAATGTGATTGAATTAGAAAGGTGGCTTACACAATTTGGTGAAGGTTCCATAGTATGGAGTATGTGTGGAAATCCTTTGTTGGATCAAACCAAAGCTTGATCCTCTGCTCTCTATCATCTAATCCATTTGCATATACATTAGTTTGTAGAGTATAAGGTTGCCCAGGTACATTTCCTAGGAATTCAAAGTCAACCTCATCCCGATTTGGTTGATTAGAAGTCAACTGCACCATTGATATAGAAAGGTCAACATATATATAATACCGCTAATTAACAGGTCGTGGTCTTTAAATTTATGAAAATTTTCAAGGATCAATTACGCAAAACTCCTGGCAATTTTACTACCGTAATCTTGCAACTTTACACTTATCCCTAAGGGAGATATTTGTAAGGTTTCAACTTTCAAGGCAAGTATTTGTAAGATTTTGATGATTTTTTGAATTTTTAAGCAAACATGAGGGGGGTTTTGTGTAATTATCACAATTTTTTATGTATAATTTTCTAAACTTACATAAAAGGCAACAACTGTGCCAGCTGAATTTCCCGGTATCAACTTAATTTGCATGTCAAATTGACCAAACAAGAACATGTCATTGGTAGCAAAACCAGAACCTGGAGAAAGATTTGAGGAAACTAAAGTTAATTAATCAAGATATATATTTGCATATACTTAAGTTTCCTTGATAATTAAATTAAGAAAATTACCTGAATTCTTGTCAAGTAATAAGCTTCTATTTGTGCCATCAAGAGATGTGTTAACATGGCTAGGGGACCATGTTACAAAGAAATCCTTGTTAAAATCTCCGGTTGAAACCACAGAACCCCACGATAGTCTGATGGAAACAGAACAGAAAACAGCGATTAAAACGAAAAATGTCGGAAAATTATTCATCATCATCAATTTCTGTAGAATCCAGAATGCGGGTTCAACAATATATAGGTATTGCATGTATGGGGGTGGGGTAGAATGTGAAAAGATCACGACTGGGAGTTTTGTCAATTAAGAAAGAATATCATATCTTTGGTGGGAAGCAAAGAAATATACTACAACATGTAATATAATTATGAGCTAGCTAGCACTAATTGAATCACATTTATGGATTGCTTAAGAGTTATTACATCAAGACACAATTCAAGATTAGTTAGTAACAGAATTAATGTAATCATGCCTGGCCTGCATGCCTCAGCTAAGCGAACTACTTTCTTCCAGGCCTGGAAATGTGTCTGTTTTGCAATATTCCAAGCTTTTGGCATACATAACCTGATATATATACATGTATGTGAACATTCCAACAACAGAAAGTAGTCATGTAAGAAAAGTGCAAACCTGACAGGCCAGAGTAGTATTTCACTTTCCTTAATCTGAGGGAATCTTTCCAGGGAATCTTGTTCATTAATATTATAAGCATCTTTAATTTGATCACAAGTCCAAGTTTTCAACTATTCTTTTCCTCTGTATTGCATACTAAACAACCTATTATTATAAATAAATATATAGTTTTTCTCCAAAAATATTATATTTTAATTTTAAGAAATCTATATTTAATTTGATACAAATTTTGATGAGACAAACTCACGAAAATCCTCATCGGGCACTTGTTTAGTAGAAACTTAGAATAGACAAGCAAGAATGGATATATAAATTAGAGAAGCATTGAGAATAGGCTGTACAGGCTAAGAAGCAGGCATGTCCCACATGTGTGCAGTGTTCTGCTCAAACATTATAGGCCAAGCTTTTATAAATTTACGAATATTGTGTGACCTAATTTGGTATCATAATTATTTGTACATCATATATATAAAGTTTTACGTATACAAATTAAAAGAAGCTAGATCCATGTATATAATTTCACTTTTAATCAATTAATTGCCACATCATATATATTGTAACATGAAAAGAGGAAAAAAAATATCCTTAAAAAGTACCCATTAGAGGAGAACTAAGAACATTTTAAAATTCAAACCTATCGCAATTAATATATTTTTATTTTAATCGAACTTCCGCAGTATTTGAGTTCTGAGAAAACTAGATGGAAACAAAAAAATTCTCCACCAAGGCCTAGGTTGCTCTGGAAATTCGATCCAAGACTAATTTGTAAGTTACACAAACATGTTATTATTTGCTATATATATATATATTTTGTCAACATCAAATTTTTTTTAAAATATCTTTTTAATGTCAAAATGGGTAATAACTATAACATGCACCTATCTTGTCTAGACGAGATTGCATTTAATTCAGATCGAATCTACTCATCTTATCCAAGGAGAGCTCAACTTGGGTTTTTTTATCTTAGAATTTAGAAATAGAACCCAATTTAAAATCTGTTAAAAGTTGAGAATTTGGAGAAGTTGTTGAATCATGCAATATTATATTATTATTACTTTTTTTTCAAATATGAAGTTTGGTTTTAATTTGAAAACTGTGGATATATACATATAGTTTAATTCTCACATTGTTTTTTTTCCTTAAAATCATTATGATATATTATAAATTTTATTCAAAATGAAATAAATTAAAATTCTTAAATTTATAGATATGACTTTTAGAAAATTTAAGATGTTTCTCGACTCGTACCGCTAAAATAAATAAATGCATGAATTTCCAGGTAAAATAAAATAAAATGAAAATAAATGCAAGAGTACCCTTTGAGAGAGAGAGAGCAGAGACAGAGATATCAAATTTCCAGTTTAAACCCCCCCCCCCCCCCCCCCCCCTCTCAAGTCACCCATGACCCAACAGAAAAAGGAAAAAGAAATAAATTAAAAGCATTTTGCATAATTGATTCTCAGAGTCTGAAACACTGAAGTCTGAAACAACCATTCCAATTTTCTATTCTTTTACCACTTCCAAGTTGCTTTGCTGTGCTGCTACTTCAGCCCTCCTTCCCAGTTGCTTGGGCCCTCTTATCTTCTCCAGGTCTGTCTTCTTTCTATATTCTTCTTCACTTTTCGTGTTCTGTTTACTTAATGTTTTTGTCAGTATTTCGATTGATTTAGTGTTTTTTTTGGTGGGTTTGGGTTATGAGTGCGTGAGCGGAATCATGAAGTCTTTGGCTTTCTGCATTGGTAACTGCTGCTAATAAATTGTTTCTAGAATGGTTCTTTTTTAGAAGTTATGGTAATGCGTCGATTTTGACTTCAAATCCTTAGGGTTTTACCTTGGAAATTGTCTAAATAGTGACATTTAATGCTTGAAGCTTGCTTCGTTTCTCGTTTGATTGTCCCTGGGATGTGATCGCTTACGCTTGGAATTTCTAATTAATGTCAAATAATTAGTTTCCCATTGCTGATTTCACTACTGTTTCCAATATTATAATAATGGGGGAAATGGAGGTGGATTAAGAGAATGGGGTGCTGAAGAGAACTTGAGTTGAAATAGTGTTGAATTCTTAGTGAATCTGAAAAATCGTACTTTGCTTAAGGCTACAGCATTCATCCCTCAGCCAAGATATAGCCTTTTACTGCCTTACATGCAATTTCCTTATTCTTCAGTCAGTGCAAGCTGCAAGGGTTTGGGAAGTAAATAAACCTTGTGATAGAGTATAGAAGCGAATGTCAAATTAAGGGTTGAATATGGGTCTATGCATGGCTAGGTGGCAAGTTTCCACGTCTCGAAGAGAAAAATGGCTATAACACTCCATGTTTGGAAGAAGTTAATTGAATCAAGGAGATTAGAGTTTAGCATTCTTTTCTTATAAAAGAGAACATATCTGCCCTCTTTGTGCCTCTTAGTTTGCCCAAGGGTTCTGAGTCCTTATTTGGTCTCTTGTTCAAATTTTTAGATCTCGTTGTGTTGATAGATAGAAGTTTGGCTTCGAGTTGTTAGTGGAACCGATTAGTGGTTCAAGTCCTTTTTTTTGCGGGATATAGATCATATATGTAAAATCATTTGTATTCTTATGCTGAGAATCTCTGCCCTGTGTACCACAGAAAGGAGATTGGTATTATGTCAAAATCTGGTGACTCCCATTCTCAGGATGTCTAGGATATATTGCTAAGGTTGTTACGGGTTGATAGTGTGGAACTCTGAGAAGTTATGTATCATTATATATTCTTTTGAGTTGATTCTTTCTAAAATGCACTAAATATTATTAACCGTAGACTACACATCACATTCAAAAATTCTTGTTTCCATCACTTCTTGAGGATTGAAAATGCTGGTCAATTTGGAATTTCATTTTATGTTTAGAGCTTAAGGCATTACTTTCCCTCCACCCTTCCTGTCAAATACTGCCGTAGTTGCTACCAGGGATGAAGGATACTCTTTTTTTTTTGTTTGGCTTATCCGAGTTGTTTCTCTGTCTATCACTTTCTAGAGTTGTTTCTCTGTCTATCACTTTCTCTGTCTATAGAATATTCTATTCTGTGACTCACCTCGAGTACATTAATAACTGTTCTGATATTCAATGAGAGATAGGTTGCAAACAATAAAGGGTTTGAGACTTTGAGTAATAAATACTCTCATATATTCCGATTAATGTCAGCTTGTAACTGAAGGATAGAATGGCTGATAAAACCAGAAGTAGTGAACATTTTATTGATGTGATATGAACTCCTTTTTTTAAGGAAAAAAAGGAAAAAGAAAAATACATATATGATGGCCTAAAGATATAACGCCGACTTACATTTAAGAGACAGAGACTTGTGTCTTTGAAATTTGATCGCATTTGAGTTAAGAGATAGGTGCCAGGCGTTAATTGCTTGGCTAACAAATGGTTTCTCTATCCTGATGAATGTTAGCTCGTAACTGAAGGATATTGATGAAGTAACCAGAAGCAGTTGATTTTCTTATAGGCATGAGTATAAGCTTTGTTCCTGGTATGGCCTCTCATATACTATGGAGGGAGGTTTATTGGACTTGGAGCTGTACGAAAATGTACATTTTCACTAAGAGTCGAGTCAGTCTGCTTGAAACTGTCCTGTTTCCGCTACTATGAATTTGTTCATTTAAAGTCTTCTATTGCTCACCTGAACCTTTTGATATTGCTATCTGTAGTAATAAAATCGGTGGTCTTCGATTATAGTTTCTTTTAAGATAAAACATTGGTGAGTCCATAACAGTTATTTTTCTATTTAATATTGGATTTTATGAGCTTATTATGTTGCCTTATGCTAAATTGCAGGTCTAGTTCCCATCAGCACTGAGTAAGGAGAATAAGTGCAGAAAACATCGTGGTTGAATAATTATGTACAGGCAGTCCCCCAGTAGGAACCAGAGATCCAAAGGGATCAGGATGAAGCATGTTCTGCAAATTTGTTTGTTGATTGCTGTTTGCTTTTGGTTGATCTACCAAGTCAAACATTCCCACGACAAGAAGAAAGAATTTGATGAAAGTGATGCAAAAAGATTACTTCAAAAAGTAAGTAGTGACGACACTTCCATAAGACTTGGAAGGAAAGATCTCAAACCCCGAGTTGATGGAGTAACTTCTGAAAACGAGAAGCATGATGAACCAGCAGAAGAAGAAGATGACAACATTGTAGAAGAAGTTCAAGAAAATAAGCATGAAGAAGAAGAAGAGCTAGATGGAAATAAAGTCGAAGAAAAGGAGGAAGAAAGCAAGGGAACTGGAGATGACGAGACGGATGAGCATGAGCAAGAGAAATTAGATTCAGCAGTCGATGGAGAAGAGGAACTGGTAGATGATGAGAAAGAGAGAGAAATTGTTAACGAGAATGAAACTCAAGAAACAGATTCTGAAGACGGTCATGGTCAAACTGACAAGGAAAATTCTGTGGAGGAAAATGATCATGATGGAGATGATGGTGGCACCCATGAAGCACGTGAGGAACATTACAAGGCTGATGATGCTTCTAGTGCTGTGACTCATGATGATCAAACAAGAAGTACAGAAAACGAGAATGAACACGTGGAGAACTCAAATGGACAACCTCAAAATGTTTCAGAAGAGCAAAACAAGGACAATAACATTGAAGAAAACAATCATGGCGAAATTGCTGGAGATGACCACCAGTCAAATGTAACAGCCGCTGAAACCAAGGTAGATATGTTGGACAATTCTGAGAACAATTCGCCTCCAAATAACACAGTAACAGAAGGGTCCAATAGTAATTTACTAAACAACACCTCGACTGAGGTTACAACACAGACTCTTGAGTTGCCCTCACAAAATGCTACAGAAAGCGAGCCAGTCGTGGAAGAAACTAACTCGTCCAACAGTTCTACACTAAATGTGGAAAGTGATAAATTTAGCTCTAACTCGACACATTCTGCTGAAACGAAAGATGCAGAGTCGCTCCCTGAGAAGTTCTCTGATTCATCTACTAATAATACGCACTCTTCTGCATCAGAAAATGTCACTGGATTGGAGACTTCTATGGAATCAGGGAATGTAACTGAGTCCTCATCAGAAAAGAATGAGGAAATTGAGGCTGAGAAAATAAGTGACGGTACAGATGAAATTTTAGATTCTACGACTGAAAATCCAGAAGAAGTCCGGGATGAAACCATTGATATATCTGATACATCCAATTCATTACAAGAGAAAGATGTTCGCACGGACCTTGATACCCTTCCTGATATACAAACTGAAGGAACTGATAATGAAGAAGTTGCTGCTGAATGATGATATGGTGATGACATGGTACTGTTATTCTCATAAATTTTCATGACTTGAAGTTTCGGAGTTGTTATTTTTTCATATATCAAGCCCTCATAGTTTCTTTTCTTTTTTTCGTGTGAAATATTATTTACTGTCTGGTGCTTTTCACTTCCAACTTTGCAGCTGAAAATTTGGGCAAGTTGAGGATATCTAGCTTATCTTACTATCTGTACAATCAAATTATCTAGTTTTCTTTTATATTAGAGGTCGATTTCCACATTCACGATTTCTTATGTTTCTTTCAACATTTTATACATTGTGCGATTGTATATATCATGCTGAAAAATTAAGCTGCATAGTGTGTGTTTGTCTTGGGATTGTTCAATAATTATCATTGTTTTCTTTTCTACACTTGATATCAGTTAGTGTGATCCTCTCTGCTGGGCTCCAACATGCACAATCTTGGAGCAAAATTTTCTATGATCAGTAAATAGATGGAAGATTTTGTAGTATTATTCTTCCCTACTTTTATCATAAGGGTGACTAAGGCAATGATGAAAATGAGTCAGAATTTGGTTGGCAGCATTGCTTTGTCAAGTTTCCTATTTGCAATATTCTTGGCAATAATTTCTGAATTCCATTCTTCGTCAGCGGTGGTTTGTCAGAATAGTTGGCAGATGAAGCAAGTTGGCTAATAATATAAGTTCATATTTTATAGATTAGGACTTAGAAGTAGGTTTGAATTTCCCCTAGTTGCAGAGAATATATGGTTCAGGTAGGTTGCCATATCCTTAGAGAGGCTGGAAGATTTCTTTGTGTTGAAGTCAAGAAAATCTAGAGTAGCTTAACTAATCAAGTAACTCTTTGAAAATATTGAATATACAGTTTGTTTGAGCATTACTTTGGTGTTGAAGAAATCCAATAACTTGGTTTTACTATCTTGATTAGTTGGAGCTGTCAATAGGCTCTTGTGAGCTGGATTGAGAGTGATTGTAGTTAGAATATTATTGTGATTTAAAGAAGATTTTTAATTGGTCCCTATGAGTTGGATTTTGAGTGATTGAAACTTGTACACATATATTTGATGCAGACTTCTCCAATCTTACAAAAGCTAGTATATTACAATTGAGCCCATGTGTCAATGTATATTATGAAGATAGCTAGATAATGTATATTTGTTTCCCTAAAAAAATGATGTAATATATAGAAAATACTTACTCTAATTCTGAAATAACTTTTGCTTTTTTTTTTCTCCAAACTAAAAAGGCTAGGATTTATAACCACTTTCAACCCAACTTTACCAACCTTTTTTCTTTTATTTTTTATACTTCTCTTTTTGACTTTTTAAACTTTTTTCCAAATCTGCATATTCTAGAATTTTTATTTCTCATTCTATTTTAAGATAATTTCTAGATTCTCAACTCTTACTACTTTCCACTTCTATAATCTTTTTACAACTTTTCACATCTCCAAAAGCAATTTATTTATTATTCCACAAAGAAAACCCTTAATTTTATTAGCAAACATAAGGCAATATATATATTATTTTTATCAGAATAATACCCAATTAAAGTAGGGGAGAAAAATGTAAGAGGGTATGAAAGAAGCAAAAGCTAATTGAGTTGGCTTTTTGCAATCTGCCAACCCGAAAGTCATTATAGAAACCACCAGTCTGCCTGCCAGCAAGATTCCAAAGAGAAGCGAGCAGCCCACCCCATTTGATAATTATTTGAAATTTGAATACGTACATAACAAGGCTAAATAATAATAATATTCTAAAAGCGACAGCGTTTGACTGAACAGATCTACCACCACCTGGTCCTGGTGTTTTGTGTATGCCAGCCAACCCATAACCCAATTATTTTTACTTCCATACTTAGCTAACCACACACATCATACACACACGTAATAATGGGATTCCATCAAAATTAATCAAGATTTCAATTGATAACCGTGGAGTGGAGAATGTACACGTGAATAAATAAATACATTTAAGGAAAAAATCAAATCAAAACAAAACAAATTGCTGTCGATGACTGTACACTCAAGAGGAAAAAAGATGTAAAAAAGAACAAACACTAGTCAAATGTAAATCCAAGAATTCAAAAAACCCAATTCCCAACCCGACCCGAATATCCTATTCGAGATCCGGTTGCCTCAATTCTTTCCTCAGCTTCTGAGAAAATGACCTGCAAGCATCCATGCTCAGATCCATAGCAGCAGCCAACGCCACAAAAGCAGCAGCATCCTCTGTGCAGGTCACGTGCTGCACTCCAACTTCCACCTCAGGTTTGCTGCACTTCCCATCCGCAGCCACTGTTGACGACGCTACGAATCCTCTATACAACAAATGCGCCCATGACCCGGATCCAGAAGTTGATCCGAGATCCGACCCTGAACCAGAACCTGAACCGGAACTCAAATCGAAGCTGCTATTGGGGCTGGTCATGGGAGTGGGGCCGGTCGTGATGTCGATACTGAATTTCCCACCGGCTTTTGTGCTGATGTTGGAATTGGCGAGGGTGATGGAGTCGATGCCGCCATCTGGGATGAGGTCGAAGCGGTGGCCGAGGTGGGCCCCATCCCTCCACGCCTCAAGGCGACCCCACGGCTTCCATGTGCTCTGGCCTGGTCTGAGGATGAGCCACGCACCGGGATTGGAGCGGCTAACGCGGTTGGTGCCTGGTGACGGGACGAATGGCGTCACCATTGATGCGGCAGCAACGGGAGAACCGGATAGGTCGTGGATGGTGATGGACCATCCCTTTCGCTCGTTTAATGGATGATCGTAGTCGGATATGGATGAATTGAAGCAGCTTGTTGAGGTGCTTGGTTCTGAGAGTGATGATCTGTGGAATTAACGAGATTGAATTAGGAAAAGATCAAATAAATGGGATCGATGATGTAAGTGAGTTAGGCAAGCAAATTCAAGAACTTTGGGGTGGACTGGACGCCTAACTTGTCTTTTCTAATTGAATTTCATATGATGTGTTCTCTAGCTCCTAATTGCAAATGGGACAAAACTGAAAACTTCGCCTAACAGCAACAATTTTATTAAAACTCAATTGTTTAATTTAGAAGTTGATAGCAACATTTATCAAGATTGTTCCTTTCGAGTAATCAGAAAAAAGATGCATAAATTGTTTCCCTTCTCAAGAAGATTTTCTTCCCCAATTAATGATTATAATAATAAAACTCCTCAAAAGCTAGATTGTCAATTAGATGCTATTGAACCATCTTTATAAACAAGATTACTCCTAACTATCTTCCAGAAACCCTAATTCTAGATATAAACCAAATATCAAAGTAAATTCCATTATAATCAACTTAATTAGTAAGTTTAATCAAGACTAAACATCAATTAAATAAAAATCGAACTAAAATATTCACCTGGATCTCAAATTTCTCTCCGTAGAATTTCTGAAACTGAACTTGCAAGTAAACACCGGCTGCTTAACATTCCCATTGACCTGAAAAACTTGTGGGCTGCACTCAGGTTCACCGTCGAACCGGAACACGAATCTCGGATCGGGCTCAGCCCTCACATTCAAATGCAATTTCAAATCCGACCCGCCAATCGAGACCCACCCGTTTTGAATCACAGTACCTCGACTACTACTACCATAATTCTCCAGAATACTTTTGAAATCCAACTGCACCACAAAGCAACCCACAAGCTTCCCACTTTTCACAAGCCCGCAACCATTATTCGCGATACTACTCCGCCTGTGAATCTCAATCTTCAAACAAAACAACTTGCTCGATTTATCCGCCAATTTCTCCAACTCCGCCTTGCTGACGGCGAAGCAGGCGTGGATTCTATTCTCTACAGCGTCTCCCTCAGCCGCGAGAAGCGAGACATCGGATACCTGAGTGGGAAACCCTTTAAGCTTGAATTTACAGTAATAGGAAAGTGAATTGAGATGGGTTTTCTCAGGAAACCTGAGAGCCAAGTTCCCAACAGCAATCCGCACGAAAGGACAGGGATCCATCTCGTGCTCAAAAGCAGTAAGATTAAGGAAAACGATGAAGGGAAAAAAAAAAAGAAGGGGGAAGATGTTGAAATAAAGTAATGAGAAATGCGAGTATAGTATACTATATATGATCCTGATGCCTGCGTGCGGAATGAGCTGGGTTGCACGTACACTCAGTGCCAGCAAAGGAGGGAGGGAGGAATCCTATACTTATCTGTCAATCACTGTTTTAACTTAACTTTGTACGGGATTTGTCGTCTTGTAAATCCGAGCCTTTTCATTGGTTTTCTCGAATGTTTCTTGAGAGTGGCCGGCCAGCTGGGTTTTATTTTTTGAATTTAGTAATGTTAACTGGAAGACAGCTGTTTAGGTTTTATAACAGCACCAGCACCAGGATTGGATTGGATGGGATTGGAAGATAGTCTTCAAACATCTTGGACTTGGGTCCTGTCCACCATATCTCTTTCTCTCATATTTTTACTATCTTTATTATTATTTACCTCATAATTACGTTTTTCGAAAGAGAAAACCTCAAACATGGAACTATATTAATTTAAATTAACAATAATAAAGTCACAAACGAAAACAAGAATATCATCCAAACTAACTCGAATTGAGAATTTATTTATGAACATCTCTTATAATTTTTTCCTTAATTGACAGTATAGGTTTAATTATTTTATTTTGAGAACGTATTCTTTTTTAATTTAATTAAAAATAAAATATTGAAATGTATTGACATATATCAAAACGCACGTTCTTTGTTCTCAGTTTCTAACTAAATAAAGAATAAAAATAAATTCATAGAGATAGTCAGATAGAGTTCATGACAATTGATTGGATATACAGCCACCTTAAGTGGATATGAATCTCGAAATCTTTAATTATAAATTAAATAAATTTCCAAATTTATCTTCTGCATAATGTTATTTATATCATCATATGAATTAAAAAAACTTATTTCTCATCTAGAATTCAGAATTCCAGTTTCGTCACCTCATTTAAAAAATCCCTAAAAACCAGCTCCATGATTCATGATCATGTATTCTCAAATTCTCAATTTGCCAACATCATCTACAACTGCCAAATCACTTCTAAATTTAAAATACTTGTAGACGTATTACGCCCTTCACCATTTTCCTTATACAGTCCAAAACAAGAAACTTAAATTTAAGGCTCAATTACATAAAATAAAAAAGGGATAATTATAGTTAGACCCCAAAAGAGTTTGCTAAATTACAACTCGTGACCCTCTTAGTCAAATAATTATAGTTATACTCCACACTAGATTGGATAATTACAAAAAATACCCACGAATCAGGGTTCCGCTAGAGTTTCGATATCCATTGGGTGACGTCATAAAAAATGAACAGTGAATACCGAAAATATCCTTATTTTTTCTTATACAATGGATTGTCCCTAAATTTCACTTGGGTGTTATTTGTAATATCATAAATATCTTTGGTGCTTATATGTAATTTTTTCAAATTAAAATTGAAATCGAATCTTTTATTTCATATCAAAAAGGGACTATTCTGTTAATTATGGTCGAGACCCTAATGTTTCCTAACGAAACTCTAATGTTTTCTAACAGAAACATAATCAGTGGGTGTTTTTTGTAATTATCTAATTTTGTATGGGGTGTAACTGTAATTGTTACTCTAAGAGGGTCATGAGTTGTAATTTAGCAAACTTATTTGGGGTCTAAGTGTAATCATCCCAATAAAAAAAACTTTGAGTATACGTTTTTTTGTAATTTCACCATCGAAACTTTCAATCTTATACTAATTATCCATGAGAAGTTATTTTGTAAAATTGTTTAGGGTTATTATGTATACATTCTTATATTTTAAGAAAAGGTATTTGTAAGATTTTAGTATATGGAAAGTATTTAAAGGTTTCAATTTACTGAAAATATTTATAAAATTTTAAGATTTTAATAGTTTTTTTAATTTTTAAATAAACATATTGTCAACATGATATAACAAATCCCTAACCAATCTTGGAGCCAAAGCAGAAAGCAATAAATTAGATTAAATTCCATTAAATAGTAAGTTGTGGTGCATATCCATTCTAGAATTAGAAAATGGATAGTTGCTTTGAGGCATTCAAATAAGCATATCTATTTATATATTTTACATAAATCACACCTCATTTATAAGACTTGAAATTAGCTACGCCTTCTCAAACAAACAAAAAGTTAAAAAGACATAGCTAAGTCTAATAGACTACGTAACGTTCTGATCCTCTATATTTAAATTGAAAAACTTTATCCTTTTAAATAATAAAATTAATCTTTTATATTTAGAAAAGTTAAGGTATATATCCCTCAAAGTTATATTGTTTGGACCTCATCTACTATAGATATATTCTCATGAAATAATATGGTTCTCTTTTAGTGGTGGATGAAGTACTCTTTTTTTCTAATTTAATAACAATTTATTGTGTAGTACTATCTTACAGTTTATTGTACTTATTTCATATTCTGTGATGATTGATTATATATAGTAAAATATTTTTAACGTAGTTTATTGATATATAATATATATTTTTTATAAAATAAATATATATTGATTTTCATGATACTTACAAATTAAATATAATATATATATATATATATTTAATATATTTCTTAATTGATGATTTTCCTTTAACGATTATTTATATAAATTTTGCAATAGAAATATGTGTCTCTTAACTAT
Source organism: Verbena officinalis (assembly GCA_958496215.1). Taxonomy (NCBI): domain Eukaryota; kingdom Viridiplantae; phylum Streptophyta; class Magnoliopsida; order Lamiales; family Verbenaceae; genus Verbena; species Verbena officinalis. Next base: position 31,498,188 of record OY292389.1, read on the forward strand.
TGGGGTTTGGTTTCATAACTACTAGATATTATTTCCAATATAAAAATCTGAGATTCGAATCCTTGTACTAATAAGAATCGAATTGTGTGTGTGAATTTAACTAAAAATAAAAATATGGGCTTCATTAACATGAACTGGATTGCGGCTAATTCTGGGTGTGAGCATGAGGCGTGAATGTCTGGCCGTCTGGGTCACATTGCCCATTACAAATGACAACCCATACTCACTGTGCATTGGGGCTCCATTTTGTGAATGAGTTGGATCTGGAGCCGATATGGCCCACTCTACCCGTAACCCATACCTAACTCAGCTGCCACCTTATTTTCCCATTATCAAATCACAAATATCAGCTCTACTTCCAGATTTTCTTCCATTATTTATAAGGGGAAAAAAAAAAAAAAGTCTCATAGACAACGCATTTTTTTTTTTTGCTATCGTGCAAAGTTTTATTCGGTAATTTTAGTCTGAATCTAATTCGATCAAACTAATGTAACTAGAAAACGAGTATTATGTACTTGTTTTGTGATTGATGTATATTTTTAGAAGACTGGTTAATGAAATAGAAGACTCATCATGTTTGAGCTAGAATCTCCCGCTTTATTATGACAAAGTATTTAATACAGTTAGGCACGACTAAATTACCAGAATTAAACGTTAGGTGACCATGAGAAAATTAGGCATCCCAATAAGCTCATGATATATCATTGCGAAGTAAATAATATAAGATTTAATTTAAAAATAAAATGAAAGCAGAAATAAATGACATTTAAATATATGATTGGACTTTTATGGTCCAACAGCTTTCGTCTCTGGACCACAGTTAGAATTTAGGATATTACTATTGGGCCTGTTCCCCGCCCATTAAGAGAGAGAAAGGATCAGAGGACCAATTAGGCATAAATTTAGGCAATGGAGAAGACCTAATGCCTAAAGTTTGTTGGTTCATAAACTCTGCATATAAATATCTAGGCTTAATTGCACTTTGGTCAAGTAACTATTGCATTTTTATACTTCTAGTCCACCACTTGAGTTTGGGAATATTGCTTCCTACAATTAATAAAAAATGCACGATTTTAGAAGTTTCTCTCCCTACTAGAAAATTAAGATTTGGCCCGAAATTGCCACTTCGAATTTCAAATTGGGACTTTTCGAATTTTGGTGGCAAAATAGCCTAATTGGCATCCATATGGCTTATAATATAGTAGGGTTTTTTTATACAATTATATTGTCAAGTTGTTTGAGAAGTTTATTACATTTGAGGATATAATAGGTATTTTTGGTAATAATTTGTATATTCAAGATTTTTTTTAACATGCGTAGATCACAATTATAGCATAAGCAACCGTCTAATTTGTATGTATTTACATATTTATGATTATGAATGCAAATTTTGCGAATGAAGAAGACACTAAAGATAAATAGCTATACTTCCATAAACTAAGACGTGGAAAACTATTAATAACTAATTAGTTGTGATCATTTCAATTATAAATTTCAATTTTAGATAAATTCAAACTAAAATTTTAAATTGGTAAAAGAATATGTGTTATAAGATTTATTAATCTCAATATATGTAGTTGAGATATTTATAAAGTTTATTTCATTCGAGAATATAATAGGCATTTTTGGTGATAACTTGTATATTTAAATTATTTTTTATCCCGCGTACATACATCACAGTTATAGCATAAGTAACCGTCACTATATATATTAAGATATTTATGATTATAAATTACAGGGATGCAAGATATGCGAATTATGAAGATATTAATTAAAATAAATAGCTATACTTCTATAACCTAGCTAGACATCTGCATAATAGTTATTTTTTCCGACTCCATTAATTCTCATGAATTGTCATGGAATCCAGTTGGTAATTATAAATAGATTTTGATGAGTAAAAACCCTAAATGTAAATATATAGCTAGATTGTACTTTGCAAAAACTATATAATCATTTGGTCACAAAGATTATAGAACTTATCTTATATATTGATCAACAAGCCATTTAGAATGAAATATAAATTTTATTTCACTTGGATATATTTCAAACATGATCATTTGGAAATGGATAACACTTCATAATCATAAAACCAAAGACATGTAACATTCTAAATTATGAAAACTTAAACAGACAGACAGACACGAAATAAGACAAGACAACACAAGAAAAGAAATTGAACAACGCACACTAAATGTAATGTATGTGAAACTTCTACGAATTAAATTCCACGACGACCATAGTTGCTCGAAGATCCCTGCCACTTGTTTTGACCATTGTTATGTGTTTCATGCTCCAATTCATTGTTTCTTGTCCCAATACCATATGGAACAATATCATTAGGGTTTCTATAATTATAAGGAAGTATGCCATCTGAGTTAGTAGCAAGATGAGGATATTGAACCGTCATTCCAAAATTGTTACCATTCATTGGATCAAATGGGGAAACATTAACCCCAGAGCTAGAATTCATGTAATCAGGAAAGAATGATATGCCAGAGCTATTTCCCCCTGGATTTGTTGGAAATCCAAGATTTGAGCTACTAGCTCCAGCTTCAAATAGTGCAATCTGATTAGACCCTTGAAAATGAGAATCCAGTGGAAAACCTGTTTCGTGATTTGGTTCTTGAACATATGATGAATTAACCAAATTTGTTGCATCTTGCACTTTAGTTTCAAAGTTTTGCTTGAAACTCATCACCGACCTCTTCAACTGGTCTAGTTCTTGGTAATTGAGCTCATCAATGTTAGGTAGACACCAACTATGATTTTGTTTCGTCATGTTATCTAGTTCTTGTTTACGTTTTTTCTCCAACTCTAGCTGGGCCTCAATGTGTATGAGTTCTTGATTGTGTTGGCGCATGTTTGCTTCGCTATGAGCCCTGAGCAATTGTTCAGTATGTTCGTTTCTTGGAGGGACATTATTATTTTGATTGAGAAACCTGTTGGCAATTGTCTCAACACTAGGGTTTCCAAAAGAGTGCGCTTTCTCTCCAGGAGAGAACACGACGATGGCACTTTCAGCACCGCAGAGCGTGCTGAGTTCACTGGCCTTTTTGAAAAGCCCAGCACGACGCTTAGAGAATGTTACTTGAAGGTTAGTCTCATTCTCTATCTTCACCATGTTCACCTTTTGGCGGCCTTTTCCTTTTTTTGATTTGTTGTTTCGAGAAGAGTTGTTTTCGGATGGGTTGTTTTGATCGGATGAATTCATTGCGGATAAATAAAATGGTATTTAGTCAAATAAAGGAAAATACAACACAAATCAAGTGCTAGCAGTGATGGTTTGGTCATGCAAATGGGAGCTACTTATATAGATAAAAATATGCCCCAAGGGATCTCTCCATTCATTTTCATGTAATGCTTTAGGTTTAGAATGGATAATTCATGTAATCTGAATAAGACTATTCTTGATTTACAAATCAGTTTACCAATTAATTGTTTTCTAGGTCAAACATTATTATTGTTTTATCATTCTTGTGTGAATCAATTCAAAATTCATCACATAATAATTTCATTTGTATACTTAGGCAGTGTACATATTAGGAAATGATAATGGTGTTTTGACTAATGTAACATAAAAAATATATATACAAGGCTAAATTTATGTACAAAGTTGGCATGTAATTAGTTTGTTTCGTAATTAAAATTGTTACTATTATAACTTAGAAAATCTCTTAGTAGAATGTGGAGATTATTTTTTGTTAGGGAGAAATGAAGCAAAATAAACTTTAGGTTATTTCATTTAATAAGAATTGTTGTTCAAGATTCTTATAATATGCATCAAAATCATGGTTTAAGATCCTGTAATTTATGTATACAATATCACCATAAACATACATAAAGATAAATTTTCTTATATATAAGATAAATTCTCGTTATGTGATATTGTTGCATATTAGGCACATTGTGTTAGATTCTCAATAAATGTTAGGCTGCCAAAATTAAATAACAATTATGATACAAAACTAAATTGCTGAGCACAATACGGTACGTACTCTTAATATCATTTAGGAGTCCTTAATCTCAAAGAATTCGTGCTTAACTTGTTGGCTTAGTGTAGAAATTAACACCGCCATTGTTTTCATTTTCAAAAATTATAAATAGAAAAATGATCCATACACACAAAATGAAAAAGAAAAGAATATATATTCTAAAATTGTAATATTATTTTAATAAAAACAAAATAATATTGATTATATTATTCCCATAGATAATATATATTTTAGATTGAAGAGTTATTCATAGGGACAATTGTAATTTTGGTCCATTTGGATAACAACTTTATTGTATATGGTTCAAATATAATTTTTTTCGTGTTTTTGGGACAAATTGTGGTGGCGTTGACTTTGACTTTGCCGGAGTCAAACCGACGATGACTCAACCCGCCATGTCGGTGCCACCTATGAAAAAAAAAATATATTAACACATCACAATTTTCCCAGTAAGGTGCTGCCGCCTGCCACCGCCGGCCACTTTCCACCGCCTGCCGCCGCCGGCCACTTTCCACCGCCTGCCGCCGCCGGCAACCGGACTACCTCTAAGGTGGTCAAACCCTTATACCCAAACGTTCCTCTCGTCGAGCCCGTCATTTCCCTCAAGTCAGTTTCCCAATTCGATCCTCAACCGGAAAATTATTCTACTCCGAAATGAAAACCCTAAAATTCCAAGATTTAAAATTAACGAAAATCTGCTCAACGAAATCAGAAATTGACTTCAAAATTGGCTTACCCACGAAGAGGACATTGAAAATCATATAAAGCCCATCGAAAATGGTGGTCGGAGGTGGCCGGACCACCCCTCGCCGCCGCTGCTCCGCCGCACGCTTCTCCCACAGCCGGCGTCCTGTTATTTCAGGGGGCAAGACCACCACCAAACTCTTCGTTTCGCTACGTCGGTCAAGATCCTTGTGGTCCGAGACCGTGCCTCCACCGGGAACCGCCGGAATAAGCTCCGTTATCGTCGACTGAAAAACGCCCGCAGCTGCCGTCTCCGCGAATCAGGCGTCGGCACCACAACCAATGGACTCCTCTCGTCGAACCGGTCAGGACCCGTGCCATGCTCGCAGTCGAATGTCACCGAAAAGTTGAAAACGAGGAGCTCCGACGTGCGCCACCTTTCGAGCTCCGATGCGCCACCTCCGCTGCTCAAACCACCAGAATAATAGTATGGTTGTGTTCGTTTCGTCGAGACGGTCGATTCAACATATCATACGTCCGATTCCGAAAAGAAATGCGAAAAATCGAATTTTCTGACGTGTTTAATTTTTTTCTTTCTATTTTCATAGGTGGCGCTGACGTGGCGAGCTGAGTCATCGCCGGATTGACTCCAGTGAAGTCAAAGTCAGCACCACCATAATTTATCCCAAAAATCCGAAAAAAATTATATCTGGACCATAAATAATAAAGTTGCTATCCAAATGTACCAAAATTAGAATTTTGCCTTATTCATAAGATCAAGTCATCAAACAAATAATTTGTTTAGTTATCATATAATTTTGAATATTTTATTTTGTCTTCATATAAATACTTGCCAAAAAACTGTATACATCACGTCTCATCATTTAATTACGACCAAGTAAATTTTGTTAAGTATTTATTTCCACGTCTTATCAATTTACGATAAAGTAAATCTTGTTAAATATTTATTTCCACGTCTCATCCTTAATTACGATCAAGTAAATCTTGTTAAATATTTATTTCGTTAGTTTATATAAATGCTTTGATCATGTGATCAGTGAATTCACATGTACATACGCATCGTTTTAGATACGTCTTATCACTGTCGTATCATTATTTAATTACGGTTATGTAAATATCAATAACTAATCTCCATATCACTCGATTGCGAGTATTTGTTTTTAGTCCGAAAATGGAAAATAAAACCTAATCACTAGTCTACACCTCACGAAAGCACACATTTTTGTAATAAAATTAAATGTTAAGAATCTTTTTATAATTTCTGATAATATAGAGACTAAGTTATAATTAGCTCAAATCTAGGGATATAAATGTAATTCCCTCAAATATTACTGCTAGTTTCCTGCACTGCGATAGTGTTACTGCTTTCGTTCTTTATTTGTTGTTGTCATATATATGCTTGGACATGTAATATTTTGTTTCTCATATAATATATGATCTTCATTAATCCCTGTATCTTGTTTATCAGAAACCAAACATTTATAAAAAGCCACGTCTAATTACTAATTCAAACTTTGCCGATTCTAATTAGAATGTATTTTGAAGTTCATATAACTTGGCTTGAGTTATGCTTGAATCTTCGTTTTAGTTATGCTTTATTTTGTTTCTGGTTTAGACTCGATTTTTTTTATGGTCAAGTACCGCAGAGGCTCAATTGGAACTTGGGAGCAGTCTGCCCAACTCAACTGCTCCATATACAAAAAGGATTTGAGATCGATCTAGACCTTGCTTAAGGATCTTATGCCTTATCCCACAAACCAACTCGAACTTTGGTTTTAGTTGTGCTTTAAGACATAGAGAGTAAAGAACATTACATAAACTTAGCAATATTTTCTTCATTTTATTGATCACTTGGCGATGTAATAGCTTGACGGCTTTGTTTAGTTTCTAACCCTTAAGTGGTCATAAGAAATTATGTATATTAAAATATTTTACATATGTATTTTATTAATTGAAAATAAGTTAGCAGTCCTTATATATTTTAAAGAGCTTATGATGAACATTTGATCAAATACTTAAATTTTTTTTTTTTGGTAACAAATACTTTAAAAATGAGATACGTTTCAAACTAATAACTAAGAAACCTGTATGGTCAAAATACCAAAAAAAACAAAAATAAAAAAATAAAAAAATAGAGAGAATAAAAGACTAGAAAAATATGTGCCTAATCTGCCTATATGTTTCTACAACTCATCATCAGGCTCTTCATGATCATCAGCAGAACTCGTGTCACTTTTCTCATACACCTTCTTTATAATTGGATTGAACACATCTTCAAGCTCTTTCATCCTATCATCCAGTTCATCTTTATCAGCACCTTGATTGTTTTCCAACCACTCCATAGCATCCTTCAATGCATTCTCAGTCTTTTCCTTATCGTCAGAATCAATATTTTTATTATCATTGATTGTGGTCTTCATGCTGAAGATGTAGTTTTCGAGTTTGTTTCTCGACTCAATTCGTTCTTTGATGATCCTATCTTCCTCGGCAAACTCCTCTGCCTCCTGAACTTTTCTCTGTATCTCTTCTTCACTCAGACGTCCGTTGTTGTTGGTTATGGTGATGGACTTAGATTTTTTGGCAGCCTTGTCTTGTGCTGTTACATGGAGTATGCCGTTAACGTCTACCTCAAAAGTCACCTCAATTTGAGGAACTCCCCTGCAATCAAGAAATTAAAGACTTAAAATCTTCAACTTAATTCATGACAAAATTTTGACAGCAGACACTGATACAAGTAATAAGCAGTTTGAAATAAAAACTGTTGGAAATAAGTGGAAAAGTATTTAACAAGAATTCAAAAGCATTACAGGACGTAAATTGAAGTGCATATAGTTTACCTTGGGGAAGGTGGACTGCCAGACAAATCGAATTTTCCGAGTTCATGACAATCTTTGACCAACGCCCTTTCTCCTTGATAGACCTAAAACATCACCATGCAGATTATTAGATAGGTAAACAATGCATCAAAATAGTTAAGAGCTTATCAGATTTTTGCTACATACCTTGATTGACACTGTGGATTGCTGGTCCTTGTGACTGGTGAAAACTTGTGACCTCTTTGTTGGAATCCCACTATTTCTTGGGATCAACTTTGTCATAACTCCACCTACCGTCTCAAGCCCAAGACTCAATGGAATTACATCAAGCACAAGAACCTCTGCAAAAACAATTTTATATACAAAAATTAAAATCAAGAACTAAACATAGATCTGTGATTGAAAAAGACTTAAAATACATAGGGTAGGTCTAGAACCCCATTGTGTACCAAACCATAACAGTTCAGAGACGTAGTTTCTTAATTTACGTACATAAAATACAGGGGTCTCGATGTAATTTTTCAAAACATATATTACCTTTGGTTTCGTCCCCACTGATAATTCCTCCTTGCATGGTAGCTCCGTGAGCCACAGCCTCGTCCGGATTAACACCTTTATTCAATTCTTTCCCATTAAAGAACTCCTTCAACATCTCTTGGACCTTAGGAATCCTAGTACTACCTCCAACCAACACAATTTCATCAATGTCCGATTTCTTCAAATTGGCATCTTTCAGAGCCTTCTTAACAGGTACCATCGTCTTCTTAAGCAAATCCATGTTCAAATCCTCAAACCTCGCCCTTGTCAGAGACTCAGAGAAATCCACACCATCAAATAAGGACTCAATCTCAACACGAACTTGATGTTGGCTGCTAAGGGCGCGTTTGGCTCTCTCAGACTCCTTTCTGAGCTTTCCAAGAGCTTTCTTATCATTGCTGATGTCTCTGTTGTACTTTTTCTTGATCAACTTTACGAAATAGGCCATAACACGGTGGTCGAAGTCTTCTCCTCCCAAATGAGTGTCCCCATTGGTGGAGAGAACCTCAAAAACTCCATTATCAAGGTTCAATATGCTGACATCAAATGTACCACCCCCAAGATCAAATACTAGGATGTTTTTTTCTCCTTCCTTGTCCAAACCGTAGGCTATGGCAGCTGCAGTTGGCTCGTTTATTATACGAGCCACTTTGAGCCCTGCTATGGCGCCCGCAGCCTTAGTTGATTGTCTTTGTGCATCATTGACATAGGCTGCAAAACATTAAAAACAAAAAAGATTATTTAAACTAACTTCCTTGAATGAAGATTAAGGAATCAATTATGAATACTCCTAGGTTTGCATTGTTTACGAAAAAAATCCTAAAAAAGTAATTGATATTTGTTGACTCAGGGTGGTTTTTGTAATTTTTCAAGTTTTGAGGGTGTTTTTCGTATAACGGTCAAATCTAATGTGTTTTTTTTCGTAATTATTCATAAGATTAAATATTTATACCTGGAACAGTTATAACAGCACTTTGGACTTTCTTTCCCAAGTATGACTCAGCTGTTTCCTTCATCTTCCTCAGCACCATAGCACTGATTTCCTCGGGACTGAAAACCTTAATTTCTCCATCTTTCATCTTAATTTGTGCATAAGGCTTCCCATCTTTGTTCACAACTTTATAAGGCAACATCTTCATGTCTTGTTGGACCTCCGGATCATCAAACCTATATAATTAAACAAACCGTCAATATTTTTTCTTAAAATCAGTCGACCAGAAATTCAAGCACGAAAAGTTTATTTTTTTTGGAACTTACTTTCTCCCGATTAGCCTTTTAACATCAAATATAGTACTTTCGGGATTGAGGGCAGCTTGATTCTTTGCTGCTTCTCCAATCAAACGATCCGTGCCACTGAATGCAACCCATGATGGGGTGATTCGATTTCCTTGGTCGTTGGCTATGATCTCAGCCTTACCATTTGTGTAAATGTTGTCCCCAAGTCTATTCCGATTACTGTCCCAAGATCCTCTTTCTCGGACTTCTTATTAACATCACCAGACACAGCTATGCCTACAAAAAACAAAAAATAATAAAGCAGGATTTTAGAGATAGTATGACTCAATAAGCCTCAATGGAAAACAAGAAAATAGAGATATTTAAGATTATAATTTCGAAACAGGACAAAAACTCTGGGATTATAATGGGAAGAGCCTTTTACACAGAATAAATCTTGTAATTCGAAGAGTTCGTCGAACTCGGACTATATATATTAACCGAGTTCAGAAAATTCTGTGTTCTTTTTGCAGGAAATTATCAAATTATGAACAGATGGCTAAAACTCATGAAAACTACATTAATTAGTGAAATCTTTACCCACATGAAATTCAAAAGCAAATTTTTATAACTTAATTTGCGTAAGTCTGCATTACTGCATAAGAATTAAACGATGGAAACTAGTGAAAAAATTAAATTGAGACAAGATCTAATACCTGAAACAAAGATGAGAAGAAAGAAAAAAGCCCAATTCTAATTCCTGAAAGACATTATTACTTGCTACTATATGTTTTTTCTGCAGACTTTGAGAGCAGGGTACAATGATAGAACGGGGTATTTATATAGGTTTTGGCGGTTGAGTTGCATAAGGAAACTGCTATTATGGGTCTGTCCAATATGACGTCAAGTTTGTAGATATGAGGGAAAGCTTACGTAATCCAACCAATGAGAGATGGACGCGTGTAATTGTTGTGTACTCCTCAAGTTGTATAGTATCATATTCCTGGCGGGAATAGGATTTTTTGTTTGAGTAGCTTTTGGAGTTATTTATTTCCTATAATGTTTTAGTTAAAACGATATATAATAAATATATATAGTTATTTCCATATGAACACACATAAGTGTTAGTGTGGGTTAATATTACTGTAATTTTTTTAGTTTAATTTAGCTCTCTTACTAATTATTTTTCTCAATTTTAATAAAATATTTCATAATTCATATTAATTTTGTTATATTTAGAACTTGAGCAGTTAATTACTATAGGTCGATCTCACATGTTCGTTAATTTTTGGCTTTCGACATGTCCAAAAGTACCAAAATTTGTACCAACTATAAGTTGAGTACTAAAATTGAGAAAGTTAATCAGTATGATACGAAAATTAAACTAGGCTAAAAATTACAATACTAAAATTGATATTAACTCTATTTCTAAATATTACAAAAAATTCCCTGAGATTTCGAACAATTACAAGTTACATGTTTTTTTGTAAGATTTTGTATGAAGTATATCGGATGTTTTGTAAGATTTTTATAATTATTTGAAACCTCAGGAAGTTTTCTGTAATTTTTTAAAACAGAAGGGGTGTTTTGTAATTATGAAAAATCTTTGGGGCATTGTTTGTAATTCTCCCTATGTGAATTTGCCCTTGTTTCAACTATGCTTTAAGATCGATCGATCAACCTCATGATTGTAGAAACATATTTAGAACACAACAATATTATTTCCATATTTTGATTGTTTTTCTCACAAGAATCAAATACTACGAACTCAAAGAAGCAAGTATATATATATATATATATATATATATATCAAAATATAATCTCATCAACCAAAAGTTGACACTGCATTACTTATTTGCAGCTTAATAAAGGTAAAAACGAAATATCATTATTTCTCCACAGTAATAAGATAGCTAGTAAGATACTAGCACAATCGAAATATATATACTTCTGAAGAACACAACATCAGAAAAATCCATGGCAATATCCAAAGTTACCACCATTACCAACCGGAGGATTAATATTTGAACCCACAGTTGGCTGATTAGGTTTACTCTCATAGTTATCGAAAACTCCCGGCCCAAAGAACGAGGTCTGATTCATCATCTTAGTTGTTTGTTGAGTAACATTTTTCTTGAGATCTTCCATGGCTTCTCTCAGTTGCTCCAGCTCCTCCAATCCTAACTTGCTCACAGGTGATTCCCACCAATAGTGGCTCTGATTTGTTTTCCTCATGTTGTCTAAACTCTCACCTCTTTTCCTCTCAAGTTCTAGTTCATTGAGGATTTGTCCCAGTTGCAAGTTTAGTTCTCTCACACTAGCATTTCTCTGAGCCTCAACAAGATGAAATGGATCGATATTGGGATTGGGGCCAGGGTTTCGGGCCAGGAACCGGTCAATTATGGACTCGACATTCGGGTGGCCAAAGGAGAAGACTTTTCCAGCTGGTGAGAAAACTATTATGGCAATTTCGACCCCACAGAGCGTGCAGAGTTCACTGGCTTTTTTGAAGAGACCCGATCGACGTTTGGAGAAAGTGACCTGTAGATGGTTTTTTACCTCTATTTTTTCGATTTTGATCTTTTGTCGACCCATGCTAGGTTTCTTCGCCATGATGAATATCGATAAAAATCTTCGTTTTTTCTTTTCTGGAGATTGGGGAAGAAAGATTGAGAGAAGGAGTAGGTTTTGAGAATGTTTTGTGTAGGAAGTGAAGAAACATGTATCTTATTTATAAGAGACTTTGGAGTTATATCATCTAAAGCTGGCAATTCATTTTTTGGCAATTTACACCTGATTTGGGAGTTAGAAAATATTTATTCACTAAATGCATGGATTTTGTCAGGTGAGAAAAACGTATGTTTGGTTGGCAATATTGAAGGCTACTTTGACAATATTAATTAATTAAGCTAATGTCAACTCCAATATGTAGTAGTTTGCTGGATATAATATTGGTAAAATTCTGGGAGATTTCTGTTTTTTAATGGTTACCTGCTTATAATTTGTTACTCATTGAATATATGATTGAGGAGGTGATCGCAGAAAAGAAACGTCTAATTTGACATAGGATACTCAATTTTTAAGACAAATAAAGATGTGTATTAACTCACTTCTCTTGTAACATATATAGACTTTTCTTCAATTTAAAGCATTATGATGAGTTGGTGGAAACTGCTGATAAGTCAGAGTGAACTGATTATGTGTAGATGATTCTAATTAATTCCTACAATCACAATAATCTATGGAATTTACTTGGAACATAAAGAGAGACAATAAGGCATTAAGGCTCACATATTGAACTACTCTGAAACGAGTTTTTCATCTCATGTTATATTTATATGTTATATATCTTTGGGAAAATTACATACAGTACCCCTAAGGTTCACCATAATTATAAAATACGTCCTCTCTTTTCAAAAATTACAGAAAACCCCCTGAGTTTTCAAACAATTTCAAAGATCTAACAAAATTACCCATGTATTTTATACAAAATCTGACAAAAAAAACCTGTAATTTGTAATTGTTTGAAACCTCAAGGGGTTCTCTGTAATTTTTTAAAACAGAGGGGGTATTTTGTAATTATGGTAAATTTTAGGGGTACGGTATGTAATTCGCCCTATATCTTTTGTACTTATCAATACACACCACGTGTGTTTTGCATTACAGTCTGAATCTCATGTTATGTTTATGTGTTTTATGTACTTATCAATACACAAGTACACAACAAGTATATTCGTAATACTTGGAAATACTTACTAGTCTCTTGTAAGGAAATTCAAGATACGATATTATGAGCCTACGAAACTATGATTTGTCATGTTTATCAGTAGTTCAGGACTTTATAATATCTGCTTATGATGTTTGATGATATGATATATGTTACAAATGGTAGTTTTGATTAATTCTCGAATAGTTTTTAATGTGATTCTACCCTCTGCAAAATATTTATCTGCCTTTATGCATGCAGTTACTTCAGGGAAAGCAATAAGGAGGTATATCATATACTGTATAGTTATACTTTCAATTCAAAGTTAATTCCACGCGGGGAAAATGATTTCCTTGATGAATATAGTTTTGGGATAATTACAAAGAACCCCCTGAGGTTTTCTTAAAAGTTCCGGGAAAACATCGAAACCTTGAAACTTTACAGATATCTCCTGGTAAACTAAAACCTTACAAAAACCCCCTTGAAACATAAATATGTATATTGCAATAATCGATATGTATTTTTGACTGTTATCTTACTTTATTCTATATTTGAACCTAATAATCGATATTGAATATGGTGAAGTCGCAATTGATTTTCATTGATATGATATCACGCATATGATAATACCGACAATACAGATGGCCGTTACAATGGTAATCACATTACTCAAATTTTCGAATTACATGCATTTAGGAAGTTTTAGCAACAAAAATTCTAGTATTGTATTACTAATATATCATCCACTCTTGGAGAAGACTTTTATGGTAAAACTTTAACCTTCAAGGCAAAGCTGTTCACTTTTGATATTATAATCATATTATTGCATTGATTAATCTGAATTGGAAGAACCCAATCCTAAAACCCAATATGAGTACTTGAAACCACAAAACTCCCAGGACCATTCTTGCTGCTAAATCCTTCATGAGGCAAAAAACCAGTAATATGCAAAACGAAATAAGGGCACAAAACTAACCCAAAACAATTAAAACATCCTAGGAGTACCATAGCTTATATTGAATCCAGGAGACATTCCGAATTCCATATTCCTAGGATCATTGGGGAGCTTGAAAGAAGAAGAAGAAGAACCAGTACTCCCACCAACAAAAGACATTCCACCATTGAAGACATTGTCCCTTAGATAATCATGTGAAGCTGGAGGAAACGAGCTATTCAACGTCCCACCATGGGGAAAAACGTCATTGTTACTAAACCCAACTCCCCCATGAGCATAGGAGGGACCAAAATCCGTTGATCCAAACAACATCGAAGTATTGTATGTCGGAACATCACTAAGATTTGCATCAACACCTAGAGATAAACCCAAAAAAGGATTTTCTTTCATCCCTGCAGGAGGATAAAAGGGAACCGGATTAGCCAACCTAAGCATATCTTTCTGCACTTTGGCATCAAAATTCTTCTTGAAACCCATTATGGATTCCTTCAAAACACAAAGCTGAGCAAAATTGAACTCATCAAACGAAGGCGGAAACCAATGCTGAGTTTGCCCTGATTTTCTAATCATATCTATCTCTTTTTCCCGCTTTCGTTCTGCCCTCAACATGCTCTCAACTTGAGTGAGCTCCAAATTGAGCTCACGAATAGCAGAGTTTCGATGAGCCTCGATAATCAGTTGGCTCGTGGTGTTATTAATTGGAACGGGATGACTCCCACCTTCGAACCTATCACACACCATTTGGGCATTAGGGTGACCAAAACAGTAGACTTTGTTAGCAGGGGAGAAAACAACTATGGCAGCTTCAGCCCCACATAGTGTGCAGAGTTCACTAGCTTTTTTGAATAGGCCAGCACGACGTTTTGAAAAGGTAACCTGTAAGTTACTCTGGTTCTCCATCTTAACCATGGTTACCTTTTGACGGCCTTTGCTCTTCTTTGGCGGGGCTTGGTTTGATGAACTCATGTTTACGTTTAGTATGCAAATGAGGAAATCTAGTTTGATATATGGTTTGTAGTGTTCAAGAAAAATGAGATATTTATAGGAGTTGCATTTATGGTATCAGGATCTTGAGTTCCTTTCTTGTCATTGCTCATCATTAGTCCTCATTGAATTTAGAAAATCGGGTTTAATATGCCGCGCTTTTGTAATATTCAGGTTCATCGTATGCCGATGTATGATTTATTGGCATACAGAGTTTTGGCTCCAGAACATCTGGCGCTCTCACTACAAATTTGAAATGTTGCTACTTTTGTGTTAAGAGATTACCATAACTATTTGATTGGCAGAAAACTTTGTTTGGAATGTTAATTACCAATTTATTGTCTAATAAATTAGTGAGCATATGTGGATGATCAAACACAGAACAGCATTTAGATCATGTCCTTATTGGGGAGGGAGGGCTAATTAGGTAATAAAAATTGAATTTTTCAAGTGCTCCTTTCACATCGGAAATTATGCTATAACAGGCCACCGTAGAGATATAGAGCATTTGAAGTTCATATGAAAGGGGAAAGTAACCTGAAAAATCCGGTGCGGTGGCGGAGACTCCAAGAACTCAGGCGGCCACCGTGAACTCGGCCGAGGGCCATGGCGGTAATACAACCACATATTAAAAATCATATCTCACCTCCCCACATTTAACTGAATATCCTGAATTTTAATAATCAGATGCGGCAACAACTCCAATGAGTATTATCATGATTTTTTGATAATAGACAACACCAATAAGCATCAACCTCCATCCCATCCAAATTTTTTGAATTACCAAATATTGAGAAAATACTTTCACCACAGCACCATTATGATCTCAAGATAGTATTATGTTACTTATTATTTTTTAGTTTTTACCATTATTTTAGTATATTATTTTATTAAAAAATAGGTTGACATTTAAGATATGATTTGATTTACTTATAAATTGCATAAATACCCTTTTTTTATAAAAAAAAGAAAACAGAGAGTAAAAAATCAAAGAAAAAAGTGAAACAATGCAACGTCTCTTGGCTTTTTCACTTGTGTTTGCTTCGTTGTAACGGTCAAATATTTCAACCAATTTAAATTTACAGAAGGCCCCAAGTCGTCCGTCTTTAGGAAACTAGCCGTTACAATATCTCTTCAAATCAAAATACACAACCTTATCAAATCAATTCCAGATTCTTCATCGTCATACTTTCTATTTCTCATTCGCTGTAAAGAAAGAAACTCGCTCACACTCTCCAATGGCGGCTCATTCAAACAGATCCCCTTCTCCTCTGTCTTCGAGGCCCACTAATCCAAATCCCAGAAATTCAGAAAACATTCCACCAAGCCGTAGAAGTTTTAGTTGGAACAACGCATTTGCAAAACCCTCGGTTCTGTCAAATCCCAGACGATTCGATCCCAATACTCCTGCCAATAGCCCGTTAGGTTCGTATATTATGTTTCTTTCAGATTGAACTTTTTCATGTCTACTACTTTTGGATTGAATTGTTGCGTTGTGTTTATTGTTTCATAGTTAGTGCGAACATAAATTTTGGGTTTTGATTTGTTGTTTGTATTTGTTCGATAAATTGACAGACTATGCGAGAAGGCGTTCCGTGAGTAAAGATTGTGAAGAAAAGGAGAATGTTGACAACTTATTAAAAGCTTCAAAACTCCAATCTCCGGCCAAGGGTTCAAAGAATTTCATGTCTCCAACAATTTCTGCAGCGTCAAAATTCACTCCATCTCCAAGAAAGAAAGTGTTGGTGGAGAGAAACGATCCTGTTCGGACTTCAATCTCCTTGTCTGATGGAAAAGCCATATTCTTTTCCACTATGTCTTCAAATATTTCTGATGACATGGATTCAAAATCTGAATTGGGCCATCATCAAAACCCAAAACTTGAAACTTCTTTGGAACCAAATATTGCTGATTTAGAGAAAAACAATCCATTTCAGGAAGATCCTCTTGTTCCCAAACCTTCCAAAAGAGTTTCATTTTCAGATGTTCCTTCAGATTCTCATCCTGTTACTGAATTGTTATCAGAGTCGGTAATTAGTGAGAAGATAAATATGCCTTGTTCATACCCTTCTCCTTCCATAGCCCCACTTGATGCTGATCCATCCTTGCCTCCTTATGATCCTAAAACCAATTACTTATCTCCAAGGCCTCAATTTCTCCATTACAAACCAAATCCCAGAATTGACGTTCTCTTGAACAAAGAAAATGGGCTGACTCCAGATGAATTTGCAGAAATTATGTCTCTTTCAGAATCTGAGTGTACAGAGGAATCTCCGAGTGATGATGATTCAAACAAAGACGAAACGGAGGTTACTGTACCACACGATATGGTGATAGGAGTAGAGGAAACTGTAGAGCTTCCTCATGTTTCTGAACCTTCTGAATCATTACCGGTCAGTACATCTCTGACACCTGATTTGCCCGAGGAGAATATTGTTCAGAAAAATAAAAAGAAACAATGGGGGTTCTCTAGATTGATATGTTTTTCTATACTTATGATGTTCTTCATAGCTTGCATACCCATCTCCGTTACCCATTCTCCTTCACTTGATGAATTTGATTTTAGCTTATTTGATCTGAAAAGCTGGTACCACCAATCAAGAGATGCTGTCACTGCAAAAGTGAACTATGACCAGCTTGCGAGGCATGTTAATGAGCTCTCAGTCAATTCAGTATCTTTCATCTCTAGTCTAGCTATTGATCTTGGGATTGGTCAAAAGGTAGGTCCATTGCAATACATGAACATCTCTTACAAGGTGAACGAGGAACCAATAGAGAACCTTGAAGAAGATGATGAGTTGGAAGAGGACCAGGATACTCAAACGGGCACATTTGAAGAGGAATATGCAGAAGTTGATTCTGAGGAGACGTTTGAGGAGGAACTGGAAACACAGGAGGAAGAGGAAGTCATAGAATCTGAACAGGTGTCTCCTGATTCTGTAAAGCTTGAAAAGTTAGAGTCCGAATATTCCGAGGACATGCAGAGTCAAATTGAGGATGTGGTCTCCAGCATCATTACTCCACAATGCAGTGAGATAAAAGCTGAAGATCAATTAGGTGCTATTCCACAGGATCAAGAAAGTGAACTTCTTGAAGCTGCTGTCGAAGTTGCAACTACAAATGTTGATACTAATTTTGGTTCTTTGGATCAATTAGCTGTTACTCCATTGAATCAAGAAAGTGAACTTCTTGAAGCTGTTGCTGAAGATGCATCCGCAAATGTTGATACTAATCTCGGCTTATCATCTGTTGATTCTTTAAGTGAAGGTGTCGAAAGTCCAATTATCTTGGAATCAGCACAATCAGAAGGCAAACTTGTTGCACATTACGTTGTGGGAGTTTCTTCTCTCTTTGCAGCTCTTGTGGCAGTTGCAGCAGCCTTCATGTACCAGCACAAGAGAAATGCAGTGCAAGTCTATCCATTGTCTACAACGCAGACACCGATTGGGTTTGCAGGCAGAAAGCATACTTACCAAGAAAAGGAATTTTCTATGAATAGGGAAACAGAGGTGGATGGAATTAGTGAATCATCATGCCCTTCTGAAATGAGCAGCTATCAAAAGAGTGCATCTTATAGCAAGAATGAACAGAGAGGAACTGGTGAAGTTCAAAGCATAGAGAGGAAGTATTCCAAAAGGGAGTCGTTGGCATCTTCTTCTACCGAGATTTCCAGGGGCGGCACCTCTTCGTATGGAAGCTTCACCACATTTGAGAGGATCCCCATCAAGCATGTGAGTGGTTAAACACAGTCGTCTTCTTTTTTAATTGCACTTATGTTATATACAATGTAATCTAACATATTTGTTGATTTTGCAGACTAATAGAGAAGAGGAAATTGTGACCCCGGTAAGGCGCTCAAGCAGACTCAGAAATCATCATGTCACTTCTCCGTGACCGGAAGGAAGATCAATATTTAGTTTAGTCACTGTGTGTGAGTGGAGTAGTAGTAGTAGTCGTAGTATAGCACATCTCTGATGTGAAACAAAAATCTTAGTCTGGTTTCTGACTTAGTTTTAATATCTAGCCATCTAGCTTTGCAACAT
Source organism: Verbena officinalis (assembly GCA_958496215.1). Classification (NCBI taxonomy): domain Eukaryota; kingdom Viridiplantae; phylum Streptophyta; class Magnoliopsida; order Lamiales; family Verbenaceae; genus Verbena; species Verbena officinalis. The sequence goes on from OY292389.1 coordinate 31,517,144, forward strand.
CTCTGATGTGAAACAAAAACGCTTAGCATCTAGCTTTGCTGTAGGAACGAACTCATAGGTAGTGAGTTTGTGCTTCTGCCATTGTTTGAGTTTCACATAATTTTTATCTTTTTTGTTTGTGTGGTAACTAAGCTAATTTTTCATATGTAGTGAGTTTGTGCTTCTGCTATTGTTTGAGTTTCACATAATTTTTATCTTTTTATTTGAGTCGTAATTAAGTTAATTTTTCAAATAACGGCTGGCTTTGCGCAATACAAAAAAATTGAGTGATTAACATATTTTTGTTTGTTTAATTGTTATATTTATATTGTGAGGTAATTGCTGCTAGAGTAGAGACATTGAAAGAAAGTGCCATACTTTTTTTTTTAACCATATGTGACCACTAACAAATTATTAATTAATTCTCACAAAAATCATCGAAGTACTGAAAAGATTTTCAGGAAATCAGGAGATTTACAGTACTATTCATGCACCACCCTTTAAATCCTGGATTTTGGAATCTTATGAAACAAAAATGGAGGAGGAGCCTTACAGTGAAATCTATTATTGCAAATTCGCAATGCATCAGGCGAATGGATCTTTTAATTTTTCAGTTACCAACTGGGCATTCAGATAGAATTAAGTATTATTCTACAAAAATGACATTTATAATTGCTAATAATAAATTGTCGCCTGGAGCCAAAAAACGAGGGAAGAGTTGAAACGGAAGAGTCTTCAAGGAAAAAAAAAAAGAAAAAAAGTACGCAAAGGAGACCCGAAATCAGAGAATTTTGAAAACATATATATTTCAGAATTCTGTACAAATATTTACATTAATATATACATTAATTACGACAATCCCAGCCAGTTAGGCTATATTAAGTTAGAAGCAGTTGATTTCATCAAGCTACACTATTTACATACACACGTCACTCACCTACTCCTTGAAAGAGGGTCAAAGCTAGTAAATAAGTAAATACTCCTATTGGATGTGAACATTTCAAGAATATTCACTTGTTATTTTCTGTATTTATGCCACATTACAACAGATGAAAAGCGAGGACAGGAAAAGAATGTATTGCTGCTTGCTCACTTGGCATAGAAGATACTCCTATTCACCAAAAAGGACACCACCTGAAAATTGAAAGGACAGCTTTCTGTTGGACACATAAACAAAACGGATAACAAAAGCAATTTCTAGTATTCTTTTTGCGTAGGATAGTTTGATGCAAGACCAACAATCAGCAATCCACCAAAAACATCAGGCCTAACAGAGATCCCCAAGTATTTTTTGTCCCCAATAGTTTTTAGGGTGAATTACATCTAGGCTCCCTGACACAACTACTTACACTAAGACCCCTTGTACTACGGAAAATTAATCTAGGCCACCTGTACTTTGACTACGTCTTCTCAATTGCCCCTTCTGTATGCTTTTGCAAGGATTCCCAAAGTTTTCCATCAGAGTAAGCTGCTCTAATTAACCCTCCACAGGCGGTACAAGCTTTGTGATCTTATCTAGTAGATCTTGTGTGCTAAATGAGGGTAATATCATGTAATATTTTATAAAGTTCAAGGGATCTATTATGTAATATTTCAGTCATACAAAACCAGCTTACTTTTCCCATCTAAGGAGGGGTAATTTGGGCAGTTTAGTACATAATCTGATGGAAAACATTGGGAACCCTTACTAAAATAGACCAAAGGGTTTTGTAAGATGGAGTCAAAGTACAGGGGGTCTAGATGTAATTTCCATATTATAGGGAGTGTGGTTACAGCAATTGTTTAGGTGTAATTCACCCTTTTTTTTATGTGAAAATCTTATATGAACCTTGTGCTCAGGCACCAAATATGAACCAATGGTCCAGATTTTACCATAAGTATGTAAATTCTTTTTCTCCAAGAAAATTGAAGATGTGGCAAAATCAAGACATTTGGTACATAGTGGGGACGAAACCGGGTTCATGCAAGAATCTCCGAATGGTTATCTTTGCTTTAAGCTGCTGCTAAGCATTGTTTACCTAATATCAGCAAAATTTAAAGTGTAAATTTTTTATGTTATAAATACATACCCAACATAATTTTGGCACAAATTTTCATGCGACGTGGCTTGAAGAATAAGCTTCTGAACTTGTAATTTGACAGATAACCCATGGTCAGCCTCATGAGCATCGCCAGAAATCAAGGTAGTATGATCCAGGGAATGTTGGATAGAGCTAGATGGCAAAGAAGAGAAATCCCTTCCTGTAAGTTTATTGCTCATCCGTGCCATGACAACAACTGCTCTTTCATTCAGAACTTCATTTGCATCACCAAGTTGATTGACAGCCTAATCAGAAAAGGTACAGAAATCATAAGCATTCTGACAAGCAGGCATAAGAAAAATGCTTAACTGAGAAATACCTGAAGAAGCTCCCTCTCACGAACACCCCGTTGAGGTTGGAGCAGCTCTCTGTTTGGAACAGATTCCTCTCCGTTCACAACAGGTTGGGCGTGTGTACTTGTAAGAGTAGACATTTGAGGGACTTCGTTAAAGTTGAAAAGACGCCAATTTATCAGGGGATCATGCACAAATGCCTGAAATAACCATTATAACTTTCTTATTCATTTGGAGGTGTAAATGCCACAATTCCATAATATAGCTTATGCTCAAAACCAATCAAACAATCTTCACTGGCCTTCCAAACCATTCACATTAGCTAAATAACAAGTTTCACATGCTTGCCGAGTTCTATAGTCACGAACATAGCATAAATGTTCAGTAAAACCATGGCTACACAGAACTTTGGCGAATTTTGTCTCCCAAACACATAAAATCCTCAGTGTGTACTTGATAAAACAAATCCATTAACTGTGGTATGGGTGAAATGCCCATGGTATTAATGAACAGACTAAGAAAGATGCATCCCGTTTGTGAAGGGTAGATAAAGTTAATAAAGAAATCACGAAAAGAGTGAAACACGTGGCCAGAAGGTGTAAAGAGTAAGCCCCTAAAGAAATCACAATACTCATAAATGACAAAGAATCATGACAGAGCTGAAAACCACTACCATCTCCAATATTCCACTAGTGATAGACTAAAATTAAGATAGCAAAAAGCAATATAAATAAATCACAGGCCGATTCAGTTTGTACCTCCATCATTGCCATAACACTGTCCTTGTTTGTACGCAAGACCTGCATGACATTTTCGCAAGTGGATCGGAAATTTCCTTCAATACCACTGACCTCCATTGCTTTAACAAGCATTCTAGTGAGACGAAATGGAACCTAGAACAACCAATATAGATAAGGCAAAGGCATATTCCATTTCAGTTTTGCCAAAATAAGTTATCATAACAAGAAGCAGGATCACCAACCTTTTCAGGAAATTTCTCTCGGTTCATTGAAGCTTCAAAGCAATCTCCAAAGTCAATGTGCAAAATCTTCCCACTGCCACCAATATCATGAGTCCAAATAAATTCAAAATTCACACAATCAACAATCACAGGCTTTTTCACCTACATACCTGTAACGATGCAGCATGAGGTTGCTCGGATGTCGATCTCCCAGGCCAAGCAAGTAACCAACCTGGAAAAGAGAAGCCAGTGAATACAACTTCAAGATGAGCTCAGTAACTGACTAACAGGTTTGGAGAAGTTATTCTGCTTTGAGTCTGGCAAAAGAGTTTTTTCACACTAAACATCCACTTTGGCAAACTTATAGCTGAAAGCATTACAATGCAACACGGAGGAGGACAAAACAAATATTCTTTTATATCAATAGCACATGATATCTAATAAAATCAAAACCGTGAGGAGCAGGATTCAAATTCATTGGGCATAATTACAGAACAATATATATATATATATATATATATGGTATCAAATGGATCTAGATAATATTCGAAGTCATTTGAGATATACTTAAAATAAAGTAAATATATTTGACATTCTTTATGATCATCAATACCAGACAACTCCCGTGAACCACAATCCTAGGTTCAAGTGTCTGCACAAGAATATTTGTCAAATTGTCACATTTAACTATCAAGTATCCAGTTTACACCCATCTTGGGCAACAACGTTATCATAGAGATAAAATCACAATTAATTGTCCTGGTTCGACTTCCAAAACACCACAACAAGCTCCAAGTATTCTGTAATGTGGTTGGCATTATCAATCACGCCGAGACAAAATAACAACCAGTGACGATTAACTAAAGTATATGGTCTCCTTTTATTTTAACGAAACCTTAAAGCATCAATCCAACTCATCCATATTTATGCAAGAGAGAGAGGGTCCCAATATATACACACAGATGCAAAAATCACAGGCACACACAGGCATGTAAAAGAGAAGGCAAGACTTTTATCTATTTGCAATAATACTATTAAAAGACAACACCATATAAATAGAACAAAATTATAGAAGTTTATAGCTGAATCTGCAATATTCAGGGACAATTCCATTCACAAACCATAAGGTTTGATCAAATTACGCAAACATACGCTGAGGTCTAAGAAATTATTAAAACATACCATGTAAAAGAATTTTCATTACATCCATTAAGTGGTTGCATTGATTTCGGGGACATCTACTCGATATAGCCTGATTTTATTTATATCTTTTAATAGAAAAAACAAGAATATTCCGTGAAAGTGTTCTTTTTTGTTAAGGTTCTCAAACGGCAGTTAGAGTTCAGGGAATGTTTCTGTAATTTTACAAACCTCAGGGTAATTTTGCGTAAGGCCAAATCTCAGTGTATGTCAGTGTAATTATCCCAGACATATAGTTAGTTAACAAATTCCAGGAAGCAATTTTAAGTAAGAATCCATTACCATACTCATGACAGCCAAGCTTCTTGTATAATTGGTCCTTCTGTCCAACCAAACCTCTGAAGTGCGACTCTTTAACCACAGGACCTACATTTAGACAAAACAATATATAAATATCAGGGACAGAAAGTCAGTAGGAGTCAATTTCTGAATAATCCTTACCCTTGAAAGATCATTTCCTTCTGTATTTTGCAGGGCGTACTCAAACACCTCAACCTTTGCTATAAGAGGTAAATGATCATAATCTGGAGCAAAACTAAGCATTAACTTATGCTCTTGGTTGAGGGTGATCTACAGAACCAGAAATAGGCAATGTAAACATCAGCATATGCATCATCTCCAGATATTAATAAAACATGTAAAGGCGAGGTGACAAGAGAAGGATCAAACCAAACCTTTCTACCATCCCTATACTCCCGAATGAGATGGTGCAAGGTATCACAATTTGGAACCCATCCTATGAGGCCACTGTTTGGAGATAGTGGAATGACCTCATATCTTTGGATAGAGAGATCTTTCTCGGAAGTTTTTCTAGAATTCGCCAGCAGAGTATTTACTAAACCAAACAGCTGTAAGATCATGCATCAGATGTTAGTTGATAAAAATGGAGAGACAATGAACTGCTCTGATGATATTAAACTTTCACAAAACAAGAATAGAAATGCAGAAAACAACGATTTGAGCAATAGCACTGCTAATATATATTACAAAGTATTTGCGATAAGACCTGCATGACACGCTCGTCTTGGCGCAAGTCTTCATGTCCCTTCAGCAAAAAAGCATAATCCTCCCCATCACTTCCATGAATCGTCAACTTACGAGGTCGTTGTTTGGAAGTGATGACAACAAGCTGGGGTGAAAATGATGCAATTGTCACCACAGGTGAATCTGGGAAAGAATTGACATATTTATTAGGTGGAAATAAACACGAACACCCACACCCACACACATATATGTTCCATATTTATGTTTGTGTTTATATTTATAGTTTCAAATGAAAACTCTACTGTACCAGCTTTATAGGTTCCAGGAACAGCCAGTTTCAGATCACGGCACTCCAACAGTTCTGGAGACACAGACTGGTAGCACAAAACAAAACAATACTTAGCGTGTGAAGAGCAGGAAGCATTAATTATGAAAAATAACTTGTCACTTGCCTGTAAATCCAGTGTAGTAAGAGTCTGAAGCTGCTTATCTATCCGCCTAAACACATGGTAATAAAGATCCCAAGCCTGATTTTATGAATACATTAGCAGTTGTACAAGCATAGAAATGCAATCAAATCTGAGGAGCAACAACCACTCTAAATGCAAATTCAACACAATGCAACAACAGCATAAAAATAAATGAAGCCAGTGACAAACAAGCACTTGAAAAGCCAATGTGCAATATCCAGAAGAGCCCTTCAAAAAGCCATGCATCATCTAATGACCCAAATGCCATAAAGAACTAGACAATTTGCTATACTAATCTCAAAGCATAGAAGAATTATTCAAAATCAAACAACTGCAAGATAAATTGCTATAATTGGAAGCCAGCTAAAAAGACATGGTTTACAAGGATTTATTATATATGAGCAACAGATAACTATGACAATGTGGAAAGGTAACTAGTTTCCTGTGACAGCATATCTGGGTAGAAAGGAATAAATATGCATTAGGAACCATCCGGGAGATTTGCAAGCAAATTCTCGGTAACCAATTCATAAACTATTTAGGGCTTAAATGTTCCCCACCTTGGAATCTCTCTTTTATTCTTAATACTTGAGAACTAAGAAAAAGGAGAATGGAGACATGAATAAAATATGTCAATATAGATACCACTACTTTCAGTCCACCCTTTTTTCATTAGCGATCACAATTTAGTGCAATCTTCTTGTTTATTTCCTCTTTTATTAAACATATATAATACTTTTTAGTGATTAATAAAACATGAATGGTGAAAGACAATATCAGGATCACTGTGTGCACAGACAAGGTTAAAAAAGTATGCCATGTAAAAGGAAATATAAGGCGATGAAGATGATACACCGAGGTAACCGGCATACTCGAGATTGTGGTACAATTAAGCAAAAGTAAACTCAGCAGTATCTTATTTCTCTGGGCATTTATTGTAGGATAGGTCGGTGCATATCATTAATGAATTACATGGTAAGATTCTTCCATGTAGAGCAATGGTTGTTTGAACACTTAAATAATTGATTTATGCGATAAGAGAGCACGCAACGTAATTTTGTAACCATAAACTGATGGGTATTCCACAAAACCTAACATTCCAAGACATAAAAGAGGAATGACCAGGCAACGTAAATCGAGATAATCTAAAAACATTTCAGAGATTTTCTTGCATTTGATACCTGAGTTAATTCTGCATCTTTTCCAGTTCTTCTATACTTCATGCAGCATTCATAGGCCTCCAGAAGTTCATGACGGTATGCCTGAATTACGAAGTTACGCCCGATTAATAAAAACCAGAAATCAATAGGGAAATGCTTGATTCAATGGACTAAAGATCAATTTCCTGTAGATAAGTTTCAAGCGATCATTTTCGTGAACTAATGTGAATAAATGCTGTTAAACAAAAGTAAATATCATAGAGCGAAGCAACCAATTCCGCACATCTATCTCAACATTGATCAAGTAGATTAATTGTTAATAAACCGAAAAATGACATCATGGACCACCTGAATGAAGGCTTTCTCTTTTATGGTAGTACTGTTCCTCATTGCCCCTTCCTCAAGCATCTCATGCAATGGCTCTAAGACATTCAACATTCCCTCAATGTTATGCTCGCCAAAATACAAACGGCTTGCTTCTTCCAATGCTTCATGCCACATTTCATGCCAAAGTATTGCAACTCGGATCAATTCTGTAGATACAAGTTGGGCCTTCGCAAATCAAGCATAAAGGTCAGATAAGTGAGGGAAGTAACACAACAGATTATCATTGCCCTGTTATATCTCACCTCATCCACTAGAATACCACTATGCTGTCGAACTTTATCAACTACTTCTTGAGCTGCCTGTTTCCGTAGATTGCTAATAGATTTACATGCCACAAGAAGAGGGTACATAAGTGCCTGCATTGTATATTGTTTTTTTTGGTCATGCATACTTAGAAGCTCTCGATAGGAACAATGAAACATTACTTATATTGCAAAGATCTAGTGAATTTGGCTAAGGTACAGATTAAACTTAATGCCATGACAAAGAGCCTATCCATGAGAGTTCCTCTGATGATGTCTAATTAAAGAAACTTGATATGATTTAACAATTAAGAAGCTCTTTGTTGAACTTATGCTGCCAAGAAACCAATTCTGGCAGTCAAAGGTACCAATGCATCAAAAAGACTAAAACCAAAGTAGCTGAGGTTCGAATGAAATCAAAGAAACATAATGTATGATGTCATATTGAAGATATTGTATAATGTAAATCAAGATAAATATTAGAAGATTGAGCTGGCATTCAATCCCATGTTAACAACTACAGTCGCCACACAACTGGAACATAGGAAACTATGCAAACCACTTTTCTTATTTCTGATCACAATTATGACGGCAATCAAAAAAGGTATTCTCCATTGAATATTTGTGTACATGCAGGGATATTACAGAGTTCCCCTTTTTCTGTACTTACCAAATTTCCTAATGTAGTCCTCTTTTTGCTGTACTATCAAAACTTAGGTTATTTTGCTCCCAACTCTTAAGAAGCTATTCCCATTAGAAAGAATCTCCAACTTAAATGTTTCCTTTCGCAAGTACCATAATGACATCAAAAATAAAGGGTGCATGCAATGCACTGCCATCACAGCACATCGTGATTGAAAGATTCTCAAAACCAAAGCAGTGCTTATACATTACATAAAAGTGTGTATATAAGTTTGTCTATGCATATAGGCTGAGACAGCCTTGTGCTCGGTTTGATGAAAGGCGAAAGGACAAGTGATACTCGTGATCAACTACTACATTTAATTTTTATGAAAAGTTACAAGTTCAGGAAAGATAAAATCCCAAAAATATGTTACACTGTTTAGAAGAGATGAAACAGAAAGTGCCTCCAAGTATAATAATTTATGCTAAAAACAAAATGACACGAAGTTCAAAGAGTTCAAAAAACAAATGCATGAATCAGGGGTTATGCGAGCACATAAATAATATGAATTTCTTAAAAACATAAAGGATTTACAATTAGGAAGATCGTGGGGCACACAACAAGATTGTGTAAGTCAGATTTAAAAACAAATCTTATTTTAAAACAAACCTGTGGATGACTCTGCCCAATCCGGACCAACAGTGATTGTATAAGTTCTCTAACTGCATGGTTATTGGAATGTATCCTGGCAATTATCTGAGGCAAAACAACCAACCATGTGTTTATATTTACAAGTGAAAATCCTTTCTGTAATGCCGTCTGAACTTCTGATGTAGCTCCATGGTTGAACCACAACGTCAGGAGACGAAGGATATCCTGGATCACAACAATAAATAAGAAAGTAACAGTGATATGCAACAACTTAACCAAAACTCCAAAAGAAACAGATCAAAAATTGTTATAAAGCAAATTGAAAGAGAGACATGAAATCTGATTGATGAATATGTAATATACACATATTATTAATGAGGAAGAATACACAGAAGCAAATACAATTTGAAGATAGAATAATGTATGCAATTGAGAAGAAGGAATATGCAGAAGAAATAGCAATGATGGTAAGATTACAACCAAGTAAACGAGCAGGAGAACTGATACAGAAAACATCTCCAATAATGCCTAGTACCTAGCAGTTATCAATGTACTGGTAGAGCAAAAAGGGAACTGAAATCAAGCTATATGGGAAGTTAGTTTTCAAGAATGAATACTTAAAGAGAAGCAGTGGCTTTAGAAATACAACCTAAAGCCTTCATAATAGACAAACAAAAATTATCCCCATGCTTGTGTTACCTGTAAACTATCATCCACTCCTTTAGCATGTGCTGCACAAGCTATGGAGTGAAAATATCCGGTGACTGCAGCAACGACAAACTGTCCAGCAATACTAGGAAAACTTCTCAAAGTGTAATGTGACATAACCGCTGTATTAAAAAGTGCCCATTTATGCCAAGCTTTTGCCCACTTTGATGCAGAATGAGTCGCATTGCGGAATGCACTAAGGATTTCTGGATCCACAAAAAAACAATTATAGCTATATTAGAGATACAACCAGATCCTCAAAGAACTGTAGTTGGCAGTAGCATGAGAGAGAGAGAGAGAGAGAGAGAGAGAGAGAGAGAGATTGATTAGTATATGCCTTGTATAGAATCGTCATCCAAACCAGGGGAAAGTGCCCACTGCCAAGTTCCTAATTTGAGATAAACACGGGCAACCAGAGGCATTGTGGAGCAACCAGATATGCTAGACTGTGTGGTTTGTTGAATAACAGGTGTTCTAGAAATGTCCATGGCCAAATCCTAGAAAATATAAATTGCAGGTAAAGTTTACAAAAGAAGGAAAAAAAATCAGCAGAGAGAGAGAAAGAGCGACAGAGAAATAATCAACGGCAAATCATTGAAACTTGAGACCTCGACTCTCGAGATAATTATTGCATACCTTCAGTCTGGCAAAGGCTTCCTTGCGCCTATGATCCTCCCCAAGTGACCATTGATATTTCAGGTAAGCTAGAATTACTTGAGGATCCCCATGATATCGCACAGTTTCAGGAGTTGTTTCAGGATCAAACTACGCACATCATCAATCAAGAAGAGTTAATTGACCATATACAGGGGCGAAGTTACAGCAATACTACATGCATTTCATACAAAGATATGTATCACAAACCTGTAAGAGTTTAGTTAAAGTTGATCTAGCTTGACTAATTCTGCCACTTTTACGGCAAAGAGAAGCAAACTTTATCCACGTCTCTGCGTCTTCTGTAGGTGGCAAAACAAGAGACCTGACACCCAAAAGTGCTTGCCAAACCTGTGAATTTAGGAGTTTGAGTGTCATACCAAGTTTGAATTTAATATAATAGTGTGGGAGTTGTAACTGGAGACGGAGGCAAGTGCAAGGGAGGAATCAGCAATGACGGGTGAACGCATTCAACCATGATATAGAAGTTGGTACAAAAAGCCCCTCTAGTCCCCCGATGCACATAACCCAAAAACCCCAATAAAAGTAAATACATAAAAGAAAAAAGATAGAGATTGAGATTTGTTACTCCAAATGTGTGTGTGTGTGTGTGTGTGTGTGTGTGTGTGAGAGAGAGAGAGAGAGAGAGAGAGAGAAGCTCCATTTCTCAGCTTGAATGTTTAAAAAGTAGTCTACTTGCCTCGAGAAGTTTCATGGGAGATTAAATCATCAAAAACCCCTCTAGTCCCCCGATGCACATAACCCAAAAACCCCAATAAAAGTAAATACATAAAAGAAAAAAGATAGAGATTGAGATTTGTTACTCCAAATGTGTGTGTGTGTGTGTGTGAGAGAGAGAGAGAGAGAGAAGCTCCATTTCTCAGCTTGAATGTTTAAAAAGTAGTCTACTTGCCTCGAGAAGTTTCATGGGAGATAAATCATCAAAAGACAAAATTGTGGACAGGCATATAAATCCAATAAAGGGAACTTCAAGAAATCAGAAATATGTATTTAATATTTTTTTAGAAAATATATAAACAAATAACACACTTTCAAACATATGTAGACTAGGTGTCCAGCCTTGTAAATAAATAAAAACTACATATATCAAGAAACAAACATTCGTATTCATTATCTTATTCCGAAGCTCCTAAAATCATCAACAAAATTCAAATGACCAAAGTAAAATCCTGTAGATTTATATTAAATTGGTCAAAAATCAATTTAACAAATGGAGCATAATCATCTGATAACTCACATGGCCAGGATGATTCACGAAACTACTTTATATTTCTTATTTGTCATTCATATGGATGCAACTCATCTGCCTCGAATCTCCAAGTACATCATTTGCCAAATAATGAATTGCACCAAGCATTCTATGTACAGAATGAATCTTATCTATAGCACTTATCTACTCACAGAAAGGAGAAAAAGAATTGACTTAGAGGTTTGAAACTAAAGACCAGGAAATTGGTGATAACTTTAACAGACAATCAGGCTGTCTGGAATTACTTCGAAATAGACGCTTTCATCAATTACGGTGAGACAACAACAGCGAAGTTAGAAACATAGGTGGCTGTTCTTTTGCTAGACGTAACCAGGGAAAACAACTCCAACTACTAATCATTAACTTGCAACAGGAGATTTCTCTCGATTTTCCAAATCAAAAGATGCCTAGAGGAATCAAATGAGAAGAAACAATGGCAGATCAACATTTACCTCAACATTCCTTTTTGCACCTTTTATGCGTTCATTCCACATATTGCGGATCAAAATCCTTCGTCCCTCAGCAACAGAATTTCCAACAGGAAGGGTACAGTAATCAATGACCTATTTACATGGGCATCAGACATCTCCCATTACAATCAGAATCTTTCAACTTGTATAAGTTCAGCGAAGGTAGACAATTCATTAATGGCAAAGGAGCAAACTACCTCTTCTAACTCTGATAGCTGCTGAATGCGAACCATATTGCTGTACGCACGTTCATAGCTTTCAAGAACCTATTAAGGGAAGATACAATTACATATGCACCAAGACCTTGATTATGTGCTTAGTGTGATATCTATGTAAATATGATATAGCTAGTGCGGACCATTTTCTGAATAAAAAAAGAAGCACATGACAGAGAAAAGCAAAAGAACTAACTTAAAGAAATAAGATATATAGCTCATGCTATGTGTTAATGGATTAAAAAAAAGGATAAAAAGTTTATAATGCTCTACTTTCATCCTTATATTCAACAAAATGGAAAAATGTAGAATACTGACCAACGCAGCCACTTCAGTAGCTAAACATTTCCTCGCTCTTTCAACATATTCGCGTGCTTCATCGTACTAATATTTACAACAAGAAGAAAAATGAGACATGTCAATTAAGGAATTTAAGAAAATAAATGACAAAACAAAATTAAGGCTTACCTTTGCCCGACGAACTAATAGGACAGCCCTGAAAAAGGTCCCATTGCTACTCCCGTCCCCTGTAGCTGCAGTATTACCCAAAACTCGAAGCTTTGTTTCATCTCCATCATCCAGTCGAGAAACATAATCTGACATCTGATCCCATTCACCCATGTTCCAGGCAGCAGCAGCAGCCTACACAAATAGATAACACGATTGGAAAACTATGAGAAAGGAGAAAATATTAATGCAACCAAAAGGCAACGAGATGATGCAATAGAAACAATCAAAAAAACTTGTGACGCTTATAAATGATAAATACACGTCCAAACAAGGATCGTATCTAGCAGTACTTGGGGGTTTTGGTTATGTTAAGCTGGAGATATACAAAGATGAGAAAAGCTAGAAAGAGGAATTATATACTGACAGAAATTAAACTGAAATTAGAGAAACAAATTAAAAGCAGGAAAAAATTAAATAAATAACTTAATGGCTAAAACCACATGAACAAGAATAAATGGAAGAGAACGCAGAAATATGGAAAAAGGAACACGTGAAGGGAAAAGAAAAGAGAAGGAATAAGGAGTATAAAGTAAAAAAGAAAACCCATTTGAAGGGGGCAGCCAATAGAGGTGGTGCTGGAAGGCGGCTGGGCTGGGGGCTTTTGCTGGGAGTCTGCTGAACATCAAAGCCCCAAAGTTCTAAATCAGCAGTTTTATTTTTGGCAGTTTTTTCCTCTCCTGAAACACTTCTTTCACTTTTATCAAACCTCTCCTCTCCTCACTTTCAGATCTCGCCTGGCCTGGGCAGGTTCAGGCGACTGAGGCACTTGCCTTTTACAACTATAACGGTATAAATGGTTTCTCATCATCAATCTAAATGAAGAAATATTATTGCTTATATGTTTATATTGGAATCCCAGGTAATTGGTTTTAGCACCTTCAGTTCTGCGAATGAGTTAATGGTATTAATATAGGGGCACTAATGTCTGAAATGGAGCTTGTTTATTTTCATTAATGTAACATTAAACTTGGAAAATCAAACAGAAAAGAGACTGAATATTGGGGAAAAGGGTATGATCTGAAAGCAAAAGACAAACCATTGGTGCCATTTCCAGTCGAGCAGCTGGCTCAGCTGGTGTCCAGTACTCCTTGCAGAGATTGTTGAGCTCTTCCCACCGAGCAAGTGCAGCAAGACATCTCATGCGCCCTTGCAAAGACAAAAGAAAGAAAGAAACAAGATTTCAACATTTCAGTAAGGTTAATAGCTCCGGTGTATCACAGCCAATTACAACCATTTCAAAAGCAGCACTCTTTTGACAGCAAACATTGAACTAGACAATTGCCCCAAAAGGAAAAGTTTAGGCAATACCAATAAAATGAGTATTTAAGTAGCAAAATATACTGAAAAATGGAGGGCATATCAAAAAGGAACTTTGTGAAAGCAAAAAGAAAGGAAAAGGAGAAAAAAAGAGAAAGATAAAGAAGTTCAGTGCTGTGAAAACCTAACTGGAATAGTTGCACGATTTTGCTGAAGCCAGGGAGTGGAGGGGATACCTTAAACTAGAAGACGCTTAAGTACTTAACTAATAGAAACTTAGACAGATGTACCCAAGTAGGTCACAATTCTAAAAACACTATTTCCAAGGTGAAGAATCTGGTTCTTACTTCGTATAGCTGGTTTAAGAAGATAAAGCATTCATTTCAGTACAATCTACATGAATATTCTTATAGCTGAATGAATGTCGAAGCACATAGCAAAGAGCATTTTCTATTACACGTCTCCAATTTCATGTGAATTTTTATGTTTAAGGAAAAAATCATGGTAAATCATAGATATTTAAATTAAAATAAACAATATCCACCGTGTACTCATATTTGTATAGTAACACTCACCTAGTGTTGCGTCCAGAACAAGATGTGGACTTGATGCTTGAGAGGCTTTGACTGTATAAGCTTTCAGAGCATCATCCCATCTCTGTAGTTTCTCATACCTTCAAAAAACAGAAATTTCAATTGAGAGTATCATCCCAGGTTTTTTCGAATATTATGCTTACACACAGGAATAAATACACAAAACCCTAGTTTACGCTGCGAGGAACAACATCCAAAATCATTCACAAAATAAAATCAACAGCGGATTTTGGGAGTAATGAAGGATGACTCTTACCATGACTCCTTCAGTTGAACACCCAGATGTAATTGAGCATATGTCAGTATTCCCACAGCAGCCTAAACACAAAAATAAGACTCAGTTGACTTAAACGAACAAATATGTAACCAGACAAGGTCATATGAAAGCCGAAAGTACCTCATGTTGGTGTAATTGATTATTTATATGAATAAGAGCTTCAACTACAGTAACAGGGTTGCCTTCCATCTTATTTGAGCGTGCACCTTCAAATTCCATCTCTTTATAGTGCAGAGCCTTCGCAAAAGCACGACACTGAAATACAAGAGTTGGGAGGATAAAATTAATATGCAAGTCCATACGCTTCACTGCAACTTATGTTTAAATGTCATGCAGCTACTGTCAGAAAAGTCTCACCTTTTCTGCAAGAGCACCCAGGAGACGTATATCGATAGGAAGGGGTCTCTCATCGTGTTCCATGAACTCCGCCTGGAAAAAGAATTATAAGTTGAACGGGAGAACAAGCTGTAGGTAAACATTCAGGAAAAACATAATGCAACAAAAAAGAATGAGAATAGGTATCTCCCGCCACTAGTCATTCCCAATTTTTCTTCCCCAACAACCAAAAAGAATAAAAAATTCTTGCCCCCTTTCCATGGTCACTCTAAATTTCACAGAAACATGAAAAGAAGTTATTGGCTTCTCCAATGACGTTCCGTGTAGGCAACCAAACATACGATTCTAATAGTCAAATTAGTAAGGCTCTGATTGCAGAAAGAATACAAAATAGATACCTACTTAACCTTCAAATGTAATTGCTAACCAAGTTTATAACCATCTTGTCAATAGACTTCACAACACGAAGCAAGTGATAAAATTGAAAGACAAATCATTTCATTGAAACTAAGAAAGCTTAAAACTAGACAGAACCATTCATTCATATTAACAAAAGTGACAAAATCATACCAAGTTCAAAAGTGTCGCAAGAATTTCTGGAGGTATGTTTGGAGATGAAAATGCCATTTCCAAACTGCGAACTAGCTGTCTTTGGCATTGCTCATTCAGCTGCGTCCAGCAGCTGACAAAACCAGCCGCAAACAACTCCCTTCCAACAAATGGCTACAAAATCCACGGTATTAGATCCTTGATCAAGAAAAAGTATTCTATCTATTTCAAGTTTTCAGCTAAAGGGACGAAGAGTTTCAATTGCATGGAGCCAAAGTACCTGCAGCTGGGCAAGTTTTGCGCATGTTCTCAGAGCTGGTGAAGGTGATTCCTTCAGTAGTTCAATGCTGAAATGCCTCATCCACTCTGCCCAATCCTCTTTTGTACTGCGTTGTGAAGCCTCCCCAGCAGCGCGTAATCGAGCTTCATTAACCTATGAAAGTTTACAAGGAACATGGTTTAACCGGTGTTCTTCTGATAATAGTAAAAACTACAAAAGGCAAATTTCATGTAAAACAACTTTTACAAAAAACCCGAAGTTTTCTTTTAACATTCACCAGTATTAATTGAAAAACAGATGAAAGCACTAAATTCACCTCATAAACGGCACATAAAAATTTTCAAGAGTTTCCAACCAAAGAAAAATTGAGTCACAGGAATCAATTGCCCAGCGTACCAAACATATTCATTTCCTTCAACTGTGAACCTAAAAGCTGGAGCGTGCAAGTTCAAGAAAGACTTCTATAACCTATAGCATTACATAGGAAGTAAGGCCTATAAATATTCTCATTTGTTCACATAAATGAAACTGGAGCAGTCACATCACCAGCATACAAGAACAACTTTCTCACCATTTTGCAGTAACAAAATATGAGTTTCTATGAGTCATATGCACAGCTTGGTAGGAAAACTGGTATATGCGGATGTGGCTTCTTTCAATTTATTTGACCAAGCATGTTGGAAGAACAAGAGAGTAGATTTCTACATAACAGGAAGTTTAGGACCTACATAAGATTTCTCTTTGAAGAACCATATTTATAAACCCAATTGATAGTATATAAATTCTAGGTTACCACTTTTCACTTACAATCTACTGGTAAGTGGAGAAACAGATGTACCTGATGAGGCCTGTGCGGATCAGTTCTACCCTCGAGATCCTCTGCATCACTTAACGGGTCACTAATAACCTCGCCAGCAAACCGACGATTTTGTTTCTGAGAAACAGCATTCCCTAGGATCAACGGCTCCCTTCTTTTCAAGCGGCCTTCAATTTCCTCAAAATCCTTGTGCTGGTTAAGGAAATAAATATGATCACAATCTTAAGCAAAACAAAGTAAAATTGATCACAATGTAATACTAATGATATCAACAGTACCCGCATGCGATGCTTCAACAAAAGCTTATGGATGGATGGGATGAAAATAGTGAAGTCTTCCCCAAGAGCATGAGCAAGACAACAAAGTGCATCAACAGCATCCTTTCTAAGCTCATCATTTTTCCTGCAAAATGGATTCATCGCACAAGCGTGGAGAAAGAAAAACTAAAATAACTATCACCATCAAAAGTCAGCTAATAAATTTAAACAAGAAAACAGATAATTATTACAACAGTAAAAGCAAGACGATGTCAACCTAAGAGCTATGCTTTGTGGCAATAAGTGATTCACTCTTTATCATCAGACTGCAGTGGATGTATTTATCATAAAGCTTACAATCATTGTAGTGTAAGAGGACAATCAAAATATGCCTCGATCTAAGAACTCTACACCTCTTTCATTATATCGCTGTGAATGAGTTTGTTACAAAGCACAACAAGATTTAGGCCAAGCAACATTGGGCCATTTTCTAGGCACTGCATTCTAAGATTGATTAAATACCTCTGATGCCAATATTCTTTCAACCAGAGCATTAGAACAAGTTTCCCCTTTTTAAGATAGGTTCTGACAGCAAGTTCTATACAAACGTGATCATAAGCACGTACAAGAAGTTAGAAAGATTCACATAGCTCTTGTTTTCACCCAGCAAGCTGGGCTGCTAAACTTTATAATTTATATGAAGAAAGGAAACAGAGCTAAACAGTATAAAATTGTAATAGCAAAATGACAATTCTTTTCAGCTGGACCAGGGAAAGTGATAAATTGCTTTCTGGCTAAATGACAATTTATTTTCCAGTGTAGAAAGATTTTACCCTCAATGGTCAGATATTTTCGTTTTAGTCCTACTAATAAAGGATTCAATGAACTCAGCATTGCATATTTATAAGAAAATGAGAAATAAATCAGACCCGTCCAAGACAAGCTTCAAGTGATGCACCAGAGCTGATATGTGACCTGTCACCTGGTGAAACAGAAGAATTAATTAAGAGAAAGACAATCAAAAGGTTCACCCTATACTTTCAAAGATACAACACCATAAAGAATATGGATCTCGCTTCAACCTGTACACGAGGAATCAGCCTCGTAAGAGTTCTGATAGCAGCACGCCTCACTTCTACTGAAGCATCCACTTTAAAAATTCGAATGAGAGCAGGAAGTAGTAGATGCATATGCTCATCCAAGGTTCCTACAGATTCAGTCAAAGATTCCATATAGATAAAACATCAATGAGGCATAGCAATAATGGAGAGAAAGAGATACACTTACCACCAAAAACTTCAAGCGTACGGAGAATATCAACGACGTAAGTATAGTCCTTAAACCTCTCGGCATCACTTAGGACTTGAATGCAAGATGGAAGGATAAAAGGAAGATGTGTCCTAAATTCATCGTTGAGAGCCAAACAGAGTTGCTCAAGCAGATGGAGAATCTAGAAGAACATTACAATCAAATATCTATCCATCTGCTGTATCATAGAAACAAATTTTATGACAATACGCCATATTTGTATAACAGAGAAGTTGATTTACCGGAGAACCTCGCACTGATCGGTTGGCAGCAGGCAAACTGAAGGATGACCATAACTCCGATATCAGCGAGAATAAATCTGGGAGATATTTACGAATATGCTGCACATGCCCAATAAGAATATAAAGAATCTCAAGATAATAGCCAAACATTAGAATAGATTAGCAAAGTTTGTGTACCTGGCGAACAATAGACACAAGAGTTCCAAGTTTCCATGTAATATACTCCTTAAGACCATCATCACATGTACGAACAGTATGAAGGAGATCGGGGAGAACCTGATAGGACAAAATCCATTGAAAAAAAATTAAGAACTGAAAAGAACAAAAACAACAAAAGCAAATGCAGCGGTATCCATGAGACCATTATGCTAAAGATGAATCTGAACTTTCCGCTGCTTAAGCATAGAAATTTAGAGCTTTATATATACTGTCTGTACCTATGCTGATTTATGATTCAGCACTTTTCAGGTTTTTTTGTCTGCTAACAGAAATCCAACATATCTCATTGAACACATGCACAACCACTTTCAATTGGTTGGACGTCTATCCAGTTGATCTTAAAGAAAGTTACTATGAGGTTGCTGGATCATTGAATAAAGAAAAAGTGCACATTAAAATCCAAACAAGGCATTTCAAAGATATAAAGAAAGCCATGGAAGTGAGCCGAACATCCATTTGGTGGCACAAGTTAAATAGAAGGTAAAAAGAGAGCCATGGCTGCACTTATGACTTCCTAAGATTTAGCTGAATAATTTGATATATGTATTGGACAGTCTTTGCTACAGATCCATCAAAAGAGCAAGTATTTTGACTCCATATCCCATCTAGGTAGTGTATGTCTGGTATTTGTTTTATCGGGTAGTGGTATTCTAGTATCGTCCCTTCGCGTTTAATATTTTGGACTTGGATCAGCATCATACATTTATGAAGCAAACCTTAGGTTTCCAAATACCTCAAATGAAAACCTACCTTCATCAAGCAACTTCATATCAAGAACGAGCAGAAAAAAAGGGAGCTAGTATGTTTAAATATCAGATCACAGTTGCATGTAAGACGAGAAATGCTGTAAATGAAGGGATGCCGTTGTAAGAACAGAGTGGACTAACCTTGGGCAAGTAAGGAACACAGCCAAGACCCATTGACTTACCTCACAAAACAAAACAAACAAATTAATCAGGCATTGTACAGAGTAAGCAGCTGTGCACACTAAAAAATAAGCAGCAAATTAAAAGAAAGAGGAAGCATTTGACAAGAAAGAGCTATAAAAAAAATAGCATTAAGAATGATGACTATAATTACAAAAAATATCAATAACATTGCGCTAACCTTGAATATGAACATGAGAGATCCAACCACCTTTTGGTGGTAACTAGAAAGTGAAGGATCTCTAAAGATTCGCATGAGTGAACTGATAGCAACCTGAACTAAATCACTGTTAAAAAAGCACACACGGGAGCATTCGAATTTATATTTAAGTGACTGTCAACTAAAACAGATTTCAGATTCAAATTCTTACAGTGGAATAATAATCTTCTGATGTTGCAAAAGATGGCCAAAGATCCATAGGTAGTTCATCCATTGACCTGACATGCTGACCAGGATCACCTGCTGTGCGGGCAACTTCGCCATGGGAACCTGGTAAGCTTAATTGATTTCGTTTATGTGCATGGGGATCTAAAGCACCCATTATGCCAAGAACCTAGATATCAGCAGTCACAGTTTAAGCCTAAAAATCTCGAAGAAGAATATTTTTATTAGCCTATTTAATCCAGCTACCTTCAGAACTTCGCGTCTTGTAGACCAAGCCAGTTCACCATTGAGCAATTTTAGAAGTAATCCAAGCAATTGCGGGTACTCATTGTATGGCGTTATAACATAACTGAAATAACCAAAAATAATGTTAGGCATCATAGTCAAGGGTGTTAAAAAACTCATCAATCAAGAAGCAAACAGCATCTTCCACAATTTGCTCTGCATATGGTCAGATTTCCATATCACATAAGAATAAATCTCCGACCACGCCACTGGTAAGTAACCAACGCCATTACATCTTAGACTACAATTTATAAAGATTATTTCCCTTGATCAAGAATTGAACATACTATTTCCTTTCTCACAATCAGACTACTTAGATCTCTTTCTAAAGACAGATGCTTCTTGCCAAAATAACATTTCACAACAAGACAAAAAGTTGTTGTAAATGGGTTTTTAAGGGCTCAAAAATGTGGCGTATCGTTTTGACTCAAAGTACTATGAAACCTCATACTTAAACCTTTGCAGCGACTTCATAGTTGGACCACCACATCTTTTTACAATGAAATGATCTAAATGCAAAATAAAAGAACCACACATCAGTTGTATGAACAGATATAAGCCAGAGAGAGCACACAGGTGGTTAATCAGTCACCGTAAACTTTACACGTTCAGGGACTTGATACAAGAAAGACATAAAATTTACACAAATAAACAAGTCAAAATAAACCATACCCTGTGCTTTGTACCACTTGACCTAGAGTGGTTACAGCCACTTCGCGTTTCATGGCAGCAGCACCATCTAATAAAGCTTCAACAATCAAGGGCATAAGTTCCGGAATATACTGCCTCATAGCAAAACCACCCTGAAAACATGGATAACAAGCAAGCATAGATGTCAGCATGAAAATGTTGTTATTATTCATTAGATGTGAGAAAGAGTTACGGCGAGAAGGAACTAAGCCAAACATCCAAGGATACTGAAATAGCAGTTTTGGCTGCATGCATTCATGAGCCCTTCAACAGAGACTGCAAATACTATGCAAGATTCATTTCAATAAGCTCTTCAACAATTCTCTTGACACAAAAAATGAGGTTGGATTACTAGGGCGGAGATGTTTTGGCCCCATCTTTTACAGGTTAAAAGGAATCTAACTTAACAGTGCATCATCTTAAAGAGAATTTGAAGAAGCAAAATCGAAATATAAAATGCAAGATGTTTCAGAGACTTCTCTAAGAATCAAATTACCGAAACCAAGCCTGAGAAAAAGGAACTGTTTCAGTTTCCCCTGGCCAGCAAATACCTGTCTTGCCTAAATCTCACGAAATAGCAAGAGCCTAAAATCTAGAAAACAACTCAGCTCCTTTTGTTGGTATACAAAGATAGCCTGTAGTAAATATCAACTAATGAAAATCATGACTCACACTCACTCCATTAATATGATCAAAGAATGATTAGAGATGGTTTATAAACTTTCCATTGCTGCTAGGCCTAGAACAAATAACTAGTTAAGCATCAATTCATCGATACGCATACAGACCATCATAGTAAACAAGAAAAGAACCAGAAAAACTATAAAGTTGACTAACAAATAAAATTTAAGGAAATACCCACCACTCTGGCGAGGTCCCCTACAGTTACTAGAACTCCACTAATAATGCCATTATTAGCGTTCACACCAGTTCCCTCATTGAGTTTTGCAATAAGGGCCTGAAACAATCAAAAAAGATAAAACATGAAGCGGAAGCATATCACCTAACAAAAAATGGCTCTCAGTGTAGATAAGAACCTTGTGTATCGGAGCAATATATGGGAGTATTAATCGCTCACAATTGCGAATTAAGCATCCCAACAATTTTGCACTTTCTTCTCTGCATTTGCCATCAGCACTGGTAACAGAAGTGGTAATGTCACCAGCACATAACGAAGGATATATGATAGAAAAGGAAGCAAAAAACCACGGCATGAAGACTGGTGTAACAGAAGTTCTCTGAGAAGGTTAAGCAATTGAAGGGTTCCAACTATACCTTTGTTTTAGATAAGTTAATAATTGAATAAGATGGCGACGGAGAGCTGGAAGAACATATGCTGGATTTTTTTCAGATAGTCTTCCAGCCACTGAAATTGCAAATTCCCGAACTTCAAAATCCTACAAGACAAGATTGACTAGCTTGTATCACAAAAGAGATACATACTCATTCAGATATTCTTCAAATAAAAGCAATCACTGGGTCAGCCCTGATTAGATAAAATCAATATAATATCATGGGCTTTAAACAGGATAAATAGTTTTTAGTCTGCTCCCTGCTTGGAAGTCATATAGTTCCCAATGCATGAATGTTAAAATTGACAATATTCTGGACAAAGTAATCCCAGGGCCGCTTCATTTCAGGTGTAAGAGCTGCCTTATTAGCCTTTAAAGTGTCACAAAGAGTAAACAAGCTACTACAGCTTTGACAAGTATTTCAACTACATGAACATAAGATACTAATTACTGCTAATAGCATTAATATGTAAAAACTTCATTGGGGAATTTTACTGTTACGACTTACTAAACCTAAAAGAACAGTCCTTTATTAAAACTAAAATTGATGCCCTATAAAAATTTTCAAAAATGCCTACAGTCTGTTTATGCCAATTCATGTCATGTAGGTATTAGTTCACTCCAGTTTCTGTTTGTATCTCTCCTACTGATACCAAGGCAGTTATGCCTGATTCAAAGCATCATAACAGGTTAGTTTCTGTATTAACTCCTCCCAAAGACAGTACATCACATGACCATATGAATGGGGGCAGGCCTTGTATAGTTCTATAAGCATCAGATGCCAGTTACACAAGTTTAGACAAACAGAAGTTCTAGCACTAGTAGCTTGGACACATATAGCTTCACATGTAAGAATTATTGACCAACCATCAAAAACAATTTCTGAAATCCGTTTTAACCAAGGCCATCACCATGAAAACTCAATTAGAACATGGCCGGAAACAAGAAGATTCTACCTTCCCAAAATTCTAGCTACAATACCTCATCATTTAAAGCAGCAAACACTGCAGTCAAACAATCAGCCTGTGCTAGAAAATCATCAAATCCTCCTCCACCGTGCAAAGACGAAAATATAGATTTCCGTACAGTAACATCAGCATCAGCAACGGCTGCAATCAGAAGCTTCTCCACAATCTGCACAAGAACATAGCATCTCAATAACGTTAGCAAATATAAGGGGACAACAGAACAACAAACAAGATTAAATATTGACATCACAGCTTTGAAATTTAGGAAACAGAATACTAGATTCACTTGAGAAAAGAATCCGTCAAACTTCTGTGAAGTCTATAAGAAGTTCATACGAAAATCCTGGATCTATGACTAACATAATGAAAATAATTAACAATAGAAAACATGATATCATTTGTGTGCGCCCACACTAAGAAAGGAATAGACATGGTAATACTAATCAAAATCCTTGGAGGGTCCAGATCCCAGGGAATGGAAAACACTTTTTGTTGGTTGTAGTATCTCAGTTCAATTAAATCAAACTCCTGCATGTGTCATATCATGGATAGAAGGTTTTTTTTTTTTTTTGGGTAAGATCATGGATAGAAGTTAGTTATATGGATTTGCATCTAAATCTCTCGGAGAACCTTCTTCTCTTAGAAGCACAGAAACTAATTTAGAAGGCAATCTCCATGCTCTTGGGTACAGAACCAACTTGCTCATCTACTTGCCAAAAGTGGTGAGAGTTTTTCAACAAAGAATGACACAAGGAGGAACTTTCTGATTTACTTCTCAACAAGAAATTTAAAAAAAAAAAATCAATGGAAGTGGCATGGAATTATATGTGGGAGTTTTCTGGGCGCGAACCCATGAGGCTTTCATTTTTCACGCTCAAACTACTACCATATTTCATAGTTGATCTTAATTAGTGAGGAAGTCCGAACAGGAATCCAGGTCAGGGACCACATCATGGACATGAGAAAAGTTGTAGAGTATAGGGAGAATTATAGGGAGAATGGGAGATAGACCAAAGAAAAGTAAATCCGCGGACATGGATGTCAATGTCACAAATATACAAGTTAAAGTAGAAAAGACTATTGAACCTACTACTGTGCAGGCAAGAGATTAATGACTTGCATAGAATCAAACCTCCTCAACAAGGCGGCGGCGCTTTCCACCAGCACGACTTGTCCTACTAGAGCTAAACTGGGCTGAAGAGACACCAGATAAAGAGTTTGCCATTAATTTGCAGCAACAAAGAGCTGCATCTTTTCGTGTACCTCCATCCTCATCCTCTAAATATACCACAACAGATTCTCTCGCAAACTCAAGAAGATCATGACCCTGTAACAAAAGCATCTTCATTACATAAAGACAGAATACAAGCAGCAGAAAACAGAGTGGCAGACGGTTAACAAAGCAAGCAACCTTAAAATTAAATCGCGCAAGAGTCTGTAAAGCAAGTTGAACAAGAGCAGAACCACTGAGTTCTGATACTTGCACAGTAGCACCAATGCTACTAGTCCGAGTAATGCCAACAGAAGCCCTTGACTGAACTTGCTGGTTTCGAGAAAGAACCCCTGAAATGCATTCGAGCAAACGCACTTGAATGGTTGGAAGCAAAGACGGAATGCTGCAACAAACAAAACAATATGTCACCACCTAGATTCATTGAGAAAAACAAACAAACACTTAGATGTCTTCCTAAGACCTGGCAGTTATGTGCTCAAGGGCTTCCACGAGGGTCGAGGATAATCCAGCCGAAAACATTGCATCCAAGAGACTTCGTACATAAGGTTCCATAGCAGGCCCCATGGCTTTTGCAATATTTCCAACACAAGTCAAAGCCTCCATTGAGGGTCGCCCTCTACGAGGAGCAATCTAGAAAAAAGATGAGCCCACTTATTAAAAGGTATTACTGCATGCTAGATATATAGAGTCATAACAGAAAGCATACTGGAGCCAACAGAATCTTAGCATTAATTAATGATCTAGCTTATACCGCATCACGCAAGTGGGACGTTATTGTCGGCAAATAATTGATGAGTTCACCATCCAGCGCACCAGCCATTTCCCCAAGCGCAATGAACCCGCTAGCAGCTTCTGCAGGTATTTTAAGAACATGAAGTATATGCTTCATACAAATCTGTAAAAGAAGAGATTTATCAGCAGACCATAACATCAGTAATAAAACTCACTGCATATTTAAACTGAACATATTTATTTTCAACTGACAAAATAACTAACCGTCAAATAGTTAGTCACAAAACGATCACGTAGGAAATGGGCAATTCGAGGAAGCAGAGAAGTTATGCTGAGACGAACAAGACGGTCACGGTGCTCCAGATACCGGAGAACAATCTCAGCAACTTCTCTATATCTAGACATCATGAACTCGCCCGTGTTCCTGCCAAAAGGGCTCTAAATAAGAACCTCACTAACAATGACAATTCTTTTATTTAAGTTCGGAACCCCATAAAAGAGCAAATTCTGAGACTTCTGCCATAGGTCCATTTTTCAGTATTTGCATAGAAACTAATTGGATACCATCAGATGTACGTGAAATTGTCCAGAAAACTTCATATTATTGATTTCACTATTCATGACATTTAATGAGGAATATAATGCCAACCCAACAATCAAAAACAAATTGTCATGAGGTAGGGACGGCGGTTATCACAAATGAAGGTATTTAATGGAAGAAATAGATAGTATCTATCAGGATAAAACTGCAGCAAATAGTGCTGATGAAATAAGGAACATGAATAAACGTTCAAGACTATATTCATCTACAGATAGCAAATTACAGATCAAATCAAGGACCATATTTTCCAGTGAACTTGACGTCGTTTTTCTTCCCAAGGGAAACAGTGAGAAAAAATGGATTATCAGGGAAGTCTCAAGGAACCAAGAACCAGAAAAGAGAAAAATGACAGGAAATGGAGCTCTGCTGCAGCAGAATCTGGAACTTAAAGCATGAATTCAGAGATCTGCAAGATATAACTAGTATTGATATAATACATCACAGACAGCTTTTGTAGATGAGAAAGTGATGATCTCAGCCTACCTCAGAAGTTCCCCAACTGCAAGCAGAGAACCATGTATGCTATGTACAGGAGCATTTCTGCCCAATCCATCTTGTGTAGCCTCAAACATACGATAATACCTGCCATGAACAACATTCAGCAAAAATTGGTACAAGACAATAATAGCTGAAAACAATCCACAAGCAAAAAGAATCAAAACCAAATTTGTCTGAAAGTAGAAATTCCAACAACCAATATACTAGGCAAATAACAGGGATTTGGTTAATCTTCAACGGAAAGCACGATTAGCAAATATTCGGTATGAGAAACCTACAGTATGGTTAAACGAATTTTCATAGTTTCTATGTGTATGTCAAGATTAAAAGTGTAAAGCTTATGCACTCCCTTTTTTCAATGGCTTATTTCTTCACAAGTATTTTCTCAGTGAGCTTCTATCAGAAAAACGACAATATTGTCACTCATGTAAGAAAAGGAATCTAATGGTTCACATCCAATTATATCAAGTAAAGACAAACTGCTTTGAACAAATATAAACCAAACACTTTCAGATAGAGTCTACAAGAAATGAAAACTGGTCATACTTCGTTGAGCTAATGTATGATATTAGAAAATATCAAGCAAAAGAGCTTCTAAAAATCACAGTAAAAAGGTTGGATGTCCAAGACAGGATAATAAACTTAATGCTTAGATTATAACAGACTCGCAGTTGCTAATTACATCTCAACCATTTATAACAATTCTGAGAAAACAACCTATTACAAAGTTGTAAACTACGAATCGTTCTTATGCTTCCACAAGATCTTTCCCCAGCCCTATAATGCAATGAATCATTTATCTTACAATTATCCTTTTTCTATTTTTCAACAGATATAACGAAAGAAAAGGCAAAAAAAACATGACTTGAGCTGTATATCTGGATGATAATAAATTAGACTAGAACATCGTATATAATAGTAGGTGAACTCGTTTTTAGATAAATTGTTGGAATCACCATACACAATTAACAATAGCATAATGGAGAAAGCCACACTTACCACTGGACACGCCATCGTGTTTCACGTTTCTCAATAACCCGAAGGCAAGCACGCAATGCCTCTACAGCTCGCTCCCGAACATCCAATTTTGGATCCCTTAGAGCAACCCAGATAGCATCCACAAACTCGGGAACATGAACGTTGAAAACTGTCGAAGCATTCTCAGCCATTTCCTGTGACAAATGTTTTAGAACCTTTTATGCATACCTCATGGCATAAAGGACCTATAAATTTCAATAAGCAAAATTTTACAGAGGACTGAACAGCTACAACACGTCCAGAATTTTACTTTATAAATAGACTATTATTTTACATCCATGCATCTTTGTGATGCAGATAATCGAAGACTGAAAAACTACATTTAAACTTGAAGAAGAGTCATGCCCAAAAGAGTCCTCGAAATGAATAGCTATTATCTTTTTTTTTTTTTTGGAAGATCAGCTATTATTGGTGTTTTCTTAGGAGCCCTCAGTCATCTAGGATCATATTTGGAATTAATTAACTATTTGTTTCTCAGAAAGAAAACAAGGCTTTCCCCAGCCTATACACACTAACTTATCCTCTTGTTCCAATGATCTAATTAACAATGAGAATTATGATTCTCTTTTTGTTGATTGTGTTTTAACTCTTGGAAAGGTAAATAGCCCTTAATATTCATTCTTTCTCATTTTGCTTGCTTCTGTGATCTTCCTGTTTTCTTTCTTATACTATTTGTAGGACTCTCCTTGTTTCGTAGAATTCTATCATTTTAATAATTCATCAAGACATATAATATTTCAAAGATAAAAGGCCCATCAGAAAAGCACAATCACATTGTAACAGTACAGTGCCGCTTTCCTTTTCACAGCCAAGGCATAGTAAGAAACTAAGGATCATTCTCAGGCAATAGGATATCGACACCATTTGCAAAGATTTTGCCCTTGTAAAACTGATCGGGCTTTAGAGAAAGTTGAAACCCCAAAAAAGGTAAATGTGGAGGATATCCAAATGGGTGTTGAAAAGTGAGAATAAGTTGAAAATCAAAATGTTGCTTCACCATACTTTTTAACACCCAAAAATCCAAAAATGGACGCCATTAAGGTCAAAATCGTGCTTGGTAGCTTCTCCTTTTTCAAAAGAGAATTTCCGTATAAGCGTCTAAAACAAGTTCGAATATTTGCAAAGTATCACTAATAGCTAGAAGCCGGCGGACCTTGCTTCTGACTTTTTTCAGGTATCAGCTTCATTTAAGAAAATTAAAAATAATTACACTACCAGAAACAAATGTCAAAAGTGCTTTAGTCCAACTAAAAGCTAGATACATCCGGAATTGTAGATCTGTTGATCCTTTCCTTCTCTTCTCTCCCTTGCCCATATTTACACGACACTTGAAATAAAATTGCCCCAAGAATATTAAAGTTTAGCCAAGTAAGCAAATTTTGCAGCAGCTCTAAGCTTCATCTTAACTTGGTTAATCGAGAAGAAGTGGGAACCGAAAGTGGGAACTTACTTTTAAAATTAGAACAGCAGCAAATCGACGATACTCAACTCTATCACCACGAAGCCAATCCAATGCTATTTTTACCTGAAAGACTCAGAAATCAAAAGAAGTCACAAAAATATTGGGCAATCATGCCACCAAGAACAGGCAACCTTCAACTTACAAGTCGTTCCACTTCATCAGCCGCCATTGCTCCACCGGCTCTGGCTAAGTGGCCCAGAACTTTACTGGCAATAACCAAAGTTTCAGGTTCACGTTTTGCCTCAAATGCTGTTCGCATGTAGTTTGCAATCTTGGCAACTTTCACGGCATTCTCCCCAATTCCGACATCTATTAGCTCATCAATGGCCCTCAATGCACCCAAATTTTCAGCAACTTCATTGCTTTCTAGAAGACTGGTAATACGATCATACAGCTGATCCATAAAACGGGAAAATGCTTCAACACTGAGATCACGAGCTTGTTCCACCACGTGTCTTCGCAACGCTGAAGCAGCCCCATCCTACAGATGAATTTAAGCTCTTGCATTTAAAAGGCAATTGATATAAATTTCAACAATATTACTAATCCAAAATATCTTTACGAAATAATACGAAAATACATTAATTTCAACATAAATTATGGCAATGTAAACACATCACGCTGTGAGAAATGGAGAAACAGTTTCTATTCTTTCAATTAACCCGAAAAGACAGTTGCAAATCCCAAAGAAACAATAAATCAACAAAAACCATGTTCGTGCAGTCTGCAGGATCCACACCTGGTGGTAGTTCCTTTAAAACCCTTAACTACCGTAACAATTTAATCCATTCCAAAGCAAACTTATTACCAATTTGGGCCAAGGAGGCACGAATTATATGTTAACAAAATTCAAACAGAAAAAATAACATAACAAAAGGGAAAGCAATGACGCATGTAATTAGAACCTTGGGATTGCCTCGGATGCAGAGGTCAGACAGGATTCGGTTGAGGGTGTCCAGGTTGGCGGCACCGGTGGCAGCAGCTGGAGCAATGTAGCGCATAGACTGTGCCGTTGTTGCCATAGCCATGATATATATATTTATTGTATGTATATATATACACACAGTATAAATATCTCAAAACCCTAACCCGTTTCTGGAATGCATAAACGAGCTTTGCAGAGGTTCTCTAGCAATCAAGAACTAGTATAATTTGCAAATATGTACATAGAGTGGCACGGAAGAACCCTTAACGGCTCCCACAATCAATAACTAGTATTAATTATGTATACATCGACAGCGTACAAATTTCTCAGAACCCTAACCGGATTTCTGAAGGCATCTGAGAACGTTGCAGCAATTATTGGGAACAAGATTCGAGAAGTAGTTGAATGTGTATATTTCCGTGTCTGTAGAGGTTTATGCCTGTGTTGTGTATTTATTTTTAGAGAGAGAATCGCTGCTTTGGTAGTAGAGTAAGAAAGCAGCCCAGCCCCTCGTCAATTCACCTGCAAAAACCCTGGTTTTTGATGGATTCCCCAACTAGTATTTTCATATGGTATCTGTATGTTTAAAATTGAGATTTCCTTTTAGGCTCGTTTACTACTTGGGTTTGCGGCAGATTTGGAGAAATAACAAGCAAAATATGTGTTTGCTAGGAGAAAATTTGTTTGAGTGACACCTCAAGTTTACATTTAAACAAATAACCCTCAATTTATTTTTCATTTTTTTAGATTAATCTTTAAATAATAATAATTATACTATTATTAAATAAAAAATAGTTAAAAAAGCGTTAAACTTGAAATTAAGAAAACAAAAACGTAGAAAAAGTCCTAGTTCTTACTGCGCAGCGCGATCGCTTATCGCTTAAGAAAAGAACAAGAGAACTTCTTCTTTTTCGCTAAGATCGCTTTATGCTTCAAGTTTCATCAACGTTTCCTTCTTCTTCCCGTTTCTTTATCAACGTTTCCTTCTTCTTCTTCCCATTTCTTCTCTTCTTTTCTTTAGAAAAATGACAATTATTAGAGAATCTCCAAAGAAGACTACGAAAAAAGCCCAATCATCTCAACATTTTGAAGAAATTCTTGAAGAAAAAGTTATTGTAGAACACCAATATAAGGTATAAATGTTTGATTTTTACGATTTTTTTGAATGCCAAAATTTTTTTGTTGTTCTGGTTCTTTGCAAGCGATTTAGCAACATAAGCGATCTCGCTTCCCATAGAGATCGCTTATTAACAGTGCGCACGAAATTTTTTTGTTGTTCTGCTTTGCAAGCGATTTCGCTTTAATAAGCGATCTCCGAGATCGCTTAAGGGACGCGAGATCGCTTATTAACAGATTGCGCTCGTTTAGCGCTTTGAAAAGCGATCTCGCGTCGCTTATTAACAAATTGCGCTTATTAATTTGATTTTTGTATAAAAGCGATCTCAGAGATAGCTTTTATACAAAAATCAAATTAGTAAATTAAAATAGAAGAAATTCGTGTAAAGTAGACTATTATTAGAATAGTACAATCCAAAAATATAAATTGTACACAATTTGAAAATATAAATTGTACACATTGAAAATATAAATTGGGTCATTTGGAAAGAGGTGGTTGGTTGCAAGTACGCTTCTTGTGACCCGGTTGCTTACATTTCGAACACATGTTTTTCTTCTCGTTGCCCTCACAAGCGGAAGGAATCCTCTTAACTCTTTTTCTGCCCCTTGATACCTTTATTTTTGGCGGATAAATGATGATATTTGCCACTGATTCGGGTACCTCCCATTGTTCCTCTGCTGGAGTAGGATATATATTTTCTACATAAGCATGCAAGAAACTTTCAGTTTTATAGGTAGGAGAGCAAAATGTGTAGATTCTCCTATCGAAATCCGGTAGTTTTTGTTCTCTAATAGCAGCTAGTGCATGAGAACATGGAATCTTGTCAATATTAAAAACTCTACAGCTGCATTCTTTTTTATTAAGATCAACAACAACATCCTGACTTCCACCGCGCACAATGAATTCATGCATATTAATTGGACTTGCCACAAGTACATTGGAAAGTTCCAAATTTTTGCGCAATAGGCTTTCTTTGGATGGAACTAATATCGTTGTGCAATCAACCATTTCCATACGACGCTCATAAAACGACGTAGAAAGTATTCTTTGTATTGCATCAAAAATAGCGATAATTGGAGATTCTCTTTCTATTAGAATCCTTGCATTAATAGACTCAGCTATGTTGGTTGTCATAATGTTAAACCTGTTTGCAGGAGAATGAGCTATACTCTATCGGTGGAATCCAACATCATGCTCAAGATAGTCGGCCGATTTGCTTTCGATCCGTCGAATTTGGAGAAAATGCTCATGAAAGTCATCAAGTGTATAAGCTTGGGCTGCCGAATAATTTCACCACGCTTGAATTTTGTCCTTAAGTTCTCTCCGAGGTGCCTCATGCAATACCCATGATGCGCCATGGGGTAAACTTTTGCAATTGAATTCTTTATAGACTGGTTCTTGTCGGATATTATGCATAACTCGTCACTGTCAGGAACTATATCTTGCAAATGTTTCAAAAACCACCCCCATGATTTGTCATTCTCAGAGTCAACTACTATCCATGCAATAGGATATATATGGTTCTCACCGTCTTGTGCAGTGGCAACTAACAATGTACCACCAAACTTTTCAGTTAAAAAACAACCATCAAGGGCTACAATTTTCCTCATTAACACAAACTCCCTTATGAACGGTCCAAAAGCTACGAAAAATAAAGAAATCTATTTTTTTCATCAACCGCTAAATCTGTCTTGGTTCCTTGATTTGTCAACTCTAAAATATGACGATATGCTTCAAGAACTGCGAACCCATGTTCTGGTGTTCCTCTCACAAAATCTTTTGCATGTTGTCTCCCTTTCCAACATTTCCAATAACTCACAGTACATCCCAAGTGTGTTTTCACATAATGCTTCAAATCACTGGATGTAGGACCTTTTTCATTTACAAATAGAGGCTTCATGAACTCTCCAATAACATCAGCCGATGCTTGCCGATGTTCACCTAAAATATGTTCCAAACCACATATATGCTCACGAATGTATTTTCTAATAACAAATTTACTTAAATCGGGGTTCTTAACACATCGAATCCACCACTTGCAATTTGGGGAAGAACATCCAACAACAATTAGTGATTTTGTAGATTTTTTTGTTACAAACTCAAAATTTTCTTTCACAGCAACAAATTTTATCTTCCTTATCGCGTGCATCTTGTCATTGAACAAATATCCTTCATACAAATCCGATCCGTCACCAAATGTGTGATATGTAAGTTTTCCAACTTCACCTCCTGTTTTTCCCTCTAACATTTCTCGACTCGTCATAGTTTCATCATCGGCATCACCATCCTCTAGAAGTAGATGATCGGTTAGACTATTATCTTTATCCGTAATCTTATTTTATTCTTCATTAAGTTCTTCCAATTTATTGTTCTCATCTACATTCATAGTCTCATCTTCACCATTGAAATCAAAATCAAATATTGTATTCTCGTTTGGTGAACAAATTTTCGGTAATTCAAATTGATTGTCCTCTCCAACATGAGATATAGAGACTTTTAAAATGGGCCTCCAACCACCACAACCAACATCACTTTTGTACATCATTAGATCTTCATCCGACTTTATTTCAGTAGGATGTACTTTTTCGTTCGGAGGTTGCATTTGTTATAATATACTTCACATGTACATGAGTAGGTAACCAACTCAGCTCGCTCTTTTTGATAATTTCATCAATAAATATCTCATAAGTAGTATTTGTACTCAAAAGAATTGGTGTAGTTACATTACCTTTTGCATACCACTCCCAACCACTTTCTTTCTCCACCCACTCGCCATATACAACACCTACAATAAATGATTTCATTGATGCAATTAAATATCTGTATTATAAAAAAAAAAGGAATATAAGTAAATTGTTTAGAAAATTATAAACTTGAATTTAAAAAGAATTATAGTGTAATTTTGTATATAGAAGTGCTTAAATATCCTTGTTAGAAGTGCTTATTGTGATTGGTAAAAGAGAGGTCTTATTGGATGCGAAATCTGTTAATAAGTGATCTCGCGACCCTTAAGCGATCTCTCGCTTAAGGGACGCGAGATCGCTTTTTCAAAGCGCTAAACGTGCGGACTGTTAGTAAGCGATCTCGCGTCCTATAAGCGATCTCTTGAGATCGCTTATGGGTCGCGAAATCGCTTACGCGCAGAACATAAAAATTTTTTCGCGAAAAATCATCAAAATCTCATTACCCATCTTCCCAACTAGATATATATTTGATATGGGTACAAAATAGTTCTTACCTTCAACTTTGTAGTTCAACTTTTGTGGAAATCCTCCTTAATCTACTCTCCTCTTGCAATAAATATATTTTATCTTGGACCACAAAACTTCTTTTGATAATGTAGGGTTTCAATATAGAAGTATTTGAAAGAATGTTTGCAAAAGAGAAGAAGAAGTGATCAAATACCTTGAAATGATGTCTTCTACATGGATAAAATGTAAGAAAAATGAAGGAAGGTGAAGAAGAGAGGAGAAAAGATTCGTGAAATTGGGAAAAATATGATTAGAAATTAGGGTTTGTAAATATTTTTGGGTTTGATTTGTAGTATTTATAAGTTTTGGAGTTAAAATTATATTTTTAAAAATGGGTAAACTATTTTTCTTAATTAGATAAGTTATTAATATTATTATTCATGTTAATTAGTAAAAAGGGTTATTTATTAAAGAGTTTCAAACTTGAGAGTTATTTAATTAAATAAAAACTTAAATAGGTTGTTTAATAACTCTCCCGTTTGCTAGTCATGTTTTCTCAACCCCAACAACACATAGGTCCGTGACTTTCCCATGTTATTGGCATAAAAGAAAACACGTCAAATTGGCGTGTTTTCAAAACATGCATTTTGACATGAGTTTGACAATTACGAATCTATCTAAAGTTGTCTTAAATTACGTCAATACCATGGAATTGAAAATAAGATTTGAATTAATCATTCTGTGAACTAACGATGCAGCAAGTAGCTCCTGGGTTCTGAAAAGTGAAAACATAAGAGGAAAAATAAAGGTGGACTCCGATTGTTGATCCCTCCTACTCCTCCATACATCTCCGAGCAAGAATTCAAGAAAGGCTGAAGATCCTTCATCAAAACAGGTTATATTTTTTATTTGTTATTATTGCTTTTGTAGATCTGAAATCTGTTAATTAAAAATTTGAAAACCAATTAGGTTTTCTGGGTTGGTAGTGTTTTCTGGCTTCGGCGACCAATTGCAACTGGAAAAAGCGATATGGACTAAGCAATTTGATTTTTAGTTTTGTGCTATATCTTGACTGAATTTTTTATCAGTGTATTCAAAATTTGTTGCTTAACCACTGAATTATAGTTTGAATTCCCAAAAGAACATATGGCTGCATTGTTGGGCAATAGTTTGATGATATGATTGTTGTATGGCTCTACTTAGTTATTCCAAAATTTAATGACTTCAAGCAGTATAGCCTGGATTAGCCTGAAATGAATCGTGTTTGAGGGCATCATTCTTGTGGTATAATTTGTAGTTTATTATTTTCCTTGTGATTGCCTTTGTTTTGATTTTAGTGATTTTATTCATTGTTTATCTTGTACACTGCCTGATCAATATGAGCTAATAGACTTATAATTAGAATTCTGAAGAAGACTTGTTCGAGGTCATTGGACTTCTCCCCATGGATATTACTGAAGAAGACTAGAAGAGCACATGAATGTGTGTTAGGATAAAGAAGCTATGGATACACTTTTTGCATTGGCTATGAGAGCTAAAAATGAATATGGTTCACATGACAATCAAAGGAAAATCGTGTCATCTACCTCATTTTGTTTTTGGCTATGACAGATTATTAGGTTGAAAGGAATGAGATTTGTTTAGGATGATTACTTATTTATGTTTTTAATGTAATGTGGTTAACTTTTTATATTTTAGGTAATGGCTGTGTTTTATGATCTTGTAAGATCCTTGTATTATTATGCAGCTTTTTGGTTTAATCCTGTAAATATTGGCCAATTATTTGTAGTTGTGATTTGCTATTAATGGCTTTTATATTAGTAATGTACTGAATATTGATGCTGAAATACATTGACTCATTGACAGGGGTTGAAATTTGATCATAATTTGCTATTACTACAAGAAGCTAATTTCGAGATGTGAATTTTGCTTGGTACCATGTTTTTTTTTTTTTTTGTTAACAT
Source organism: Verbena officinalis (assembly GCA_958496215.1). Taxonomy (NCBI): domain Eukaryota; kingdom Viridiplantae; phylum Streptophyta; class Magnoliopsida; order Lamiales; family Verbenaceae; genus Verbena; species Verbena officinalis. Next base: position 31,553,447 of record OY292389.1, read on the forward strand.
TGGAAAAAATTATATGATAAAAAAACAATGCTATTTGTAATATTTATATTTTTATGAGTTACTATACAACTTTGGAAACATATGCTTCTTTCCGTTATTTTCAATGGATAGGTTCTTTGAGATTTCCACAGGGGAGGTGTAGGTAATTTTGTATTACACAGGGGAGGTATTTGAAGTAGAGAAAAACAGTCTTCAAAGAGTAAAGCATTGAGGACATTTAGGTAAATTTGGTCCAAAACACACCATAACATGCATAGAAAGTAAACAAGGAAGGCTTTATAAGAAATGTCAAATTTATAAAAACATGAGCTGTAAATAATGATTATTGGAGGAAATTATTTCACAAATCATGATTTTTAACATGAAATGTCATGACATGCGTAAACATGTACCTAAAAAGTAAACGGGCCCTTATAGTTTCTATATTTAGTATGTTGAAAATCTTATTACCAATCAAATCAATGTTGAAAATCTTATTCTGGTTTTGAAGTAAATTACTCCATGTATTTTTTGGTAAATAATCTTACAAATTAAGTTTATTGTACTTAGAAATTTGGTTATTTACCAATTGCCATTTAAAATATTATTTTACCAGTGGATTAATAAAATGAATTAAACTAAATTATTATTTGCCACGTGGTTTTAATTAATTCATACAAATATATCCGAACGAGTAAAAAAAATGACATAATTTACAAAATACCTTAACAAAAGTTGTAGCTTCGTGCAAATGAATTTCGTGTTACTTTTTTTCATTGATTTTCTTTAAAAACTTTAATTGAATGTGAGAAGGTCCAAGTTTGGATTTGGTAGGAAGTTGAAACTACAAATTAACAACATTTAAACCAAAGAAACAAATATATACTTTGTAGTATGTAATATTAACGAATTGACGGTTCAAGATCAAATGAGGTCATTTAAGTTTGAATTTCAGTTAATCTGTAACGATTTTACTATGATGTGAGAATGATTTTCCCATTGCAAAACTGGAACTGTAATTTGTTGCAACTACGCAAAAAAAAAATAAAAAAATTGAACTAATCTTTCATATATTCTCTATGTTCAAAGAAAATAAAGGGGAACAAAGACAATATAATTTTTTTTTAAAAAATCGCAAGTCTTATTCCTACCAAATTAAAGATTCCATCGGCCTAATAGACAGACAGTTAAGACCTGACAGGAAAACCAATGTACAATGTATACTGCTTCAACAGCTGTGTAGCGCGTCATCTTTGTATTTGCTTTGCATGATATTCAGAAGAAAATCTGTGAATATATGCTCATATTCAGGCATTTTTCCATACCCTGAAACATGGGAAGACCAACAACTTCAGCATATTATAATTTTCATACATACATTATTGAAAGAAATCAAAATAACACTAACCAGGGAAGTAGTTGATGTCAATGACATAGTATGTATTTTTGGTCCCATTCTCTCGAATCACATCTATGTTAAACAGCCTCAGTCCCTAAGGCGGTCGAATTCAACAAGAAATATAAACATAATCCCACGTGAGTTCCATATTGCAGTGAAAAAATATTAGATGAACCCAGAATTCCTTCAGAGATGAAATTTACCAGTCGATGATGGAGCTCTCTAGCAAGCACCTCTAGCAAAGGTTGCGGAGGAAATTCTGCAGTAGAAGTAAACTACATCAGATGAAAGTATGAAATAAATTTTCATCTAACAGAAGATAGACAACAAGAAGTAATTGCCACAATAGTTGTTGCAATATCAAAGACAAGAAGAAATATAATACACAGAGACAGAGCCAGGGGAGCTGGACGGTGCAGTTTGCATCGCTGCCCCCCACCTTCAACTCTATATAAAACAATTACAGGGGTGTTTGCAAAAACTTTTCTCTACAAGAAGCCAAAAATAGAAGCTAAAGTTGTAAAGAATTAGAGTGGTAGAAGTTGAGTGCTTGGACAAAAAATATAGAAGCACTTTTGAATAATATTAAACAGGAGCCCAAAAAGTGAAAAAAGCACCCCCAGGATTGCTTTAACTTCTAGCTTAAGCAGCAAAACAGAACACCATGTTTTTGTTTTTCTAAGCTAAAAGCAGGAAACTTTTCTTAGAGTTTGCAAAAACTCCATATATTTCATATAAATATTTAGTAAAATACAATATCCCCCCAAGCGCAAAACAAAAATCTATTTTTAAAAGTTGGTACTCGGAAATAATAGACGAGGCCAAGGGAACAGGATTGCAAGCATAACTTTTGGATGTAAATTCATCATGCATTTAATTTCTTTGGTGATGACGGGAACAATCTTGATTAACATCTTTTGAAGAAGCACCAGCAAAGTGCTCTCAAACTCACCAGCAACAGAAGGATGGAGATCAACATCCACTGTGGAAGCCGCAGCACAAGAAACCCTAGGAAAGCCGAACACGCCAGAAATTTTTGACAATTCACATTCAGTTACATCAGGCAGAGATGAACGCCTCACAACTTTAATGGATTCACCAACAATAAATACTTTAAAGAGAACACCACCTAGCACAGACCATGCAAATAGTTGTCAAATTGAACAGGCTAAACAGCTAAAGAAAGACAGCAAACAAATGAGAACATGTACCATGATTAACAAACTCTTGTAAAACCACTGGAGCTTCCAGTTCTGACAGGGAAAGTTGATCATATGCGAGGAATAGTTCATGGGACTTTGCACTTCCATCCACGACTAGTGGTTTTACAACTGAAACAGCAGAATTTGAGAAAGTTTAAATGATAGATCTCCATTACAAAGAAATTTAGGGAGAGCGAGAGAGTGATTTTCTTTCCTATTTAATTTATTTGATGTCAGTTTAAACTTGATCATCAATTATAAAATGGAAATTAGATTACCTAGAGGTACTCTTAATCCTGCTTTAGTAACTTGATCTGGTATTGAAGTCGGATCGTTCGAAATTACCAACTGCCTTGGAATATAAACTTTGCCTAAGACATTTCATACCCAAAAAAATCAGAATGAAATGGGAGCGTAGAAGGTCACATGATTCGGAAGTCATCTAGAAGAAAATTGCAGAAACATATAGATAAAATCTGAGTGAGGAAAAGGGAGATGATTTGAATGGGTGAAAAATGAAAGCATACAGAGCACTATGGTGAGCAAACATACCATAGCAGTCAGGCAATTTCAGATCAGCAACCACCTGAAGCATTGATTGACGGTTCAGTAAACTTTGAATTGCATCAGGAGGATCCAGGACTATCACCTCTGGATGTAGTCTCTGATATTCCTTCAAATAAGAAAAAGAAAAGGATGAGAGTTCATCCATGTTAAAAAATGCAAATGTACAGACATGTAGATTCTGCAGCAAACATTAGTGTTCCAGATAAAGAGTGCATTTAACACATTCTCATTTGGGTCCAAGTTAGCAAACTTTTCTACAAAAATGCCTTCAATGAAATGTAAAAGGAAACCGTGGGGAACTACTAATATGATGTTTCTTTCCGAACAGCCATCAACAATTTATTGAATAATATTCAGAAAGTAATGAAACAAACACCATAGGAGCTTGATGAGGAATATTCCGGAGAATACACGTGGCGCACTCTTAAAGAGTCAACCCCCACGTCTATCTAGTTAAAGGCCAACCCACACGTAGCCCAAGAACAAGCTCGGCTTCCGACCACATGGCTCGACCTGATAGCTCGACTGTCATAATGGCTCGGAAGTCTCTTAAGGTCCCAAGATCGACCGTATCGCGCTCGAGAATCGATACTCAACTCACTATTATCTCCCCAAGGGCATGCCCCGAGGGTCAAGGTCTCATGGCTTGAACCTGTCCCATCTCCACACGGTCGACCACATTGTAGCTGCATTAATTGCGCCGTATCCGTTCTGATTACATTCCGTACTCTGTACCCGCTGAAGTGACAGACAATCATTCCATTTAAGGAATGAGTCTGACTCGAGGCACAGGCATTAAATGCCCTTCGGTCGAGGCCATTAATGCACGTACAAACAGTGTACTCAGCGTGTGTGGATCCATCCTATAAATATCCCCTCATTTATTATGAAGGGCAAGTTCTGATTAATTGCTCCAACCTCCCTTAGCGAATATTATATTCTAAAGACTGACTTAATTCAGTGGAGGGGCTACGACGGAGACAATCCCCTCCGGCCAAGTCACCCAGTGCTAGTGCTTTTCAGGTCAAAGTCGGACTCCCCTCTACAAATTCAACTGACGGATCGAGGCCACGTGGTTGAAACTGATCACTTACCAAAAACCGACATCATCAGAGCTAAATCTTAGTACCTAAAACTTTGGTAAAGATATTTCTATGGTTAATTTCAGGTTTATGCAACAACAGGGTTCAGAATCTACCTAGTTGGTCTATAAAGTTAAACATGATGGATGTGCTTTTAGGCAAGTACAGCATGTTAGCCGACATTTAAATAAGACTGTACACACACTAGTAGCTCATTTTCAAATTCAACATTTAAACTTGCAAATAGTCACCAGATCAATCAACAATCATCTTTCTTCTGAAAAGGAGATATTTGTGCTACTTTAGCTTCCACACACACACTGCAGAAAACCATGAATAAGAAGAAGAAAAATCTTTTTAACCACTAGATCTTCCTCCCTAGTTTTTTATAAACAAAACTAAACTGTGTAAAAGTCAAATCTAATGCTTTCGGGAAGGTAGGCATTAGAGTAGCATGCACTTCCACTCCATTATGTATGCTTTCAAGAAAAAGATATTAGTTTCGAGTTCCCACTCAAATTAGATTATTTCCTCCATGGTGAAAATACTATAAGGAGGAAATAAACTGCTGCATTATAAGATTACATGGTTCAATACCACATAAGATAGTCAGTTGTAGAATCAGTTTGTTGGCAGAAAACATAAAAGCAATAATTTTATCAATTCAAATGCAAGGTCAACCTAACCTGTTCATAAACAACCAAAATGATGAAGGGTTCCCTAGACACTCGGACAAGTACATCACTTTTTGCAATTACAGTTAGCAACACCTAGACAAATTATCTAGATCTCAGAAAGTAAATTCCTCACTTGTTTGATTCTCGGGAATCAACCACAACTATCTGGTCATGACTCATGATGGAGAGAAGAAACATTCTGCAATTATGTCAGACAGTAATGAGTTCTGGTCTGCAACTCCAACCCATCACTTGGACTCCAATTGAAGATAAAGTTGCATAAATAATTTATTTATCTTAGCACGGGAATTGCTAACTATTTTGATTCATGACATATATTGAATAGCAAAAAATCCAGAGCTTCAGAGCATGTTTGATCGTTCAGTTTGTTAAGCAATTTAAGTTGCAAGCACAAACCTGAATAACCTGGGACCACTCTTTTCCTGCTAACTGAAGGGAAAAAAAAGAAAAAAATTAAATTTATCGATGAAAAGGAGAACAATGAAGTACAAGTATGATTTAATCCTTTTGCCAGAGCCAATAAATGCAAGTGTCAGTAGAAGATTAATAATTACAAACCTAAAAAAAAACAAGCTGGAGCCATACCATTTTCCTTTTTTCTTCCAACTTTATGGTTCTTCTGGTTTTTCCATTTCTATTTTCTTTTTCTTTTTCTGGGTGGAATGAGAATTATAAAGGAGTAAAGGACTAGCTATAAAACATTACAAGAAACATAAACTTCAGTTCATACAAATAACTATTGAACCTGTTGGATTATGGAGGTAAAATAATATCAACGTCTCAGATAGTACTTTCATAGTTCTGGCATGCATAATATGAAGCTTTAAGTTATATTTAATGGCAATGTGAGTCATTAAAGATAGCACATACCCATATACACGTTATATATAAGGTATGAAATACAATATATCAACACATTTATGTCTCATATGCATTTATATTCTCCTTTTGGTATATAATGAGCTGATGATAAGCTACAATATATTGCTTAAATAACAATAAGTCTTTTATATTTATAAAGTATTTCAATTATTAACTTACGCAATTTATATGTAGAAATTTTGTAAATACTTACTTATACAAAGAGTATATATATGTACTAACATAAGCTATAGAATATAAGTAAATGTACACATCCATTATATACTATTGAGTGAGTATGTCATAAATAATAGGAATTGCCAAAATATGATTTCAATTAATTTCTCAAATGAAGGGTATTTTAGTCACTTACACAACTTTTTACCATTTCTACAATTCGCTGCTTCTTACCAAATAGTAACTGGAAATTATTAATGAAGATTGATATAGTCCCTTTCCAAATTTTACTCCATTCCTTAACTAATTCCATCTCATACCAACTGCCTTCTAAGAGTGATGGTCAAAAGACTTTGTTTTGATACATCTACCGTAGTTTCAGAACCAAGAGAGTAAGCATATGATAGTAAGAACCCAAACCTTGTGTAAGATAATGTTGAATGGGCCCTGCTCCAATAAAGGTCTCTTGAGATCAATTGAAACAAATTCAATTCCCTTATTTCTGCATTAAATAACATGATATTCATTAAGTTACCAGAAAAGACGGATTATGTTATACTAACACATCTAGTTATGTTTATCTCAGTGACTTGACCGAAAATTTCGGGAAGTATAGAGGGAAATGGTGATAAACCACAAGAAACAATATCATATTAAGATTTGAAAAATTAAAACAGAAAGAACAAGCAAACCAAGCACTAATTTACACATCAGATTCTAGTTTTCAACTGATTATCGGAAGGATAAGTTAACTCCATGTCCTGGAATGAATTGAACTTGACTTATAAGTTAAGTACAAATCATCCTATCTGTTGAACTGTTACAACAAGGAGACAAAAACTTAGGTGGCATGGAAATTAAACTAAAATAGGGATGAAAAAATGTCCCCTAAAGTTTTAAGATAATTTGTACAAGTTCCATCTAAGAGCATGAAGGTCCAGTTCTATGGTGCCAAACAAATTCTAGGAACCTTTTTGTGGATATGCCCCATGCGTGTCTATCACATGCTTCCGTCAACACATGAGTGCCATAAATTGGCATAACTGATCCCACTAAGATTGTTATTTTATGGTCCAGTTTTAATTAATGGCATAAATACGGCAAGTAGGAAATATAGATTCTTAAGCAGTCTGTAATGATACTTTTACACAACGGGGGAAAAAAGCATTCAATACAAAATCTTCGACTGCAGAAGGAAAGCAACAGGATTGAATTTTGGACATACCCACAAAAGGTCATAAAATAAGTTGACTGTAGCCTCAAGAGCACATATTATAGGATATGGAATATTCCCACATGAGAAGCATCTTCACTTAAAATCCAATATTCCTCCAGAAATCATTTAAGGGGTTGGATAAGTCAAACAAGCAGTTGATAAACAACTGATCTTAGCGGCCCCTCTGTCAGACATGGAGTATAACTTTAACTTGATAATTGTAAATTTTTTTGTACCTTGAACCAGAACTATCCAGTCCAAGTGAGCAGAAAAGGTCAAAATAATATTCTAATTTATCATACTTCCAGAATAGTATCAGGTGGAAATGAGAGGCGGCTATTTCCAGTAAAACTTCCTCATGCATCAGGATCATGATTGTTGGGAAATCAATAAAAAACTAAAAAAGATATATTGAGTATAAAATTAATAGAATTAAAATGCCTGTACGGCTAAGAATCTTTAGTAAATCAAATCAAGAATTCGTATCAGAAACTCCGCAGATGTGCAAAGCTTAGACGCATTCACAAAGGAACTGAACTGTAGACAATTATCCTACAAACTGTACGCAGGGTAACGAAATACAGTGCATCGTAAAGAAATTAGCGAAAGATTTGAGCAGAACACTACACAGAAAACACATGGCAATTGGTCAATTGGTCACTGCATGTACACAAACAGAAGACCAACTATCGGCACGGAGTCACGGAGAATAATAACAAAAAGGACGGAATGTTTAAGAGAGTACCGAGCCAAGCGAATAAACTTCGGCTGCAAGAAGCTCTTCTTCTTTTTCGAAGTGAGAGCATAACCCACTAAAATCCTCGCCGCCGGGGCCGCCGAAATTTGAGACGCATGTTTTTCTTCGACTCCATTTCCGCCATCCGCGCATGAATGCGCAGTCGGCCCGTTCAATTTCATACCCACTACTTATGCCTCACCAGTCAATCCAAAAAACAAAACAACCCTAAAATCGAACTTCCAAATATATAGCGAAATTCCGATGACCGGGAAACAAAAGAACCTTTCCGCCTTGTTCTCAGCCTCTTCCCCTATGCCCAAATCATCCGTACAATGAACAAATTTTATATGACCGGAAAGATTTTTCAAATTATTTATACTTTTGATTCTTTATTCTTTCCACTCTGACACTGATAACCGAAAAGAGAGGATCAAATGCTCACAGGCGAAGTGCGTGTAGAAGATAGATAGATTGATACATACATAATAGTGTAATACATAGGGCGAGTGCATGTGTTTGATGATATGTTGAAGAAGAGGCTCCGAAATCAGAAGCTTCTATTTAAGCTTCTTGTTCGGACACTTTAGTCCCTTTCTATTGGGATTTTTTGCATTTCACCCAATTCTCACCAAATCAAATAAACTTCCTTCTTTTTTTTTTTTCTTTTTTTTCTCTCCTAATCAAATAAACTTCCTAATTAGACAGAGTTGGTGAGACTTTTCCTATAAGCTATAATACAGATCATAATATAAATTATCAATTTATCACCCATAAATAAATATAAAAAATAACTTTACATAATAAGCAAGAAACCAATATTAAATAACAAAACTACATTGATTAAAAACTAAAATATTGTTACATCAGGGAAACATATAGAGACGGACTTGTGGCTAGTAAATTTTTAACTTTTAAGTTCACGTATCAAGTTGACGTTGACTCGCAGAAAAGGAACATTCATTAAAATAGAAATGGAAATACTGATTTTGTAAACTTCAATTGGACTAAGATCTAGGTCCAGCCCACTTAAATATATGAATTCGGTCACACTCACAATCTCTACCCGTCCAGCCAACTTGGACACTATTTAACAATGTTCAACCGAACCTCATATTTCGTACATAGGACCTATTCAAATCAGTCTCTTTTTAGTTCAATTTCGTATGAATACGAATACGACAATATGAATACAAAACGATATGAATATAGTGATATATATTTTTTCATATTATCTACTATACAAATATTTGATATGAGTTTCTGACACAACAAAACACAAAGAATTTTTTTTTTATAAGATATGAATACCCGTAGTTTTAACCTTATTCCGATCATTACAAGACTCTATTGGCTCAATGAAATAAATGGATGCCGATATTACTTCCCACCCCTTTAGAAATATCATTATTGATTGTCGAAATCTCCTTCATAAACTGTGGGAGACTAAACTTTGCCATGTCCGTAGAAACTTCAATTGGTGTGCCGACAAGCTCGCGAAATTAGATCATGATCGCACCAGCTTGCAAATTGGGAGGACCCCCTGATTCTATGCAAGAGCTCTTGAGCTCTGATTTAACTTCTAGTTGTTAGGCTTGCTTTTGTTTTTCTGTTTCTCTGCATTGTTCTACCAGAAAAAAGAAAGGGATTTTGATATTTAGATACCATATATATTATTTTACTTTTTTGTTAAACTACTATAAATTTTTAAATATTTAATAAGATATGCGAATTTATAAGTTATTTGTGCAATATTTTTAAGATCATTTGATACCACCTATAATATAAAAGAGATGTTACAACATTATTCAAAAGACATCCAAACTTATAATCTTCTAACAAATTCTTTTAGTTATATTCAAATTAATTATAAAACTACCATATTATGTATTTGATTTAGAACTATCAATAGCATTAATTTAGCTAGGCCCATAATTGTTCTGAAACGAAGAGTATTTCACTAACTTATTATTCTTAAAATAACAAATTAAATAGTTTGAATTAATTTTCACCATAAAAATAAAAATAGTTTGAATTAATGCCTTCGGGTGATGTTGAATTCCAGATATTTATTATGTGAGCTTTTGAAATTTTGGATTATATGTTTGGACCCAACCGAACTCATTGATTGATACTTTGTATTAGAAATAATATAAATACAAAAAAATTGGTAAATAATAACATCTACGTGAATCAATGCCACTCGGGATTGCATTTCTAACTAAAACGTGAGCTACTCTATTAACATTACGATTAATAAAAAAAACTAACAATCAATAAAACTATCCACTAAACCACGAATATCAACAATTAAATTTCCTAAACGAAAAAGTCATCAAGACTGATTTACATTTTCTAAATTTACGCAAGAAAAGACAATTATCTTCAAAAATAACCTTCTGCCATCTAAAATCCTGACTCAATTTGACCATATATGTACTTTGTAGGGCACATTTTCCACATCATAGCTCGACAAAATTTCACGTGTGATCTTGTTAGATTTTCATTAGTATTTTAATGTGAAATGCGGACCATGCAGTCAAAATTGTTTGGGTTTGATATTATAATACATGACACTTTTAAAAATTCTATTATGTCATGTCGTGTCGTATTGTTGAACACCCTTATCAGACTTTTTTAATATAAAATATCGAAATATATCCATGTCACTGTGTCTGTGTCGTGTTATTTCCGTATCACCGTATCCGTGTTTTATAGGTGTGATATATTCAATAACAAATAACTTGTTTACATTAATTGATTGGGTTTGATATATTTGTATTGGATCCAATTAACTGATTTGATCAATAAATTTGTGCTTAATTAGGCCTTAGGGGATACGTATATTAATATACCTTAAACCATATCATAATTCATATATTCAATTCAAAAGGTTTCTTGATCAGTTTCAATTCACTAAATACTTTAAATGATAAAATGAACATATATAATATATTCTTACAAATTGACATTTTGAACATCAAATCATCCCCCAATTACGAAATCGAACAAGTCAGAAAGGACTTTGGAACAAATTAGTTGACCAAGCAAATAGCACTACATTAAGGAAAAGATTAAAAAGAGAAGAAAGTAATAAAACTCATATACATTAGATTTGGTTTAATTATATAAACATACCCTAATTTAGATCAAAGTGAAAAATCAAGAATATAATAAAGTTTTTCGTTAAGATTCTCTAATTGGAGTTAAAATTCCAAATATATTAATGTAATTTTTCAAATTTCAGAATATATTTGAAAAATGTTTCAAGTCTCATAGTAAAGAAACAAATGGTGCATCCATGAAAAATAACATAAATAATTTGTTGACTAAAGGTTGATTTAGACACAATTTATAAAATACTTTGATTTGCTTAATTGATCATGTAAAATACATATAATATTACTTTAAACAAAATACAAATTAACTTTTCCATTAATGACATCAAACAAGCTATTAAGGACAGCAAACAATTATTTGGCCTAAACCGCAAGGAAATTAAATAATAAGAAAATGCCTCCTCATTTACAGAGTAGAGTGACAATGACCCCACGGCTCACGTTAGCCGTCCAAAGGGTAGTTGACCGTTAAATTCCACAGAGCCAGCATGCATTGTGTACTATACCGCCCTTTTTCTTGGCGGTCCCTACATTCAAATTAATTTAATCACTCACAACAGAAGTATTGTTAAACCCCAACTCGATTAGGGTTCCACCAACATAAATCGTCTATAATTGCAGCAAAAGAATATACCATTCCTATATATATAGGGATAACCAGCCCAACGCAACACGACTCCTTTTTTCTTGGAAAACCCGAAGAATATTGGTGAACTACTATACAAATTCTCGACGGATTTTCCAAGCAACAAAACCGTTTGCCTAAGTATTGTCAATTTTGGATCTTCCCTCTTTACTTGAGTGCTACAAATTTGTTAACCTTTCAAGCTTTGATCATATTTTTCTTCAGAAGCCATGGCTGTTGTCGGAGATTTAGCACTCAAATTTGGTGGGCTGATCAAGAAAGAGGCGGGTATTGAAATAAAGAAAGGTTTTTTAGGTGTTCCAATTTCTAGTAGTGGAGTTTGTTTCAATGTTAGGAAGTTTAGAACTGTTGATCCTAGAATTAGGGTTCAATCGGTCATGCAAGTGGGAGTGGAGAGTAAAGAGGTTTTTAAGGAGTCAAAGAGTTTAGAAGATGTTTTGGGATTTGATGTGGTTTCAGAAGTGGAGTTGAAGGAGAAGGGGTTTCTGGGATTGAGGAAAACGAAGCTCGTCTGCACGGTAGGACCCGCTTGCTGTTCATTGGATGATTTGGAGAATTTGGCAATGGGAGGGATGAACGTGGCTAGGCTTAATATGTGTCACAATACTACGGAGTGGCATAGAGATGTAATTAGGAAGATTAAGAAGTTGAATGAAGAGAAAGGTTATTGTGTTTCTCTCATGATTGATACTGAGGGTAGCCAGATTCATGTTGTTGATCATGGTGCTCCTTCCTCTGTTAAAGCAGAGGTATTTACTTTATCTCTTTAGTTCTGAAATATTTTTGGAACTACATTGTGAGTCCAATTTTTTAAAAGAGAAGAAAATTTTGCAAATTTTTATGGTGTTATGTGTTATTGTTAGGATGGCTCAATATGGTTCTTTACTACCGAGAAGTTTGAGGGATCTCGTCCCTTTACAGTTCAAGCAAACTATGAAGGTTTTGCTGAAGGTAAAATTCTGGCAATAAAAAAAGGGATTTTTATGTTATTTTTTATTTTTTCATCTGATTTGTGCTTGGCCTTCTTAGGTATAAATGTGGGTGATGAAATTGTTTTTGATGGAGGAATGGCAACCTTTGAAGTAATTGAAAAGGTTGGGAATGATTTACGTTGCAAGTGTACAGATCCTGGCTTACTCTTGCCGCGAGCTAAATTGAGCTTTTGGAGAGATGGAAAGCTTGTGGGGAAAAATTATGAACTTCCAACTCTATCGACTAAGGTTAAAGATAATCCATTTTTCATTTTTCCTAAAATTAAGTGCATAATTCTATTTTTAAGATCTATGATTGTTCTATTTATTCCATGTCAAACTAACACTTAGGAGATATTAATGTTGATAACTGATTTTACGGTAATCCATAATCAGTTTAAAATTTTGTTCGTACGAACTTGAGATGACCGTTAAATTGCAATACGATCTACAGGATTGGTCCGACATCGAATTTGGAATTTCTGAAGGTGTTGATTTTATTGCCATGTCGTTTGTCAGTGATGCCGATGCTGTCAATCATCTCAAGAATTACATTTCCACTAAATCATCCAAGTAACTATCTTTACCTTGTCCCTCTATTTTCTTTCCATGGTCATTATTTGCACTCATTATCACGATATTGTTACTGTGAAATAGATACATTTTGTATTATCCTTTTCAGAATATGAATGTTAATTTCTTTTGGATTTTTCGCTCACAGATCAATAAAAGTTTTGGCAAAGATAGAGAGCCTTGAGGCTCTCCACAACTTGGAAGAAATTGTTGAGGCTTCTGATGGAATTATGATAGCTAGAGGAGACCTTGGAGTGGAAATACCACTAGAACAAATTCCGACTGTGCAGGAGAAAATTACTTATGTATGCAGGCAGCTCAACAAGCCAGTAGTTGTTGCTTCTCAGCTTCTAGAATCCATGGTTGAATATCCCACCCCAACAAGAGCCGAGGTGCCCATTCTGTTTTTTCTATTAAAAAAATTCAAAATAATTGCTAAAGAAGTTGAAAAAAAACCTCACATTGATTGAAATAACTTTTGGGTGTTATAGGTTGCTGATGTTTCTGAAGCTGTTCGTCAATATGCTGATGCATTAATGCTCTCTGGAGAGTCTGCAATTGGGCCATTTGGGCAGAAGGCTCTTTCTGTTCTGCGCATGACGAGCAGCAGAATGGAACTATGGAGTCGTGAAGAGAATAGGCAAAATGTTCTTTTGCAGCATAAGCTTGGAACGTCTTTGCCTGACCAAATTGCTGAGCAGATCTGCAATTGTGCTGCAGGAATGGGTATGTCTATTCTTGTTTGTCATCATTTGTTCTCCCCTGTAACTATGTGCAATTACACAAACTTCCCCTCTTGGTTGTGAAATTACAATAGCCCCCTCTGTCTGTCGAAATTTGATCAAAATTAATTTTTTATTAAAAGAGATTTGAATAAAACTATTCATATAGGAGGTTCAGAACTTTATAAATAAAATTATTTCTCAAGCAAGAATTTACCGGAATTGAGCAAAAACAATCAAGAAGAGGATATAGCAAGAAAGATAACAATCGTAATTTATCATATTTTCCAGTTTTTCTTGATGATTTATTTCTTCTGACTGCAGCAAACAACTTAGGCCTGGATGCGATATTTGTATACACAAGACACGGACAGATGGCATCACTCATTTCGCGTAACCGTCCCAATCCTCCAATATTTGCATTCACAAACGACAGCAGCACAAGAATGGCACTTAATTTGCAGTGGGGCGTTACTCCACTTCTCGTTGATCTTTCAGATGATATGGATTCGAATATCAATAAATCCATTGCTCTTATAAAGACCAAAGGGCTTATTAAGAAGGGAGACACTGTTTTAGTAGTATCAGATATTATTCCAACTTCCACAACACAAACCGTGTTTCAGTCGATCCAGGTGAAAACTGTTGAGTAGAAGAAGATGGTTGAAGTTTTTAATTTTAGATGCTGAAAGCCTGTATCGTATAGAGTTGCTATTCGTATTTGATTGTCAATGTAACTTTATGATTTTCTGTGAATTTGATGTATAAATCAGAGTGTAAGTTTCCACTGAGAGTAATCTTTTTGTATCTTCAACTCATACTTGATCAGGAAATACTTGACATTGACACACTACACTACAGAAGTAACTTATCAAAATGTACCCAACCAACCGTCACGATTTTCGAAGTCAGTTTTGTAATATATTTTTTCAAATAAATCAAATGTTGAAAAAACTTATTTATGTATATGTTGGACCCGGACCCGGAACCGAATCATTGGATCCATATGGATCTGGATCCGGTTCCTGGACCTGTTAAACTGGACTCATTGCCATCCCTATCTATGCTTCTCTTGTGAGGCATTTGAATTGACTTAATAGGACTAGAATCAATGCTTTAGTTGGTATAGTTAGTGTAATAATTGCTATTTAGGTAAGCTAATTTTGTTCTTTAAAAATATATTATAGTTATAAAGGGGCCGTATTGAGAATGACAAATGGTAGGTGTTGGCAGCCTACTCCACTTCCAGAATCCAGACCAGATCAGTTCTTTAATTCAATTACTTGTCATTTTCTTTTGCTGAAAATTCTATTATTTGATTGAAAGAATCTATGTCATTTGATTATTTATGTAAAATATGTAAACTTAGCTCTTGCCCCTTTCAAATGGTCACCCCTATGATTTATTTGTATTAAAAAAAAAAAACTAAATTTATATATATAGATATATTTTTTGGTCAGAACTAAATTTATATATATAATAGGGAGGGTCACGTGAGTAGAAGCTTTGAGGAAACAAATATAAGTTTGTTGGAGAAGTCTCTGGGACCTTAGCAGCTGCAGAAATGTGCCTTTGTTCTGCAACAACATATAACTATCCTTGCTAGGACCACTGGAAAAGCAATAATGAAGACAATAATAACAGATTTACTCACGATTTTTAGTATACTTGAAATCTTTCTAGAAAACGATGTTAATTATAAATATATAATTAATTTTTTCATCTGGGGCATTTTTTTTCCCATGTTTCTATATTTTATCATTTTTGTTTTCTCTTTACAATCTCCCTGCCTAATATTTTTTGTCAAATTATGGAGTAAAATGTTCAAAATTACCCCTAATCTCATGAGTATAAAGAGGAAATATCTTTTTTTTTTCAATCAAATTTTGATTGGATAAGATGTATGAGAATTTCCAGTTACAATAATTTTTCTGCAAAATTCCTAATTAACCATCATGTTTTAAACAAGGACCATATATCAAATTCAGCATACATATACATGATTTGGTAATAAATATTAGGGATAATGATTTTTTCCCATTCAAACTATGACGATTTTTGCACTTTACCATCTAAACTTTATTATTTTACAGTTTATCTCCCGAACTATATAAACTTAGCACTTTTCCATCTCAACCACTGAAAATTCTACCGAAAAATTGCATCATGCCGTATGAGAACCATAGGTCCACGTTATATTGCTCCCCTCAACATCTCGAAAATAAATCCTAAATCAATTTCAGAAAACTTAAGAGTTCTTATGACGTTGAAGAGAGCAATACAACATGGACCTATGATTCTCGTATGACACGATGCAATTTTTCGGTGGAATTTCCAGCGGCTGAGATGACAAAGTGCTAAGTTCGTTTAGTTCAGAAGATAAGCTGCAAAAAAATAAAATTTAGATGATAAATACAAAAATCGTGATAGTCCAAATGAAAAAAAATCTTTTATCCCTTAATATTAATTCATCCATTTTAGATTCTCTAATCAATTATTGACCTAGAAATGATTTTTAAACAAGGGTTGATATTTTCAACTCTCCTCTCCTAGAACTTCTACAAAACGTTGTGATACTGCCACGTCACTGACCCAATAATCGACGGCTCTAAAACCATCAAGCTCCCACCTTGCTCTTCTGAGTTCTGGCCACAAAAAGCCGCCAAAAGATCTCGCGCAGAATAGCTCACTAAAGCGCGTAAATTCTAAAATGAGCCAGTATTGTGGCCCCAACTTCCGCACACCCCCGCTACTCTTGGTCACACATTCACGCCTGCCTTCCTCTTCCGTGATGAAATTCCCATTCCACAGATAATTACTTAACCTCTGATTATTCAAATTTGAATTTCTAGATCGTAATGGCTTGCCTTCAGCTCTTAAAATCGAGCTTGTCAAATTCCCAAAATAAATTCGGATGTTTCTGCTCAGAATTTAATTCCAGGAAATCAACGAGGAGTATCAGGCTTCAGAATTCAGGAATTATAACCGGTTACAGGAGGTTTAGGATTTCCTGTAAAGTTGAAGATAGTGATAATCAAAGGAATGGTAAGTTGATATGTATATTGTAATTATATTTTTAATATTTGTTGTGCGGCGCGCCGATGCATGTGTACATTATACCGGTGATTTTCCTCGTGTAATTTTGTAATTATATATGTGTGTATGTATCTATGAGCTGGGTGAAGTTGTTGCTAGCTGAGGCCTGGGAATGCTTCTTATAAAATTTTATAATCCAGTAGCCTGTGGTTGGTCAACACTGAACAGTAGAATGGGTTCCAAAACCTTGATCATGAACTGTATATTATATGCCTTCTGCTAGATTATATAACCGTAACTTACTAAAGCATGTCCCAAAATCTCTGATTTACCATCGTAGAGGATTTAAGCTTCAAGAGCCTGCAATTGAATGACCATTTAGAAAAACAAAGCATTTCAGGGATGGTTTATTTCATTATCTGGAAATGTTGACCTGGTGGTGATATATTGCCTATAGCCTATAGGGAAAACTTCAAAATATAGTGGAAAACATCCAGAAATTGTTGAAAAGTAATTCACAAGATGCAGGAAAGAGTCTTTTTTATTGAAACTTTGCCAAGATTGAACTCATCTTTTGCAGGAAGCTTGATTTGGTACTTGAGTGCTTTTATACAATAAATGCTAAAGAGAAATCTGGGGTGATGTTAGTCAATGAAAAAATAAATTAACAAGGTTATTGTGGAAGAACAACTTTTGTCTGAGTGGCATTGTTAGTCCACTAACAGTTGACAACTATTCCCTGATTCGAAGAAAGCAATTGCAGTTTATAAATTTCATTGAACCCAAGTTTCAAACATCAATAAGCCATCTGGTGCTGAAAATAGACCCTTTAGGGTTCTATTGAAAACTACAATAAATGGAACTGGAGGGAAAAGAAACCCGGAAAAGCAAATTTGGCACTTGCTGCAACTTGACTACTCCAATTTTTGTTGCTTTTGTAGATTGTACAGTTAATTTCAATCAATCTCTCGGCATATGCCACCTCTGCTGCATGCATGAGTAAACTGCCAACATGGCCTCTTTGCATATTACAAATTCTATCCTCTGTGCAGAAGGGCTTTAATTTTCTTAAATTCATTTGGTTGCTGATTACTAAATGTGCTTAAAATTTGTACCCAAATAATATCAGGTGAAGAACCTCCTGAATCGTTATTTATGAAAGAACTAAGGAGGCGAGGGATGACACCTACGTCTTTGCTTGAGGAGAAAACCAGAAGCACAGATAGAGATGAGGAGATAAAGTTTAGAGAAGAAGATGGGGGTTGGAGTTACTCAAGAAGAAATGGTGTCTCAACTGGTGCTGAAACAAACCTATCTGGTCAAAGGGAAGTATCTATGGCACTCAATAGTGAGGGTCTTGAGGTAGGAAGATCTTGATTCCCAAAATTAGCTATTTGACTTTACATTTCATCCTGATTTAAGTTGATAAAAGTAGACTCTCTCTTGGTTCCCCAGCATCATGCAGTACTCTTATTTCTTACTGTATTCCTCATTTTGGTGGGGGGCATTAATCTTGAACTTTCTGTTGCTGTAACTATTTCTTTGACTGAGGTAATGCTTATCTTATGACGTGTTCTTGGTATTTTTGGTTTTGTCCCCATAATCCAGGGTTTGATCCCGCGGGGAAAACTTTTGCTTACCCTTGGAGGAACCTTTTTTCTGGCGTTTTGGCCGTTGATCCTTGTAACTGTTACAATTTTCTCTGCTTTGTATCTGGTAATTTCCGTGACTAGATCTTCAATATGATTTTGTTGATTATGAATGTCACTCTTTGCTTTTTGACACTTAATTACCTTTCCTGAAGCATGCAGTTAAGTTGTAATATTTTCTTCATGATTGCAATTCCAAATATGCAATGATTATTAGTATAACTATCTGGAGACAAAATTACAGTAAAAATTGTCTGCTCTTTTTAGTGGAAAGTTCATTGTCTCATAGAAGCTCTTATCTGAAGTTGGACACTTATCTTACACTCGCCTCATGCTTATGCTTCTGGGGTTGTAAAATTGTTATATATTCTTTCAATGTAAGGATTTGAACTTATCTGATTTGTTATATCCTTTTGGGTTGCATCAGTTACATGTCTCTGTGCATCATTAAAATTCCTTCTTGATACTTGTTCTCTCAACGCACTTACGCACCTTGAAAGAATTCTTTATTCAGAAGCTGATACATTTGTTGGAATCTTCTTTGTATGTATCAGGTCCACAAGTGTGGCTTTAATTTCTAGCATGAAAACATTTATTCTCATTATTAGAACTTGTAGTCTTCCTGATATTATCTGTCAAGCTTGTTTTCTTGTGAAAGATACTATCTCTTACCTGGAAACTTGTATCAAGTGACTACTGAATTGGTGGCTATCGCGTCTATTCTTTAGATTGTTTTTTTGGTCTTTCCACAACGTTGTCTTTTATGCAATTGCTTTTGTTCCAATGCCATCATAGTCTTTTGATGGATATCATGCAATTCAACAAAACTGATTATTATTATCCTTTCTTGCAGTACTTTGGACCACAATTTATTCATGATGGAAGGGACAATCCAGTTGCGCCGCCCCAATACATCGACCCATATGACCTACTTGAAGAAGAGAGGATATACAAAACAGCTCCTCTTCTCAAGGACTAAGCTCTTCATGTATATTACAATTTCCCACAGTTGATCAAAGAATCACTTTTTCGCTTTTATATTGTCTGTAAATTTCAACATTTCAAATATGTTTATTTCAACTTAAATGCGAAAAAGGTTAATTGTCTTATGCTATGGGTTTCCTCTTAACATTAGAAAGTCTATTGTACCGAGTTATTTTAATAATTACATTCCTGACCCAGAGAACAATTTTGGAAGTTCAAAATGTTCATGGTAGTACAAATATGATCTTATAACTGAATGATAATTTGAGAATTAGGAGCCTAAAAAGGTGATTCCAGGCAGCATATTAGTCGCAGCATTAAATGCATTATTCATGATTAGATCGCTAATAAACCCTAAATTACTGAAAATATGGGTGGGTTTCTATTCGGGAGAGGGAATTCCTTTTCATGATCATCAGTTATCAGTTATCACACTTTTTAGTGAGAGGATACTAGGAAACAGTGAATTGCCTATCTTATTTAATCTCGGTTATGAGATAATGAAAAGTTCAGTCCGATTTTTCTTAATTGTCATTTTGTATAGCTGATGTTCCAATCAAGGTAATTGGAAGTTGAAACACACTGTAAAAGGCAAACAGGCAACATTTGATAATCACAGTACAAAACCAAGGAATTAAAAGGGGTCCAAATCCAGAATGGAATCCAGTCCTCAATAAATAAAATAAAAGAAAATTAATATTTAAATAAAATATCCTTTAACCAACTAAAGCAACAAGTCAACATGCTCCTCAGAAAGGAAACATGAATAATCACTACTCTATTTAAGCCAGAAAACATACTAAATAAGCCTCACTACTCTATTTAAGCCAGAAAAAACATACCAGATAACATCCAACACCTCAGTACTCATCCTCACCACCTTCACCTTCCTCATCATTCGCATCAGCACCAACCTCCTCATAATCCTTCTCCAGAGCAGCAAGATCCTCTCGTGCCTCCGAAAACTCACCCTCTTCCATTCCCTCACCAACATACCAGTGAACGAACGCCCGTTTCGCATAC
This sequence comes from Verbena officinalis, assembly GCA_958496215.1. Classification (NCBI taxonomy): domain Eukaryota; kingdom Viridiplantae; phylum Streptophyta; class Magnoliopsida; order Lamiales; family Verbenaceae; genus Verbena; species Verbena officinalis. The sequence goes on from OY292389.1 coordinate 31,574,087, forward strand.
ATCAAATCAAACTTGTGGTCAATGCGCGAGAACACCTCAGCCACACTGGTAGAATTAGAAATCATGCAAACAGCTCTCTGAACCCTAGCTAGATCACCTCCAGGGACAACACTGGGTGGTTGGTAGTTGATACCACACTTAAAACCGGTTGGGGACCAGTCCACAAACTGGATGGTACGCTTCGTCTTGATGGTGGCAACAGCTGCATTGACATCTTTAGGGACAACATCGCCACGGTACATCAAACAGCAAGCCATGTATTTCCCGTGGCGAGGGTCACACTTGGCCATCATGGAGGCCGGCTCAAAGGCAGTGTTGGTGATCTCAGAGACTGAAAGCTGCTCGTGGTATGCTTTCTCTGCTGAGATGACAGGCGCGTAGGAGGAAAGCATGAAGTGGATTCTGGGGTAAGGGACTAAGTTGGTTTGGAATTCTGTTACGTCCACATTAAGGGCGCCGTCGAACCTCAGAGACGCGGTTAGGGAAGAGATGACCTGTAATCCGGAAGAGACTAGTTGTTTAGTATGTTTTGTAAGCTTATTTGTAATAGCTTGTGAATTCCTAGAACTTATAAGATGTCTTGGTAGCTTATTAGTTGCATCGTGTTTGGTAAAATTTAAGAAACAGCTTACAAGTTCTATCTAGTAAAATAATGATGAAAAATAACATAATAGATTACTTTCACATAAATAATATTTTGTTGAAATTAAGGATATCTGTGTCATTTTAGTATTTGGAATAATTAGACAACTTATTAAGTTGTTTCAGAAAAAACTTGGCAGGGGATTACATCTTTAGGAGCTTATAAGCTCCTTACTGAAAAAATTATTAAACACCTTTGACGAGCTTACAGGTCCTCTAACAGCTCATAAGTTGTTTTAAAAAACTTATAAGCTCAGTCGAAATACCGTCGTAGTACAAGAAAATCATGAAGAGAGTAAAAAGCTGAACAAGAACAATTATGCAAATAAACCTGAGAGACAAGGCGGTTGAGGTTGGTGTAAGTGGGCCTTTCGATGTCAAGAGCCCTTCTGCAGATGTCATATATGGCCTCATTGTCAAGAAGTACAGCAACATCAGTGTGTTCAAGCAGGGAGTGGGTGGAAAGAACACTGTTGTAGGGCTCGACGACCGATGTGGACACTTGTGGGGAAGGGTAGACGGTGAAGCCAAGCTTTGACTTCTTGCCATAGTCAACAGACAAACGTTCAAGAAGAAGAGAACCCAAACCAGAACCAGTGCCTCCTCCTACTGCATTGAAGACAAGAAAACCTTGGAGGCCGGTGCAATTGTCGGCAAGCTTTCTGATGCGGTCAAGGCAGAGATCAACAATTTCTTTTCCAACTGGACAAATGCAATTTGGAAACTAAGTTATCATGAACTAACACAACCAGATTAGAGCAACTGTAAAGAATAATTCATTAATTACTTGTGTAGTGGCCACGTGCAAAGTTGTTGGCAGCATCTTCCTTGCCATTGATAAGCTGCTCTGGGTGGAAGAGCTGGCGGTAAGTTCCAGTCCTCACTTCATCAATCACAGTGGGTTCGAGATCCACAAAGATCGCGCGTGGGACGTGCTGCCCACCACCAGTTTCACTAAAGAAAGTGTTGAAGGCATCATCTCCTCCTCCAACAGTTCTGTCACTTAGCATCTGGCCATCAGGCTGAAATCAAAAGACAAAAGGAAATGTCAGGTGAACAACATTGCTGAAAGCTAATCAGTTAAACACGTAGATAAAGAAAGCATGATCTCATATTTGATGTAATAGGCGCTCTTAGAAATTAATCACACATGAAATCTGAGCCTCAATTTCAGAAGCAACCCCGCAAAACTTTCGCATTCCAGGTTCTGCAACAGCCTCTCATAGAACAGTTCCGAAAAGTTCCAACATGTCTAATAACTGTCGGGATAATTAAAATATTTGAAATATACTCTTAAATGTATCGGGAATGTAATATTTGAGAGCTGTTATGAACTTGCACAAGGTTGTATAGAAAAGGAAAAATTCTTCACCATAAGCTGTATAATATTTTTAGCATGCATACAAAAACAGTGCCTCAAATCTTCCTCAAAATCAATAATTAGCAACATTCAACCAATAATCTCACGAGATCACACACAACAGCGCTCAGAGTAGGAGTCGCGTGCTTATGAACACTAAGACTTGTATCAAAATGCCGCATTGGTGTTATTCCAACATAAACGTCCAAATACAACCAAATCACACAGATCTATGTTTTTGTTATTCATCGTCTTTTTCATTAATCGAAAAAAAACTGAAACCAATGGAATTTGTAATTCACAGGTGGAGAGCACAGCTATCCTAAATCTATACAGTAACACCGTATTATAGAGAAGAAACTCATTCAATAATCAATCCTTCTTCTGAATTCCAAATGTCATTGATCAACAACATATCTATAAAAAAAATTCCAGAAACGATATCCCTACCGCCAGAGACATATGAAAATTATACCGGACTAGATTCAATGAAGACACCATAAAAACCATATATTTCCAAATTCGATCTTACAGAACCAATATTTACCGTCTGATCGATCAAATATCAAAACGTTACATGCATATTAATACACATACAGAAAATCATAAGTATATCAACAGAACTGGCAGGGTATGATCGTTGAACGAGAAATGATACGTAAAAAATTACCTCGATGCCGTGCTCCAGGCAATAAAGTTCCCAGCATGCATTTCCGACCTGGATACCGGCCTGGCCAATGTGAATGGAGATACACTCTCTCATTTTCAACAGAAACGGAAAATCGAAATCGCAAGAGATCAGAAATTGAAGTTTAATTAGATAGAGAAACAGAGACGAGAAATATTTTCCAACTGGCGTTTATCAAGACGCCTTCTGTCAATGCGGGAGGATTTTATGGAAGGATATTTATAGCAATCGCGCGAGGTTAACATTTTTTGAAATGAAACGGACGGCTGATAAATTTTTTAGGAAATTAGGAAAAGTTGCCACCTCATGAGGGAATATATATATATATATATATATATAGTAGTGATTAACATTAACATAATAGAAATAAGAAATAAGTGTATCGATCAAATAGCCGAATTGTAAAGAAAAATCATTATTGAGGGTCCAAGACCATACATATTGATAGATAGAACATTTATTTATTTGCAGAATATACAGGTTAGTTGAATATATATATATATATATATATATATATATATATATATATATATATATATATATATATATAATCACCGGGTTGGATAATTCTAAGGAATCTTAATCCGGTTCGGAGCTTAGTTACAGTTGAGATTGTGTTTCGAATAATTCTAACATTGAGGACCTTTAAACCGGTTCGGAATTTAGTCACAATTCAGGTTCCTCACCTCTCCCAGCGAATATGTTTAATGGAGATCGAACTTGAGACCCTTTCCACAAACTTAGTCTGCGCTTGAGACACACCACCTTGATATGAGAAAATATCTGCATCTTGCTGATTTTACCTTGGATTAGAATTCGAGTATCTACGGGTAATCTTTTTTTTTTTTTTTAATCAGAAAGTGATTTTGGGGAACCATGCATCGACACCTCATCTTAGGACTTAGTTCAAAATTTTGGTCTTTATCAAATGAATCAATGAGCAATTTCGTTATTAGAGGGTGTTTGGCTAAACTTATTTTAAAGAGTTTATACGCTCTCACATTTTAAAAGATGTTTTTAGAGCTTATAAGATGTTAAATTTTATTTTAAGAATAAGATGTAAAAGTGCTTGGATAAAAAATAAAACCATATGCTTATAAGAAGTTAGTAATGGCAATTATGTAATTAATATGATCAAAATATAGGAGAGTATATTAAGATTTTAAAATAAGTTGGGATTCCTAAATTATTTTTAAGGAGCTTATAAGCTCCTAACATCTTATTTTAAGAGCTTATAAGCTCTTTTTAAAAAAAATTAACCAAACACTTTGCAACATCTTATAAGCTCTTAAACATCTTATAAAATATTTTAAGGAGCTTATAAGCTTAGCGAAACACCCTCTTAATCTATATAATCTAAAGTTTGGACAGTAATAAACATCAAAAATAAACTGTCAATCTTGTTTAGTTTTAAAGTTTTTGTGTTAAATCATTAGGTAAGAGAAAAAGAAAAACAATGGAGTTACGTGGCAATTGGCACAGTGTAGTTTCCAGTTTAAGAGGATGTGCAATAAAAGCAAGAGCATTGAAAAGGACTCTACAACCAATTCAGATTTTAGCTTCTCAGCACATGTAAAATGTCAAATGGTGTACAAACTTCTAGCACCTAACATTTCAGAAGTATCCCAAGTGTCAGTTGTTCCTTTTTTTCCAGTTTTTTCTTAGTCCTGGCTTGTGAGGTATAATGTCCACGTATCCACTGCTTTTAAGGTCAATAATCAATTCACATAAAAAGGAGTATCTATCAATTATCAAGCAGCACATGGAATGGTAACATAATGCACTTCACCAAATACTGGTTGCTTCAGAAAATGTTTACTATAGGTAAAAATCATTCAGAATTATCTCAAACAGATGAAAGAATCACAGTATAACCAATGCTTAATAATGAAATATAGAATGTAAGGTAGATTTTGCATTCAATATTATGCAAAATCATGGAGGATATATAGCTCCAACTAGATTTTATAGTCACTATTTACAAGCTTAAATAAATGGCTATACCTTGGCTTTCTGCCTCAGACGTTTATTCTGCGAGCTGGAACTGAGAAAGGAAAATGATATCTGATCTATAACTCAAGTTGGTAAAACATAGAACTTCTTTTACAGTTTCTCTTAAATTCAAGAAAATAGCTGTGTGTGTTGGGAGTCAATAACACCTAATTGACACATTTGGATCTTTATTCTCTGAACAAAAGATACTTTAAATAGCAGGCATGGAGCCACTCCATGATTTCGGCTCATCATCATCTGCCCTATAGATACGGTTTTCCTGGAAATAGGATATCCCAGCCCATATGCCACGAATAAGCAGAATACTTGTGAAAACCACACTCCCCAGGGTGCAAATTACCTGTAAACAACATGCGCAGAAGATAAAAGGTATCATGTAGTTGGAAGTTTGAACAGTTACGACTTCAAATGACTTTATTGCTGATCCAAGGATCACAAATATCTATCAAATATAATCTATAAATCCCAAACATATTAAAAGCCATTTATTAGAACAGAAAAGGTCATAGTCTGAGGAAAAAGAAATCTTTATGGGTGAAGAGATCTAAAAGGTGTGATCCTATTGGTCCAAATTTGACAACATTTAGGATGAACATAATCTCCAAAATGGAACTCATAAAAAATGGATCCTACTCCAACCCCAAAACCGACCCAAATCTGTGCATGATTGTAATAAGCATAATATCCATCTCTAGGTTTCGGCTCCCATCTGTTGAGCTGTTCAATTCAAATAAAATGGCCATAATATGCTTTCTTGGAAATAAATTCAAAAAGCTATACTGATATCCAGAATTTGATTTCTTGAAATACATGTAGGTGTAAAAGAAATGAAACATAGTAATAACCAGTTCTTATAGCATAGCTGCTCTTTACTGTTGATCCTAAGGCTCTTCTAAATGTGTTGACCATAACCCCTGCTTTGCCCATAGAGCAAAGGAATGAGCGAACCTATAATAATGTACTGATAGTTGTACAATTCTAAATTTCTCAGCAAACAAGAGAAAATCAAACTACAAAATGCCTTGTCATAACCAGATGAATTAGTCTCAGTCTGAATCAGCCTAGTAATGCAAGGATAGGAACTTGCAAGTTCTGTAATGATCATTTCATTTTCATTAATGACACTTCAGATTAGTTGATAAAAGTCTAAATACATCAATACACACAGAAGACGAAACTTAATTTCTAGTTAACTAAAATACACGTGTTCAGGAAAAGAAAAAAAGAAAATACACAAGCATTCATGAGTAAGAAGGCAATTACCTCAAGAAATGCTTTCAGAACCCACAAGAATGTCAAAATTAAGGTACCATTAACGGCAAACCCAACCTGCACGAGGAGGGGAAAAACACCTTAAAGTCCAAAAACACAATGTGTTTTACTCTGCAAGTGTCGATACACAATAAAGTTTCACATACATGAGACTTCCATTTGTAACAGAATTTATTTTCTAGAGGCTCATGGAGATACTAAAGGAGCCAACATGCTGCACAATGAAGCTATGCGACATTTGGGCAAGGAATAAATAATACATATTGACCATCAGTTGGAACATGAAAATAATTCCGCATAGTTAGAAATACCACCAGCAGCAGAGAAGTTACACGAGATTCATAAGCTAAATCACCTGAACTTTCACGATATGTAAATCCTATAATGATTGATCATATAGAGAATGAGCTGTTTGGACTGAATGCTTACATATTTGGACCATAAAGAAGCTATTGCATTTCGTAAATTCTACCAACGTCTCCATTCTCCAACATGTGAAATCTCTACACATGGTCAATAGAAACAATTACAAATGATTTAGGCAAGAATATCTGGGTAGAGATTGGGTATGGGTAAGGTTAGGGTAAATATCTACCCGTTTACAGGCCTATTTCCAGTAGTCATATGTTGTTGGGTTGAGATTGGGCTTCTCGTTCACAACTCCTCTACATGACTACCTATGTTGTTGGATTGAGATCAGGTAGAAACATGATAACTACAGAAATGAAACACACCCCTCCACTGCCAATGACAGCATTTTGCCATTTCCACGATAAATTACAAATTAGAAAACCAAAGCAAGCAAAGGGAACTGGCACAATCAATCAATACTGCAAGTGCTAATTGATAATTCAACTATTATTACCAATTTCGAGGAGATAGGAACGGGCAAAACAGATTTAACAGCCTTGCGTGCTTTTCTGGACACCTTTTTGAACACATTCTCCACAAACCTAATCAAAAGGTCCAAGCTGCTATCTTCGTCCTCATCTTCATCTTCGTCCTCATCATCATCTTCATCAATATCATCGTCATCGTCATAGTCACCCATGACCATACCCCTTCGAGGATTCGGACCCCATGCCCGAGCTTCAAGAGTCGAATTCCGACCTTTCTAAACAAATCAAAGACCAATTATAGTCAAATTTGCCACAAATGATACTTAGATTGATACAGAAAGATCTCAACCTCGAGGTGAACAAATGGGGTGGTTGTGCGGCAGCGCCGCAAAGCGAGATCGCTGGAGCTGGGGATATCACCATTGATAGAGGAAGAGTGACATAGTGTCCGACGACGGGAGGAGAGAGGGTGAAGATGGAGAATGACGGGGGTCGCCGTCATGGCACTGGCAGCAGGAGCTGTGCTTCTTAAATCTTAGTCGTTCTACGACTGTTTTTACATTGAGACAGCGGAGACTATTTTCGCAACTTCCGTGGGGCTATTCTGATTTCTGAGATTTGGGGAGATATATTTTAAGAGAAAATTTCACAATTCATCCATCAACTTTGATTGACTTGCATTTTAGGGATATAAGTTTGAAAAGTTACAAATTTCATCCAATAACTTTAAAATTTTAGCAAAAAAGAGAAAGTTCGCCATAAAATTATTAACTCGTCGGAAAAATCTCAGTTAGCATTCAAGTTGGATTAAAAAAGAAAAAAAAAATCCACATTACCCACACTTAAAATTCCATATCAGCCCACTAAATATAACTAAATATAGTGTAATTAGTCAACACTTAGGATTTTCCACCGCAACACAAAATTGAAAGAGAGAATACATTCTATACCCTCAAGAACCCTAGTTTAGCGTAAAAAAATTAGACAAGAAATCTGAAAAGTTATTGCGATTCAAAACTCATCCGCGGTTGAAAATTTGGAAGATGAAAAAGCAAACATGTTGGCACTTGTATGAGTAATAGTTAGTTTTTATCTTTTAATAATGATGGCTTTCTCTGGAAGGTTTGGGTTATCACTGTGATAATGTGGACTGTTGAGATGGGATACAAAGAGGATCTGACATGAGCTCTATCATAAACCATATTGATATGGTGATTACTAATAATCATCAGGAGAACTTTGATTTGAACTCTTATGCCAGGATAATGGGCAAATTTTCAGCAGTGGATGAATTTTAAAACGCAGCAATTTTCAAGAATTTTTGTCCAATTTTTTTACGCTAAACTAGGTTTCTTGAGGGTATAGAACGTTTTCTCTCTTTCAATTTTGTGTTGCGGTAAAAAATCTTAAGTGTTGACTTATAAATTAGACTATATTTAGTTATATTTAGTGGGCTGATGTGGAATTTTAAGTGTAGGTGATATGAAATTTTTTTTTTCTTTTTTAATCCAACTTGGATGCCAAGTGGGATTTTTCCGGCGAGCTTTGTCTCTTTTTTGCTAAATTTCTAAAGTTACGGGATGAAATTTGCAACTTTTCAAACTTATGTTCCTAAAATGCAAGTCAATCAAAGTTAATGGATGAATTGTGTAATTTTCCCATATTTTAATAATGTCTTCGGATTTTCCATATGGTGAATGAAGCAATAAATATCTGGTGAGACAAATATGGTTCATGTTTAAATTATAAATTTCAAGTTAAAAGGATAAAACGTCTCAAATTTTTATGCACAGAGGTAAAATTGTTATGGACAAAAAGAAAAGCAAAAAAACCCTAAAATTTAAATTACAGTGATGTACTTAGAGGGTGTTTGGCTGAGCTTATAAGATGTTGCAAAGTGTTTGGTAAATATTTTAAAAAAGGAGCTTATAAGCTCTTAAAATAAGATGTTAGGAGCTTAAGCTCCTTAAAAATAAGTTAGGAATCCCAACTTATTTTAAGATCTTAACATATTCTCCTATATTTTGACCTATGTTAATTACATAATTGTCATTATTAACATCTTATAAGCACATGGTTCCATTTTTTATCCAAACACTTTTAGATCTTATTTTTAAAATAAGATTTAACATCCTATAAGCTCTAAAAACATCTTATAAGATGTTTAAGAGCTTATAAAATGTTGTAAAGTTTTTGGTAAATTCTTTTAAAAAGGAACTTATAAACTCTTAAAATAAGATGTTAGGATCTTAAAATAAGTTAGGAATCCCAACTTATTTTTAAGATCTTCACACATACACCTACTCTTTGACCATATTAATTACATAATTGCCATTACTAATATTTTATAAGCTCATGGTCTTATTTTTATCCAAATACTTTTAGATCTTATTTTTAAAATAAGATCTAACATCTTAAAACATCTTATAAGCTCATGGTCTTATTTTTATCCAAATACTTTTAGATCTTATTTTTAAAATAAGATCTAACATCTTATAAGCTCTAAAAACATCTTATAAGATGTGAGAGCTTATAAACTCTTTAAAATAAGTTTAGCCAAACACCCTCTTAGTGATTTAAAGAGTTTTTACTTTTCAGTGTTTTTCTCTTAAATTGTTGGTAAATTTATTGCTAATTTTATGCCATACTATGATACTACTGCTGCAATAACTAATGCTGTGGAGTAAACTCCAATCCAGATATCAGTTCATTTTATGCAAGCATTGGCACTGGAAGCTTGCTTAATTGGTTGTTTTACCACCGCTGCTCGGTTTTCCGGCTTACTGTTATGGATTGCCTCTATATAAGATCACTGAATTAGATTCCAAAATGCAACAACTGTAAGGGAGAAAGCGTCTAGATTACCAAAAAGTAAGACAACATATACAGCAAATTACCAAAAAGAAAGAGAACACATTCGATTTAAGCAAACAACATTTTATAGAATTGAACATTTGAGAAAACAAAAGAAACTACGAACGAACGACACAGAGTTCACTACCATGTGGATAGTTTATCGAGAGCATATATACTTAAAAACCACACTCAAACAAATCTACCACCACGAACCCCTAAATTACAGGGCGGTGCAAAACTCCGCCTTGATTGATTCACCGCATCAAGCATCCTATTCTGTACATCATCTCCAAACATAGGTCCAATATCATAATCTCCACCTATAATTCGTGGGACCCGTGGCACCAAGAACGGATTCGGATTTGGATATCTTCTCCTCCTCGGTTGAGACCAATATGGTGCCGGAAAATAAGGCATGCCTCCACTTCTGCTTGCAACCCTCCTTGTAGTGCTTCGCAAATCCCACGATGTAGCAAATGCCTGTTTCCATCTCCCTTGTGCCTCCTTTAACTCATTGCCGAATTCCTCACTGAACTTCAGCTTCCACAAGTCATCATTAGATCCCAAATAACGGAGTTCAGAACAGACACAGCTCACTTTAGCTAAGTCTTCACCAGAAACAGATTCCAAGATTTTCAACTTAAGGTCTGTTGGTAAACGCATAAAGCAAGGAGGGAGTTCTAAACCGGATTCTTCACATAAATCAATCAGTAAAGGTAATGATAGATTATCCTTCACAGTTTTCCAGAAATTGAATACCTCTTTCTCAGGGGATGTGCCCAAAAAGTCTCCATCTTTTGCACTAATGCTGTCAGATAAACCACAAGTAGCCCACACAACATTCAGAAAGGGAACCAATTGATCCTCATTCAATTGCACTGAATATGTGCTTCTCTTCGCTGATCCATTCAGCAATGTCCCATAAATCTTTATGAATTTTCCTGAACTCTGGAATTTCAACAGTACACTCTTAATCCCTTTGTCAGAAGCAGCATCAAGACTTTCAGGGAGTGTGTAAAACAAAGATACCCTAAAAAGACCCGATGGCCAGTCATTACGAAGCTGATAACCATTAACTACCATATTTTTATTCTTATCAAACCTCACAAAACCAGTCTCCAACATAACTGCATGAATAGCAATAACAACCAACTCGTGATTGGGTCCGTCGTCATCACCCAACTCTTCCACAAATACTTTCCTCAAAAACGCAGGTACAGAAAAAGACTTATCAACAACTTCCGCTGACAACTCATCAGAACTATGACTAGCTAAGGTTTTCCCTTGATCGTCAACTTCCATTTCATCCACAGTTTCCTCCATCTTTGAACTCATGTCTAGGGTTTTCCCCTTGTGGGACTCCAACATCACAGAATCGGAAATCTGGCTGGTGGAACACTCAGAATTTCTGGATGCCCTAGCGTCTGCTGGCGGGGGGACGGTATTTACGGAATTCGAACTCATACCGGCGGTTGGCTGTTCAAGGCAGAAAAAGATAAGGTCACCAGAGGCGATGCCGAGAGAGTGGAGTGATTGCTCGCCATCGGATTGGAGATCGTCTTTCCGATTAAGAGAGAGGCGAATTGCAGCGGCGGAAGGTGAATTTGGGAGATTTTGAGACAGAATTTGTTTGAGTTGCGGAAGAGTGCACGGATTTGGGACTTCGATTTTTAGGGTTTGTTTGGATTCAAACGATCTGAGTCTGAGTTTCATGGTTCCAGAGTGTTAGATGAACGGTGTGCTGAGATTGAATTGAGGAGGAGGAGGGGATTGTAAGGGTTATGGAAGTCGGTTGGCTGAGTAAAAGGAGAGCTTTTCTTTCGATAGCCCGAGTCTTTTAGATATATCCTTAAAAAAGTAAAAATAAATAAATAAATATATCTATAAGAAAATATACAACACGAGTCTGGACTTCTTATCAGATTGGGCTTGATCATACTCTTTGGGCTTAATATCGTGGACTCCTGCCACAGAAATTCTTATACGATTGGACTTTATTAATTAGGCCCAATCACATTTGTTCAACTCAAATTATATGATACCATCAAAATGCACACCAATTTTGAGTTCGACCTATTTCGCGAGCCAAGGATAAATTCATAGAAATAGAAAGGAAATTTTATGAAATATAAATAAACAACTAATTTTGGTTTATTTTGTAATTAAAATTAATAAACTGATTTTAATCAATATTAGCAGAAATTAATAAAAAAAAATTAGTAAGTTTTTAGTTTTTCAAACACAAACAAGAATATATAACGAATAGGAGAGAAAAAGAAGTAGAAAAAGATATTGTAGATAAGAATAAAAAAGAGGAGAACATATAAAAACTTAAATGCACCATAGAGATCAAAAAAATTGTTCTAATTTCCAAATACACACTTTTCTTAATCCTGCAAGTGCCTCATCTTCAAACTTGCTCCGTTTAAAATTCCACTTGTGGGTCAGCTTTATTCGAATCGGCCCATATGAAATATGAAGCCCAAGCCTTTAATGAATGCAAGTTATCAGCCCAGGCCCATGTCCTTCAAACATTCGTGGACTTTTTAGATATCGGCAATTGAGAAAAAGTTAGAACTTAGAAGTTAGAACTGCTCTCCAGCTTCTGGAAATCTAAATCCGATAATTCATTCCTCAATCAAATCAAACTCTTCCAAAAATCCATCCGCCACACAAATTAATCTTCCCCATTTTTTCAAAACTTCGCCTTCGATCTGTACACTCGCGCCCTTGAGTGTGGGGTTTTTCAACTTTACTTCGTCTTTGTCACTACCTTCAACCTCCTGTACACATATTATTACTCGAGAAACTCCTCCAACTTTCTAGACATCTCCTTCTCTTAGCTAAAAAGGCGCTGACACACCATGAATGATGTATTCGCTCTCCAATTCATATTCAGAACAATTCTCATTACATTCCAATGGCCGCTGCTCTCTTTACTTCTGTTCCATGCCCATCTTCTTCTCGGTCTCTCGACAAAAACCCACTTAATAAATCATTCACGTCTTCTTACTCTTCCTTTTCGAGACACCCTTCTTGGAAAACCCCCAAGTTTTCGTGTAAAAGATTGAACTTTTATGTGAAAGCTGAGAATCGAGATGAGCCCACTTCATCTCCACAGCCTTCATCCTCTTTGGCCGTTGAGGAGCGAAAGGATGAGGCCAATGACAAGAAAGATTTGCATGTAGAAAATGGGCCGACTAGTTCTGAACATAAGGATGATGAGTCTGAGGAGAAGGAGCAAGAAAAACTGCAAGAAATGGATTGGAAGACTGATGAGGAGTTCAAGAATTTCATGGGTAATCCTTCGATTGAGGCTGCTATAAAGCTCGAGAAGAAAAGGGCTGATAGGAAGCTCAAACAGCTTGATCGAGAAAGAAGTGATAATCCATTAGTTGGTCTCTTTAACAATTTAGTTCGGGACAATTTGTCGAAAGAGAAAGAGAGATTGGAGAAAGCTGAGGAGACCTTCAAGGCTCTTGATCTCAATAAGGTATTTATTTCTCCGGACCTTTGAAGTTTTTATCTGAACTTGCTAGTGACAACATGAAAAACTCTCTTTAATTAAGGAATATTGATTGTATGATATCTTTTTGGTGAATTTTGAAATGCAGTTGAAGAGCTGTTTTGGGTTTGATACATTTTTTGCCACTGATGTTAGGAGGTTTGGAGATGGTGGAATTTTTATTGGAAATTTGAGGAAACCAATAGAAGAAGTAATACCTAAGTTGGAGAAGAAATTAAAGGAAGCTGCAGGTAGGGAGGTGGTGGTATGGTTTATGGAGGAGAAAACTAATGAAATCACAAAACAGGTACTTGAAGACTAGCTTATATCATTATTTTTTCTGTAACATTTACTGCTCAAAATTATGGAATGGGTAATTTTTTCTATTTATAAGTTGGTATTAAAATCTTGTAATATCTGCAAGAACAGACCTCTTGTTGTCTTTCTTGGTAATTTTGCTTGATAAGAATGCCTTCAAGACAATCTCTAATAATACATGAAAGAAGAGAATCATGGTTGTTGATACCAATTTTCTCATCTTATATGGTTCTTGGCTTTTTAACAATGTAAGCATGAGAATAGGTATTGATTACTTGTTAACTAATCGTGTCTCCATTTCTTTGGAAGTTGGAACTACTACTGACATTATTTTTCTATCCTTTTAAAATTCTCTTACCAATATTAGGCCTTTGTTTCATTGATATCTATTATTGTTGTCCATATATATTTTGACACTTAATTTGGTGAATTTTCTCTTTCTAAGGCATGTGTGGTGCAACCCAAGGCCGAAATGGATCTCCAATTCGAGTCTACAAAACTAAGTACTCCTTGGGGTTATATTAGTGCAATAGCATTATGCGTTACAACTTTTGGAACCATTGCTTTAACGAGTGGCTTTTTCGTCAAGCCTGATGCAACCATTGATGACTACCTTGCTGATGTTGCTCCTCTTTTTGGTGGATTCTTGACCATTTTGGCAGTTTCTGAGGTATGCAACGTTTTCTATTATTACTCCTTGAATTTTTCCATTTCGTATTGTTGATGGGAGATTTTCATCACTCTTTACTAGATTGCAACAAGAGTAACTGCAGCCCGTTACGGCGTTAAACTGAGTCCATCATTTCTCGTTCCATCCAACTGGACGGGATGTCTTGGCGTTATGAATAACTATGAGTCTTTGCTTCCCAATAAGAAAGCTCTGTTTGACGTTCCAGTGGCAAGAACCGCAAGTGCTTATCTGACATCATTGGTTCTTGCTGTGTCTGCTTTTGTTGCTGATGGTAGTTTTAATGGGGGTGACAATGCACTGTAAGCAATCCTGTCTCCTTCATACAGTATCATCTCATATGCTGGTGCATTTTGTCTGTTACCAATATTGGGTTTTCCTTTTTATGCAGGTACATAAGGCCTCAGTTCTTTTACAATAATCCTCTACTTTCCTTTATACAATATGTGGTGGGCCCATACACAGACGATCTTGGAAATGTGCTGCCATATGCTGTCGAAGGTGTGGGTGTCCCTGTTGACCCCCTTGCTTTTGCCGGACTTTTAGGTCAGTCTCTAATGATTTATTTATATTGTGCATATATATATAGTGACAAAAACATGTTCCATAAGTCACTGGGGACAAGAATTGTGTTTAAGTTTCCGCGTACTGACCCTTCTTGCTACAATTTAGTGACAAAGAAAATCTTGTCAAAAAATCAAGTGAAGATTCTTTTGCCACCAAGTTATCACTAATTTCGTGTCACTAAATATCAATGGTTATAACTAAAATACTAGTTTTTCAGTATACAGTGTATACAGTGTCGCTAGTTGTCAATGATTAGTCATAAAACACTCATTTTGGTCGCTATTGAGTAGTCACAGTAGTCTGTGACGAAGAAAAAGTTGTAACTAAATGGATTAAATTAGTGAAAAAATAGAAGGTATTGTCAAGTATATCATCGGTATGTATGTAATTGGTGACAACTTTTATATTATCACTTTATTTTTCATCACTAGTATCACTTTTTCCTGTAATTGCACTAACTTAATATACATGCATATCTTTTCCTTTGTTTAGGTATGGTTGTGACTTCTTTGAACTTGCTTCCATGTGGAAGACTCGAAGGAGGCCGTATTGCTCAAGCTATGTTTGGGAGAAGCACAGCCACTTTACTATCTTTTGCTACATCACTTCTGCTAGGCATCGGTGGCTTAAGTGGAAGTGTGCTGTGTTTGGCATGGGGACTTTTTGCAACTTTTTTTAGAGGTGGAGAGGAGATACCTGCAAAAGACGAGATTACCCCTTTGGGCGATGACCGGTTTGCTTGGGGTTGTGTGCTTTTCTTGATATGTTTCCTCACTCTTTTCCCCAATGGAGGAGGAACTTTCTCCAGTTCATTTTTTGGAGGACCATATTTTAGGGGTGATCTGTGAGTAGTAGGCTCAACAGTGGAAGTTTTGATGTATATATGGTAATTAGATTTACATTTTTGCTATGTGTATGATCCCCCATCTTCTCAGTGTTGATGATGGTTGTATAATTAGTTTCAGTTTGAAGATTTTTCTCTTTGGTCATACTTTATGGCGTATGAAATTTATGTGCATATCAAGTATCTGTTTGAATCACAGTTTTGTTTTTCTTCTCGGTGACTTCTTACACTTAAGAAATGCTTAGGGAAGTGAGGGATGCAAGAAAACCAATTGTTGAGCTTTGTAAACCGCTCAATAGCTGATGAATACACATATTGTCGTTATACAAATTAGATGAATTCAACATATAATCACTGAGATCAATGTTATTTGCTATGCATTATCTTTTTCCAACATTTTACGTTCCAAAGGCATTAAAGAAAAGATAATGAAGCAAAGATACCTCATGTGGTACCAAAAATTAAGCCCCAGTGTTATGCACATCTATGAACATTCTTTACGCAATAGTTCAGCAGTAGCACTCTTCTTGAGATCCAAATCAACATAAGGTCATCCTGCATCACCATCAAATCCAGCCAGAAGTCACAAGGCAAGGTACAAATTTAAAATTTGTATTTAAATTAAGAAATATATGAATGATGGATAGATTCTACGTTTATGCTCAATGACATCATTAGTGCATTGCTTATATGAAAACTTAAAAAGTTCAAAGGAAATAGGAAAAAGTTAAATAATATAAACTTTGAAAATACATTGAATCTTGAATATTGACAACCTTTTGAATTAATTTTTTGAACATGAAACACAAATATAAAAAAGTAATTGATAATTTTTCAGTTATTTGTACCGAGTCTGTTCCTCTGGAGCTGACATGGACAATAATAAACACAGTCTGTTTCAAGATAAACACAGACAAATGTAACAAAGACATGTACATCATGGGTGTGATAACCACAAACCTACCTGCAGTGCGATTTCACAGAAACTTTCAGGTTATTTTTCTGACTAGTTTCTACCTCATTCAGCAATATAACTGTAAGCAAGTTAAAACCATGTTTGCACTCAAGTTAGAAACTTGTAACCTGCAATATTTCATAGGATAATTCTTGAAAAGGCACTATGAAATTGAAAGTCTTCAAAATAGAGTCGTGTGTATTGCTTACTTAGCTTTGAGTTACACGGATTCTGAGCAAGTCATTCCCCTGGTCCTCTTGTTCTTCTTGTAGATCTCTTGCTGACCTCACTGCGGAATCCTTGCAACAATTTAGTACAATGTTCTCCCGTAATGGTGCTTCACCAATTTCATAAGGTATCTCTTCCAAAGACCTGCAATGCCTTAGAACGAGGTGCTGAAGGTTTGGAAAGGGAGTTCCATCAGCCTCCCATGACTCTAGATTTGTGCTGCCAATTAGCAGGAATTTGAGGCAAGGAAAACCACCTTCACTAGATTTCCATTCTGCTCCTGAGAAAGCATAATTCCTGAGTTTGAGCACTTCTAGTTTGGGTAACATACTGAGCTGGAGCATATCTTCCCATGGCAGTGAGGTTCCACTCAAAGTCAATTTCACTAGCTTTGGGGGGAAACTGTTCCAGGATGGAAGGCGATCGGGTTTTAAAGCTGAACAGACAAATGGATTACTGAAGGCATACTTGAGCGTCTCAAGTTTTTGTAAGTGGACAAGGTTTTTAAACCATCCACGAAACCGCAAGTCTTCATCAAATTCGTGTACTCCCAGTTTCTTTAAATTTGGCATGGAGAGGAAGACTATATCCGTACAACTTATTGGAAGTATTGTGGATAATGATTGTAAATTAGGCAGATCCCTGTATCCAAATCGTTTAAATTGGATTTTAAATTCTGAATATGGTAGACAGATCCTCTTTAAACAAAAATGTCTCAACTCCAGCATATCCCACAATTTTCTGGGCAAATGACCATCCCATTCACAATCAACAATCAAGGTCTGTATGCTGTGGAACGCGAATAACTTCATGAAATTAAAGTTATTTTGGATGGTGAGCGCCAAGAACTTCAAGTGAGCCGAATAAGTGTCTCTTTGGGAATCTTTATTAGATGTATATTCATTATATCCAACACTTTAAGTAGTTTGAAATCCATCCCCAAGTAATCCCCAGTATCCGACAAAGAGTTTTTTTCGAAGCACAGGACAGAACGGGTGTATGAAAATGAAGCCTTATGGATGTATTTCAGGATGCTGCAATGGAAAGAGAGGCGTCTAATACCTCCAAATAGAAAATGATCATCTTGTGGATACCTTAGTGGCAGTTGTCCACAACTGTTGATTACCTGAAGAAACTCCTGGGACTCTCTCAAGCACAGTTCTCTCGTGAGATCATGGATGTAGCAAGTTTTGATTCCACTAGCAGAACTTTTCCGTTTCATCATAACAAGACTTCTGCCAGTGAGGTCTTCTAAATAGTCCTCAGCTACTTCTTCCAAGCTCTTAATCATACTAGGTCTGATAAACCCCTCTGCACCACAACCATATTAATTTCTTCACTGATATCTCATAATCTTCTGGAAAAACTCCCAAGTAAAGAAAGCATGGTTTCAAGTAATCAGGCAGATGGTTGTAACTCAAAGCAAGTACGTTTTGGCAGTGCTCTGCTTCTTCCATGACCAATGAGCCTACATTCTGCACAGTTTCTTCCCAAACGTCTAATCTCTTGCTCATCTTTGATAAAAGCCCTCCTACAAGAACTAATGCTAGTGGTAGTCCTTGACATTTATTTGCTATTTGATTTCCAATTCCCACCAATTCCAGGGGACAGGATTCATCCACAAAGATTTTTGAACTGAGTAGATCCCAACTTTCATTTACATCCAAACGACGTAAGCAATGGGGAGGAATATCTTGACTTGCATGGACAGCTACGTCTCTAAGCCTACTTGTCAACATAATTCTACTACCATTTGTGTCATCAGGAAATGTTCTCTTCAAATCATCCCAAGCTGTAGTATCCCACATATCATCCAGGACAATGAGATATGTCTTACGCTTTAAACTTCTGTGAACTTGTTCTTTTAATTCTTCATTGTTTTTTGCATATAACTCATCTGAAACATTGGTAACACATCGTAGGACACCTAACAGCAGTTCTCCTACTTGATACTGTTGTGAGACAGTGACCCATGCACGAACATGAAAGTGATCCATGACCAGTGGATCATCATATAGTTTCCTAGAAAAAGTCATCTTCCCGATTCCCGCCATACAATGATTGAGAAAACTTTTAACTGTGGTGCATGTCCAGTTAGGCTATGTAGCATCATTACCAAATCATTTTTAAGTCCCACCAGTTTTCCATCTGCATTTGAGGTTCTTCTTGGTGGACTCAAGGAAATGAAGGATGTACCTGCTTGGAAACGAAATAGCTACAAAGTCAGTTGAAAGCTGCACAATTTAATTTAGAATCTTGAATTTCACCACAAGGCATCAACTGATTGCAAAACTACAAGTCAAATCAAGCAGTTAACATATGAGTTAATAATTAATGACCCCAACAATTTCGTGCGTGCTGGTTATATATAAAAAAATACAAATATGGTGTAATTAGCACTCTAAATAATCAATCACAAGAACTAGAGCTGTGCTATTGTAAGAGATGATAGAGCTTGCCTTTAGAAGAGGTAACATCCAATTTGACATTTCTTTCACCGTGAATCTTCTCAATCTCTTAATTGATAGAGACGATCTCTTCTGCTATTTCAGTCAGTGTAACATCACTTGGATTACTCTTCCTTTTTAAATCAAGTAGATTTCTTAGCAATTCTACATATTTGTGAACCCTCCTTAAGAATTTTCGGTCTAAGATTGACATTGTCTGTTCCAATAAATGGTAACGTAACATCACAAGGAAGAGAGTAATTAATAATTCATAGCAAAAAACACACACATACACATACATACATATACATATACATATACATACCCAGAAGTCAACATAACTCCCAGCTTTATAAGCCACATCTCTGATCCTTCTCTCCAACATCTGGTTCATGATTTTGTAACTGTGACTTTCTCCGGAAGAATCTTTGAGGAAGGAGTCGATCGAACTGCAATTTTGGTAAAGCATCTATTTCTTTCTTTGTGAAAGGACAAACCGAGCCAAAAATATCGGCGCTAGAAACTTGCCCCTTGGCAAAAACAAGCCATTCCGAGTTCAAGAGCTGCTCGAGGTCTTGCATCAATGAAACTACGGCGATATAAGCCGCCATATGATCGCTGGACTCTGGTGGTAACTGGTATATGCTCTTGTTTGCAGGCCGCTGATGTTTTGACTTTTAAGCTTTAACTGTTCTCAATCATAATATCATTCCAATTTCCAGGCCCACCTGCATTAACTTCATTTCTTTCTTTAATAGAGAGCAGAATTGGTAATAAACTAATAACTTATATACGATGCAACCCATATACATGTAATAACTAGTCCAAGCCTCCAATGTTGATCGAGGTTGTTTAATATGTGCAATATTCGGGCCAAAACCGTATTTTTATTTTTCATGTTGGACTAATTTCACATTTTATTTACTTATTACTACATGTCTCTTTTTTCTTTTTCTTTTTTTTTTGTGGTGAAATTACTACATATCTAATTGGTGCCCACTTAACTAGTTTAATTATGAGATAATTACAAAAAAAACCCTAATATTTGCTTAAAAATGCGAAAAACTATTAGAAGTTTGAAATCTTACAAATAACCCCTGGTAAATTAAAACCTTATAAATAACCCCATTGAAACATAAAAATATAATTAACATAATACTCTATGAAAAATATTACAAATATCCTTTCAGGAATAAATGTAAGGTTGCAACATTTTGAGGCGAAATCATAAAAAATACAAAATCTTTATCTTAGGGGTTTTTTTTGTGTAATTACCCTTTATAGGTCCGACAAATATACGACATACTTTTACGAATTGGTTATGTAAGGATAAAAATTCATCGGAAAAATTTTATAGTTATCGGGAAATCATATAATTTTAATGTCAGCTATCCCTCCAACCACGAGTTATTTTGTGTAATTGAAGTCAATTTTCCCTCAATATTGAACAAAATCCCTGATTATCTTAGAAGAAAACCCGACGATTTGATTGTTAACTGTTCAAAAAAATGTGGCACCAATTTGCATAATTTTGTAATTATAACGAGTATTTATAAATAGTTCTTGTAAGAAACATATATGCATATTAATCACAATCCCTTAAATGGGAAAATTTACATTATACATGTACAAAAAGTAAGAAAGAAACAAATCTAAAGTAACTAGTAAGCAAAAAGCAAGGGATACTTATCCCCTTTACAAAACAAATAGTCCACCTAACCAAATTTCTAGAAAAACTATACCAATTATCAATCAACAAAAGCCTGCAAATCTCAGCAAGCAAAAACCAAAAGCTACAGCAAAGAAAACCCTACAGCAGAAGTCATTTTTGGAGGAGAAACTATGCGTTTTTGGGATAGGATTCATAAGCCCTTTCTTTCATTCATCAATAGGGCCCTCCTGGTCGGCCACTTTTCTGGGCCGGGATCAATAAGTAGAAGTCATAATAAAGGGATTCCTTTTTCACTGTCTAAATGACATATCGGCAGGCTCGAGCCGGTTTCTTAAAAAAAAGAAACATATATGCATAAATATTCCTATGGTACATATTATTTTAAAATAATTTCACATATATATATACTAATACATGTTGCATTTTAAATATTTGAAATAATTATCTTGATATCTAAATAGTATATATATTAGATTAAGAAGATATTATATTTATTATGGTTGACGTACTACATTCTTTTCACAGTTTCAACTTTATCGAGCTACCAAAACTTTTGATCACCCACTAAATGTTATCATGATGAAATTAGTGCTACACATAAGATTTCAATCTGTCACTCAACTGTTTATTAACAACGTCAAAGTTGAACATGCTGAATACGTTGGATTTAGAATTTTTCTATGGAAACTTTTTGTCTGAACTAATGTTTGGCCTGGCTCCATTTATGAATCAAATGGTCAAAATATTACCACATTCTGTATTAATTTTTTTCTTTTAATTTCCAAATGAATCAAAAATCTGACAAAGTCCAGACCTTTCAGTGAATGAGAGGATCTAGAGCCCGTTCAAGCAAGAATCTCCCGCATGTACACTTCAACCGAAACGAAGTCAGATTGTAGCTTAGGGAAAGAGCTCTTTTTCAGACTCTTACGATTTCCTTCCAAAAAGTTTGTATCAACTCATTTAGCTTCTACCAAGGATTGTGCTATTTCTTTACACATTCCTGTAAAACAGAAATAAATTTAATCACCAACAAGCCATCATCTCTACAGAAATGCCTATAATTATTGGGGCGAATTACCCAAACCCCCCTGAGGTTGACGACATTTATGAAAAACACTCTAAAACCTTGAAACCTTACATTTACACCCCTGTGCAGAGGGGGTAAATGTAAGGTTTTTTAGGAGGTATTTGTAAGGTCTCAAGATTTTTTTGCATTTTCAGGGGGATATTTGTAAAGTCTCAAGGTTACAGTGGTGTTTCGTATTTTTTAGGTAACCTCGGGGTTTTTTTTTCCGTAATTTTCCCTAATTTTTGTTATATGAGTTACGCTACATCAAGTCAAGTTTATGGCAATATTACAGGATTGCTGAGGCTCAGAAGATTCACTGGAGAATTTGACACTACGTACTATGGCATTAGGTTATTTCAAGAAATGCCAAAGCAGTGAGGTGTTCGAGTTCTTCAGACAGCAGAGTTAGATTCTCAGACCAACAAATGCTTAGCAAAGTTGGGGATGCAAGAAAACCAATTTCCGAAGACTTGTCTGCAGAATTTCAAACAGAGAGAATCAAAATGCTGATCACTTTGAACAGTTCATTACAACTTACAAGAAATTAGATAGTTGTACCTCTGCGTTTCCAAGAATGGCATCAGTTGAAGTGGCTTTAGAAGATCTAACACATGCATCGTGTCCTGAGAATGGACATAAATGGAAATCTGCAAAGTTAAGTTTTTATCCATCGATTAGTTCTGTAAGTGGACATACTTAGCCTTAATGGGGTACTTTGACGATATTATAATTTTTTAAGACTATTTTTCCAAATAATATAATTGTTTCTACTGGTCACTCAATAAACTAGGATTATAGAGCATGAAGAATTTGGCTTTTAATTTGAACTCTTCCAACGAAAATTTCAATAAACCTTTAACTCGAAATGAAAATCATAAATCAATTTATATAAGGTTATTTTATTCATTACGAGAAAATGAGCCTAAGTAAATTATCCCAAGTTAGTATGTGCTTTACAAGACATATTGATTAAAAAATGGGATAATTACACTGCTATATCCTGAGATTTAGCCTAATTACGAAAACATACCCTGAGATTAAGAAAATTACAGAAGCATACCTTGGGCTCTAATTGCCGCTACAAACCCTAAAAAAAATTTGACTTGTCCCTTATGCTTCAGTTTTTTCTATCAAAAAAGATAAAGCAAAATAGGAAATTCATTAAAAAAATATGATTAAGTCATCAAAATCCGTCTACAAGTGAAATTTAGAAGCATTTACTATACACTCTGTTGCCTACAAGTGAAATTTTGAAGTATTTATTTAGATGTTTGTAAATTATTTTCACAGTTTCAACTTATTTGAATTATCAGTAAATGTAGTCATAAGGGGTAACAAAAGATTTCAAACCTGCCACTCAGCCTCTGAAGTTAATTCCAATGTTGCACAGCGATGCAAGCCTAAAAGGAAGTCAGAATGAATCCCAGGCAAAGAGCTCTTTTCCAGACCAATTGGTTTTCTTACAGAGAAAATTATATCAACTCCTTTACATGTAACAATGATGCTCTTTCTTTAGGCAGTCATGCAAAAGAGAAACATGTTCAAGCACAAATAAATCACTCTCTCTGCAGAACATGCATATTATTATTGTTATCCGAGTTATGGGATTGAGATTGTTGCAGGATTAATGCTTTACCCATATAAGCAAACACAGAATGGAAATCATTGATGGGTTCCAGAAAGCATAATCATTTTTTCGTTTCATTCAGCAATATAACTGTCCGAAAGTTAGCAACACATCCAAATGCAACACTTCATGGCACAAGCTAATGAAATCCATGCACGCATGTGTCTCCAGCGTACAAGAGCATTTAAAGCTTAAGGCTAAAGAAAATATTGTTCTTATCAAAGGTCAGTTGGTCTAGTGAGATGAGATACTAGATCCTTTAAGCAAGGTCCAGGGTTCAAATCCTAACCTTGTGAATGGAACAACTGGGTTGGAAGGGTCATGCACTCCCAATTGGACCTCTACAAACTGCAGTACCCGAGCCAGGAAAAAAACCGGGTAGGAAACCAAAGAAAGGAAAGAAAAGATTGTTCCACATTAAGTCAAGTTTCAGACAACTGCAGAAGATTGCTGCAGCTCAGAAGAGAAAATGTATCTACTTTTTATATGAGCAATTTTCCACCAATCTTCACCTCTCTCTTTGTGACACCTCCTTTGGAGATCAGGGCAGTCCTGGATAGTTAGGTGCTGGAGTTTGGTGAGACCTCGAAAAGCTACTGGCAAACATTTCAAATTACCACAATCTGATATTGCAAATGTTCTTAGAGATGGTGCTAAACTGTCTATCCACTCTGGCAACTCAGTGAGTCTTGGACAGCTTCGTATCTCCAGGCTTCCCAGTGTTTTCACAGTCTTGATCCCCAAAGGGAGATATTCTATTAAAGGGCAGCTTATAATAACCAAACTCAGAAGAGATGAAAGGTTCTCTAAATTATCAGGCAATGCAGCTAGACTTGGACAGAACATTATGGTCAAATGCTTGAGTGCTGTCAGTGGTTGAAATCCAAATGATATGGATTCCAGGCTGATGCAGTTTTCTATTGACAGTTCCTGAAGGGACCTCAAAGATCCCATCAAACTCACTGGAAGAATTTTCACACTATGGCCGTCAGTTATCTCAAGAAACTCCAAACAAGAGAGGTTTTCAAGTTCCTCAGACAGTAGAGGCAGATTCTGACACCAACGAATGCTTAGGAAAGTGAGGGATGCAAGAGAACAAAATTCTGAACTGAGAGAATGGAGCTTGGGGCAAGAGATTATTCTCACAGACTTTAGAAGATGATTGTTCCTGATCAGTTTCCCAGGTAGACACACCAACTCAGCAAATCCTTCAATACTCAGAGTTGAGAGCAAGGTTAAATTTTCCATGCACTTCAACACTAGCGAATTGTAATGCCAAAGCTCAAGGTGCTCCAGAGATGCAAAATATGGCATGGAAATCAGGTTTGGACAGTTTTCAAGAATTAATTTTCTCAGTTTCGGAAATATTTCTTTGCCATCCAAGCTCCCCCACTCTTGTAGAGATGGAAAGTCTTTCATTGATAGCTCTTCAAGTGATAGAAATGAGACTTCAACATCCTCGCCATATACTTCTTGGCCAATATATGTTATGCTGTTCATTCCTTCCATGCGCAACGTTCTTAAAAGTGGAAGATGGCCAAGAATCGGAAGATGCAGGCATCCTCCACAGTTGATCAACATCAGCTCAGTCAGGTTTGGTAGAGTCCACTGTGCAAACCTGATCCCTGGATATCCTACAATGAACAATTTCTTCAGATTTTTATGTGGTTGGAGATACTCCAAAACTTCGTAAGCTAAGCCCTCATCAGATACTGTAGGATATGATGCTTCAGGATCCCGTGATGACCCTGATGTTGATGGTTTCCTCTCTTGAAATCTAGCAGCATTGACTTCCAAAGCAGGATTCATGATGAAATCTGACCTGCTTTACCCCAACACAGGCCCAAGGTATGCAAATATTCCTTATCCATAAAATTTACTGCTTTAGCTTCCTCAACATCCTGCACACGCTCCAGATGTTTGATCTTTAGCTCACCTCTAAGATTTAAACCTTTCAGCTCCAGTATGTTTCTATGGAGAAACATATGAAGGTAGAGTGCGAAGCTTCTCTTTCGGCAACCTGAACTTACTTTTTGGATTTCTATGTATGGGCACAATATATATTGGCAAAGTCTGAAGGTTAACTAAGAGGCTAAGACCATGAGGCATATCTATAAGTGCTTCTCATCTGCTTACATTCAGATGCCTCAAGCCAGTAATGTGACCCATATAGGGCAAGTATTCAAGATTGTAGCAACCAAATAAATTTATTGTCTCCAATGAGTAAATGTGAGAGATAGATGAAGGTAACTTATGGAAATGACTGTTGGAAAGATCCAAGCATTTAAAAAATGATAGCTCACCTATGGACTCGGGCAGGTTTACAAGACACCCACTCAAATTCAGCATCTTCAAGTGAATAAAAGTTGAAGAAATATGCTTAGGCACAGCTGGAAGTCCTCCTTCTGAGAATATAAGTAGAGTTCGCAAATTATTTGCTTGATGTAAGGCATCTGGAATTAGAGACGATCTAAAACCAGAAATGATTGATGCATGACGAACTTGTTTAATATTACCTCCCGCAAGTCCTTTCTCAAGTACCAGATAATCATTTTCCGTGATGCTTCTTGCAAGGCTATAAAAAACATTATTCATTTTGTACAAATATGGAGAACCACTTTCACAGTCATTAACCTCTTCAAACACAGACATCCACAGCAGTTCATTAAAGTACTCCTCTCCGATGTCTTCCATTTGCTTGCTTCCACGGTCTGAAAGGATAAAGCCTTGTGCCATCCACATGTGTATTAATTTCTCCCTCTGGATTTCATAATCACTCGGAAAGATTGAGCAAAATACAAAACAATGTTTGAGATTAGGTGGTAAGTGCAGGTAGCTTAAAATCAGTGCAGGATAAATTCCCCTTTTGTAAACTTCCAAATCCCAAAGTTCACAGTTCTGCACTTGCCGCCAGTCCTTCTCCTCTCTCTTGAAGCGCATGAGACCTCCAACAACCTTTGCAGCTAAAGGAACACCTCGACATTTCCTGACAATTTCTTTGCCAATTGACAGAAGGCTTTGATGATTCTTTTCTTCTTCTTGATTGAGAAAAGCTCGCTTTTTGAATACTGACCAAGAATCTTCTTCACACAAGCCCTTCAAATGATACGCAGAATTTAAAGAACCTATAAGCATTGATACCTTTTGCAATCGGGTAGTCACGAGGACCCTACTTCCATCAACACCAGAGCTGAATAACAGCCTCAATTTATCCCATTCCTCTGGTTCTTGATTCCAAACATCATCAAGAACAAGAAGGTACTTTTTCTTGTGTAGTGCATTCCATAACTTAGTTTGCAGGGCATCCAACTCAGTTAGATCACATTTGTTTTCTGTTACAGCCTCGATTGCTGCTTTTATTATCTGCTTGACCTTAAAATCCTTTGATACAAAAACCCAGATTCTCAAATCAAAAGATTTTTTCACTTCATCATCATTATAGACCATCTGAGCAAGAATGCTCTTCCCAATTCCTGGGCTTCCAACTATTGATATTACTGATGTATTATCTCCACTGGACGCTCCAGATGGCATCAACAGTTTCTCTAATATCTTTCTTTTCTCTTCCTCTCTTCCGCATACCTCAGATCGAATAACAAAAGAGCTTGTTTCTCTCATGTCGAATTGTCTATCCACAGCATTACTTTCTACTAATGGTAAGTTGAGCCCTTCTACAATAGCCTTCTGCAGATCATCAAGAATGTTTCTGGCCTTGATGAAATTAAGACTATATTGTTTGGGACCCTTTTTGTTATGCAAATACAGAAACTTTTCGAGCAAATCCTCAGCTTTCCAGGCTGCATCTTTGAACTCTGTTAGCCAAAGTCTAACAGCTTCGTCTGTTGTTTGGCGCTCTTCTGCATCCTGGATAACAGCTTGGGCCATGGGTAATATATTCTGAAGTTTCTTGAACCGGTCCTCAAGCTGAGGGTTGGCTAATTTCTCAAAGATAACCTGCAAAAGTGGAGTCAGGATTACCTCTGCCACCTTGAAGCACGTCTGTGTGTAGGAGATGTGGTGAAGTAAGAGATAACCTGCAAAAGTGGAGTCAGGATTACCTCTGCCACCTTGAAGCACGTCTGTGTGTAGGAGATGTGGTGAAGTAAGAGATAATTTGGTAAAGGGAAATGTGTTTTCCCTCTACATTCAGGTTTGTCAATGCTTATTGGCCCACTGATGAGATAGTGAATCAAAGTCAGCCAAGAAACCTGTTAAATTTCTTGCTAAACCTTCAGATTAGAATAATATCTTATATCGGGAATCTCTAAGATATGGGTCAGGTTCGAATTCTAATATGATTAATCTATTTTATATATATGATTTTGAGACAAATACATGGATAATTACGAATATAAAATATACAGAAAATATAAATGCTGAGATGACGAAGCTCCAAAAGAAAATAGCAGAAGAGAGAAAATGAAGAACAGGTAATTGCTGGAAGGACGTGAGTGGACCGAAGGCTGCTAGGCTTTTATGAGTGGACCGAAATAACCGAATTTAATAACAAATTCCTTTAAGCCCACCCACATTAAATGAGATACCAACTTAATATATATTTGCACATAAATAATAATATTTATTGGTCATAACAAAACCCGAAAAGGGCAAAGTCTTCTTCTTCCCTTTCCCTTTGTTTCATAGGTCCACGTTTCATTAGTATCCAAATGCTTGAATCTTGACTGTGCAAGAAACTGACAACCTTGACTACCTACAAAATTCACATATTTCTTACTTGGCCCACATCACTGGAAATCAACTACTTACATAAGGGTGAAAAATTGAATACATCTTTATTTTATAACATGGAAACAATCTTTAGAAGTATTAACATCCAAAATATTGTTCTCGGTTTTACAAAACCACTGGAGCTTATAGCCATGCAGACTCAAGCTGTTACTTTTCGTTTTTTCACTGGAACATTGTTGTTATGTAATTGAAACCTGAAAGTACAACTGATAATCATATATTTCGTCAGATGCAGCTTCCTTCAGTCCAGCAATATTTCATCACTGTCCTACTACAGAAGAAAGAAGAACCCACCTTCTTCAGTGTGTCCAATTTCTGCTTGACAAGGAAAAAGATAAAACCACATGATTTAACTTATATCAGTAAACTACAGATATCAGAAAGGTATTGTGACCACGTCAGCAACAATAAAACAATTGATATTGAGATGCCAACCAATTTTCAGCTCCCTTTCGACCCAAAAGAATAATATGTGCGTTGCAGTAACCGCTCATAGCTGATAAACAATCATATTTACATATTGTGGTTACACAAAATAATTGAATTCAGCAAATAATCTCTGAGATCTATGTATTTCCCATGCTTCTTCCTCCTCCAACATGTTACGATTTCTCGGCTACAAAATTTGCTCCGAGCGCATTAAACAGAGATGCATCAAGCAATGATACCTCAAATTGGACCATCAGAGCCTCCATGTTATGAACACTAGCCTGAAGTAAAACTCTCATGGCTCCTCATTAGCAACACCTACTGGATTTTTTAGATCAGCTTCATTAACAAGGGATTGGACATTATTTCCTGTATCTATCTCACAGTACAACACGCCTTTAGCATCTTCATCGTTCAAAGAAAGCTCTCCATCCTGGGACTTCAAGTTGCTGCCTTCATTTGTTTGGTTAACCCTTGGGCTTTCGTTGCCATTAGAGGATGCTTGTATTCCAATTAAATCCGCAGCCCTCACCTTTAGGAAACAATTATTGCCTCGTTAAATATACACAACAAGCACATGTGAGACCAGAGTAGAGTTAAGCATTTTAAAAAGACAAAAAGAGAAAATTGAGAGAAGCGCACATCGGATTAGAGAAGAAAATTAGATATATAAATAAAAAGGGCAAGAAAAAGAAGGCGAACACAACGAAAATAGGATACATGATAGAGAACTCGACAAACAGATATTTGAAAGAAAGTAGGAAGAGGAGGAAAAACATGAAGGAAATAACCTAAACCCTATTAACCCTAAAGAAGAAGAAGGGACAAAGAAGTTCAAAAGAAGAACACAACAGAAGAAAGAGGGTACAAGATCGGCACGAGGCGTCAATGCAAATATCAGAAACAGTTGAAGTTTTCTAGAATCCCACTAAAAGTCAAGGGGTTGCTTGTCGCATATGTATATGTTACACGTTGTCTGTGTTTGTACCTGCATTGGCTTCATTATATTAAATTCTTGATCATCATTTCTTCCTACTGCATCTTGAGCTTGTAATTCCATGGAATCTCGCACAAGCTGACTCAGAAAGCTCACTTCGTCATTCATGACACCAAGCCCCCTCAAAAGCTTAGAGCCAAGCTGCAAACTTGTCTGCGTAAATTTGAAACAAATAGAGTCAAATGCTTGATCGCTTTGAAAAGTAGCTTACAAGAATTGCGATAGTGTTACGTTACCTCTGCATTTTCAAGAATGGCATCAGTTGCACCTACTTTCTTCAGATCTATCAGATGCTTCATATCCTGAGCACGGGCATATATGGGAATCTGCAAAGTTAAGTTTTGACCCATGCATTAGCTTTATAAGCAGGAAAGTAACTGTAATTCAAAGGCCATGCAGCACTTCAATTCTACTCAATGTCTTCTTCATTTTCAGTAATTAGATTTTTCCTTCCTTTCTTTTGTCTGTTCACCATGTATTGAGACAGACAAAACACCATCCACACACACACACACAGAGAAAGAACCAAAAAAAAAAAAAAGAAAAACACACATACAGAGAGAGAGAGAGAGAGAGAATAAGAAGTTACTGAAGGGAAGGCAAGTCGAATCCGCTGAACAGCGTCCATTGTCTTCTGCTTTCCTGGATACATGACCATAACAGCTTTTGGGGAATTGATACCAGCGGACTGCAATACTGCAGGACGAGACCCATCACCATAGAGAACAGGAAAACCAAGCTTTCTAGATGTCTGTTAGGCAATAAAACGAAATACGTTATTTAATGACAAGATAAGCTTGATCTCTTCAGCACAGACACATTCACTTATCAAAGTATCCTAACCTAGTTAAGCATCAGTAAATTACAGAGGAGAAAATGCAAAGAGAAAGCAAACTATACAATGTGATCGATGCTAAGAAGAACCTTTTTGCAACTTCTAAGAAAAAGAAAATGACACTGTTTTGGTCAATAACCCTAAAATAATTAAAAACACTAATCTGGCTGTGAATCAGTCAACAACTAAACCGCAGGGAACCCGAAAAGTTTGAACAGTAGACATTAAGAAATAGCATACCTCATCTGCACTATAATTATCTTTCCATTTTTCAAGCATGTAAACCTATTACTTATTACTTCTCAAACCTAGGGAGAGTCAGATATTGGCAAGCTCAGGTTCATGCATGGATACACATCTAGGGCACTACGCACTACACGACGGATTTCCATTCAAACTTTTGGTTCCCCTAAAGAATAACACGGGAATTCATTGTAATTTCCTAACATTTCAGCAGCACTCACCTTCACCACAGAAGGGTCAAGATCAAAAGCAACATATGGCCATCCTGCATCACCAACATCCATTCCAGTAGCCAGTGGTGTAGACAAGAAATTGGCAAGGACCTTGTACAGGAAACAGCTTAAGGTAAATTGGATGACTTTTCGTTGACCTATACACCTAGTTGACTGTTTAGCTTTACCTGAGCCTTTCGGCCAAATCCAACTATAACAACAGGTTCACTGGCATCGAAGTTTACAGATTCATCAATTTTCTGTGTCACCAGAATATTTCAGTCAGTAACTCAAAAGGGAATCAGTACATAATTTCTGACAGGTATTGCTTTGGTGGAAACGAATATAAAAAATAATAAAATAGAAAGCTGCCTCAGAATGCAGATATTAACTTTCACACACTTCAATTGCTTTAAGAATGTCTGTTGCATAAGAAAAAAACAGATATTTTGTCCTTTTAGTTAAATCATTCACCTAACAACTCTGGTTTTGTATTAGATTTTCCATTTAACGAGTAATTAAACTATATGACCAAAAAACAAAAGTAATTAAAGTAGATTAGAGCACCATATTCAACTGTTGTAACAAATCCAGATATGTTTCAGAAACTTACAACCTCATCTTCAAACTTGTCGCCAATATAATCAGCCACTTTTCTTCCTATGTCATTGAGTAAAGGGGTCAGTGCCATAGACAAGACAACAACGATTATAAGAAGCTTGTTCAGTTCAAGTGGCAGCACCCCAAGCCTACAACAACAATTAAAAGTTAGCCCCTGATAGAAAAACAGAATAAAACAGACAGAGGATATGGTGCTCAAGCAACAGAAATAAAACCTGTTTGCCAGCGAAAAGACTACAAATGCAAACTCGCCTCCTTGGGAAAGAAGCAAGCCTATCCTTATGCTCTCTCTGAGAGTGAGTCCGACTCGTGGACCTATTGCCGTTATAATCAATGTCTTGATTACAATCAAACCTGCCAAGAGTGAAACTACATTTGGCCACTCTCGTATAAGGAGCTGGACAAAACAAGCGCACATGTTAAAGAGGTCACAAGCAGCTTGGTTAAAAATCATAAATGGAGCGCAAATGCGATTTTTTTTTGGGGGGGTAGGGGGTAATAGATAATGACAAATCAAACGGGTTTCGGGCGAGTTTTATACATTTGTGAATTGTAATGGTAAATTGGTGATCAAGTGAAGTTACATTTCAGGTTGAACAGAACGAAATAGAGAAAACACAAAAGACGGAGAGAAGCATGCTCATGAATACCTGCATGTCAATAGAAGTTCCAGTTGTCACAAAGAATAACCCAAGAAGTAAGCCCCTAAAAGGCCTAATGTCAGCTTCAATTTGTGTGCGAAAGTTTGTTTCTGCTAGAATAGCCCCAGCCAAAAAAGCTCCAAGCTGCAAATAAGCCCAAATTAGGAGCCTTCAAATTGATAATTGTGATATAAATGCATTGTTCATCTGTACTTGAGAATACAATTTCAAACCGTGTCACTGAAGCCCAATTTCTGTGTTATAAGTGATGTCCCAGCAACAGTAAGCAAGCAGAGGGCTACAAAAGCTTCTGAACTCCTTGTCTCTGCAACAACCTGGCCAACAACCAAATTACATCTGTAGTACAAAAAAAAAAAAAAACAGATCTAAAGTTTTATACAGATTCAAAACTTGAAATACAAGAGTGAACACCTCAAAAACCCGCCTCAGAATAAATTTCCCTCCAAGAGAAAGCAGACCTAGTCCACCTAAAGCTTTTAAACTTTCTTTTGCAAGCATTGGCCAAATACTTTCTTCAACTATATTCTGCAGATAATACATTTTGAATCTGTAAAAGAAGTTTGGTAGCAGCTATAGCGGCAGTAAGCTGCTTCAGAAGATAATGCATTTGATAATGGCTTTTACTGAAAGTCTGGAAGGAAACTCGGCATCTTGCTTTGAAATCTAAGGAGGGTAAATATACTTTTGCAAAGCAACTTAAAACTTATTGATCTACTACTTAGAGGAGATGCAATGATATTATCGAATCTCATAAGGTAAAATGATTAGCAGACCAAATAAAGGTACATAATTGTTTAATTTCTGATATTAAGATAATGACTATTCTTGTCAAAGTAACTTAATATAACATACACAAGGAAGACGAACCACAACATTTAGAAATTTGTGTGTACTTTCAATAACATACACTAGGAAGACGAACCACAACATTTGAAGAAACAATGCAAATACAGTAATCTTATACACCATGCATGACTCATGTCCAAATTGGTATTAAAAAAAGAAAATTATCCAGAACATGGTATTGAATTTCATCTGTAAGTTCTATCATAAAGTGAGAAACGATAATGCGCCGATGGTAATTTCAGCAATAAATCATTACGTAGTCTTTCTGATC
Source organism: Verbena officinalis (assembly GCA_958496215.1). Taxonomy (NCBI): domain Eukaryota; kingdom Viridiplantae; phylum Streptophyta; class Magnoliopsida; order Lamiales; family Verbenaceae; genus Verbena; species Verbena officinalis. The sequence goes on from OY292389.1 coordinate 31,607,545, forward strand.
AAATTAAATACTAGCACTCAGAAACTGCTTTAATATATCATATTCAAGTATTGATGTACCTGGCTTTCCAACACAGGAAGTATCACAAGAAGGGGGACAACTGCAATGTCCTGCAAAAATCGTGGCAGGTACCCAAAAGAGGTTATTGGAATTCAGGGGAAAAAAGAGATGGGAATAGAAGCAGCATATAAGATTTAAACATGGGAAAGACATTAAATAATGGATAAACAGAAAACATAAGAACCTGCAATAGAAGTATTCCTAGAGTCGCCGAGCCAAATTTAGTTGGAAGTTCCCCTCTTTCTGCAAGGAGCTATAGATAGCATGTACGAATAATGAACTTAAGGCACATCGAATATCCTTAATATTTTGATGGAGACATTAGGAAACTCTTTTTAACAATTCCTCCAGAACAAAAATATTTCGTAGAAAAATTTCAGAACTTTTTAGCATAATATGCCGCCAAAAGGAAACAAACAAGGCAGACCGAAATCATTATACTTCATGATGATCATATAAATACAAATGAGTTACGTAACAGTTAGCAACAGATTGTTAAAATATTTCTCCCGCAGAAGTTACACATTTAATGGTGCAACTTTCTGAAGTCATTTCTAGCATAAAAAGTCATAAAGGTTAAAAGAGATCTTTGGTTTTTTATTTTTTTGGGTGGGGTGGGGGTGGGGGGTGGGGGGTGGGGGAGGCATCATGACAACTAATAATGGTTTTACATATTGGAAGAGACGAAATGAGGAAGAAACATGAGAAAATGAAAAGGATGAAAAAAAAAGACATGGTTTACAACAGAATATTGTAGTTTCATAACTTGAGGATAGTGCAGTCATCTAAGCGACCAACATGAGTGGAGATCTTTCTCAAGTAATCTGAGCCGAAGTACCTGAAGAACAAATGCTGAAGAAGACAAGGAAAGAGCGGCACCTATTACCACAGCTTCATCAATGCTTCGAATATTGACCTACAATTATCAAAAAGTACCTTACCAAACAGAAAGGTCCATGGTCATACAACAGCAATATTTACCATAATACAGGCAAAGGATTTGCGTATGTTTACCAAGTGTCCACACCGCAGAAAAAAGAGACCAATTTGAGTAAAATTTATTACAATACTTGAAAAACTCATCCATCGTGATTTAACTCCTCATGTCCATCTCATAAGATACAATAATGCACATCCACTAAAACTATTGACCGAAAATGTAGTGAGATTTGTCGTGAAATAAGGTAAACATATCAGTCTTTGTTACAGTTGGCTTGTAAAAAAAGTGTCTTACCAAGTCAGATCTCGAGTGGAACAGGAACTCCAATATTCTTGTTCCAATAGCACCATTTGGTGGAAGCTCAAATGCAGTGAAAGCAAGAGTTGATAGTATAACCTTCAAAATAAAAACCAGGGAAAGAAAATCCGAGCAGATAAACAGCAGCTTACATGCATCATATTAAAAGATTTTACTCACACCAATATTATAGTGAACAGGTTTTAAACATCTCATTTGCCCTCTATTCTCCACCAGAAGCTTAAGTTTACTTGAGACACAAAGTAAGAGGCCAAAAGATATTTGGTGTAAATACAAAAACAGAGAAAGGAAAAAGTTAGATAACATAACCTTCAACAGAGAAAAACTAGAAAACACTCTGCAGATAAAGAAGAGCTCACATGCATAATTAAAAGAGTTACTCTCACATCCAATATTACCTCAACAGGGTTAAAACATATTAATCACGCTCTAGTCTTAGACAAAAGCTTAAGGTTAAATTAGAGAAAAAGAAAAACATATCATAGTTCTAGTTGTGAAAGGTTCCCGGAGAAACAAATGACAATCAGCCAAAAGTATTTCCATACCTGAGTTAGGCCCAAACCAAAGGCAAATTTAGCAAGGGCCTTCAAACGAGCAAGTGAGAGCTCCAAACCCATCTCAAATAGCTGCAAGAAATAATCGGTCAGGTAATGTTAGATACCCTTTCTAAAAGGACGAAACAAACTCATATAAGTAAAGAAACTTCTGAACCCCGAAACATCATAACCATGAAACTAGTAAAGTTACAGAAATATGACCTAAAGAATATATTGAAGGGAAAAAAATTTGCCTCCTGTACTGTCACGTTTTTTACACTTTACCTCCTAATCTTTTTTTTTTTTTTACAATAACTTAGATGCACTTTATCTTTCTGCAAGAACGGCCTTTCATGATGCAATCCATCACACAAGCCATGTAAAGTACATCTTATAATCAATTCATGCAGTCAAAGCTTACGGAGAAAGTAGCTCTTAAGGACAAGGGATCTGAATGGATGAGCAATCAGGCACTACAAGGACTTCAATTCCAATAGTAAAGAGTAATGGTTTCTTGGGCTTAAGTCAGTTATCATGATAAACTTGGGGTTAAGTATAATCATAAAGGACAAGATACGGAAAAACATTTGATCAGCTTACCAAGAAGAGAATTCCCCATTCAGATAGAACTTTAACATCTATGAGATTTCTAATCAGGCCCAACTGATTGAGCACAACCCCTGCGAAGAAGAAACCTAGAATCTGAAAAGCAGATACAGGAGTTAGCATTGGTTGGATATATCTACATGATAAATAAGAAAACAAGTTTAACATAAAATGCAACCAATTAAACATACATAGTAACCAGTCTAATCAGCATTGCTTAAAGTTTCACATAACAATAACCAGATAGCTTCTTTCCAACATATGCATCTACAAGTATATAGCTGAGTGCAGCCAACAGGGCCACAAACCTACTTTGTCAATAGATCTATACGACATAATGTCGTCACAGACTTTTTCAATCAAATTTCTCACCAAGTATGACGTTGGTTTACAAATTTTAATATGCTATGAGAGCTTTGGCAAATTAGACATTCATCAGAAAATGAGAAAGAAATATGTAAATTCAGAAAACCTAGTAGTCCCGCACATAAGTATTAGTAATAATGATGCGTAAATTAATTCAACAAAGATCCAGACTGAATATGAAATACAAAGTGACGAGCTCCTGCATGTAAGAACTACCCATCTCGAGATAAATATATGGATGTAACTCTATCATGATTTCGAACTTGTAAAGAGAACTTACAGGGCTAGCTTTGATCTTCTTGAAAGCAGGAACCACCAATACAGTTACAGCTAAGAATGTTAGTGTGTCCAAACCCAAATCATTGATAACATCAACAGCACCGGCAACATCAATTGATGCATGTATCCTGAATCTGACTTGTTTGGCACGTCTGGGGTTGTGATGGAAACTCCCTTCTCCACCAGATACAGAGTATGGTGATAATGGTGTGCCTTTGAAACCATTTTGCACTCTATATAGAAGATGATAATTTACCCTGTTATTCAAGGAAATGCATGGAAGATGCACCAAGCGGCTACAGGGACACGAGAAATTAAGATAATGTGGAGATGAATGAGGAGCAGAAGAAATCATTCTAGTAGGACTGGTCTGGAAAACGATGTCATAACCCTGCATTAACATATAGGATTGGTGAGCTTCTGACATGTCTTGGCACAGATATGAGAAATAGAACTAGAGGTATTAATTAAGGATACACACATGTCAGTAAGAATGAAAGGTGAAATATTCACATAGGTATCAAAAGCTACAGTGTATTGAGATTCCACTTCAAACCTCAAGCGTGAAATCTCCATGCAAAAGCATCCCCATTTTCAGGAAAATTAGTATGTTAATGATTCACAATTTCTCGTTAATTAACTTATCTTGATTGACTTGCCTTCTCCTTTAACCCCAATTACAGAGCTACTCTTTTTTAAGATAAAGAAACCCTGAAAACTGCAGGAATCATGCATTCACGACTACAAGTATACAAAAAAATAGAGACCATACCATCCAACACAAGGTTAGACAACCATAAAATCAGGAAAGGGCACTACCAATACAAAATATACAGCAAGACATATGTAAGTAAGATAGGGTTAATCCGTCAAAGCAAACCCTACTCGGCTACTACTCACAAATACTAAAATGAAAACGGAAGAACACGGAAAGAAATCAATAATTACTGTCGGAACTATGGCCTTAGATTGACTAACATGCAGCCAAGAAGTTACAATTTACATTACCTCCCTTTCTCCCGTCTAAATTCAACAAAAATGACTCGAAGCGGAAAACAGGACACGAGAAATCGAGATTCTCAGTATCAAAATCACTAAACATATAACCAAAGAAGTCCAAAGATAATTGTTCAACAGAAAGTAAAGTAGTATTTCTTCCATATTTTCCCTGAACTCTCGTATCTCAAACAATCAAGGAAGACGAACATTCAAAACAGTACAATTGAGCTTCACTTACTCTGGGATTGTAGCAGTAGGCCACAGCACCCAACATTCCGACATTCATGAAAGGAGAACAAGCACCTTACGAAATACTATATCAAACATTTAAAAAGATACTAAGTAAGAATGAAAGATGACGAAGATTATTGGCTTGAAAAGGCTTCGGAGCGAGTGAAAATCCTCATGAAAGGCAGTATTTGGAGTTGAAAAGGCGGAAGAGGAGGAGCCACACGTTCACGCCATTGGCGTTTTTATTTACACACAGGTGTTTTTTTGTCTTCAACGGGCCACAGGACCAAAAATAAAGAGTTTGCGAGGATTTTATAAGGTAACGTGGCTGATTGGTGATTATAAATTTGGTATGTTCTTAAATAAAAAATCATTTATATTTAAAAATAACTGTATTTAATTATCCAAAATAAACAAAGTAACCAGTTTATATCGTTTTGATCACTAAAGCAGATTCTCAGCCGAACCCGCTACTAAATTCAATTTGAGCAGTTTATATAACAGTTCTTATTTTGAGATATTGAGTCCAGATTGATTTAAAGGTACATTAATCAGTATGTGACTCAAGTTAATAACGGTTAAATTTCAAATAAATAACAAATGTAAACTGGTGGCCCAAAATAAGACTGCTTAGATTATTTTTTTTCAGGAAATATAAATGGCCTAAACTGTCAAGGGCTCACCACCTAATCATCCCATAAGCTAAACAACGATTAATTTTTTTTGAATGTAAACAATTTCTAAAGGTTTATTTCTCATAGATTATAATATTTCCTTTCTTTTCGTATTTCTGTAAGAAGCGTGTTTATCTAAACAAAATTTTAGTTCGTCTCGTCTTACTTTTACTCTTTCATATTTCCGTTTGTTTGGGAAAATTGCATTTCACCCCTTAAAAAAATTATGTTTCATATTTAACCCTATCAAAATCCTCAAAATAAAAACAAAGCTCACCACTCATCCTTTTTGGGGCAGAATTAAGAATTTTATAAATTTTTTTGGGGGGAGTGGCTCTCCATTTTGAATAATATTGGGGCTTAGATTTGAAAACTAAAAGTTTTAAGAAATAAAGTGTCATTTTATCCTTTTCATTTTTTGCATGTAATTAGGATGCAAGAGCTAGCGGCTAGCCTATAACCTATTTATTCAACACAAATTCTATGTATTTTAGAAAATTTACGCTTAGACTCCAAAAGAGTTTGTTAAATTACAATTCATAACCCTCTTAGTCAAACTATTACAGTTATACCCTACACAAAATTAATTAATTACAAAATATACCCACAAATTAGAGTTTCATTATTTACTTGATAAAATTATAAAAAAATGAATAATAAATACCGAAAATATCCTCTTTTAATACCATGTTGCCCCTAAATTTCATCATGAAGATTCGCATTCTACAAATTTCAAAAAGAAAAAAGAAGAAACAAAATTAACTAAAATGATACAAGAAATAAATAATTTAAAGAAATGTTAGATAACAAGTTTAACTGCTATATACTATAGAGTTAACGTGACATTATGACATAGAAAGAATAGCAAGCCCTCAAAGCACCTTTGTCTTAGGAAAATCTCATTACGTTCTTTCTGTACCACACAAAAATCAATTAGAAAACATTAGTCACAAACTCACAATCAATTTTAGTGAATTTTAGGTTCTATTTTCTCCGTTAGTAAAAAGTTAACTTAGTTTAAACTTTAAACTTTAACAATCATTGATCTTGTACAAGTGAAAATGGAAAAATCGGCGACAATAAACAAGCTCTAAAAAACACAAGAAATTATGTAAGATTTTTTTATAGTATTAAAAAAAAATAATAAGTTAGAGAACTTAATTTTTTTGTAACAATGACTTGAAGAAAAATAAAACTATAATTAAGAAATAAATAAAAGAATAAATGACTTGAAGAAAAATAAAACTACAATTACGAAATAAATAAAAGAATAAATAAAATCGATAATAAAAGAAGAGAGGGGAGAAACTTTGAAATTAAAGTACGTAAATATAAATCATCAAAATTGGAGGGAGAATGTGGACAAAAGAAAGAGGATAGAACAAACGATGTCAGAGAAGTGGTAGTTACTGTAAAAGTAATTACCGTAAAGGTCCCACATTTTATAGTCACTACTAACAACCAATTATAATTTAGATAATATATTTAAATTAATATCTAAAATTATACGTTTTAAATTATATATAAGTTTACTTTTTTTAGTACTAAAAATATGAGTAAAAGAATTATCTTTTTGATAACAATGAGTAGAAGAAAATAAAATATATAATTAATAAATAAATAGAACAAATAACAAAAAATTGAATAATATGTTAGGAGATCAATTTAGAAAGGAGAGATCTAGAGAAAAAAAACTTGACAGTAAGATATATACTTTGTTTTCGGTATACGAAAGCATATCCAAAACCCTGCAATGCATACCAATCTGCTCGAATACAGGGTCACTAAATACATAAATTTCAGTTACAACAGCAGAAAGAGTGTTGTCAGTTGTCACTAAACAATTTACACGACAGTATGATCACATTCAAGAAACGAGCCGGCCAAATGTCCCTTTTTCAAAGTTTAGAATCAGAATTTGCCGGAGTGAACTTGAGCGAAATACTATTGACACAATGGCGTTCGTTCGTGGGTGTACGAAATCCTTCCCCTTTAAAGACATGACCGAGGTGTCCCCCACACGCTGCACATGTGATCTCTATCCTCATTCCATCAGGATCCGGCTGTTTAAGCATGGAACACGAGGGTTAAAACCGTAATTTCTCAAACATTTTCTTGGGGTGAAAAATGAAGAAAAATGTCAACTTGAAAGCTTACTGTTTGATTTATGGCCCCTGGGAGGCCTTCATAGAAAGCAGGCCAACCACAACCGGAGTTGAATTTGGTCGTGGATTTGTATAGAGGAGTTCCACATCCTGCACAGTTATAAATACCGTCTTCGTAGAATTTGTCGTATTCTCCGGTACCTGGATACCTGTGATATTACATGCATGCGTGAGTGAATATCATGTGACATTCAAACTAATAAAGCTTAAAGAAGATTGTTATTCAGTTTCTCAATCGTTTTTACGATGTAACTTAATCATAGATCCTCAAGAAACAATTAATATAAGCACTCTCGTGGTGGTGGATTATTCACAGGTGAAGAAATTGATGTAATGATTTTCATGATCATTGTGAAAGAAAGAGCACAACAGAGCTGGTATGGATATGTGTACTAAACCGAGGGGTGCAAGAGCATCAAAGTCTATGATATTTCTTGTGACAAGTGCAATGATCATATATATTATAGTATATATCAAAGTATGGCTCCTTTCGATTCTTTTATGATTTATCTAAAAAGACGAGTATATTTATCTAATATAAGTATAGATAAAATCAATAAGTCATTCAAACTACAAACCTTTTTACAGTTTACCTCTCAAATTTTCATTTATTACTCATTGACAGTTGCAACCTAAAGTTTGCATTTTAGCTAGTTCTTGGATAGAATACCAATTGCTATACAGTAATACAGAGTCCTTAATTTATCAACCCCTGATCCAAAAAATGCAGGTTCTTGCTATTTGCTTATGTATACACCGTTTCAGACAAGGATGTGCCAAAACTGAAGAATTCAAGAACTCAATTCTAGCTCTTAGGAAACAAATAATTACATAATTCATTTCCACAATAAATTCACTAAACATTATCCACCCAAAACAGATACTATCGAGTAACAAAAACTGAACTTCTTCCGTATTTTATGAATCCCAATAATCTACAACGGAATCCAAACAGAACAACATAAATAAGAAATTAAGAATGTAGAGCTGAGAAATCAAACTTACTCAGTGCCCTTCTGCCTTAGAATCTGAAACTGCTCTGGCGAAAGAATAGCACGCCATTCTTCCTCCGACTTCTGCACCGATCCAGGTGCCGCCATGGCTACAAACCCACTTCTGAAACTCTTCTTACCCTGATTAAGAGTCGACCCACTAAACCCAGTCGACAAACTGCTGCTATATCTATCGAATTTGGTAAATGCACAACGATTGACGCGGGCTTTCCGGATATGGTCAACTGGGGCTGGCTGTAACCTTGAGAGAGTAGTGGATTTGACAATGGACGTTCTAGAAGCTGCAAATGGCGAGAATTTCAGGATTTGCGAGCCCATTTGGATGACAATAGTAACTAAAATCTTCTCGTGTTTTCTAACGTTGCTTTGTTTATTTGTGCGTGTGGCGAATGGCGATGTGTCTGTGATTCTGTTCACATGATCATATCGTTGGGACTTGGGAGTAATTTGTGGGTGTGACGCTAGCCGCGCTACATTATCAAATCACACAAAGCAATGGGCCAACGGCTGGGTCCGAGGGTGTGTTTGGTAATTATGAGATTTACACTAATAATAAGAGATAATTATATTTACACCCCTCCATTAAGGCTCCATCTAACACTTAGATCATGTCGTGAAATTATTATCTTATTTCTAAATAAATGTTAATATTTTATTAACTAGACAACAACTTAATCACTTCGCTCATTTCATATATGACAAACATTAAAAAAAATATTATGGTTAAAATTAGTCATTTTACAACTTCCAGTTAAATTTTTAAATTTCTATAAGAGTTAGATGATCTATCTATAATTTCTAATAGTTGAGAGGTATTGTTGTATTTATCCCTAAGTCGAGGGAGTATAAGTGTAGTTATCCCTAATAATAATCACAAAAATTGTTCCTCAATTAATTAATAAAGATTGATTCATTTATTCTTTATTTTTAAGGTTTATTTTATCATTTATAACTTAGTTTTGTAAAATTTAATATTTATATTTATTTGTAATCTTAGTTCCACGTTTTAATATTAATGTTATAAATTGTTGAATTCATTTTACTTCTTTATTTCATTATAATTGTTACTTGTAGTAAGATAAGGTGGTAAATATTTTTTTTTGTTTCAGTATTTAATATAGTTTTATAATAAATAATACTTTAAAAGCCACTAAAAAGGACTATGTATATAACAATTATAACTTTTGCATTATAATTAACCTTCCAATAATTTTATAATTTTATTAATACTTTATCTCTAAATATATAAAAGTTATTGCCTATTTAATAATTTTAAAATTTCCTCATCCTCGAATTTTAATTTTTTATTGTATAAATCCCTTAACTCTAGATATCTAAAAGTTGCTATCTTTTTAATAATTTTGGAACTTTTAATTCCCTAATCATAATTTTTCATAAAGTATATACTAATGTCTTGAATGAGGAATCAAATAATATAATTAAATATCTAATTAAAAAAATTATAATTAAATGTAAGTTGGGGTCATTAAAACCAATTATCTTGACACGAAAAACTTATGAATATGAATATGTATAAAAGTTTAGGACATCATAAAATATAGAGTTACAATTTAGGGCTAGGACTAGGGCTGTTTGTGTCCTTAACCCGGTTCATGGCTTAGTCACAGTTAATGTTCTTCACTCCTCCCAACAAGTGTATTTAATGAGAATCGAACATGAGATTCTTCCCACAAACTCAGACTATATTACCAACTGAATCACTAACACATTTATATTCCACATAACTACTACTAGATAGATAACTTCCTTAAATCCAAGTATAAGATATATTACTCAATTACTGATTACTTAGAGAGAGAATATCTAATGTGAAAGTACAACTTATTTATTTTCAAAAGTAGAATGAGACTATTTATGGGCTCCCCAAAAGATTGAGCCACACATGGCATAATCTAAACCCTACAACTATCTCTATTTGGACGGCTGAGATGATCTTCCGGTTGATGGGCTCCTACCGGCTTTCTCTGGTGTTGGGCTTGGACGACAAGTGGGTTTTCATGTTGTGATGGGTTTTGGAGCCCACTGAAATGGGCTGAACCCATATCACAAGTTAATAATCAGAAGTATCTAAAGGCCAGGTTTTTTTTTTCAGCTTCTTGGTCTTATTTTCTATGAAAGCTAGAAATTTTACACACTAATGTCAGATCACTGAACTAGCTTAGCTAGCTAGAATCTGATTAAGGAAACATGCAAGACGCGACCTAAACGATTAATTTACATAATGAGCATGCATCAATTATTATCGTGAAGTTTAGGAAGCCATAAGCTAGCCAACTTATTAGCACAAAGTGGTGAAGATTTTATATATGTTGCATCGTCTGAATGAACAGGAAAAGAAGAACTGCTTGGATGTACTGGACTGCACACTGCAGAGATAATTAGATGCATTGGTGATGATGGATCCACGTTAGATGATGGTGGAGTTTTAGGACACGTGGGCCGGGTCGACCCAAATATCAATCCAATAATCTCTAGCTTCCCATTTGGACCCTCCCCTTAGCAAGATTGTGGATCACTGATCATAAAAAGATAATAAATTAAAAGAAAATCATTTAAAATTAAAATGGGAAGTGGAGCTAGGTGTTTAAAAATTTTCTTCATGTCACCAAAAGGAAATTTATCCTAATTTGTTTTACAAGGGGTTATTTTTATCTTTTGAAAATTGCAGTTACTGCACATTGAGGATATGTAATTATGCACACTTAGTTAATGGGTTAATACATTTATGTCAAATTTTAACAACTCACGTAACCATTTTCAAGTTTCGACCATGAATGCATGATATTATAGGTAATTAACAGACTAATAATTCAGATTTCATGTTGATGCTGCTGAAAGATGACTTGAAGCTTTGAGGAGAGAACTTCTTAAATTCAGCAATGATCTGTTGATGTTTGTGGATTCTATCTGCTAAGAACAGCCAAGAACTCTAAGGTTAAGACCAAGCAGAGTTGATCCTTCACTAAGTTAAATCAGATATTAGAGGATAACGAATGTATGTAGAGATACTTGAGAGAATATTTTGGCAGAGTTTTGGTATGTAAATTGTGCGTACCTTATTTGGTTGCGTTTCTGAGTATTTATAAGTGATTTCTCAGATCGTGGGATGAGTTATGGTCCACGTTCTGAACGTGGCGGTTATCTTGGATTGACTGGGATTGTTGGATCAGTTACTCTCCGATTTTGAGGATCACTAAGAGTAGTGTGGAGTTATTCGTGGTTGGGTGATTTCTCAGGTGAAATGCCATTATCTCGAGGACTGGTTCTAGTTGAGGCGTTCTTTTTCGAGACGGAATTTGGCGAGGTGTGGATTTCGTGCTACTTGCAGAGGTATCTCCTCGAATGATATTTTCGAGAGGAATACTTGGTGTATGTTTTAGTAAATTGGTGAGGTTCTCTTACATAAGACGAGTGGAGAGGGATTAGTCACGTGACATTATGAAATTAGGTCACATCACATGTATATATATATCCTTAATAACCAAACCTTATTAGTTATTTCTAACATGCACCACATGTCTCACGGGTCTTAGCTTAGGGTATTCAATTGATTTGGTTGTATGCATCTCTTTCATTTCAGCGCTAAAAAGCAATGCAACCGACTCTCAAATGTAACTTGTATCCAAAGTTCAATGAACCATGATTTACATATATATATATATATATATATATCTACACTGTATAAAAGGAGAAGTCACTTTTTACTCATAAATGACGGTTTATGACACTGTAACACCAATTTTTCGATTTTCCAATTATACCCTTAATTTTTTCAATAAAACAAAAGAGCTCTCCAGGACTTATTTGAAAATTTGCTTTCAAGTCCTCCACCCACGTTCAATTCAAACCACCCACGTTCAATTCAAGTTCCCACGTCAAACTGAAATTTATGTCTCTGGGTTTCTTTTCTATTCTCAACTCAAATTCATACGTCCGTTCTCAAATCAATGCACAATAATTCAACAGAGAAATTCTAGACTTCATATATTTGGGGAATCAGTAAGTGGCAAAGTTTTGTGAAGAAACTCAGGTATTTATTATAGTATAGATAATGTTCATCTTCTTCCTAAACTCAATTGACAAGAATGTTCGAATATCCGCTTCAGCTTCTGTTCTAATCGTTTGGTAAATTATCTGCTTCAGTTTTGGAGTTTGTCCAGACCCATCTCTCCAACTTCACTGCACGCCCCAACAGACCTTCACCATCTTCTCTCTGTCTCATCGAACCCCGTCGCTGATTCTCATCCTCTCAAAGTGGCGGAAATCCTTATAAAGGTTAGATTTGCAAATGTTACTTATGTCATTTTTCTCAATTATTCGGTTTTAAGAGGAATGAGCTGTGGAGAGTATATAACCTGTTTGATAAAAGTCCTGACCGGAATTCTTTTATCCAGTGGCTGTGGGTGGGAGGGAGTTAGTGAGTTTAGATTTTGAATTGTTGATTTATTTAATAAGCAATCAAGGAGAAAGCACATTTACGGTTACCACACTTATAATGTTAACTCATTTCTGTTAAATTTGCTTTGATCATACATTTGTTGCAAGGATATGTTGGGTTTGCTAGGGAATATATAGTGAAAGGAGCACATAAGCATTAGTAGATAGATATCTGTAGGTATAATTAGTGAAAGGAGCACATAAGCATTAGTAGATAGATATCTATAGGTATAAATTCATTTGAGGCTCTGCCTTTTTCTTGATTTCCTTTACTCTCTTCTTTCCTATATAGTTTACCAAATTTTACCTTGAGTTTGATAATTTTATGGTTGAATTTTGTGGGCTTATTATTTAATTTCAATCCTTTAATTATTCCTTCTTAAATGTGCAGTAGGCACATTTAAATTTTAAATCTATTCTTATCAGGTTTTAATAGTATTCTTCATGGTTATGTGGCTTTCGTCGATGCCTACAATGGACATTGTCTAAGGTACTTTCAACTTTTGTTTTCAAGTTACTTTCTATCTATATCTCTATATGTCTTTCCCACAGTTTTGATGTTTGAATAGTCATATTGTACAATTTTTCATGGATTTATTTGAAATTCCTTTGTCTGCCACTTACAAAGATTATCATTCTGACCTTTTTCCTTTGAATTGATTACATTCAAGTATCTATAATAGATATTATTACAAGCAATTGGGAGAAAGCACTCTGAGAACAATATACACCTGAAGTCCAGATAAGTTTAAGTAATACATATTAGAAAGCAAGTACTTCTACATGGTTAGAAAGTCGTTTTACTCATTAAGTTTGTATTACTAGCATGATCTGCTTAGGGAGAATTTCTAACTTCTTTTGTGTTCACCAGCTTTACTCGACTTCTAACTTCTTTTCTGTCAGCTTTACTCGAGCCCCATAGTTATTTTTCTTCAACATATATCCTGATTCTACGATATTCAAACATTAGTGAATTCACATATATTCTCTAAAAGGTTAGCAAGTTAAATTTTGCTAGGTGAGTAAATTAAAATTTTTTTAGAACTCAGGAAATATGTTCTTTGAAAGTTTACTTTGTGTTAGGATCTATACTAAAACGAAAGTATTTCTATTAAACTGATGATGCTACTATTTTATCGCTAATTAGACTTATATAACTAACTGTTTGATAAAAGTCCTGAACTGACTTCTTTTATTCAGTGGCAACGGAGTTGATATTTTTTCATAATTTCTTGGATTAGTATAATATCATGATATCTTATTAGACTTATAGCACTACGAAAATGACGAAAAAAAAGGTCGGAACTAAGATAAACTGTTTGATAATAGTCCTGAACTGACTTCTTTTATTCAGCGGCAACGGAATTGAATTTTTTTCGTAATTGCTTTGATTAGTATGATCTCATGATATCTTGCTTGGCCCAAAATTTGGTTTTAAAAATAATTGTCCTGTACAATGAATTGGAAGATATTTCATTTATGTGAATTGGCTTAATTCTTAAAGTTAGTTTCTTTAGATATGTAATTCTTAGGCTTTCAATAAGGGAGTATATACAGAAAACAGAGTAACAAAGAAAACAACAATATTCTTATGTTGTTTCTGTTTGTTATGTAATTAATCTGAATTTAATTAGTGCATTTCATTAAGGTTTTATTTATGAAAGATCAGTTTAATTATTTTATTTCTTTAATTAATTTGCTAATTTGAAAATATATCAGACTAATTTAGTGCAATTTGAAAGTCAATGTGCTACTATCAGTGGGCTTTCTTCCGGAGAATGCATTTTTTCTTTTTCTTGATTTGGATATGGATGTAAGTGTGTGGTTACTGCAAATTGTTTAACTTTCTGTTTATTGGTAGCCAGGACCAACAACAACAACTTTTACAGAATCAATTTCTCATAGTTATTTTTCGCCAACAGATCTCTTGATTCTATGATTTACATGTACTCTATAGAGGTAAGCTAAATAATATTACAAAGGTTAGTAAAAGCTATTAAGTACTCAATATAGTTATTTTACTCTTATCTTTCTTCTTTTTATTCGTTATTCATTTCATTGTTTTGAAACATCGGTAACAAATGGACACACAAGAATCAGAAATGGATATTGATGATATTACCATTGAAGTAGAGTGTACACGTCAAAGAAATCGTAACTGTGCTAGAAAAAGAAGAGAACAAATGAGCCCAGAAGAGCGAGCAGACCATCTTCGACAAATACGAGAAACTCAACATCAACAAAGACAAAGAAATGAATCTGATGCTTCACACCAAGCAAGCATCGAACAAAGAAGATAAATTAATCACATTAGGTCAAGAGAAAGGAGAGAGGCAAGGACACTGGAAGAGCATGAAGCACATCTTGCAAGACAACGTTATCTATACCAGCTTCGTAGAGGCAATATATCTGTTCATGGTTCTGGTAATGCATCTGAGACACCATCTTCTTCAAGAACTCAAACTTCAAACAATCAAGGTATTTTACAAATCTCCTCATTCTAATGTTTTTATGATTTAAATTATTTTTTTATGAATATTTTTGTTTTATGTTCGGTGTGTGTTTATTGTTTGAATGCAAGTCCAGTGAATGATAATTTTGGAATGTTTGATGTTTTAGGATTTGGAGGGTAATTTTTACATATGTTGGAGGCTCATTGACATTGAGTGATAAGCATATATTTGACGAGGTAGCTTTTCAAATATACTGCTTATTTTCTTTCTCAACAATGAGATTATTTTATGTTCTATCTTATGCAGCACTTTTGAAGTTTTTATCATAGCTGTGAAGTGACAACATTTGTCGAAGTTGGAGGGAGAAAATTTAATACAAATAGGGATGATTTTGATGTTAAGTAAAAAAAAATTCTTTGAAAAGATTTTGACATCTCAGTTGTGTATATAACAGCGAACCAATTTTTTAATATATATGTTCTCTATTTAAGTTTTATTTATGGTTATTTGGTGATATTTCATCTTTTAACATAAATATATATTTAATATTTAATTTTAATATAATTTAGGGAAAACACATATAAATAACTAATTACACCAATAAATTGTATGCACGCAGGACGGCGTGCCACAGTTGGTAGTATATATATATATATATATATATATATTTTTTTTTTTTTTTTTACGGTTTAAGGTTAAACTAAAAGTTGGAACCAGATCAACTATTCAGAAAAGTTCTTTGAGGGGGTTTCATTTTGTGGATACGACTGATAAACTGATTAGACCAAAAACTTCACAAATCCACCTTTGTAATTGGGGCTAACCACTAATATGCTAAGAAAATGCCTTCTAATATTGATTTTGTCTAATTAAAAGCATATATAGATATACAAGCTAAGTACCAATGATTTGATGAAAAACTATGTTGACCTCATGTTTCGTTCTCAATTCTCATAAAGTACTCGTCATGCCTTAAGAGTAATTATCCATAGCAAGGACCAAGACGGTCGTTTTTTAATTATACTCTATTGATTGTATAATAATAGTCCTCTATACTATCTATACTATAATATAATGCCTCTTCATCCCTTTGGTGTCTTTGTGTCTTTTTTTTAAAAAAAATATTAATTTCCTTTTTTAATCTATAATCTCCCAAATTTTCTATTTTTTCTCTCCCATTCTCATATATTTTTCGTTATTTTTCTTCTCTTTTTCTCTTTCTTTATCTCTTCCTTTTTTTAGATTTTTAAATTCAAATTATAAAATTAAAATTTTAATTTATCATACTTTAAAAGTATATATTAAAAATAATTTAAACATATATTATAATTTTTTAAGTAATATTTTTAATTTTATATTATTTAAATTTCATCACTTTATAAATTTATTATTTATATTTATTGGGCACACGCATGTGCCATATTTACTAGTTTATATAATTCCTCTATTCTGTCTCTTCACATCATCCTATAAAAGTGGAACACCAATCTTGAAATAAGTGGATTTAATTAAAAAAAATAATAAAAAAGAAAATCATTTTAAATTAAAATGGGAAGTGGAGCTAGGTCTTCATTAAGAAATTTTTCTTCACGTGACCCAACAGGATATTTATCCTAGTTCATTTTACAAGGCGTTATTTTTATCTTTTGATAATTGCAATTAATTTAATTTTTTTTAATTCTTCTGTCCTTTTCTCATATTTTTCACTATAATCCAACTTCTGATGTTATATTGAAAATTGCATTGTACAGAAGGAAGAATCAAAATAATAAGAATTGTGTGTGTCTTTGTTTTACTTCTTCACTAACAAAAAAGAAACATAAAGATAAGTGTTAGAGCTAGTTTACTTAGATTGAATAACCAATAGTTATGAATATATTAACAATTTATAACATAATTAATCTAGTGTTTACTTAATATGGTTGTGAGTAGACTAAATAGCTATTATATTTGCAATAGATTATTATGTATAGTCATAACTCATTTAGTCTTGGGCTCAAGCTCTAATACAAGGCCCTAAACAAATCTAAGTAAACATATTTTATGATTTATTATATAACCTATCTAGCATAATCTAACTAAGTAAACTAGCTATTAAACTAGCTATTAGTTTTTAAAATCTTAACCAAATTCTTCAACTGGACTACGTAGATTATATTTGAGCCTTATAAGTATAGTATTACTTTATTCAAACATGTCAAGATTTATCTCTCAATAGACTAAATCAAAACTATACATTTAAAATAGTAAAATGGCACTATCCCTTAATATGTTGATGTTTGCATTTAGCTACTCAGTCTTCTGAAATTATAAAATATTTAGTAGTTTTCCCCTATTTGGGATGAAGTGTTCAAAATTTTAAAGTTTCGAGGGTATGTAGGCATCTTTTCGATTTCTCTAGGGGTTAAGTTAAAGAATAATTTTTTTTAAGACATTTTTACTTATGTAATTTCATTTTAGTAGATGTGAGACTAATTATGTGGCTCACATTCTTGTTATGAATGCGATTTCGGTTTGCGTTAGTGGAGATGATATTTTTCTTTTTGTGTGTAACTATGTAATTGATGATTTAGATTAATATTTATACTATTTCAATTAGTTTGTTTGGAGCTATTTTATTTATACTATATATCAAAATCACAATATATTTTTAATACGCCAAACTATTATTATTTGCACTTAAATCCGAGTAGAGTATTAAGCAATAATGATTTCATGATAAGGCGAGTTAAGTTTTAACGTTTTGGCTTTAAACTTAGTGTTTAAGATTGGTGTTGTGTTCAGGTTGTTATGGGTGACACGTTATCTCACTTTATTTGATCTCTTTTTGATTTTTCTCTCTCATCAAATAATTGATTGATTTGTACAGAAGAGACATTTTTTTCTGAAAGTGTACAGAAGAGACATAATTGATTGATTTTCCTCATCTTTCTCTCTCATCAAGTAATTGATTGATATTTCTGACAAGCGTATCTTTTGCAGTTCTGTCTCTTTAATAAAAAGGAAAATCGATAAATTAAAATGAACACATGACCCACTAATCTTGAAATAAGTAGATTTAATAATTAAAAAAATAGAAATTTAATAAATTAAAATGAACTTAATAATAATAAAAAAGCAGAAATTTAATAAATTAAAATGAACGCATGGCACCCTATAAAAGTGGAATATGGTGCCGATGATTAGATTTGAAATCAGTTGAATGCTATCTTTTTTCATTATTATGGAAAGTGATTGTTACATCTGTAATTACGTGAATTCAAACATGTTCGAAGTTGATAGTTGTTATATAATACGGTAATTAGTGATCTATATACACAACTATTTGAAGATATATATGAATATAAATCTCTATTTATTTCCGTAATCACTAATCATGCATGAAAGTACGCATAAATAAAATTTAGGGCGAATTACATAAGGGTACATATAGATTGTCATATTTATATATAGTTCTCTCTTGTTTCGTTTTTTACATTCTGGTCCCTCGATCGGTCAACCGTTACTTAGTTTTTTCAATTTTCTGATATCATTGTGTTAGCTAGTCGTTTCATCAAGACGATGAATTTCGACTATAAATTTTTCTGATTCGGTGAAGAAACGAGAAAGTTACAAGCTTAAGAAATTTTTCTTCAATTGTGTGTAGAGTCCAATTTTCCCGTTTCTTTACCAAATCAGACAAATTTATATTCCAAATTCAATGTCTCGATGAGATGAACAAAACGGTACTAGAAAATTAACGGACTGACTAGTCAAGGGACTAGGATGTAAAAAACAAAATAAGAGAAACCTATATGTAAATATGACAATATGTAGGAACTCTTATATAATTCTCTCTAAAATTTATGTTCTGGGATGTTTGGAGTGTATCAATAAAAACTCGTTTCCCCAAAAAATATATGTTCAATCTCCCCAAATATGAAAATTTATATATGTTAAAACTTAAAAGATATAGAATTTTGAGCTCAAGAAACGTTAAAAGATTGTAGGATTTTACAAGTTATTAAAGGGGAAAGAAGAAGAAGAAAAAAGAAACAGATGTTTTAACTTTTAAGTTGTAATGATTTCACCATAATGGTAGTTAAGTACTTAATTGACTTTAAGTTTAGTGTTGCGAGATTAGTTAAATGTTCTATTTGTTATGAGTGACACTTTGCCTCACTTAATTTGATTAATCGTCTGATTTATCTCTCTCATTAAATAACGGATTGATTTCTGCAGAAGAGATGTAATTGGTTGATTGATTTTTCTAATATTTCTCTCTCTTTTTTCTGATTTTTCTCTCTCATCATATTTGTGCAGAAGATACGTAATTGGTTGATTTTTCTGATTAACGTATCTTCTGCAGTTCTGTCTTTTTATATTCAGTGATGACACTGACTCCCTATAAAAGTGGAACACCAATATTGGAACTTGGAATAAGTGGTATAATTAATTAATTAAAAAAAAAAGTTAATAAATTCGAAAGGGATGCAAATTAAAATGTATGTTTATCTCCAAAATATGAAAATTTATGTGAGAGCATGACACCAGACTTTTTCCTCTTTTTTGTTTTTTTTAAGGTAGAAGTAGAACTCTACGTGCAGAAAGTGAATAGGGAGTACATCCAGCACCACTCCATTATCTTTGCCTGCAAATGTGCACATGATCATCACTACAAAACATGTAACCTCGTCTGACAATTTCTCAACATAAATTGTGGCCCAAACAAATTTAATGAAGAAATTTTGACGAAGCTGGAGCATCACCAGCTAGTGTGCTTGTGCGGTGAAACGAACTGCCAAAATCTTTAATTTAGTAGTGCATGCACTGAGTTTAGCTAGCTTTACCATCTGAAGATTTGGCATCAAACTCAATAATTTTGCTGTGATATTTTTACAATAATACGAAGGGATAGTCACGGAAATTCTATGAGATTTATACAATTTACAAAAAATACTCTGATATCTTGAAACATTATGAAAATTACACTAAGATTGCAAATCATTATGAAAACTCTAAAACTAATAGAATCATAGATTGGGAGAGTATTTGTAATATTTTAAAGTGTTTGGGTGTTTTCCAAAAAAAATCCAAGCTAACCAAATGGATGGAATTTTCATAGTACAATTATTTTGAAAGAAAAAAGATTGAAAAAACATATATATACAATCATTTAAAATAGTCATTTTTACTCAATTAATCATTACCTTAATTATTTTCACTCATTCTTCTTTCTAAATGTTCTCTTAATATTAGGTTCCTTTCACACTTGGCCGTCCATAGCCACACGGAGGAGATGGGTGTCAAAACTTAAAAGTCAAAAACAAAAAACAGAAAAACGCGAAAATTGGACGGTCTAATGTGGTGGCCATGGGGCGTGTGCCGGCCTAAAGTCCGTTAGATTGAACGTGATACATTTTTATTTATCATTTTCATTGTTCTTATTTATCAAATTCTAACTTCAAATCGACGCATTCTAAAATCTAACATTGTATATATTACCTAGAAGGATTTGCATTTGAATAAAAACATGCAAGAAGAAAGCCAATTAAAATTACTTTATAACTTTGTAATAGGATTTGTATTTGAATAGGAAAAGGAGATCAAAATAAGAGAGAAAAACAGAGTTTATAACTAATATTCTTTGAAAAGAGCATTTCACTGACCGAGTCATTTTACGCGCATCACCGGTCGGTCAATAATTCACCAGTCGTTAGTTCAACCGAAATTTCGACCAAATCCTTTTTCTCTATCTACTATCTAGTATCTATCTATTTTCTTCCTTTCACCTGCTTTGATTTCAGAGACAATAAAAGTGTGCGTTTCCAAAGCCCTCGCCCCCTCCTAACAAAACCCCATTTTCGACGATGGCGGCGGCGAGTGGCTTCGCGATCTCAAATAATTCGGTTGCTTTTGCACCAAGGATGCAGCCGGTCGGATTAATGAACTTTGTTTCCAACGCACAAATCCAATCCAAGTCGTTCAGATTAAACCCTAGATGTGAGGTTGTTTCGAACGCACAAATCCAATCCAAGGCGTCGAGTCTTTCGGCTCTGGAGCTTCTTAAGACATCCGCTGCCGATCGTGAGTTTTTTTCCTTGTTTTTCAATTAATGGATTCGAGTTTCTGTTTGATTTTAGGGGATTAATGGCATTTTTACTTTATTTTATTTGAAGATGCATTGTGTTTGATTATTGTTCTTCACCGACCAGATGTTTCTTAAATATCTCATGAAGAATTCATGGAATTGAGTTCTAATAAATACTTGTAATATTTATATTCAGGTTATACAAAGGAAACTAGCAGTATTGTGGTTATAGGGCTTAACTACCATACAGCACCCATTGAGATACGTGAGAAGCTTTCTATTCCGGAAGCACAATGGCGTCAAGCGATTGATGAGCTATGTGCTCTAAACCATATAGAGGAAGCTGCTGTTCTTAGTACTTGCAACCGGATGGAAATATATGTTGTTGCTCTATCTCAGAAACGTGGCATAAAAGAAGTCACTGAATGGATGTCAAAGGTAATAATTAGGTTCTCCATTTTCTTATTCTCTATAGTTATTATCATTACTACCCGGATTGGCTTTGTAAAATAATTAACTTTTCCAAATGGTATTTTGTCATGAAAATTACCCCAATGTGGTCTTATGTCTGTATGAATGTAAACATATGTGTAGGGCTTGACATTGCATATTATTTTCTGCAGATAAGTTCAGTACCGGTTGAAGAGCTACGTGAACACAGGTTTTTGCTTTACAACAAAGATGCCACTCAACATCTCTTCGAAGTAGCTTCTGGGCTCGATTCACTTGTTCTAGGAGAAGGTCAAATTCTTTCGCAAGTAAAACATGTTGTTAAAACTGGACAAGGAGTCCCTGGATTTGACCGTAAAATCAGTGGGCTTTTCAAGCACGCAATCACTGTAGGAAAACGTGTTAGAACAGAAACGAGTATCTCCACCGGATCAGTATCAGTTAGTTCAGCTGCTGTTGAGCTTGCTATAATGAAACTTCCAGAATGTTCACGTGATACAGCCAGAATGTTGGTTGTTGGAGCTGGCAAGATGGGAAAGCTTGTCATCAAACACCTGGCGGCAAAGGGATGCAGAAAGATGGTTGTTGTTAACAGATCAGAGGATAGAGTGGCTTCCATTCGCGACGAGCTCAAGGATGTTGAAATAGAATATATGCCTTTCTCAGAATTGTTAACATGTGCTACAGAAGCAGATGTCGTGTTCACATGCACCGCTTCAAAAGCTCTTCTGTTCTCAAAAGATCAAGTTCAGAAGCTTCCCCCTGTTGGCCCTCATGTTGGAGGCCAGAGAATGTTCATTGACATTTCTGTCCCTAGGAATGTGGGATCATGTGTATCGGATATTGAGACTGCTCAAGTTTACAACGTGGATGATTTGAAAGAAGTTGTGGCAGCTAACAAGGAAGATCGGTTGCAGAAAGCAATGGAAGCACAGTCAATCATATCAGAAGAAGCGAAGCAATTTGAAGCATGGAAAGACTCTCTCGAGACTGTTCCCACAATCAAGAAGCTCAGGGCATATGCAGAAAGAATTAGGGCTTCTGAGCTTGAAAAGTGTATGTCAAAGATGGGCGGCGATATGACAAGGAATCAAAAGAAAGCTATTTCTGATCTTAGTATGGGAATTGTGAACAAGCTTCTTCACGGTCCAATGCAGCACTTGAGATGTGATGGCGCTGATACACGGGATTTGAGTGAGATCTTGGAAAATATGCATGCACTTAACAGAGTTTTCAATCTTGACATGGAGATTTCTGTATTGGAGCAGAAAGTAAGGGAGAAAATGGAAAAGAGTCAAAAAGGAGTTTCTTGATTCTGTTCTTCCTTCAGTGATTTATTGATTTTTTTTTTTTTTTTTCCTGGAGTGAAGTTTCCTTCACCGGCGGTGAGAATTCATCAGAGTTTTACAGTATTTTCTGGGGTTTTATGTAATTTCTTGTATAGATGTGGCCTCATCCAAGGGATGGCCGAAAAGGTCCCTTTAGTGTTGTCATTAAGTACACTTATACTGTAGGGGAGAACAGATCATTTGACATCTAGTTTAGAATGGTGAATAAAAGAAATTGTATTCATTTTGTAGGGTGGTGATTTTCACAGAGCTACTTGCATTTATTCTTACTGGTTCAATTACTTTGAATGAGTGGCGCATGCAACTATAATATTTACAAATTGATGATTCCATAAATTAGGTGTTTTTAAATTTCAATGATATTCATCTCATAAATGCAAAATGTATATAATTCCAACAATCCCATCCAAGTATACTAAACAGAATTTAACATGAAATGTGTACTATAAACAAAACTAGAAATTAAATATCAATTCAAAAATAAAAGATAAGACATGTAAATGAAGAGCTTTGGCTATTCAGACTTTTTTTTCCAACTCTTGTCATGGAATCGAATTCAGACTTTTTTTTCCAACTCTTGTCATGTAATCGAATTCAGACCTCCACACTAGAGATCTGGTGGTCATTGGGTCAAATTTCAATGGTTTGGCTATTCGGGCTTTAGGGTAAGTTTGATTAAAATTTTGAGAAATTGATTTTCTTTTTAAGGAAAATGAATATTCAAAGGCGGGGCAATTCCGGAAATAATATCGGCACGTGTCAAGTGTCAACAGCTTCTTTCGGAAGAAACTGAAAAACAGCTCTCAATATTATTTCTCAGTTCTCACGCCTCGCTCGCTCGCTCTTCTTCCACTATCTCTACTGCTTCCGCCAACTATTTTCACGAGAAAAAATCAATCGCTCACAATTATCTTGGGTATGTATTTTCAACTTTTACGCTTTTTTAATTTATTTTTACCTCAACTTACTAGTTTTTGTGTCTTTAATTCTTGCTTCTTTTGTCTGTGTTTCTTTGTTTCTTCATTTTCTTATTTTTAATTTTTATGGGTAAGTGTTGGTGGGATGCGATAAAATGATATGTGTTTATTTATGTTTCTGTATGCATCTGAATTCTCTTGTTCTTGCTTCTTTTTTTTTCATCTTTTAGGAATTGATTAAATAAGTTTTTTAGGAATTATTTGCAACTTAAAAGAAAAATTCATTGACTGGCTGTTCTGGTTGAATTGAAAGATATTTGAATTTTTAATTTGTAGTGAATGAAAGATCATAATATCGACCGATGCATATAATCGAGGAATTAATATAATCAAGAAGCTTGTTTAGGAGTCTGTTTAATGTTTATATACACACATAGTATACACACGGGTATGTGTGTGTAAAATATTGTGATTTCATTTTCTGCAATTCGGGGTTTGTGCATTTGTGATTGTTTCTCATGGCTTGATTTTGCTTACCAAGTGCCACAGCATGTTCAGTGATCCTAAATTCTGAGGTTGGGAAAGGCAAATGTTATTTCCACCTATATATTTTAGAACATAAATTTCACAACAGGAAATGAAGAATCGTGACCTATTAGTGATTTGATCTACTTTCTCTTGAGATTGTCTTGGAGCTTCAAACAAATTTCAACCTGGACATGAACTTCATCTATTTGTTTTGGTTGTGATTTCCTTTCTTGTTGGGCTGTGTTAAGTCTTAGGTATAATTTCTATCTTTCCCCCAGACATGTTTCTTGTAGTTGGGTCAAACAGCTGTAACTTATTTAATTTAAGGTTCTGATACACTATCCTTAGAGAAGAAATCATTGACTACGACCTTTTGCAGTACTCTTGGGTTATCGAGTCATGAATAAAGGCAATTTTCTTTGTCATGAGAAAATGATGGTGTTTTTTACTAAAATTGCTTATATACTTATTCGTTTCTGTTTTGATCTTGAAGTCTTGGACACTAACCTGTATTGAGATGCCTATTTGAGTGAAATTTTTTTAATTTTCACTAGACTTTGAAGGTCGAAATTTCCCTTTCTTTGTCCCATCGACTCACTTCTCAATTTTCAAAATTTAGGATGTCTCTCTATATTTGTTATGGGCATGTATGTGGGTGGTTTTTTTATGTACTTAGTTTAGGCATGGAGTTTTAGAAAAATTTTAACAAAATCAAATGTTTGATATTAACAGGTTAGAGCTGCTCAATATGAACATTATATGATTGAATATCTAAGTAATTTACCAACATTATTGGGTTATATATTTAGTAGCTTTCATCTAGAATTATCCTTTTATGGTCCAAAGATCATAACAAATTCAAATATAGATAAGAGGAACTATGATCCCATATTATTGTTTAAGCTACTTCTTTCTGAAACTTGCCAGGTATGGAGCTGAACGCTTTACAAGATTCATTTGAGAGGGTTGCAAAGAGGCAAAAGTTATCGTCTTCTAAATCCCAAGAATTGATCGAACAAGTCAGCCATGAAATTGACCAGGCATTAGCAAGTCTGCAATCAGATGATGGTTCTGCGGCTTCTGCCATTTCCACTGATCAGAGAACAATCTTAACTGAACTCAAAGCCAAACTTCTGGCTGTTGGCTTAGACGAGCATTTAGCAACCCCACAAAGAGAGCTGAATATCAATCTCACCAAGCACCAAAAATTCCTCGAGAAAATACTACATCCCGACATATCAAAATCATTCAGAAATGTCGATTTCGACCCTCATATCATAAATCAAATTATCATCAGCTACTTTTACCGTGAAGGCCAATTCGACATTGTAGACTTGTTAACAAAAGAAGCCAACGAACCTGAAGCCATTTCCCTGAGGTTGCAATTTCAAGAAATCCATCAAATTCTTGAAGCTCTGAAATCCAGGAATACCAAACCTGCTCTCGACTGGATCTTGACAAACCAAGAAAAATTAAAGGAGCCGGGTTCAGATTTAGAGATGAAAATCCACAAGCTGCATTTTGTAGACATTCTGCAGAATCAAACCAGAGCAGAAGCACTTAAATATGCCAGAACTTACCTTCCTCCCTTAAGTTCTCGTCACATGCACGAGATACAAAAACTCATGGGCAGCCTTCTGTGGGCAGGAAAGCTCGATAAATCCCCTTATGCTCATCTTGTGGACCCCACCCATTGGGAAAAACTGGCTGAGGAGCTTTTGAGGACATTATGCAATTTTGCTGGACAATCTTTTAGAGATCCTCTGAGAGTTGCTGTAGCTGCTGGAGTGGAAGGATTGCCGACTCTGTTGAAAATGGCAAATGTAATGGCAGCAAGCAATCAGGAAGTGCAAGCAATGAAACAATTGCCGGTTTCTGTAGATCTGGGTAAGGAATTTCAGTTCCATTCAATTTTTGTTTGTCCTGTTAGTTGGGATCAAGGTACTGAAGAGAATCCACCAATGATGCTGCCATGTCATCATGTTCTTTGCAAGCAATCGATTAATAGATTGTCGAAGGGTAATACAAGGAATTTCAAGTGTCCTTATTGCCCTGAGGACGCTTCGGTTGCAGACTGCAAACGACTCTTCTTCTGATATTTGTTAGTATTGGGCAACTCTTGTTGATGTATATAGCAACTTCTTTGGAACCTTGTTATGCTACTCGTTACTATAGAATGTCGATGCTCTTAGTGGTTGTATAAATACATTACATTCAAGTTATGCTGTTCTTGATGCCTAGTTGTGCAAAAGTTGAACTGAGTAACAGGACTGATGCAGTAACTCTGCACCTTCACCCTCATAAATCATAATCTCATTTTCTGCGCTAATGTGTGATTGATTCTTTGATCTATAAATTCGGCTCTTACAAGATCCAGTAGCTGATCTACTATATCTACTAACTCATATCTTTTCAATCCAATAGACAAAGCCAGAAGCATGGTGCATATATATTAAACCTGAGATTAACGCAACTTTGATTTCTGTGACATTCTATTCCATTTTTCATTTTACTCTATCTTAAACACTTTAACTTGTATAAATATATTTGTTGTTTCCCATTTTCTATGTATAATTTGTTCAACATTCTCCATATATGTTAATATAATATTGTATGAATAAAATCATCTATATTCTTGGTTTAACGAAGACAGGGGAGTACAAAAAGAATTGGCATCATTTAACTAGAAATAAATGTGTATCCATCTTTTATCATATCAGTACAAACTAAGAATCCCTAAAATAAATAAAGAAAATAAAAGTAACAATACTAGAAAGAAAGAAAGAAAGAGAGAGAGAGAGGGAAAGCCCTCATTCTTCAGTATCTTGCGAAAACCCCAAGATTTTTCCCAAGCCAGGAAACAAATTACGGGAAACAGAGTCCGAAAACTCATTGCTATGGTCCATGTATTCTTCGACCATCTCCTTAACAGACCTAGCAGATAAAGGATGAAAACGCGCACTCCACTCTGCGACAAACCCTTTTGCCAAACCCCGTCTTTCTTCTTCATCCATTTTCCTCCATTTCTTCCTCAAATCCTCCGATTTCAAACCCTCGAAATTGCACATCTCTGCAAAGAGAAGCTCTCTGCTTTTCTTCAAGGCCTCTTCTCTCTGAACCACTTGGGAGTTCAATTTCTTTATTTCCAGGCCCAGTTCAACTGCCAGTGTTTCATCGGCGAGGCTTTCTTTGTCTTTGCTGCATGAGATTTTTAGGGTTCTGGGTTGGGCGGAGCTGTGTTTGAGGAAGAGATTGGAGGAGAGGGCATAGGGTTGGAATTTCGGGGGTTGTGGGAGGAGATTTGAGGAAAAGTTGTGGATTGTTGGACACATTTTTGATGTTGCTTTGATGGGTGTCATGTTACGGATTTTATTTATGTTGTTGGAGCTTGGAGATGGTCTAGGAGGATGAAGGAGAGAAACTCTTAAACACTAGAATTATAATTGTGTTTGAAAATTTGATTTTTTTTTTGACGGAAAGACCCCTCAAAGAGGGGTCAAATATATAAACTCAACTTTAATCCATAAGAATAAAGTCAGAAGCAAAGTGGGGAACATCACCCACACCAACGCGAGTCGAAGCTGCATTTCTAACTAAAACGTGAGCTACTCTATTAGCATCACGACGAACAAACTCAAAATGAAACTCATCAAAAGAGTCAATCAAACTACGAATATCCAAAATAAGATTTCCAAGAGGGGAATAATCCTCCGAGACACATTGAAGCTTCTGGAATAAACCTAAACAATCTCCTTCAAACACCACCTTCGACCAACCAAAGTCTCTAGCCAACTTCACAGCAGAAAGGCAAGCCAACGTTTCAGCATATTCCGGATCATTTAGCCCCGGGAAATGAGAAGACTCCCAGCCCACACAGACCCCCGTTGAATCTCGCCCAACTACACCGACTCCAATCTCCCTAGACTCCGCGAACACCGCACCATCAAAGTTCACTTTGAACCAGCTTGGGAAGGTTTCAGCCATCGATTAGGAAATGTTCGTGCCACCCTCGAAGCAGAGACCTACGATGGCCGATAATTTGATTTAATAATGGAAATTAAAATTAGTATTTTTGTGTATTGACTTACTCGAGGCTACTATCCTTAAACAATTATCAGATATTTGATAAACAATTTTCTTTATAAAGATAAAAAGCTCAAACACGCTTCTTAATTACAGATCCCTTCATTTTTGTCTTTTACCAGTTTATTCAGTATTTTCCAGTACAATGTGGTAAGATCCGATTTACAGCATTTTCAATCATTTTCCATATTAAAAAGTTTCCCAGTTAACACGGTACAATGTGGTAAGATCCGATTTACAAATGGGATACAGAAAATAGAAGCTCAAGCAACATATAAATGAATAACAATTATCACAAATTAGCATCAGCTCTAAAAGCTTCAAATAAACACAATACTCTCACTACTTCCCTCAACCTTATATATTCTGCCCTACCCGTTTCTAACTTTTCTGAGTGTAAAAAAGGAAATTGGATTGGAAACAATATCAAAACTCTTCCATTTGTTCATATGAAGTAACCCCCAAAAAACTCAATAACAGGAAACATCAAATCACAACTAAACTCCGAACTGGATTAAGGGTCCTCAATATAGGATTAACCGAACCAGTAATTTACACCAAAAAAAAAATAAAAAATCACAACTAACTACTTAAGTTATAACTGATCAGTTGTGTTAAGATATCGACCCATGTATCGGGAACACCTGGCAGGCACCAATGCATGCAGTCCTGGCCCCACACAGCTACGGCATCTTTTTTACCCAACCAAATTGCTGGATGAGCATCTGCTCTAAACTCACTTATATGAGTAAGATCAAGAGTTCTGATACTTGTTCCTTTCAGTGTTTCTTCAATGAGATGGTTTAATTTTCTTGCTTCTTTGTTCACTCCATTGTTATTGGGATCAAACCACAAATCAAGCTGTGCAGGAGTTGGCATTTAATAAATTTAAACTGATAACTATTGAAAAGATTATTTGGAAATTTGTTTTGTACCTGAAATTCTTCAAGAGGCTCATCAAACAAGCAACTTCCGTTTTGATTCCAGTCACCACCATGAAAATGTCTTGGTGATTGCAGCCGCCAGAATTTTAGTGCCTTTTGAGGGAATACTTTGTCAATGTGGGATACCATATTCTCAAGAACGAGTTTGAGCCCGTCTGATATTTCAAGAGAGGGTTGTATTGGTTTCCCATCCTTGAAGAATACGAGAGGAGTTTCTTTTGGAAATTTATCATGACCCCACCTATGTAGATAAGTAAGCAAAAGAGAACTCATTATTGCAAAATGTCATTTTTTAGATCAGAAACAGGAAATCCCAACCATGTACTGCATGGAAACAACAATTCTACCCCCAACAAGAACGAAAGTGAAAAGGCGGGAAGAAAAGAAAAGAAAGAGAAAATTCTATTTATCTAGGTCTTCGTGTATATATGCATTAGAAGAAGCAATGGATTTAAAGGGATTTGAGAAGAAGTTGCCTCCAGCACATCAGTTCCAGTTTTGCCCAAAATATATAGGAAGAAACATCCTTCGGATTCACAATAAAATGAGGATAAAGAGTAATACAAAGGGTTGGATTGGAATCCATATGTACGTACTGATTGGGCAAAAAAGTCAAGTGGTTTGGTAAAGCCATCATCTACATCAAGTAAAAGTTGTACATTAAGCTGATTCTTGCATCATCTGTTGATAGCTTGAGAGAAACTCATATCCTACCTCAGTGTTTGCTAACACCAGGAATGTATCTATACAGATTTACTTGAAAATAGCCTTGAATGATGTGTGCTCATAAAACAATTACTTGATAATTTCTGTAAAGAATATCTTATGCATTAACAATGAAAAAAGATAGAAAATAATAGAAAATTACCAGTGACCAGTGTTGAAGACTAGAACATCGTAGAAATCAGCAACATTAGCCCAATCATCTGCTGGAACATCAACATCTACTCGATATATTCCCTTGACTCCATTTTGCTCAGATAACTCAGGCTGTTTAGTC
Source organism: Verbena officinalis (assembly GCA_958496215.1). Classification (NCBI taxonomy): domain Eukaryota; kingdom Viridiplantae; phylum Streptophyta; class Magnoliopsida; order Lamiales; family Verbenaceae; genus Verbena; species Verbena officinalis. Next base: position 31,637,984 of record OY292389.1, read on the forward strand.
TGCCACCTTAATTTAATCAGTAATCAGCTAGTGAGGCAGCCATCTCCAAAACAAGATGCACAAACAGCTTACATAACAGAGAGAAAATGCTGTATGCATCATTCAGGAATCATAAATCCGAGTTTCAACTGACACAAGTGATAACACACTGCTCGGGTTGGAACACATTTAATCCAGTATCTATGTAAACAAAAAGTAACTTGCTCCAGCTTGAAGGCAAGAAGGCAGAAACATCTTGTTACAAGAAAATAGAATCAGAAAATGTTTAGCTGAAAAATATAGCATGGTTCAGCCAATGCCTAACTATAACACCTATCCGATATAATTCGTATTTAGCGAACATTAGCAATGGCATCACTGCATCAGCTACTAACACTGACATGGTGGACTTCTTTAGGATCCTACATAACTTAACAGCAAACAATAATAGAAGTCAAAGTTATTCACAGTCAACTAATCAAGAATTTCCCATGATATTACCAATTATCACAAAAACGATGTAAAGTTGATGACGATTGACATCACATCATAAAACACAATTACTTTTGCTGTTTTAGATTCATATAAAGCAAATTATGTCATGAGCTGCATCAAACTCCAAAAACACATCAATCATGAACTTGGTTTCCAATATGAAAATGTAATTAATGAAATTACAAAATATGAAATCATCAGTAAAACTCAATATGAATCATCACCTAATCCAACATTGCATATCTACCTTTACCCAATTATGAGCAACAGTAATCGCAGTAGGCATAAGGCACTGCAAGATCATGTATAGTGGAACAATACATAAAAATCATTATTTTGCTCATCTTAAAGAAATAAATCTTACTCATATTTCGCAAGCAAAACAGCTCGGTGATACCCCACAGTCACATTAAACTTGGGATAATAAGCCCCTCTCCAAGCACCCTTTCTCTTCCACTTCTTAGCACCAGCATCTGCCATTCTTAATACACAGAGAAAGGATACCAAAAAGTTCTCGTTCAAAGAGTCCCCCACGAACCCAATATTCTTATTCCTCATCAGATTCAAGAACCCATCCGGATCGACCCGGTTCAACTCACAACTTTGGGGCACCCATTTCCAAGAATTGATCTGACCCATATTTTCCCTTTGATTCCTAATGCAGTTCCACGCGTTTCTGTGGAATGGGCATGTGGAGTCGTACATGGGCTTGCGAGAAGGATCAAAAACCCATCGGCCTTTGAAAAGATTGCATGGCGCAGGCGGTAAAAGAGGGATTTTGGAAGTGGGAGATTGTGGGATGCTAGTGGTGTAGAAAGGGACGAGTGTGGAGTAGAAGAAGATGAGCAAGCAGGACGGAATGATTAAACATGTGATCAATTTGGGGGTTAGCTTAGATGCCATTAACATTCATGTATTCGCCGATCCCTCTGGAAACTACATATATAGATATTAATTCTGTTGAGTTTTTCACACGCAGAGGCACAAATTGAGAGGATTTGGAGTTGCGTGGTGTCGACGAGGAAGAGGCAGAGGAAGAGGATCTGCAAATGTTGTAGTTCAGTTTGCAGAGTGTGGAGTTCTTTCTCAAGTGCTATGCGTTGTCTGAAGGTCTTGCGGATCCAAGTTTCCAACCAACAAGAATAGGGAAACATTAATGTAGTACTTGAATTTCGTATATTCTCAAATTGAACTCGTAATTATGTTTGGATATCATTTTAAGTTCTGAAACTTTGCCAAAGTAAAAAAAGGAAAACATCAAGAAACTTAATAGAAACCGGAGAAAGAGAGTGTAAATGACAGCTGATTAAATTATTGACAAGAATTTGAAAAATGAAATTTTCGGATACTAAAAATTAGTTAGTGTCTTTTTTTTTTTTTTGTCAAAAACAAAACAAGAGGAAAACCCCAAATAACAACTACTCTTCTAAAGCAGTGACTTCCTCCAGAGGATGATCCCAAACAACCACATCTATATCATCGAGCACCTCATTTTACGAAAGATAAATTAGTCCGATAAGAGTTGGGTTCTTTAGCGGGAATTTCTTGATGAACCGGGAGTTCATTTTATTATTATTTAATAATAATAAAGTAATAGTGTATTAGAGTACACCGACTCATACAAGAATTATCCCACTTTAGCAGAATGGTTCCTATTTTAAGATTTCAATTAGATGAAAATTAATAAAGAATGAATATCATCTTCTTTATTGAATTAGGATCTCTGAGGTGCTCCATTTTGTAGGTAAGGCAGGAGGATGTTAGAGTCCATTTAAATGTTGAGAAAAATATGCATCATTGTCAATTTAATCATATTTGTTTGGCATAATCATCAAATTATATGTAAAACCTAAAGGAGATCCCTCTAAAATAAAGGTTTTTTTAAAAAAAAATTAAAAAATATAGAGTTTTAAACTAAAATAAAGGTTCAAAATAAGTGATTATCGAAAGATATTTCAAAATAACCTGATGTAGGAAAAAATTTAAAACTCTGATGAAAAAGTTAAAAGTAAAACAATAGTGTTTTGGACAACAAATGGCCAAATATGACAACTGAAATATAAATTGGAAAGTTGTAATAAGTGGGTGAAAGTTAAGGATTTTTTGTAAGGTTAAGGGTTAAGGATTGAGTTTTAAGGTGTATATGTTCAAAGTTTGAGGTTTGACTTTGAATTTAAGATCTAAGGTTAAGATCTGAGATTTGGGGTATAATGCTTACGGTTAAGATTAATGTTTGGGTTTAGAATTTGAGGTTTAAGGTTGCGATTTAAGGTCGAAATTTAAGATTTAGTTCTATGGTTTAGTGTTTAAGGTTAAAATTTTAAGGTTTAATGTTTAAGGTTAAAGTTTAATATTAAGGTTTAAGATTAAAATTTAAGATTAAGGTTTAAGGCTGGGTTTGGAATATGAGGTTTAAGGTTGCGATTTAAGGTTGAAATTTAACATTAAGGTTTAAGGTTAAAGTTTAAGACTAAGGTTTAAGATTAAAATTTAAGATTAAGGTTTAATGCTGGGTTTGGACTTTGAGGTTTAAGGTTGCAATTTAAGATTAAGGTTTAAGGTTAAAGTTTAAGATTAAGGTCTAAGGTTTAATGTTTAAGGTTAAAGTTTAAGATTAAGGTTTAAGGTTAAAATTTAAGATTAAGGTTTAAGGTTAAAGTTTAACATTAAAGTCTAAGGTTTAATGTTTAATGTTAAAGTTTAAGATTAAAGTTTAAGGTTAAATTTTAAGATTAAGATTTAATGTTTAAGGTTAAAGTTTAAGATTAAGGATTAAGGTTTAAGGTTGGGTTTGGAATATGAGGTTTAAGGTTGAAATTTAAGATTAAGATTTAAGGTTAAAATTTAAGATTTAGTTCTATGGTTTAATGTTTAAGGTTAAAGTTTAAGATCAAGATTTAAGGTTTATGGTTAAAGTTTAAGGTTTATGATTAAGGTTAAGTTTAAGATTGAGTTTAGAATTTAAGGTTTAAGGTTAATGTTTATGCTTAAGATGTATGTTTAAGGTTTAGGTTAAGATTTAAGGATTATGGTTAAAGTTAAGTTTTAAGGTTTAATATTTTAATTTCAGTTTAGGATTTAAGGTTAAGATTTAACTAAGGATTTGATGAGACTTTTCAAGTAAAAAGGAGAGAAGGGCGAGGAGAAAAAAGAAAAAAATAAAAATAAAATATAAAAACACATTGAAAATAGTTAAGAAAATATATAAATATAAATTTAGAGAACATAAACATAAGAACCAAATAACAAACAATGTTAAGTTTGTTAGCTTAAGCTCTTCTAATTCATACTTAAATATATTAAAATAGTACTTATACAAAATTATGTAAAAAAAACAATGTTTAGACAAAATTGGGCTCAATATGAGAATTGAAAGATAAATAGGGAAAGTTGTAATAAGTGGGCAAAGAGATGTGATGGGTGTGGCGTAGTAGCAATGCACCGAACAATTACCAGATAATTAATCATTTCTTTATCCATAAAACAAAATGCCAAAAATTGAAAAATCCCATCGCTCGCTAATCTTGGAACCACCATGTGACCACCACCACTCCCATAAATTCATTCCACTATTTCATTCTTCTTCTCTCATTTCATATTCTTTGCCCATCGAAGGAGCTTCACATCCTCTCCCAAGAAGCTCCTCGTCGCAGTTCAGTAAGTAGCTCGTCAACCAATTACTGCTTATTGATGGTTCAAAACTTGGATATCATGGAAAGGGAAAGATTTTTAGCAATTTTGACTTTTTTAATAAATTGTTGTGTAATTACTCTAGTTTCCTGCTGTTTCTTCTCTTGGATTTTCAATTTGAAGTATCAGTTTATCTGCTTACGCTTAGTTCGTCATGTTCATATAAGAGTGGATTTTGATTGTGCTGGATAGTTGACTCGTAGTATATTAGGAATATTTACAGTTGTTATTTGATGTAGTTGGATTTGTTGACAAGTGATTTACCGTTTAGCCTTCTTTTCTCTGATTCATTTTACATGCTGGATAGTAAACAAACCAAATAGCAAGCTTACATAACTTGTAACTAGGACCGACCGGAAATTTGGCTGATGCAGAATGTCCGAGATTGTTGATTTTTGGTCATTTATCAGTTGGTTTGGCCAATTAGTTAATCTCAGCTGTTGATAGATTCTTCTGTCAGGATGAGAAGTAGTTGACTGCATCCTATTAACCTAAATGCCTATGCTAGTAACATTTTCCTCTGAAAGAGATTTGTTGTTATTAAAAGTTTCATCGTACACTGATTTTCCATTTACATCAGCTTTTGAGAAAGATCCATTTCTTAACCAAAATCTCTCAACTGACTCTGTAAAACTTCGACATAGTAAATGTGTAGCAGCTGCCAATATGTACCTCAATGTTTTGCAACTAGTTTTCTGCCTATAACCTACAACTTGCTTCTACGTTTAGTCCCAGGGCAGATATGGAAAATGGTGGCACTCCGAGTCTGTTTCCACTGCATCGCTGCAAAACCATTCACCTCGTACGTATCAGATTCTGCTACTTAAAAGTTTCTGATTGCTTTCAGAGAAAATTTGAATATGCTGCATCTTTTGTTTGAAGGACACTCGAGGTTGTCTTCTCTCTTGGATTTTGCTCAAAATTTCGAAGGCTTTGTGGTCTTATTAAACCATATATTTAGGTGAGGCATGCTCAAGGAATCCACAATGTAGATGGAGAGAAAAACTACAAACTGTACATGTCTCCGGACTATTTTGATGCACACCTTACTCAGCTAGGATGGGAGCAGGTCTGGAAGCAACCGCATCTTTATAATTTGAATATTTCCTACTTTTTATTGTTCTAAAGCTCTTGATCTCTGTAGAGTGTGTGACCTTTAGCTCTTTGTATCAGGTTGACAACTTGCGTAAGCATGTTCACACAAGTGGGCTTATCAAGAAAGTTGATGTGGTTATCACTTCGCCCTTGCTAAGGTAGTATCTTTTGTATAAAAATGTACATTGGTATCCTAAATAATCACCTACAGATTAGTTTCTTAGTTTCCTTCTTTTCTGTAAAATGATTCTCAGGCATAAATGTGGGGGAAGTAAGTTATGGTATGAAACTCATAAATTGATATTATCCATGGCGGAAACTTATATTGGATCACAGTTTTTTAGCAGCGAATATCAATCTTGATTTTATATTATGAGATTATATTTTTTCACGAATGAAAAAGACAAACTGTAATAAGTGTTTCTTTTGCATTAACTCATAATTTCCTACCTTTTATGTTCTTTTGTATTCGTGGGACCGTTCAAACAGCTGTTAGGGTGTTGTACCTTGAATACAAACTCATAATATTGCACCTTTTATGATGCTTCGGATTCACAGGACAATGCAAACAGCTGTTGGGGTATTTGGCGGTGAGGGGTATACAGATAGGATGGATAGTTTGCCACTAATGGTGGCAAATGCAGGAAATAGTGGCCGTGGTGCAATTTCAAGTCTCAATAGCCCACCCATTCTTGCAGTTGAACTCTGTCGAGAACATCTGGTATTTCCACTACTTGGTTAAATATCTCCAGTTGTTTCTCTAATCTATATTAGTGTTATTGAATGATATCTAGGAGGAAATAGTGAGTTATTATGTCTTTATTAAATGCTTAGAAGTTGTTAGATGTAATTGCTTGTCCAAATCTGTGGCTATATATTTTAAATGCTGGTTATGTTATAGGAGTGATCCTTTTCCTGAACACCATTTGCGCATATGCTTCCCTTTCTCCTTCTATTTATCCATGTGCATTAGTGATGTAGGGCATTACAGAATTTAGATGTATTAGTCAACTTTTTTGCCCGCTGGTGGGAGGTTTACAGTTCTTGGAAACCATCTTTGGTAGAAAATAACAATCTGACCCAAGCTTTTAATCTTTAACTTAAAATATATAAATATTCTTTCCGAACTTACATGTTTGTAATAATGTTGGGATTGCCATAATTTCAATTACTAATGTTAAAGGACAAGGGTATGAGATCCCACAAAAGCTACTTTCTACCTAGAACCCCGGGACAATTCAAACTAAGACTTCAATTCTGGAGGGAGTATAATAAATGGCATACGGTGATGGCAAACATAGCTTTATAACATAAACTTTTTTTTGGTTTTCACTTCCAGAGAGCTTCCTTATAATTCTGTTTGTAGGGAGTTCATCCTTGTGATAAGAGGAGAAGCGTAAGTGAATATCAATGCCTTTTTCCTGCAGTTGATTTTTCACTGGTAAGTCATGTAGTTAGTGCTATATACCTAATAAGATGGATCAAGGTTTAATACAATGCCCTCCTGTTCTTTATCTTGATTTTCACTCAGATAGAGAGTGATGATGATGCTTTATGGAAAGCTGATGTGAGAGAGACCAAGGAGGAACTTGCAGCTAGGGGAATAAACTTCATGAACTGGTGACTAATTTTTTTATATCTAACCTCATCAAGGGCAATATATTTACAGGCATAAAGTTTTTAATGATTTCTACTCATATATTTTCATTTGAACAGGTTATTCACAAGGAAGGAGAAGGAGATAGCAATAGTTACACACAGTGGATTCTTGGCTCATACGCTCGCTGCATTTGGCAATGACTGCATTCCAATTATGAAGAAAGACATTTCTAAGCGGTAAGTTCTTACAGAATACATGCCTTACATGCAGGCGAGAGCTATGGCTAATGGCTTAATATATTTCAATATAAGGTTTACGTTTATCATGGGGTTGAAAAACATTATGTCTGTAGAATCTCTTTATAATGTCCATCTAACTCCAAGTTTACCTGATTCTCCGGATTTAGTAATTTATTTTTGTCTTTAATGCATATAATCAAAACTCCCACTTAAAGGGTTGACCTTTTAAAGAATTTTTTTAGACCCAAAAAAAATTTTAAAAAATAGGTTTAATAATCTACAAGTTGAAGTTGCTTTGCGATTGCCTTTGCCCTTATTAACCCTTTTGCAAAATATGTATAGATTTGCTAATTGCGAGCTTCGTTCTATGGTCATTGTGGACAGTAGGTAAACCTCATAACTTCAAATCTGCCTCTGATTATAAATTCTCACCCACCATTCCAGTTACTAAAATATTTCTACATTTAACAGAATGGTTGGTTCAGATTCTTCACCAACTGATTATCCTGGAAAGATCCCAGCTGGCCTTGATCTACCTAGTGATGTTGCTGATGAAAAGAATCAAGACAAAGACACTGCCAACTCCTTTGCCTAATTGAAGAATGTCCAAACAGTGGATGAGACAGAAACAAAACAATTCTTGAATGTATGGTGTACCCAACAACAAATCTTTTCGGGAAATGTTTTAAAAAAAATTATCTTCTTTTAGTTCACTATCATGTCTAGGAGATTCAGGTGAATTTGAGGTTGGACTTTTTTATGTGCTTTACGATTTATAAACATACATATGCTACCAAGTGGAAGCTCTTGCACAAATGACTTAATTGTTAATGAACAAACTTTTTGACACACGAAGCATCTTGTCTTTTTGGTAGTCACGCTGGATATAATGGTTTGAAACAAACATTTATTCAGTTTTTTGTTGAGGTCTATCCTGTAGAGGTACTCAAATTGGACCAGTCATCGATTTTTAGGTAGGTTTCGTCGTAAAGCTAATTGGTATGTAAATCAATAGTTCAAACCACACTCAAAAGTAGGGCATTTCCCATCATTATAGGAATTTCTGTACTAGAAACAATGGTATCTCCAATTATAGCCCTAAACAATCGCTGGTGGCACTCTGTTTCAATTCCCTTTCAAAATGTCGTAAAACTGCACTGGTTTTTTCTTCGGTGCGTCACAAAGTTCCTGAAATACATATAACACAGTTTAGTATATGCGTCTTATGCTGTGGAATTCACCCTAGCAGAAATTATTTAATCTGGAGAAATTTCCAATGTTTTCTTTAGCACAAGAAATTAAGTGATTATTGAAGAAAGAAGGTTCTTCAGTTTTGTGAAATGGTAGCATACCTCAATAGCAGCAGCCAAACGTAAAACTGTAGCTTCACACCATGGCCGGCCAATGATTTGTAAGCCAATCGGAAGTCCTTGCTTATCGTATCCAACCTGAACATTGAAAGCAAAAGCTGTTAACCCAGACAGCTAATTGCAAATCATTGTGGAAAGTGAAAAAACGTAGATGATGACAAACGTGAATCCCATGTTTTAAATAATTGATATAATAAGGAATCGTGTTATTGAACGTGAAACTGGAACTATATAGAGAAGGCATAGAGGATGTCACTCACTGAAGTCTTCCATTCTCAGTATCTGAACCAAACTGATTTCAGTTGTATTTATCTTTCTGAATTATTTAACAAGAAGAAAAGACAAGAGTAACCTGATTCTTACCGGGATAGATATTGCAGGAAACCCGAGAAGATTTGCTGTCACAACAAAGCGCATCAGATTTGCTGAAAAGAACAAAAATGCATTAGTTGAGGGTTTGAGATCTCTAATCACAGGTCAATGCTGATACTTTTCCAACTTGATCATCTAACTATGTCAACTTCATATTGGGTTCTGGATAAAAGAAATTATAACCAATTTATTAATCCTAGCCCAGAGCAGCGGCCTTCTTTAAATCTATTGTTTCTTCAAACCATAATCATCTTCGAGTTGCTAATTATCAAAAACAGTCAAATCATAGTTTTCCTCTAAACCCAAAATGAGAATAGCAATCTTCTACAAAGAAATCCTAATAAAGGTAATGAGATTATACATAGGAAAAAAACGAGAAATAAAGAGTAGATGGATCGTTAGAGGGCTCGCTGAGATGGATAGTCCTATTTACTGCTGGAAATTGAAACAGTCCGTATTTGTCATTATATCAGATAACAAACTTCTCATGAAACACATATTTGAGGAAAAGCAATAACCTGTAACTTGCATAGCTGTCTCCCCAGATTTTAGTGCAGCTGGAGGTATTACAGGTGCTGTCATCCTGAAGAGAGAGCTAAGACCATCAGCATTGAAATCCAAATTAAATTGTTTGAGAAAGTAATACAAATTAAATTCCCTTAGATTCATAATAAAGCAGTAGAACAGCTCTAGCTTGCTATTGGGCACATTCAAGAAGCGAAAGTTGGAAGCTAAAGTTTGAAGGTACCACTCTATGGCGCTCCAATTATAACAAAATTAAGTATGCTTTGCCACAAACAAAGCCATAGACTAGCTAATATGTTTGTCATACCCTGTGGTTGGAGTGACAATGACATCCACCTTTTTGAAAACCTCCATATGGTAATACATGAGCCTTCTCCTACAGTAGAACATATAAGACCGAAAATGTCAATACAGGTCAAGTGTTGCTCAACTAGTATCATTGCAGCAGGCTGCATTACAAAACATGTTTATTTTCTCTTGGATTCATTAGAAAGAATAAAGACATACTCAATTACACTCTTGATAAGATCTGTAGCACACTAGAAGTTTGATAATTATACATTAAATAACATACTGTAGAACATGTATAAACAATTGGAGGCAATAAGATGCCAATATAGTTTAATGGTTAAGTTCGATATTCTTAGCCTTGGTATCACTTGAGCTGTCATATTCTAACATCGAGGAGAAAGAATCATTACTTTGAGTGACTGAATATTATGGTATGCCAAACTAAAACTGTGTTTCTGCATTTTATATCATTTGACCACAACATGACACTCTCAATGGAAGGGGATAATCTCAATGCATAAGACCCATAATTTAGGGACTTTGACTTACCTCAGACATTGAGCAGCGACGTAGTCTGATGCTGAAAATGACTGAAAAAGTGCTAGGTTTGTCCGTGTGTCCAGTGTAAACTTCACTTTTTTTCTAGATAACAGTAGAGATTCATTCAGATTATCATCATATGAAACTAATTAACTTCAGCATATGCTAATACATAAAAGTAATTTCTGAAGTTAAAACATGGCAAACTCAAATTCAGCCTGTGTACAGACAAGAAAGGTAAGTGAACATATATACCCATCTTCATAATCAGGATTTAAGCCACATGCTGCTTCCGAGCCAATTGAAACAACGTGAGCAGTGCGCATCTCATGAAGCTCTGGTGTAACGATCTCCACTGTCTTTTGTACCAACACAAAGGAAAAGGGCAGAAAATTTAAAATAATAGTCATAAAATCTTACTTCAAAATATGCTGTGTTGTTCTAACAAGGACAAAGTCCATATTAACCAAGAAAGAATGGGATTATACCTTGCAACCATGTGTTTCTAATAAACGATTGAGAACATCCTCACACTTCTCAGAGATTTCAGTGGAGAACACATCATTAAACCACTGCACAGCAGATATGACACTGATTAAATGATATTCAAGAGTCAGCAGGTGAAACAGGTCTTTAACAGATGAGGCAAGTGGTCACCTCTGTATACTTCCCCAATCTTAAGGATCCAACATCAAAACTCTTGCGTGAAGCTAAATTGGGCAAACATGGGAGAGACTGCGGAGAGACAAAATGTCAATTTACTATCTTATTTAAAGGTCTGCTCTTTCTAACAAATTAGTTCCTACTGGAAATCATTTTGGCATTAAAGCTCAGTCATGATAATAAGTTACGAGGAAATTCTATTTTGGTACTGAGTTTCCTCCTCCCTTTTTAGTAACAAAAACTACAAAGGAGTACTATTAGACCTATAAAATGAGAAGTGTTTTTCAAAATAAAAAGTACTAAATTTCAGGAGATTACAGGTCTCAAGGCGACTCTATCAGCAGTAGAAGATCCCAAAATTGCTGCATACCTGAAACATTTTGAGTAGGCAAGTTGATGATTCTTGGGCTTCCCAGTAATAAAAAAATTAAATTCAACAATTTTCATCATTAAGGAATCAAAATCTGGTGCTTAAGATAAAAGGGCAATTTGAGATACACGAATTCAAGATGTGAGATATAAAGAAGAACAAGATTGAAAATCGCATGGATGATAATGCTGTCCTGCTGTTATAGAGAAGTATTAGGCAGAATAAGAAACTGATATATGAACAAGCTATCATCTATAATACTTTTTGCACATTCATAATTATGAAGTAGAACAAAATATTTGTATCTAAAGCAGGAGAACTTACACAAGAATTGCATCCTCAACAGTTGAGGTGATGGGGCCAATAATCTCTACTGTCCCTGAATCACATATTGAGCTGCCAAAAGAATTATAGACAACAGAGTCAATTAGCCCACAATAAAAAGCTTTGGTTTGACATTATTTTCTTACAAAATCCAGCTCATCTCTAATAGAGGATATGATACAACAACAAACGCACAGAAGCAGAAAGCAATTTACAAATATCTTCTGCAGGTTTCGGACATTGAGGTTTAGAAGGTTGTCTCTATAATAATACAAGTTAGTGATAATACTTTCCATCACTTGCCATAAGAAAACTTTCATAGTGGGAAACTTTATAGACTGGATAATAACATAGTAACTGGAAGTTGGCATATGGAAGTCACTCCAGTTTATGGATAAATTCCACGGTACTCTGTTCTCTTATAAGTTACCATAAGGCAAATGGCATTTCATACAGAGTATCTTCCTGCTTAATACGAACTTTAATTAAAGTTCAACTACTTTTCGTGATTTAAATGCTACAGTAATTGCAACTCCTAACACGCTAGCTTAAAAGAATCCAGCCTTCAGATCCGTAGGAACTATACTGGTTCTTCGGACAAGGATAAATGCCAATCTGCATTTTACAAGATGTCTGAACTTAACAGCTCTTCTAAGAGGGAAATTATACTGACACATGATGCTAAAGAGGAGAGGGGGTGGGGAATGCTGTTAAGCTTGAGCTGTCTATCCTAGCATTTTGCCACTTGTCCTAAAGAAAGAAAAAGTAAAAACTTAAACATGTCAATGGCATAGATAACCATCCAGTCTAGAATTTGAAGTATAATAATGTTTAGAAGATACTATTTCATCAAGATATTTTTCTAGCACTACAGATAATATTACCAAGAAAGCTAAAGAGGGTGGTTGTTTTAGCAAAACGAAGTAAAGAAACATAAATTAATTCATGAGCTTACCCTGCCATATTGGTTCTTCCATATGTTGATTTCAGCCCCACTACACCACACAGAGAGGATGGAATACGAACTGAACCTGTAATTTGATGTAAGAATGATTAAAAATTACAGTTCACTAAGGGGTGACTGCTTATACATGATTTCAGCGAAGTGTTGAAGACCTGAAAACTATTACTGGTCTAAAGTGTTTAAAATGTACAACCTCCACCATCTGTTCCTAATGCAGCAGGACAAAATCCAGAAGCAACAATTGCCGCTGGGCCTGAGGATGAACCACCAGTATATCTTTCAGGAGCATGTGGATTTCTTGCTGTTCTGCATGCATAAAGTACAAAAGCTAAATTAATTTATAGGCATTACTGACCAGGGGGTCTCCTCAGACTCAACCGAGGACGAAGCAAAGAAGAATTCCAATAACAAACTCATGTGAAATACATAAGTTTTCATGGGAAGTATGTTAAATTAAGATAAAGTTAGTAGAGACTTGTCCTTTGAATCAGTATTTGGGTCAAAGATAAAAAAATGAGGCTACTAAAATAAGAAAACAGAATTTGTTAGAGAATGGATTACAGATGAGAAAGAAAATAAAATGGAGCTGATAATAGAGGTTCACAAATCTTTATATAGACGCATCAAATCTCAATAGGAAAGACCAATAAGTAGTTGCATCAGACTTAAAACTTGGAACTATGAACATAAGAATAGTTCAATAAATTCCAAGCGATATATTTTAGCAAATTGTAGGAATGCATTGAAGCAACTAGAACTACATCGAAGTTTGTACTTTCTCATATTCATAGACACATAATAGAGATCTCACTGCAGTGTAGAGGATGCACAAACATACCCATAATTTGGATTATTTCCTGTCGTCCCAAGACCCAATTCATGCATATTTGCCTTTCCAACTAATATCACACCACAACTACGTAACTTTGCAACACACGCTGCATCCTCTTGAACAGGACGAACCTCGTGGAAAAAGGTTGTTCCACCTGTTTGTCATGAAGCAGCTTTGTTATTGCTGAAAAGGATGATCCATATTGTAATTTAAGCTAAATACCTTTTGAGGGATGAGGACAGCAATCAATGTCATCCTTAATTGCTATAAAAATCCCATCTAGGATGGATAATGGATCCCCTGCATGACATACTCATATAGTCATATTTAGTTAATCTCCTGCTAATGTTCTGGATGAACCTACATTTTTGCACATTAAGAACAATTTATGCCCACACCACAAACGTTTACCTTCCTCAAACCTTTGGCTGGAAGCTGCAGCTTGCTTTCTTATAAGCTCAGGGTCATAAGAAATCAACAATGGAGTGGGGGGCTTCTGACTGTGAAACTCATCCATGGTTGAGATGAACCGCTCTGCAACCTTTAAAATAAAATTACTAAAATGAATTAATTTTAATTGGTGACATGTTGAGATGTCATTTTCTATATGCTTACTATAGTTGGGGTCGTAAGCTTTGATCTGTAAGCATATGCGTAATCTCTAATCTTCCAATAGCGGAAAGGTGAGTGAGAATCAGCATTCCAACACTTGGTCGGATCATAGTCTGGGAGGCTCTTCAAGGCCAGCTCAACTCTCTCTTGAGGCTTTCCATCCTCATCTAAAGAAACCACTTCCACTTCTGGTTCTGAATTCAACATGACACCAACTTAGTTGATTGGAATTGGAAAATAGTAATCACTAAAAGCTGCATAACATATGCAACCCCTGGTTCACTTCTTGTTGTATTTATTATACTGAATTGCAACTTAATTTCGGTAAAATAATAGTAGTTCTCGCGTGTCTTGCTCTATTTCTTCTCATGATATTAATATCCATAACATCAACAACTACCTAAATTTACTTGTAAGCTAGGGAGAGCCTAAAGCCAATGTGTATATTGTTTTAACTTCCCTTGTGTCATGGAAGACTGAAGGCTCTTCTGGTCAAAGAGTAGAAAAAGGAAGTTATCAAGTAGCCAGAATAGTTCCATTACATTTTTTTACCTACCGTCAAGTCACTCTAAGAATAGTTATCATATTTGGCAATTGTTAGTTGGCACAATTTTGTAATTCCAAAAATTATAGAGTTTGTGTATTTTCATTATGAATACTTTTAGGATTTAAAAACTGGATCGCAAAGGAAAATGTAGTTTGTCTGACACAGAGATATTAGCAGTAATGCTGTCAGAAATTCATATTAAATCAGAGTTCAGAAAATATTATTTGTAATCAAGATATAGTACTTTAAAAATTTTAGTATTGATAGATGATTAAATACTAGAACCTTTAGAATTGATAGGATTACGGAAATCAACCTTGAGGAGGAAACTCAGGTTTAAACATCGGAGCCTCGGGTATCACAGTATTCCTCAGCATCTGTCAATAATAAGTATCAATTTAACAGCTAAGCTCTCCGAGATATGCACAGCAACAAATCAACGTACATTCAAGTTTAGCCTCAGACTTCGGAAATTCAAATTAGAAAAAATTGGGAGGAAATAAAAGCTGACCTCAACAACTTTATTCTTCTTTTTCAAGTGAGATGTTATCAAGGAGCCAATCAATGGCGCCTCGACCAACTTCACAAACAATTTGAAAAGAATTCCAGTCAAATGCGGCGCTGCAATCGCAAAATTTGCTGATTAAATTCGACTAGCTTTCAAAAGAAAATTGAAAAAAAAGGAGAGTGATCGAACGCGGAATACTACACCTTCAATTCCTTCATACTGATATTTCACCGTAGTCAAGTCAACCTTATCCGCTGGCAGCATTACTTTCTTCTTCCCCATCTCCTCAGCAAAAACTTCGTCCAATCTAACAAATAGAACAGAAAACAAATAATTTGCAAACAATTGAAAACTAGAAGACTGATAGAAAAGCTCTTTTCACAGATCAATCTTACACTTTCCACTTCGAAATTTTGTTCAAAGTTCTGCTAAAATTGACAATTCAGTTAGCGATCTCTACCTTTGGGGGACACAAAATGATGTAACGTGCTGGGGACTAGTGGGGAGTAGTGTGAGAGAGTGCCGGGCCCGGGAAGGTTAAGTAGATGAATTCAATGCGCTAAAAGTAGGTGCGAAAATTACTGATTAATGAATATAGAATAAGAGTTGGTTGAGCTACGCGCGTAGCGCAGGATAGCTTGTGGCCTCAACCGTTTCTGTACCATAATTTCTTGTTCTGTAAGTAGAATTGGACAATGATCCTTCGCAATTCTTTATTCGGCAGATAGCATCTCATGAGGCACGACGATGAGTTTGACGTTAGAAAAATGACATTGGCTGGGTGGGCATGGGCCTTTTTGTATTTGATAATGGGCCAATCCTATGTAAAGAATAATTATTTATTTATATTTTAATTTATTTATTACTTTCGCAAATATATTATAAATTACAAAAATCTATAATTTTTTTTTAATAAAATTGGCCAGCGCCGTAGAATTTTATCGAGTACTCCACCTCAAAAATAAAACCAACCAAAAGTCCAAGTTACAAAAATCCATAATTAAGCTCGGTTGATTTGAATATCAATTTTTAATGAATTTGAAATTCACTCCAAAACCTAGTCATTTCATATTCACACTTCCGGCATGTGTTTAGCGAACCCGTTAATCACTGATGCTCGGTCGCCAGTACGACATCCGGATTGAGTAAAGAAAGCAAGCATTAATAGAATAAAAATAAATAAATAGAGGTCGAAATAATTATGTTCGAAGAAAAACTTTACCTGAGCCTCAAGCTTGGCGAATGGACGCCTCACTTGCTGACGGGATAATGATTGAGCGTGGGTCCGATTAGACCCACTCAAGCTATCTCGAATCCAACTTTAGTAAAGGTCAGGATCATTAGAGCTCTCAAAAATGGATGGAGTGTTGAAGGCATAGGTGGTCGGAGGAATAGAAGAAGATCTCTGCCTTCTTCTCAGTGAGAGAAATATATAGGTCATCGCCCAGTGGCGCGATCACAGTATCCTGCCCCTCCTGAGGATTAGGAACATCCGTGGCAGACGTACTTAATTCGTACTTAAGCAGGCTCCGACACAGGATAGGGAAGAATAAATAAAAGTGAGACATTTTAGGCGATTAAAGTGCCCGGAGTAAAGCTGTCTTAATTTTTTCCGGGCAGAAGAATTTTCTTCAGTATTTTTCCAGAAAAACTTAGTAGGAATCTTCCAAGGAGTTGGACCTCATATATAAAAGAAACCCCGAGACCATTTAGTGTTCAGACAATCTCCTATAATTACGGGAGAGAAAGTACTCTCCCAAGCATGAAAAGAAAAAATATTGTTATGATGACGGTGTGAAAAAAGACTAAATAGGACAGCGGAAGGGGGAACATTCTCTCTTATACAGAAAGCCTGAAAGCCGATCATATACCGTATAAGTGCCATTCGAATTAATTTGATTTAAAGGGACTCCGAACAAGTGCAAAACTTGAGAAATGAAGGAAGAAAAAGGAGTACGAAGACCAGATTGCTCCTTGGCAAAAGATGCATATGATGGAGGCGGTGAGCATAAGTATCTAACCGACGAGGAAGAATGATATGATAACTATCGTGGATATTATAGGTTTCATGGAGAACCTAGAGGATTGGAAGGGTCAGTACTAAGTCAGCTTGACCTTCGCTGGAAAACCGAGAATATAAAGATTCTTCGTTGAATGGTTCCATAGGGGAGAAGAGAAGGTAGTGTTCAGTAGTTGTTCTAAAGAAGGGGAGAAGGAGGAACTTTGATCAGAACTCGAGTTATTCGAAGCATCCCTAGAGTCTAAAAAGGTAAAAAGTGGAGGAAAAGTTCACGAAAACAAAAATATAAAAAATATATAATAAATAAACAAAAATTATATATTTTTACGAAAAGAAAATGCGAGAGAAGGAAAGAAATGTTACCTGGATCTTGTTGTTCGGAAGTCATTGCGAGTGTAGAAGATAGGAATGAGCACGGAAAGATTTACTGACGTTGGAATAATCGCCAGAGCTTAATTAGGAGGTCGGCCGTACATCACTTAGAGAGAGAGTTTTTCTCGAAAGATTAAGGTCAGAAATGAAGAGTAGAAGGAGAACTTGTATATATACAAAACTTACTAAAGAAGTTTTGCCCAACATCATCTACACCGCTGAAAACTGAAAAATCGATCGATTGGACCCTTAGGAAAAGACACGTGGATCATGATAGAAGGGAAGACGTCTTGATTTCTTAAATAAGCAAGATGTTCAGATGAAGCAAGGTGAGCAATTAGGACGAAAGCTCGTTATGGGCCGAAAAACGAACGAGGGAATTTGTTTCAATATTGGGTAAATATGGGAAAATTCAGATGCTTGAATTTATCAAAGACGGAAGTTGAGGAATGCAAGTAGTACGCCCTACTTTGCCGAACAAGGGTAAGTTATCGTTTCAAATTCTGATCGAAATTGAGACTTGCGGGAGGAGTAGTGCTTGTATCCGATATTTTGGGCCTAGTCTAATAAAACAAAAAATCAATAAAATACTTAAATCAATGGACTGATCCCTAATAATCATAAAGAACCCTTATTAAAATAAGAGCCCTATTATAATTATTAAAACCCTAATTTGATAGAAGGACGATAACCGAAAATAAGGCAAGGAGAAACCTATCAAACTAAGGAATCATATAATTCTAATACAATTTGGACTACGATATATAAATGGGTCTAAGCCCCCATTGTTGAGGACGGCCGAGAATAATATACGAGAATTTTCAAGATACTTAAGACGAAATTATACACAAATATTGAAGCGTTATTTTGACACGCATCATTCTATTAATACAATTCATGAAACAAACCTGTGATATAAGATAAGTATTGCAACTAAACATTGGCTTTAGCTAATTTAATACTTTTTATTTTCTTTGATATACTATTAATTTTGTTCCTCCAATTTTCGTGTATCATCTGCTGTTTAATTTAAGATGGTTTTGCCGCCGTAACGACTCTTAAGCAATAACTAAAAGTACACGATCGAGTAAGGCATAAAATGTCAAATTGTAAAAAATCTAAAAAAATTATCTTTGCAAAAGCATAATAAAAGTGCACGAGTAAGGCACATATAAAAGTACTGGCCTGGTAAACCAACCGGCCATAACAATCTCCTTTCTCAATAAAAAGAAATGGTAATACAATACAATAGTTGCACAACATATATCCGACCATGCACTCAAAACATACAAATTCTAGATCTAGATAATTATTATAACTAGGCATTGGTAGCCTTCAATTAGTTAGGATACTTGAGCCTAACTGACCCATAAAAGCTAGCTAATGAGGTGATGGTTGCTCAAGCTTATAAGGTAGCTAAGAGTTAAGTATTTATTCGATGTGGGATAGCCAACACCTTCATTTATTTTCTCGATCATATCGGATAGCTATAGCTAGACTTAATATGTGTTTGTGAAATTCTGGTTTATCATCTGCAGTTCTACGGAGGTTTTGCCGCCGTAACGACCCTTTGAGAGTTGCGTTTCCATGTATTCATTATATTCCATTGAATGATATACTGCACCACCATCTCTCTGTGCCAGCGTCGCCGCTGGACCAACGATTGCCTCCTTCGACGGACCATTGGCCACAACAATCGAAATTCTTTCTTTTTCGCTATTTACAACGGCTCTGTGCATCACACTCTTGCAACTCCCATCCGTAAAAATCTGTCAACCAATTAAAATTGTAAAGATTTATTTCATGAAAAGATCATATTATAAGTTTGCCTGAAAATATTATATATATATTATTGGAAACCAATCCCTAATTAATTCACTAATTATATATGAAATTCTCTTGATTGCATATAATTGATAGAAATAATTCATCGATCATCACAAATAATTTAATTAACACTAGCTAGCTAGTTAAAGCATAATTACTCGATCGGTACGTAGTTTAGCAAATATAATATTATGAATTCGTATCGTATTCGTACCTCTAAGTTGATGAGTATACAGTTAACCAAAATAGAATTCTGTGGTGAATAGGCACTAAACCAGTCGCCATTATTGTGCTGGATCTGTAGTCCAGGAACTCCATTATGTATGAGGAATGTCAAGAGACCTGGATCTAGCTGTGTGCGGTGGAAGGCAAATTGCTTTATCGGGCTGATCAGGGCAAGGTGGGTAGAAATTCGTTGCAAATATTTGAAAAGTCGAATCCATCTTCAAAACTTCATCAATATAGCGATCGATGTTCCAATTCCAAGTTATCCGATATAGCTTTCAATAATTCCCTAGCTATTTTTCGACTTCTTTCGGTGTAATCCAGCACAACCTAGCTCCCTGGAAAATTAAATTAAATTATAATACCCAGGAATGAAATTAATGTATGTATATATATATCATGCTATCACGTACAATCAGTATATATTAATTAACTTAATTTCTGGAATTACGATGTACGTACCTTAAAAGTTTAGGTTTATCGGGGCAGTGACATTGAGGACGCGCAAATAGCTTAAGATTTTCCCTCCACAGTGTGAATTAAGGTTTGATTTGCGGTAGTGGTAATATTGAAAGCGCCACAGTACTTGATAGGATCTGAAACGCTCTTTGCTTCATATTGCTTCTTCTCCTCGATCGCTTGGCAAACTGAAAAATCCCCTTGTCTCAGTAAACAAAGCCTTCATCAAACTTTCAGGTTAATTACAATGAAGAATTGAAGCCCCATTCTTGACATGCTCTGCCAAGTTCTTGGATGGCCCTGGACCGTTGATCAGGATCATCAGCAGCGGTAATAGCAGCGAAATCAATGATAGCTAGGTAGTGAATCAGGAATTAAAGCAGTTGACTCATTGGTAAAGTTGAATTTGGAAGGAACAGCATTGAGATTAGAAGAATCTGCTAAGACTTTGATGGCTGTATCAAATCCAGATGTCTGGAATTGATTAGAAATATTGGATGATGATTTCTCATGAACTGATGCCATTTTTTGTTTAATTTTGTGGTTAGAATTAATTAAAGATTGAAAATTAAGAGCAAATCAGATGTTTTCTGCTTTGGTGGCACGTAATGATCGAGGTGCTATGGGGCAGGGTTTATATAGAGAATTTTGGCAAATTAAATAAATTGTTCACTGATATCAATATATCATGATTCATGATCAGTAGTTGATGGTACCTGGGTGCATGCATGAACACCATATATCGCTAGCTATAGCCTATAAATATGAACACTCTTGAATCCACTTATTTAAATTTAGATTCTTTGAGTACAATTTACAACAATTTTGTGAATGACAATTGGTAAATTTTTTAAAGGAAGCTTACCATTATCACTGTAAGTTGGCGAACCCAAATCTCTATGATAGAAATAATATCTTGTGGCTATTTGATTAAATCCTAATGCTTAGGAAATCTTCCATGACGTTAAGTACTATATATATAATTACATATATACCACATTGAAATGTATCTTTATGCTTTAGTTGTCCCTAATTATTAAATTTTCGATTATCTTACTTAGACATCGAAAGATGTACATTAAATTACCCTCACACTCCTGATATCCTACACTATCGTGCAAATTAGTTAATTTTTATTTTTATTTTTGGAATTATTCTATAAATATTAATTACGGTAAATAATCACTTTATTGTATATATATATATACAGAGGGGTGAGGGATAGAATATAAGGTTCATTTCATCCTACCCACTTGGATATATGTCCAAGAGGATTGTAAGTCATTGAATCATAATTTGATGATATCATAAAATGTAATAAAGTATGATGTAACGACTCAGAATGCAATTTGGTAGGTAGATAGGATCACATGAGGCAGGATATTATACGTACGATTCTATTTATATCTTATCAAATCAAAAGGCATCAGTGAATATTGAATAGAATTTAGCAGCCAGTGGCCCAATTGAATGATATCATGTTCTTGGAGATATCATCGCCGGGTATGAAGTTACTACAGAACTAGCCCAACTGTTTTCTGTTGACCCTTTTCAATATATAGAGTACCCCTTTTATTTTGAGATTGACACTGACTTTAATTTCAATGCCTTCACTGTCCTTTTGCCATAACAAAATGAGCCAGTACAGAGGCTACCCATGTGACATCAATTCCAAATTAATGTAGCTACATCTATACTTGTAGTAACTATAAAAAAAAGTTAGAAATAATTACACTAAAATACCATGAGGTTTCAGATTTGACCTAATTACAATTCTGACATTATGTTCCTGTTTTTAATTGTTTATTTTTTTTAAGGATAATTATAATAACTGTGCTAAGGTTTAGCCTAATTACAAAATCATACTCTGATAAAGAATTTTTCATTTTACCTTACGTTCCAGTCCACTTAAGTTGTTGGACGAAAAATATTATCGTAATCGAATTTTAATTATTTTGAGTAGATAAATAGCGTTATCTCATAAAATAAACCGAATTATGTTGTATTAATTCATATGCAAGTATTAATTTAGAACGTACTACTGTACTCGATACACGTGACTTGGTTGTCTTATGCTAATTACAGATAACCAACAGTTCGAAAAAGTGAACCTTTTTTCCACCTGTTTTACGAAATTGTTTACAGTTTCCCATTAATCAACGTAGCTTAATTTGTTAATAAGGTATCAATTAATTTAAAAAGGCCCTATTAACAATTAACATACATACAGTAGATTCGCCAACTTTCTTGTGTTTAGTTTCCTATCTCATTTAATTATTGACTCTTAGGACAAATACTATGGGCTACGCTAGCACTATTAAGAGAATTAATTGTACATTCTAATTAAATAACTGGTCAAAGAATTAGTGGATCTAAGAGCTTAATTTATGTTACAACTTATGAGAAAAACAGCACAATCGAAATATATGCATATAAAATTATTAAATTATCAGCTGACTTTAGGAGCTTTATTTGGTGCTATGTTTAAATGTGGCACCATGAGAGTGAGACAACATCCATAGCCTAATGCAAGAATTTATTGACCTAGTATCATGCTACTTATAGCTTAAGATATGAACTTTTCAAAGTCATGATAAGTGATAGTAAATTTTAAACCCAACTAAATTTCAATTTTATATACCATAAATTAAACATTAGTACAAAATTTTATAGTACCAACAAAGCATAAAAGATAAAAGATTTAGAGATTTAATTCGATTTTCAAATAACTCGCTATATAGTGTTTCTTTAACCAAAATTCATAAAATTCATTGGGATGTTATCTAATACGATCATGATTCATGGCAGTCTCACCAACACATCAATTAATTTAGTTTTGCTCATGAGCAGACCAAGTATTATCGATAGTAGTGTAATCCATCTTATATTGATTGTGAATTTTGACATGAGCTAGCAGGTGGGTTACCTTTCCCCTAACAACTGATTTTTAAGGATTTGTTAGGTTTTTGTTACAGTTGATATCTGAGCTCTGGTGTCAGTGCCCCGGGGGGACACATGTGTGTGCGTGCTACTTGGAAAACTCACACTGCACGTTCATGAGCCTACTAGGAGTGGCCACATGCCTGGCGCGGAGCCCACGCGCCCGGGAATGTGTGTTGGTTGGGTGGGGGAGAATGTAACTTATCTTATATTGGTTGAGAATCTTGACTTGTGCCAGTATATAATGGTGGATCACATTCCCTCTTAACAATCAGTTTTTAAGGGTGTGTTGGGATCTTATTACAATAGACCACCACCAATTCACAATATTCAAATATTTATAATTTTTCTATTGAAAAATTAGAAAATAAGAAATAATAATAACTTTAATGTAAATTAATTGCAATCAAGGTGTTAAACTTAAGGCACCTGTGTGATGGCAACAAGTGGAGGGCTCAAAGATCAACCATAAGCTTGCAAGTCTTGACCTCTTTAGCAAATATCATAAACTATCACCCTATCATTTTCAATTTTCATTATCTTGAGTTGCTTCCTTATTGCACAACAAAATTTTAAGAAACTCTTAAGATTTAATATTATAATTGATTAGTTAATTATAATTCATATATTATTTGTATTGTAGTAGTAACATAGTTCAAATAAATTGTGCAAAACAGATTGAATAGAACTAATAAGTTCTTTTTTGAAATTTATTTCAGTTAAAATTAAATATAAAATTTTTATTATATACTTTATTTTATTATCTATTTCTTCAATCAATGCACAAGTGGCCCCCCAAAATTCTCCAGCTAACCCCCCAACCCACATCATTCTTTCGCACACGCACTCTTCTGCATCACGCAACAGCTGTGCCACCACGCGCCACGTCATTAATATCTACGGCTGTAAAGAGAAAACTGATACATTTAGCTGTCACGTTATCAAAACCCTGAATACAAGCAAAATAAAAGACCTTCAGCTTCTCGTAATCGTCTTCTTCTTGGTAAACAGACTCCCAGATGGGCTACAGGAAACAAATTTCGTTTTAACTCTCTAAACCCCATTTTCAGCAACCCTACCCCTACCCCCACCCCCAAAATTGATAGCGTGCGCCTATGGAGAACTACTCCTACAATTCGTCCTACCCAGAATCCGGCGACTCCTCGCCGCGCTCCCGAGAGATCGAGTTTGAAAACCCGCCGCCGTGGGAGGATTCTTCGCAGAGCAATCAGCCTCCGCCGAATTACAGAGTCAAATTTATGTGCAGTTATGGTGGGAAAATTCATCCTCGGCCGCACGATAATCAATTAGCTTACGTTGGAGGTGAGACGAAAATCCTTGCCGTGGATCGAAATATCAAATTCGGTTCTCTGTTCTCGAAGCTGATCGCGCTCTGTGATAGTGATAATATTTCCTTTAAATATCAGTTGCCTGGTGAGGATCTGGATGCTTTGATTTCGGTGACTAATGATGACGATTTGGAGCATATGATGCACGAGTATGAGAGGTTGTATAGGATTTCTCCTAAGCCGGCGAGACTGAGGATTTTCATTTTCCCGACGCAGAACCAGAGCATGAACTCGTCTCGTAGTTTCGGGTCGGATGAGGTGAAATCGGAGAAAGAGAGGTTTGTTGATGCTTTGAATTCTGCTCCTATTATGACTGCGCCGCCGCAGGCGACGGTGGTGGCGCCTCAGCCGCAGCCAACGCCTAGTAACATGGATTTCTTGTTTGGTTTGGAGAAGGCAAATGCAATGGCGGCGCAGGCTCCCCTGCAGCAACCAGTGGTGGGGAGAGTTCCCGAGGCGGAGGATCCGGTTGTTGTTGCTCCGGGTTTTGAGGAGAAGTTTATGGGGATGGATCCGATTCAGAAGCACATTCAGGATCTGCAGAGACTGAGGCTTGAGGAGCAACAAGGAATCTATAGAAGGAAAAGCGACGACAATCTTGCCGGGGGAGCCACCGGGGGTGAATTTTACAAAGTACCAGAGAAAGTCCCTCCGGTCGCAGTTACCGGCGGTGTTCCCTATTGGACTGATAGACAGGTTCCTGGTGGAGTTTTCCCCACTAGCACCGTCAACAACGAACAGCCTGTTTACATGATTCCAGCTCCGGCGGGTGCATACCACGCGCCGATTATGAGACCAGTAACCGGAGCACCACAGCAGGGATACTACACAGTACAGAGGATCCCTTCAGATGTCTACAGAGAGCAGCAGCAGCAGCAGCAACAGATGTACAATATGATTCCACAGTCAGCGGTGCCGTCGATTGCGGCGGCGCCATCACCAACTCTGCAGCCACAGAAGGCGACGGCATATTCCGACGGTTACGCGATGGTGAGACCACCGACTACTGGTGGAGTGGGGATGGTGACAGAAGGAGGGTACGCACAGGTGGCATACGACGGCGGTGTGGGGAGACAGGTTATCTACACTGCGCCAGGGGGCGTAATGGGGGCGCCGGCGCCGGTACAAACGACTGCGGCGCAGTATCATGGCATGGCTGGAGGTGTGAGTGCTGATATGCGACAAGCTGGAGCATTGAACCCGGAAACAGGGGGTAAGGGTGTTGCAAAAGTTACGCAAGCTTCCGTGTGATTTTTATGCAGATTTATCATGTTACAAGTTGCAACTAATCATTATAGTATTTGAGATTATTCAAAAATAATTTGAGTGTTTTATGTGGATTATATATTAAATACATACGTTTCTCTTTTTTAATCTTGGTTTGTATATTAATTGAGTTCATCGTTATTCCATATTAGGAAAATTTGTTAGTGTATATACCAATTATATATTTGTCCAAAGATATTTACAATTAACATAATAAAGAAAAAAGAGAAAATCAAATGTGATTATGTGAAGATCAGTTACTAACAATAGTGATATTTTCATATTCCGTGTTCAATAAGTGTTTTAAATAACATAGTAAAGAAAAATGATACAAAATCAAATGTAAAGATCACTTACAAACTTTTTATAGCAACAAAAGTGATTTAATTGAAATTATAAAGTTCTGAGTTGTAGGAAAGACAATTATTATATTAACAGCAGGACCATATTTATACCTAAGTAATACGTATGAATGGACTTGAACATTTAAAATATTTGATCTATAACCTCCCCAAAAAAAAAAGCATGCATTTTATAGCACCAATAACATTTCCCAATATTGTTTATTACATAGTGGTGTCCTTCCCCAATTCATTGGAACCATATAAATGAAGTCTGTCAACTGGTGCACTATGAATGTGAATGGGGCATGTGTGCATCCCATGATGAAGGAAAACAGTAATTTGTCGTGATCTTTTTGCTACAATTCAATTAAATTGCTTTAGTGCAGAGCTCATGGAGACATTCCAACAATCTTTTTCTTTTGTTGTTGTTTCATGTTCTCTCCGCCTCTTCTTTAATCAAACAATCCTATTTATCCACTCAAAATAGCCAAAAAACCCTGTTAACATTTCTGGTCCCACACCCAAGGGCTATAAGCTCAGCCATTTGTTTAAATGAACTATGGCCTGATTATATAGCTATTCTGATTTTATCATTTTTCTATAACTTGAATTAGTCAGTACACTGTTAAATGATTGTCCGACTCAAGCACCCATTTTCAGAAGTTTACATAGGTTTTAAATATGAAATGTAAATAAATGAATCAAAATAAGATTAGATATCAGAAATTTAAAAAAGAAATGTAAACAGCCCAAACCATCGATGAGCTTACACATTAATCATCTCATTATCACAGCCCAAACCACCCTAAATAGCAAAATTGAAATGTAAATAGACTTCTAAATATATAATCCAGGAATGTCGTCTAATGAGATTGACGAGGTCACGAGCGCAGAGTAATTAGTGGATTAGTTAACTAGTTTTAGTCAAGGGAGGAGCTGTAGATTGAACTTTCATGGTATTCATCATGACTCTCCACTACATTGGAAACACATTTGTTTTCTCTAAAAGGCGGGTTAAAGATATTTTAGTCTCATAGTCTTAAATATTATTTTTGGTTTTACATTTGATCTACTTCTTCTAATCACAATCTGCCATTTGGATTCCATGAAATTTGCACTTCAACTTACAATTACTTTTCCAAAACAAACAGAAAGAAAAGAATCACGGATCAATCCAACATGAAAGAATAAAAATATATATATATAGATGAAAGGGAATTAAATTTAGGTCCACATCAATTAAAGGCCCGCCATTTACAGTACTATCTTTTTGTTAATTCTTCCACTTTCTATTCCTTTAAACCTTTCCTATCCATTCCCATTTCTCCCCAACAATAAACGTCTTTACCCACTTCAATTCTTAATCTAATTCTACTAATAAGATATTGTTTTAATTTGATTCACGACAAATTCAAACAAACTAAATTGGAAAGATGTCGTGGCCACAATCCGATGGCGTTACATGTCCTTTTTAGACAGATATTTCAGATATCTACTTAATTCAATATATAAATAAGACTTAATAATAAACATTATCTTTTACGATGATTATGAATGCAACTGTATTATATATATATATATATATATATATATATATATATATTGTTTAAGAATGATTACTCTATATATGTCTGGCATTACCCGGAACAACATAGAAAGAAAATTGATGAAAACTTATCCTGCAAATTAAAGTGCATGCAAACTCAAGAATTTCTTTTTTTATTACTGCTTACGTTGTTGTTGCTTTTTCTCTTTGTTTAACTTAATTTGTGATTATATATTATTCAATGTTTAAGGTTTGGACTTTGGGTAGACGTGCACATTAGTCGTCTTTGTCTGCACCAAGTTTATTTTTGTGTATTTATCAAACACGACAAGTACTTATTTCCTCGATCGCATGTGTATGTACATTTCTTTACGGTGTCAAAACCTGATCCAACCCGATAAAATATTAATTAGGTTAGGATTAAGGGTTGAGGATTTGGTTCAGATAGCTTGAACCAAAAAATCAACCCGAAAAAGGAAGAAGGTTGGAATGGATTGGGTAATGGGTCGACACACATATGAGACATAACCTGAAAATTTCTTGAGTGGCCCACGATCCGAACCAACCCGATTTAAAGGTCCCAAAATATGTGCTATATATATAATATTATAAAAATACCCAAACTCAATTAAGGAAATTCCTTTCTTTACATATTCTAGATTTATATAATTAATAAAATAATAACTACAATTAATCGGAATTTAAAAATATTAACTTACGATCAATACCCAAAAATTGATAATAAAATTGTCAAAATTAACTGAAAATTAGAATAAGACTACTATAGCTACCTCATATAATATATGTTTCATTCATATTAAACTTATTTTAGTCGCGTATCATAAGAACAATCAAGAATAGAAGAATATAAGCCCCGGCCTGGGCCCTCACAGAGAATTACATTAATTTACAAGAGGCCGTATAGTATAGCCCAAATGCTTGCATGGATGGGCCTAAAGATTTATAATATATATATTTATAATTTTAAGCCTAAAGATTGCTACCCCGCTCAATTCATAGAGAGATCTAGTTGGTTTTCACTTTTTCCAACAAGTTTTTGACTCTCGATTTGAGGTATCTATTGACGCCGGCGATTTTTCCCCGATTTGCTTTAATTTCTCCTCTGGCTTTCTATATATAGATCTCTCGTCTCCGCCGGCGATTAACAAAGCAAATAATATTATTGACAAAGGCAGCAGGCAGCAGGCAGCTAGCAATAATATAATATTTATTTGGTAATTAATTTCATCAATGGGGAATATAATTGATGTATAGTTGGGACTGGTCAGTTTTTCTGGGGAATCTGTCGTCAATGCATAATTGCCATCGCCTCTGTCGTAGAATTGTATGTGCTTTGTTTCTCATGAGTATATATATACACTTTTGTTTATTGCACCTATGTATATATATAAGATCAGAAACGTATCGTAACCTCAGAATGCAAACAACGACGTACGTACACTTTCAGTAGTAGAACGAACTTCAAGTACACTTTCAATATCTCTGTTGTCACTTGCATTGTGAGTAGTCATCACTATACAAATTCTGACGCTCCAAAGTATGCATGCTAGCTCATATATCCAGTCATCCTTACCACGCTAGCTGCTGGCCGCGGGTAAGATCAAATCCATATATAATTAAGAAGTGAAAGCAAAAATTTAAAGGCTGCCTAATTATCTGGATGAACAATTGGCCGGCAAATTAACTATCAAATAAGTGTTACCAAATAAAAGGACATTTTCCACTTTTAGTCTAAACATTAAGGAAAGACAGACAATATCTATGTTTTCTATTTTTAAAGAGAGTAAAATTAAGTTCATCATTTATTGGTGTTAGAAAACGGACCGAATTCTCACATGCATCCCTTCCAAGTTGCACCGTCAATTATTTGCTTAATTTTTCTGGCAAAAATAAAATTAGGCCGGCCGGTGCCTGGAATCTGGATGATGATTTTGTGACAATTAATTTTAGTGTAAGTAGGTAGTCCTTTCATTTTACTTCAAATGCGCACTTGTATTCAGTGTGACAACCTGCTAGGTCTTGAAAAATTAGTAAAGCGAAAGAACTATGTTCAGTGTGATATAATGGAACCTTTGCAAATTATAAAAAAATAAAAAATCTAGCTATTAGTAATTTCTTTTTTTATTTTTTAAGATTATTAGTAATTTCTTTAGTTATTGATCAATTTTCAAACATTATCAATTAAAGATTAAGAACATGGTTCTATTCACTTTTAATTTTTAGATTATTTTTATAAATAAAAAGAATAATGTAAAATACGCTTACTAACAATTGCAAAATAGGCGGTTACTTTGACCTTAAGTCATACGGAAAAATCATAACCTAGTAAATCGAAACCTTAATAATATATATGCTATGCGCGTTCATTCCATTGCCACGTACTTATAAGTGGTGATCACTATTCCCACATGGCACTCCCGCGGTAAAGTTGTCCAACTCCAATTTCACACATTAACATAGCTATATATCGATTTTGACGGTTTGAATTTGAATAGGGAAAAACAACTTTTCTAGAGGCTTCTTTTCACATCATCTCCCAGTTTCTACCAGAAATTAAATTCCCCAATCACATTCTATTCCTCCACAGGCTTCTCCATGTTCCCAATTAAAGAATCTGATTCACAATTTCTCTTATATAAGTAAAGCTGTAAAGCCCCTTTTTGCTTTGTGTTCCAAGTCCAAATTTTCTTGATCATCAAAGGTATAGAAAATGAGTGAACCACCAAAATATGCTTACCCTTACCCTGCTCAAGGTAATTCTTTATCCCCTTTTCTTTACTTACGCGAATGATTTTGTGTGATATTCTTTCTTTTCTTTCCTTGTATTTCTCAGCATGTAATATTCATGTATTTACTAGTTTGTTTCAAGTATTTGCAGTTTGATTACTGTTTGGTGTGTGTTTTGTATGGTTGGATCTTGAGAGGAGAGTTTTGGTGTGGAGAGAAATTGAACAAAACTACAACCAACTCTTGAGAAATTCATGGGATGGGGTTTATGTGTAATTTTGTTTTCAGGAGGGTTGTAAGTGTAATTATATTAGAAGTGGTGACTAACCCTTTTCTTTTGCAAAGCAAAAAAAGCCCTAAACAGAGCTTTTAGTGCAATGAATTTTACATCATCATATGTAACTATGTAAGCTTGTATAATGGATATAGCCAGAATAAAAATAAATATAAAAAAAATCCTTGTATACTGACGTGGCATGATATTGGGACAGGTTATTATCAGGGGCCGCCGGTAATGCCACCGCCACAGTACGCTGCTCCACCTCCAAAGAGGCAGACTGGTTTTCTAGAAGGATGGTACGTTTTTCATGATAGAATTATTTAATTTAATTCCATTATTATTGAATTTCTTGTGCTTTTATGAGTAGTTTGATTTTTTATTTCTTTTGGTCTAAAAGGTGTTCTAATTTTTTTGTAGTTTGGCAGCGTTGTGTTGCTGTTGCCTGGTGGACGAATGCTGCGACCTGTTATGTTTTTTCTAGTATTTGTGTAATACCCTTTGATGTACGAGCTAATGCAAGATGGATTTACATTCCACTCAGTGTTATTGTTCTGTTTAGATGAGTATGTATAACATTATTGTAAGCACATAGCAACAACAAATAAGTTTTAAGTCTGTGGCAAGAACAACAAATTCACAACAAATAAGCACATAGCAATTACGATACAACTTTTCAATTACTTCAGAAAAATCTTCGCGGACCGTGCATTTCTAGGACTAAAATTCGAATTATAAATTCAAGACATAGAAAAATAACAAAATATGGGGTGCTGAGAGCGTAAAATCAGGTACGAAGATAATACTGCTGCTTGGAATTTCACTCTGAATGCTGTGGGTTGTAGCTCCTACCTTCCTGCGATTAAACATAGAAGAAACAAGTCAGAAATTGGTACATATTATAATCTATGAACAACTTGTAATATGGGTTAGAAATCTACACAATCGGCAGTAGAATGAGCTGAAAATGAACGAAGAACAACTGTCAACTTGTCGACAATGGGAATGAGAGGGGGAATATTTCAGATCATTACGCGGACGGAAACCCACCAATGTGAAAAATCGTCGAACAGAGAAACCCTAGAGAGGATGCGGCTCTTGATCGAAAAAACCCTAGAGGTGAGCGGAATAATGAGAAATGAAGCTTTCATTTTTCACCCCTGTTGATGGTTGAGGACATAATAGTAATTAAACTTCTGAAATAAATTGGACCAAAAACAGCCCAA
This sequence comes from Verbena officinalis, assembly GCA_958496215.1. Taxonomy (NCBI): domain Eukaryota; kingdom Viridiplantae; phylum Streptophyta; class Magnoliopsida; order Lamiales; family Verbenaceae; genus Verbena; species Verbena officinalis. Next base: position 31,669,599 of record OY292389.1, read on the forward strand.
TTTGCAATCGCAGGGGGTAGGGTGCGATTTATTCGCGCGACCCGGCACAACTCATCGTCCGCATTAAACAGCATATTGGGCCCGATCATGCGCCCTAATCTGCGCGGGTCGGGTCTATTAAACAGCTCCTAAAGTTTGATTGAATAGCTATTTTGAATTTGTCATCTGTTTTTTAAGTGTCTGCAACGAGCAGTTATGTTTGGTACTTGGTTGGTATGCTCTCTTCTTGGAAGAGGACACACCTCTAAAAAAGTTTTCAGAGCACTTGTATCAGGGTGGTGGTTCGAATTAATTAGTTTCAAAGAAAAACATTTTCTGAATATTGTGTTCTTTCAGCATTTTGTTTTCAAACACTTCCCCGACTTCTGCTTAAGATTAATACAATTTGAGAAAAGTAAAATTGCTAATTTTACATTATAGGATAAATATAATAGAAAATATCAGAAACTACATAATTGCGTATGATATATATGCTCCATTATAATTGTATGTTTTCTGATTTATGGGCCGGGCCTGCTTGTTAAGTCAAACAAAAGAATTGGTTGATGGGCCACAGTTATATCTTTGTGGTATGATCTGTAATCCTGCTGTCGGAAAATAAACATCATATTAGGCTCGATTGAATTGTCAAAAACTCAAAATGAAGTTATCAACTAGCTCCTCATTTTATATGAAAAGAAGATCAAGAAACCAAAATACTTGCTTGAAGCAGCATCGTGTGCCACAACACAATTGTGCCAAGCCAGTCACCAATATCTACTTATCTAATATCTGGACATCTTGTCTCGTCTCTTCTTAAACAGTATTTGTGAAGGAAGTCCAAGGAAAAGTATGACTTCTACATTTTTTTTGCTTTCTTAGTTACTTGTGCAGTTGTGCAGATACCCAATAAGACCTTTACCTAACATAGTTTCTATCCGACCAACTTTGCGATGTAACACTGTCCATATCACGTTGAAGATGCTCGAGAATAGACAATCACCACATAGTCGTGCCCGCCTCCTTGGCACGTTTTTAATATGATTTTAGATGTTTGATTGACGCTTTTGAGATCCCATTAGAGTAGCACTAAATCCCAGTGGCAGCTAGACAGAGATAGATACATAGATTTATATCCTTTCGATCGATGTTGCCACTTGCCAACAATCAAAAGATATATGTTGCTCAGATATAGGATACACAATTTCAGATTTTCTATTACACCAGGATTCATTTCTGACAACTTCTTGTTAATATTGAAGTTTTTTCACTGGAGTTAGAAAAAATGAAGAAACTTAAAAAAAAAAAAAAAAAAAAGCCACGAGTTAAATGAATCTTTTATCAAATTTTCTAATCACAAATAAATTTGTTTTAAACAAGAATATTCCAATTAGTGTTGATCCTTATCTTCATTCTTGGGCAATCCAACAATAAGTATCCACTTGGTATTTGGGAGTTGCGACCTACAAATATCATCAGTTTAATGATTTTAATAACTGTTCAATCAACTAGAACCATCATAGGAATATTTTCCCTAATTAATTTATCAGCGTACAGTTGAAAATTGAAATAATATCTTCCTTTAAAATTATTTACTTGTGAATACCTGCAAAAAAAATATCTTCTTAAGAAAATATCTGTGGGTGCAAAAATTGATTCTCTTCATGTAACTTTACACAAAAGAGTTCAACTTTACTAGAGACGATTTATTACGCGCCAACAAAACGTACGCTATCCACGTGCAACATCAAACTCACCTCAAATGCATACCAAATTCACATTTCCAGCCACAACTCACAAATTCACGGTTCTCTAGCGCCGCGCGCCGCCGTCTCGCTTGTGGATGATGGGCGGTGACGCCACATATCTTCCTAACGTCATCGATTTTGCCGCCGTTCTAAATTAACCTAGATCTCGAGAGATTAAAAGAGCGAGCTTCATAAACGACAGAAGAACTTCAGTAAATATGGATCTTCAGATGAGGAACAGAGCGCCGGCCGTTTCTTCCATTGACGGCAACAGATCGGAACTTGGAAATTCAATAAGCTTCATTTTCTTTTTGTGTTCAAGAGAAGAGAAGGTTCTGGTGGGTGGTTAGAACTTTGAAGTATAAAAACTTAAAAAGGTTTGGTTGAATTGTGACGCCACCTATATATTACCTCACTTAGTTGTATTCCCATTTTTATTTTTATTTAATAATTGTTGTTAGTGGACCCCACAACTTTTTCATTTTCCTGTTTTACCCTTCATCCAGGGCTTGTGTAGAAAAAGAAAAACTATTTGATATGGGTATGCGTCTGTTTTACTTTTTCTTACCCTTTAGCCGGGAAACTAGACTAATTAATTTTGCCCACCCTACTAATTAATACACTTCAAGATAAATGTGTATAACTTTCTCTTAAATTAATGGACCATTTCTATACAACTCTTCTTCTTCCTCCTCTTCTTTTGACATTGTATAAGAATAAGAATGAGTTTATTTTAGCCAATTGTTAGTTCTACTTGAAATGTAATGCCTGTTCTGTAAGCTCTCTTATAGGATCTCCCTTTGTTATTTTTTATATAAAAGATCTAAAAATAGGTTATTCCTATGAGTAATGTTTCGAAATCATTTATAAAATGTTTCTATAAGAACTCCCAGGATAAAATAAATTAGAGTTTCTAAATGCTTTGAATCAATATTCATTGGAGGTTATCATGGTGTATACACTTGGTAGTGTCGTAAATAGTGTACAATCAGAGTTTCCTGCTGTTCGCCTATCTACTCTGGTTGAGCATCTTGATTCCCTCATTAGAACGCATGCTCGTTTGATGAAAGATTGCAGGTGTGGCTCCTTCCTATGGTCTCTACTGCCAACTCATTTACCAATTTGTTTGTGAAAACATAAAAGTATATGTTAATGCTACTATAATACATTTAGCGATTCAAAATATATTAAATGATTTGAATGATTTACCTTTTTCTTAAGATATAAGAACAAAATAGATTATTAAAAATAACAGTGACAACTCTCCAAATTGTACGGGTACCATTTTTACGTCATTTATTATTAAATATGCAATTTCATGGACGAATATATAACAATTAGAGATAAAACCGACTAATAATTAGAATAAACAGCTAGAAAAAATAAATAAAGAATCAAGAATCAAAATCTAATTAAGGATTCATCATTCGGTGTAAAAGATTTGAGTTGGATCCGTGGAGTGAATGTTTTTATTTATAAGAAAAAATATAAAATACTAAATATAGAATTTAAAATTTGTGGCTATAAAATACTATATATTGTTATTATGGTGAATTACTTTCTCTAAATATATATTGTGAAAATTATTTATTTAAATTCCTATATATAAATACTTTTAGTGGAGAGAATATTCAGTTGGAAGAATTAGAATTGAAAACCTTTTTCCATGCCAAATGAGTTCAAACTAAGCTCACGGGGATAAAAGTTTCTCAGTAAAAAAGAAAAAAATAAATACGAAGATACACTACGGAGGGTAACATTGTAAATATGCAAAAAAAGTCGGCTTTAACGTACTCGCCGTTTGACGAGATCCGCCTGACACGTCACATGCCAACGCGAGTTTCTTCACATTCACGTCTTACGGAAATTCCACGTCACCGCTCTCTTTGGGACCCACATCTCATAGCCCACCCCCACCCACGACAACCACCCCCAACCCTAAACGCTTAAACTCCTTGCAATTTTCCATGTCCATCGGGCGATCCTGATTCAGCCACGTGTTGAACAAGATGAACCAGCACCGTAGATGACAGATGTTCTGGTCAAGTCCCCAAGCCAGCAAACAAATACACGTCCACCCTTGGATCATCGCTCCCTCATAAATAAACGGTCCGTAAACTGCCCGAAATCCTACCGGGCAGATCTCAACGCCTTTAAGAAGCACCCCTTCGCCCTCTCAATCCTCGCTCAAACTTCAAACCCTAATACCCTTTCTATCCTTGTTAGGTTTTCATCATTCCCTCTTTCTCGAATTTAGCCAAATCAATTCTAAGTAGCCCGCAGAATTTTTTTCATAGAGCTTCAACTGCCGCGGTTGTGGCGATCTCGAAGAGGTCTTCTTGGCGGAGGAAGAATCCGGCTAACATAATACATGTTTTTAGGGGAAATTGCTGCCGGAAATTTGCCGGAGCTGAGCGCCGCTGAAGGTGCAATTTATGGCGTCTGCTGTATTAGCTAGCCAGAATGAGTCGAGCTGGGCCCACATGGGAAAGATTCCGTACTCTAATCCTCACCTAAATGCAAACCCTAACCCTAACCCAAAGAAGAAGCAAAAGCAATTCCACCACACCGCTGCAAACGGTGTCGTCGGCCGTTACAGCAACAACAACGTCGATTCCCCAGCGATCACTCAGACGGCCTCTGACGACGCATATTCTTTCAATCAGACATCGACGAGCCGTAACGCCTTCAATTATGGTAGCTACCTTACCTTCAACGTTTCTTCCTACACGAAATCTGAGCTCCTCGAGCTCCGAAAACGCTTGTCTGCAGAGCGTGATCAGATCCGTGATTTGCGAGATCGAATTGAAGCTGGACAATTCAACAATTCTGTAAACCCTAGATCTCAGGCAAAATTGAAGAAATTCAGCGGAAACAAAAGACCTGCTGCCGCGGTTGGATCTGTTCCCAAGAAATTTTCCAATGGGCACGTCAATGGCAGTTTGGACGCTGTTAATTTTGAAGGGTTGATGAAGGAATGCAGCAAACTTGTGTCCAAATTATTAAAGCACAAATTTGGCTTTGTTTTTAAAGCGCCCGTTGATGCTGCGGCTTTGGGGCTTCACGACTATCATGTAATTGTGAAGTGTCCCATGGATCTTGGCACAGTCAAAGCAAATCTAGGGAAGAAATTGTATCCAACGCCCATTGAATTCGCAGCTGATGTTAGGTTAACTTTTAACAATGCATTGTTGTACAATCCTAAGACTGATCCTGTTAATGGGATGGCAGAGCAGTTATTGGCCCAATTTGAGGAATTGTTTAGGCCAATACAGGAGAAGATGGATAACAGTATCGAACAGCGGAGAGACAGGGACTTCTCTGGCGACCTCAGGGTTAATGAAGAATTGCAGTTTCGTGGCCTTGAAGAATTGCAAGGGAGTTCTTGGAATAATCATAGTACTCAGATGATTGCCTCCTCTCCCATGAAAGCAAAGAAGACAAAGCCGAAAGCTAGTCCTGTTCCTGTTCCTCAGGTTTCCAAGAAACCTGACAGAATGCAAGCAGCAACGCAAGCTCATTCTAGTGCTTCAACACCCTCACATCCTCCCCAGCCAATGAATCAGTCTCTATTGATCCATGAACAACTACCTCCATCTCCTGTGAGAGCTCATAGTCTGCCAACCAAGGAACAAAAAGTTAGTAGAGGAGTTCCTGCTGTGAAGCAGCCGAAGCCAAGAGCCAAGGATCCGAATAAGAGAGAGATGATTATGGAGGAGAAGCAGAAGCTTGGGCTTGGGTTGCAGAGTTTGCCTCAGGAGAAGATGCCTCAATTGGTGCAGATTATACGGAAGAGGAATGAGCATTTGGCTCAGGATGGTGATGAAATTGAGCTTGACATTGAGGCACTTGATACTGAGACGCTTTGGGAACTTGATCGTTTTGTGACCAACTGGAAGAAAATGGTCAGTAAGACTAAGCGGCAAGCTCTGATGGTGAACAACAATCCTTCTGCTGGAGTTGCTGCTCCTTCCACTCCCACTGCCGAGGCTGATATGGTAAGAAACAAAGCACTAATATGTTCATCATTCTGCTTTTCCTATTTACTTTATAGGATTTTCAGAAGGCTAGATGTTCTTCAGAGCTTGGTTACCAATACAGATGTTAATGTTTTACAGGGTGATATGAGTGATGATAAGAATGATGATTTAGCAAAGAAATTCAAAGAAAATGAAGATGAGGATGTAGATATTGATGATGATATGCCTGCAACCAGCTTTCCTCCTGTGGAGATTGAAAAGGATGAAGGGGGTTTAGTAGGTGGGAACGGTGTTGGTGGTGTCCCAGATCAAGACCAGGAACAGGATCATGATCGTGAAGATCGTGGCAATGCAAGCAGTAGCTCGAGCAGTTCTGGCAGCTCAAGTAGTGATTCATCATCCTCCAGTGGTAGTAATACTGATTCTGATTCTGATTCTGAATCTTCTTGTGTTTCTACATTATGTTGAGGAATTGTTGCTTGGAACTGCTAGGTATCAAAAAATGGCAATGTTCATTAATTTGAGCTTCCTTTTTGCAGATTCCGACTCAGGGAGTTCCTCTGGAAGTGACTCAGATGCTGATGATGCACATTCCTGATCAAAAATGTTCAAGGAATTTGGAGATATGTTCCGTATGGCGATTGGCCTTTGAAGTGGGGCTGCTTTTGTTGTTTCGATAAAATAATCATGGTTACTGAAGAGGTATATTGAGTTATTTTGTTCTAGTTGAACTCATTTTCGTTTGTTCTGGCAGCAATGGGCTGAAACTTTGAATTCAATTTTGCAGAGTGGCTGATGGTACCAAGAGATGTGCTGATTTGCAGCTTCCTTGGGTGAATTGTGATAGTTAAGTTGTTAGTTTGAAGGGTAGATGCTGGTGGTGATATAATTTTGTTGGGTTTGTTAATCATGAGATCAAGTTCTAGATTTAGGGAAAAGGAAATGTGGGAAAAGCCCAGGGAATGTAGATAGTAAAACCCTGATGTTATGAGATACTACTCTGTACAGTTTAGAGGTAAATTTGAAATGAAAGAAACGCTTTTCGCTGTGCTGTATTGCCTCTTCGTTCCAAGTTTAATTTTGTTATACCTAAAGAAATTTTAATTTAAATCTGAGAATTTACTGGTAAACGGGAAGACTTGCTATGGAATGAACTTGAAATGGCTGGTGAAAGAAGTTGCCTGGAATGTTTGCACATTATGGTCTGGCTGGGAATAAAAATGTAAGGCAAGCAAGTAGGCCCAAAGTAGAAGTTAGCACCTGAATCTTGCCACGTGACTTCCTTTTTCTTTTGTCAGTGAGTGCATAATTAGTAAAGAACATCTTTCCAATTGATATGTAAATACAGTTTTTTGCAATAGCTGGAATGTCACGGATATGTTAGCCTCCATGTTTTACTTTTGGGCTCTGGGGATTTTGCTTGGCTTATAAAGTATCCTTTTCTTGATGGTGTGTATCATATGCAATAATGGCCTGTCCAGTATGTTTTATTCTATAAACTTGAGTATAGTTGTACATGTTTGGTCCACATGTTAGATATCATTTTGGGTGGGAAAAATCAAGGGATTATTGTACAAGTTAAAAGGAAAAAAAAAGTGTATAGATTTGGTGGTACCAATCTGATTCTGATATCTATTGGATCACTTGATGGAAGAGAAAATATTCTCTATTAGTTTCCTTGAAATTGAGAGATTCCACGAAATCAACCTTTGATTAAGGTTTCTTTTCTTTCGCTGATAAAGTTGACAGGAAAATCATGTCACCTATAATAAGTGGCATTATTCAATATAGTGGTAGCAATTTAGTACATGGGTAGCTTATATCTAACAACTTAATATGTTGATTTGTATCGAGAATACGGGGAATTATTCATATTATTTCATTTTCGCACCTTTTAAAGGCAGCCGTAGTTTTTCTCGTCTTGGTTTGGTTATTCAGGAAGAAATTTGGCACTGGTATATATACACAGGAGCGTTGTAACACCAAGTTTAATCTACTTTTTAGCTCTAATGTCGTTTTACATGTTCATAGTTTTGTCACTGGTGAAAAATGATAGGCTTTTCGCGGATTAGAACTCGTCTTAGATAAGGTGATAGCGAACCGTTTTCACTTCCATAAACTTCGGTTGGCTTGATTCAAGTTGTCTATAATTTTTACATATTACATAACGATAGGTTCTTTGATAAAGTCATAAAAGTCAAATCAATATGATTGGTACAATGGTACAATTAATAAATGGCATTGTACTCCAAAGTAACAGTGGAAGGCACGAAACGAATTGAGTATTAGAAATTGAATTATTAGCGCAAGTTGCATAAAACTAAACATCCAAAAAGATTATCTTTAAAAATATAAAAAACAAACAAACAGATTGATCTACCACTAAAAAACTAATCATCAATTATATTTCTCACAGCCAACCGAAAACCCATGATTCTTGGCTTATGCTTTTATTGTATGAAAAGGGAGAAGCTGAACTCTGCCTGCGATGGGTGATTTCAAAACATTTGAAGTAAAATTCCAAAACATACATGCATCTGTAGTGCATACAGAAGATATCTACCAGAACAAAGTCCAATAGTAAAAGGGTTACAAGAGAAAGATACATACTATGATTTGACTCAAAATTGTGTGTGTTGGTTCCATATATTGTTTAATTATAATATAGACCGACCAACGACCCCAGTTTAGACACTTCAATCAGAAATACAAGAGCTACATATAAAAGTAAATATCCAATTCTTGCAAATTAATGGAGCTTCAAAGTGATTTCATCATTCGCCCAAAACAACAAACCAATAAATAACTTGTTTCAAGCTTCACGCTTCTTCAGAGCTAGAAATACCTCACCAAGTTGGGATTCGCAGGCAGAGTGACCATCTGGCTCCAAAGCTTTAAGAAAAGCAGAGGTCAGATTAAAAGTCGTTAAAATCTGGAATACCTTGCCACAGAATTTACGCACATCAGCTCTTCTGGACTGCTTTTCAGGCATGTGGGTCACTAAGTGCTTGATCAAATGGCATAGTTTCGAAATATTGCTCTTTAAGATCTTTTTGGATGTATCATTGGCACTTTCATCAGTATTTGAAGAAACAAGAGATTTTAATATCTCTGTCACCAATTCAAGAGCTTCAACTTGCCTAAACTTTGATTTAGCACAGCTGCATTTTTCCAAAAGAAAACCGAACAGGCGGCGTCCAATCCATGGTCGTCTTCTAAATATTTCCTTCAGAAACTCGCACTTCATTTGAGATTTTTTGCTGTCAAAGTAGGCTACTAAAACATTCTGAAATATATCACAGACCCTTTCGAGTTCAGACTCTGGGAAGTTTCTGGAATCGATGATTTTTAGGATCCAAAATGTGGAACTTTGAGCGAGTGAATTGATCATTTTGTGTCGATTCCAGGAAGCAGATTGTTTCTTCTTCGATGGGTTAGAGGCAGATTTTTTCCTCTTGAAAGGCTTTGCTGCCAACTTCAAGTACTTATCCAGAAGAGGTTCGAGTACTGAAAGCTGTACTGACTCACCTTTTGGGTAATCCTTAGCTTTAAATATTTTCTTTTGTATAATTCCCCATATTCGCTGACCAAGCTGCTCACTTCCTTCTGTTGTTTGTGGATTACAAAATGCTTGAGCCAAGTTTGAGAATACCTTCACTACCTGTGGTTGACCTGCATGCATGATAAACAACGAAAACTATTTTTTAGGAATAATTGACGTAAATTATGGTAATAATGAATAGACATCTTTAAGCAACAATCGGAAAAGAAGAAATTGATAAAATCCAAGTGAGTAGATATATATAAATTCACCAAAAATATCCAAAACTTGAAAGAAAAGTGAGGAGAAGCAGCTTGCCTGGATTTTCATATAGGTAAATTTCCAGCAAAGATAGAACACGAAGCTTAAAGAGCACGAGCTGGGAATGGGCAGTTTCACCACCAGTCTGGTTCTTCTTTTCCCTAAATATTCTTGTGAGATAAGTATCCATTCTGAACATAGCATCATCGTCCATTCCCTCATCAGAATCATCATCAGAGGCCTCAGGAAGTTCAGCAGTTACTGCATCAACTTCAGCCACTGCTTCAGAATCATCGGTCTGTCCATCACTGTCAACAGTTTCCCCTGTCTCCGCCTCATCAGATTCTTCTGCTTCTTCAACACCAAGAAGATCATCTTCATCATCGTCATCATCTTCATTCTCAGTATTCTGGTGTCGTGCTGGTTTCAAATCTTTTTTGATGACCCGCAACATCCGAAGTAACCCATCTTCCGTGATTACACCACAGAAGTATTTGAAAACCTATAAGAGAAGTAGTTTATAAAGAAAATTGCAAAAGAAGCATGGTAATGCACAGTGAATATAATGAATGGTCTTTCTGCTGCCTGCTCACCTGCTCAATAGCAGATCGCATGGGAGCTGTTGACTGTGGTAATAGAGAAAGCATTGTGTCAACAAGCACATCCATTAACTCAGGTACATTATCCTCATCAGGCTCGTCTTCTCCTGAAGATTCTAGGAGATCAGAAGTGCCAAAAGCTTTTTTACAACACATCACAAGTTCAGAAGCAGCTTCGAAGAATTCCCCAGGTCGAAGTAGGATTTGGAGCAGTAGTTGGATGAGTAAATACCTCAAAGCATGTAATTTACTAGCATTAGTGCTAAGACCACAATTGCGTTCCTACAATCAAGATTTTTTGTAAAGGAAAGGGAATAGGAAAGAGAAATATGAAAAATCTACAAGTGCAAAAATCTTGTGAGATGTGAAAAACTGTGCACTTAACAGCTACGGAATCAGTGTCAGACAGTACAAATTAAGGGGGTTGAGGTACCTCTCTTGATAGTTGACTTTCCATGGCCTGCAATTTTTTGAATGCTGTTTCATCATCACTATTCAAGGCCCTTGATAGAGAAACTGAAGGAATGTTGTACAAAATACTAAGAAACTTCATAAAATATGATCCAAGATCATTTGCCTCAACACCACTTGCCACAGCATGTGGGCACTCCCCTTTCTGAGCATTTGAGAGCAATAACTGAAGCTGCTCAATACACATCTGGCACAAAGCACTAGGAATGGAAGATTTTGGCCACCTAAACTTTTCCTGTAGTTCAAAAGATGTTACTTCAGTTCCAAGTGACGATGAAAATAGACCTTGAACTGCCAGAAATTTCAAAATTTCTTTTTGAACACGAAATTTTGCTTCTTGATCAAGCTTTAAATGCTTTGAGACACTGGGAAGTGATTCCACAACCCAACTTTTAAGGAATTCAGAAGCTCCTAGTGACCCAACAGCATCCTTATCTTCAATTGAACCCATCTCGGAATTGTCATCAGTCGTTTGACTCTGATCTGAAGGTTCTTCTGAAGAATTACCTTCATCCAGAAACATAGTCATCAAACTTTGAATGAATAGAGTACATCCTGACTCAGTTTTGAAATCCGTCATCATATCTTTGACTGTTTTAGATCTGGTGATGCAATCAAATTTCCCGTTGCTGTGTTTTTGCAGAGGCACAATAACCTCAACTCTCCTAACATCATCGTGCAGTACCCACTCGGAAAGCTCTTTCAGAAAATGTTGTGCAACTTTATAAAGCCAAGAGTCTTTTGTTGATAGTACATCCATTAGACATTGGACAAACTTGTACGACAATAACACATGCACGCAAGAAGCAGGAAGCTTGGGAAGTAGAAGCAACAACACATCAAAAGCTAACTTTTTGCGATCATGAGATGAGGGCAAAAGTGAACCTTCAATTGTTACTTCACAGAAGGAATGAAGATTTCTCTCCATGTCTTCTTCAGCTGAGCTAACCTTGCGACTTTTTTTGTGCTTCTTGCTGGAAATTGGGCCTGATGCTGGATCTACATCTTGTACAACTTCAGGTAATAGATTATTAACCAAAACTGGCCAGATACCATGCACTCGTGGTTGACAGAAAGTGGACTCCTGCAATATCTCAAGACATATAATATACATCAGTATATATATACACAGACACTCAAGATATCCCATAATGAAAGGCAAAGAGGCAGCAACGAGAGAAAGATGGAAACTACCTTTAAGCAATTGGCAATGTGGGACAAATAATCAGCAGTGAAAAGAGCGGTTCTGCTATAAGGGGAAGGAAGTAGTTTCCCACACTTATAATCAACACCAACTTTTTCTCGTATTTTAAGAGCTAGAAGTAAAGCATCAGGATTTCCAACTTCAGTTGCTCCTTCAAACCACTCCTGAAGTCCTGGTGCTTCAAGAACATGACTCAACAGAGCTTCAGCAGGCAACTGAAATAGCAATGCAAATCAACATCAGCTGAAGGGTAATAAGTTCAGAACAAACACATCATCGAGTAAATTTGTTAAATAAAGGGCAATGAGGAAGGAGAAAAGGATCAGAATTCCAAATTATGTTAGTTACAAGGAAATAAAGGGTATATGCATTATGCAGTACAGCAGAAGTATGGAAAAAGTATGATTACCCAAACGTAAATGGTGTACGGTATGACAATTTCACCTGTCAGCAAATTTAGAATGGTTTCAAGATTATCACAATGCAAAAATGAAGATGCAGACCACCAGCGTATCAACAGATAGAAACGAGTTCAGAAAAAAGAAATATCATTTTTTCCTTATTTAGAAAAGGGAAAATTTCGTTAAGAGACAGAAGCACTTTGTGCATTTTTTTATAGTGGAATAACGGAAGGTGAAACTGTCATTCTGAAAGATGACCATTAGTGATCTAGCTTATTCATAACTTCAAATAAATAATCGATGAGCTTAAAATTTGCGCCAAAAACCATTCGAAAACGAGAAATCACATTAGTTTCACAATAGTAATATTTAATTCCCCAAATAGATGGAAACAATAACGAATAAGTTACCTTTTCAACCATTTCCAATATAACAGCAACAGCAGATTCTTGTAAGTACCGCTTCTTAGCAGCAAGAGCAATCACACAACTTGTAAATTCTTTGATAAGTGGAGTATTATTATCTGATATCCATTCTTCGGTAAGTTTTCCTGACCTTGCAAGAGCTCCATATGCAAATAATCGACCGAGTAAGCAGTCTCTAGCCTCCTACAAAAATAGATAAAACTTCACATAAAGGGAATTAAATTTCATTAACTGAATTGTGGGACATTTACCCACCTGACCCTTCATGGAAGAAGTGACCTCCAACGAAGTAATGATTAGCTTTAACATCGACTCCAATTTAATGCTAGGAACTGAGCTAACTAGAACTGAGAGACCCGATGCAAATCCTTGCCTTGCGCACTGCAGTAGAAAGAAGTATCAACAAAAGTTACACATAAGCCATGGGTTTGTAGAGATTTTAAAATCTTTAAATAACTGAAGACATGTACTGCAAGAGCAAATAGGTAGGAAATGGACACCTACAGATACAAGAAAAATAATAAGATCGCAGAAAGCCACCAATAAAATGATACTACATGAGCTTCAAAAATGCATACTAACAATATAATGATCATAAATTCTTGAAGAGACAACTGGAACATGTCTGTAGGTGCATATTTAAGGGCAAGTACCAAGATTCTTATTATCAAGAAGTATCTTGGTCAGTATGCTACTTGTATGTAACATGTAGTAGTGTTAACAAGGTGTAACTAAGCCTGCCAAAACATGATCTCTTCCTGGAAGAAAAAAAATGAAATTCTTTGAGAAAACCAAACAAAAGGGAATGCAAGAATGCATGAAGTTTGAAATTTGATTTAAATCTATCTATTAACACATCATTCATTGAGTCTACCAAATACAAGCTGGGAAATATTCATCGTAGCAATATTAAGAGTTTCCGCATGAATAGCGGCCTGTATACAACTTGATAATTAACCTGCTTTAGGAACAATGTTTTACAATATAAATAATTGTATTCCCACCAATTGCTTATAAATTAAAGGAAAGAATGCAAAAGGTCATACATAGTGCATAGCTAGGATTTCTTATGCTAATAGAGTATAAGATTTTCCAGGCACATGCAGTTGGGAAACAATCCATCTCAATATTCCAACCGTAGAACCAATAGCAATTGGGTCTGCCTCAGAGTTTGAAATCTTAGGCAAGCTGTGCAATGTAGCAACAAATATGTACACATTTGAATGCACTAAATCTATGCATATTGGAGAAGTGAGGTCTTATCATATTGCTAAATATGATCACAACGATAAATCTCTCACTATTAATGAGATACAATTTTACCATGTGTTCACATTTCTTTCTTTTGTTCTTTCATGTCTTTTTTTATATTCGCAATATTCAGGTATGTTCACACTTTACATCAACGCACAAGTATGAAAGTCTTGTCTTGGGATTAAGGGGATTCATAATGCAGCTGAGCTACTCATAGGATTAAAGAGAAAATGAATGGTTCAAAATAAACAAGGTGCAGAAAAGGGAAGGGATAAAAAGCTGGCAATCTGATTCATGCATATGATAACCTTAGTCCTTAAAGCTCTATAGTACTCTTCAATATTCAAAAACTACTAACACTAATACTCACAGAAAGCATTGCAGAAGAAGAGAAAACATCTCTCGAACCAAAACAAAAAGAAAGAAAACGCACCTCTCTTGATGAGGACACTCCTCGGATGAGCCTCCGCACAGCATACCTCAAGGACGGAGCACAATTATTCAATCCATCATCCTTTTCTGCTTCCAATTTTGATTTATCCTCAACCTCATCCTTATTCTCTAACTTATCATAAGCACGCTGAACTTCCCTCAACTCCATAACCAATGACTTTGCAGCTGCTTCCCTCACGCTCACATCAGCTGCTGCTAGATTGTTAAATACCGCAATGTGGAACTCAGGCAATACTCCACCACTACTATTACTGGTACTAGCACTCTCGTTGCCATCACTTTTCAATTCAACATCCATTCCTTCAGGAGCCGAATCCACTTTTTCAGGAGCCGACTCGATTATCTTGGTCTCTGCTTTGTGTCTTTCCTTATCCTGCAACTTCCTTAGTTTTCGCCTTTCCATCGAATTCAAAGCGGCTTTTTGAGCAATCGAGGGTGTTGATGGACCATTGATGTTGTTCTGGTTCTCCGAATCGGGAATTTCAATATCTTTCTTCTTTTTCTCCTTTTTAATTCTCTTGTTAGAGGGCTCTGCACCCGCATTTTCAATGCCCTTTTGCTCCATGTTTTCTACTCCAGAATCTTCCACAATATCTTTCTTCTTTTTCTCCTTTTTTATTCTCTTCTTTGAGGGTTCCGCACCACCATTCTGAATGCCGTTTTGCTCCATATTTTCTACTCCAGAATCTTCCACAGAACTGGACTCTCTCTTTTTGCTACCCATTTACACAACAGAAATAAGAATTATCTGCAGATAAACCAACAAATAGCATCAATACACACAATATAATCAAAAACCCGTTCTACACAAAAATTGATTAATTAATCAAAATATATTCTGAAAATTAACCAAAACATACCACACGCACACTTTAAATTACTGAAAAGGATTAAATATAAACACATCACTTACTTGTCCAAAGGAAGGTTACCAATACAATAGAATATGAGAGAGAACAGTTGAAAGAACACTGCGAGCGAAGAAGTGAGGGGAGGCAGAAGTTAAACCTACGTCTAATTTATATTTGGATCGGATCCAACTAGACCCGATCTATTTGGGTTAAATCATCATAAATGGACATGGCTAATCTAATTGGGCTTCAATCATTGGGCTGTAGAGTGTAAACCGACAACATACTTTCTAAGTTCAGCCGCACCCACGAAAAAGCCTTTTCGATGAATTAATTATGAGTATACGCTAAGGAAGTTTATGAATTATTAATTTGATTTAAGGATTAATAATTAGTATAGGAGATTAAGACATTTTAATTTTAATTAAAATAGTAAATTTTATATATTTTGAGGCAATAGATTAATAAATTTATGAAATTACTGAAAAATCAATTATAATGTAAAATGTCAAGTTCTATGGTTTGCCAATATTTTAATTCTTTATTTATTTTTCTTTGGTAATACTTAAATTTTGATTTACTATAAGATTATATTAAATATTGCACCAAAATTTTTGTACCATTTTATTACTATATTTACAATTAGAATAAACCAAAGAAGGGGGAAATGAATTCAAAATTTATAATGTAAATTTAAAAAGTGTAACGAGATCACAAAATGTATATAAAAATTAATTTTTAAACGAAAAAAAATAAAGTTACCAATGGTTAAATCAGTCTAACAAATATCAAAGAAAATAAATTTGAGAGTTTCTAACATAAATAAACATAAAACAATAAATTAAAAATTGTTACACTTGCGGTTGAATCAAGTTAAGAAATAAAAAGCTACATAAAAAACGTAAGGAAAATAAAATTGAAAATTCTCAGCATTTGCAAATACAGTTACGCATGACTATCGTATCATAATTCTTCTATATATCCTAAATTAAAACAATCCCAAGCTGTCCTCCAATTTCTTTGTACAGCAATATCATCAACATTCAACAAGGTGATAAGTGATAACTCTGGGGAAATTTTTGAAACATGCAGGCTTCACCTTTTGTGTGGTGTTGCAGCTTTTCCATAAGCATCTGTTTCACACTTCTACCATTTTTTCAGCCACAAGAACACGGAGAAACCATAGGAAAAAAACACTACATATAACAGTTACATGCCAGACGTAGGATCTGATCTGCTTTTGAACTCCGACTGCCAAATTAGAGAATAGTGATGAAACACATCATTAGTCATTACAAGCAGCATGCATTTCTGAGTTCGACTTCATAAAAACCCAATCAAATCAAGAGTCAACACATAACAACAAATCTCCAAGTGCCAATGTGAGATTTATTAAGATAGCTAAGAAGCTCGAAGCAAGTATAATCCCACCAAATGTATGCCCAACCAATCAACTACAATGTGTTCTTATACCACAACCTACTAGGTAAGATTAAGTACATTACCGCCAAAAATTCTTATAGCTCAACGGAAAAAAGTAAAAGAATAAGCTTGCTATTAAATCCCAGACAGCAGCATGATTTACTTCTTCACTTCCTCATACTCAGCCTCAGGCGGCTGATCACCGCCCTGAGCACCTCCATCTGAGCCACCACCGGACCCGCCAGACATGTGCTGGCCAATCTTTGACACAGCTTTGTTTGCTGCATCAAGCTTGGCCTTGATATCGTCAATATTCTCATTACCCATGGCACTTCTCAAGTCTGAAACAGCAGTCTCGATTTCTGTAGCTACTTCACTTGGGATTTTGTCCTTGTATTCGTTTAGGCTCTTCTCAATGCTGTAGATTGTGGTGTCTGCGGTGTTTCTGAGATCAATCAATGATTTCCTCTCTTGATCCTTCTGGGCGTGCATCTCAGCCTCCCTCACCATTTTATCAATCTCATCCTCTGATAAACCACCTGATGAACGAATTGTGATCTGCTGCTCTTTTCCGGTGGTCTTGTCTTTGGCAGAAACAGTGACGATGCCATTTGCATCAATGTCAAATGTGACTTCTATCTGAGGCATTCCCCTAGGAGCTGGAGGGATACCAACAAGCTCAAACTCACCAAGCATCTTGTTATCTGTGGCCATTTCACGCTCTCCTTGAAGTACTTTGATACCCACCTGGGTCTGATTGTCAGCTGCTGTTGAGAATGTCTGAGGTGGAAAAAAGAATGTTAGTTAAAAGGGAAAGCAATATGAACTACAAAGCAAAGAGGGAATGCCTGAGATAAAAACTAGCCCTGGCTCTAGGAGTTTACATGGCAAAGAAAAAGATAAGGAAAGCAAAACAAATAAATAAGGACTTCAAATATTTTAATTTGTTTGGTTGTTCAGGAAAATGGTGCAAAACTTATTTTTCATAAATTAAAAGAAAGTATTGGTTTTCTTGTTTTCTGTACCTTCTTCTCACAATTAAATTTTCCTTCCTAACAGAGTATCTTGCCTATATGGTAAACAAACTCCAAATGAACTTTTCCCTAAAATTTCCTTTTCTTTCCCTTTCTAAAATCCAAAACAATTTAGCGTAAATCAAGCTTTACATAGAAATATCTCACTAAATAATCATCAAAATAAAGAAGACAAGCATGATATGTTCAGGCTACGTACCTGACTTTTCTTTGTAGGAATTGTGGTATTTCTGTTGATCAATCTCGTAAAGATACCTCCCAACGTCTCAATACCAAGAGAAAGTGGAGTAACATCAAGGAGAAGCAACTCTTTCACATCACCACGGAGAATGCCTCCTTGAAGGGCAGCTCCCATAGCAACTGCCTCATCTGGATTCACTCCTTTGCTTGGAGACTTGCCAAAGATTTCAGAAACCACTTCCTGAACCTTTGGAACACGGGTCATCCCTCCAACAAGGAGAACTTCATCAACCTCCTTGGTTGAAATGCCAGCATCCTTCAAACAACTCTTGCAAGGAGCCTTAGTCCTCTCAATTAAGTGGTTCACTAGAGCCTCAAACTTGGATCTAGTCAATGTTATATTCAAATGCTTTGCACCAGATGCATCCGCAGTGATGAAAGGCAAGTTAATTTCAGTCTGAGATGTTGATGACAGCTCAATCTTTGCTTTCTCACCAGCCTCTCTAAGCCTCTGCAGAGCGAGTCTGTCCTTCGCAAGATCAATTCCCTCTGTTCTTTTAAATTCACTTACCAAAAACTCCAATAAAGCATTGTCAAAGTCCTCTCCTCCCAAAAACGTGTCACCATTTGTTGCTTTCACCTGCAAGGTAAGTGTTTTGTCAGACATGAAACTAGAAATAAAACCATATCACGAGATTTTTATAATGAAAAAGTATTTTTGTACCTCAAAAACACCATTTGATATCTCCAAAATAGAGATATCAAACGTTCCACCTCCAAGATCAAAAACAGCAATGAGGCCCTCTTTGTTGTTCATACCATAGGAAAGTGCTGCTGCAGTAGGCTCGTTAATAATTCTCTGTACATCAAGGCCTGCTATTCTACCAGCATCTTTTGTGGCTTGCCTCTGGGCATCATTAAAATAAGCTGGTACTGTGACCACAGCCTTGTTTACAGACTTCCCAAGGTAGGCTTCAGCAGTTTCCTTCATCTTCGTCAAAACAAAAGCACCAACTTGACTTGGTGAATACTGCTGCCCATTGGCTTCAACCCATGCATCCCCATTAGGAGCTCTGACAATTTTGAATGGCACCATTTTCATTTCCTTTTGTGTCTGAGGGTCATCAAATCGTCTACCAATCAGACGCTTGGTACCAAACAATGTGTTGGTTGGATTTGTAACAGCTTGTCGCTTCGCTGGTGTACCAACCAATAGCTCTCCTTTTTGGCTGAAAGCTACTACAGATGGAGTTGTCCGAGCACCCTCAGCATTCTCAATAACTTTTGGATTCTGAAACAAAACATCCAACATAAAGTATCAGAAAGAGCCAATCAGTATAAAGTAGCAAAGGTAAATTTATTTCAAGAAAAAAATGGCACCTTCCCCTCCATGACAGCAACACAAGAGTTCGTAGTACCCAAGTCGATACCAATTACATCATTTCCAGCTGGCTTTGTGCTGCATCAAGAGAACAAATTGCAATAAGAATTCCAGTACAAGTTCTACCATAAATTTGAAGAACTATGAACAGGTAATATACCTGAATGGCCGTACAAGACCTGCCCACTTGTTGCTCACAGCCCATGATGGCTTCGTGTTTCCAGTTAACTGAATAGGAAATACAAAACACAGCATTCAGCAGGGAAAAGTAATGTATTTAAATGCTAGACTTCATTAACATGAAGGTCCTTAAGAAAAACAGGCTGATCTAGAGGGAGTTGCAGATTTGGGATTTGCAAATCATGCTTGCGAAAATGGAACAATTCTCTGACTTGCCACAACGAAAGGAAGAGAAAAGTGCACAGAACAATACGCAGCAGGCTAAAGGAAACACTATCACCCGATTCCCGCTAAACAAAGTTGGGACTTACTGAATTTCCCAACATAGAATATAATAGATATCATACTACAAACCGAATAAATCATCAACCAAGAACCTAACAAATAAGACAAGACCTTAGGTCGGCCAGAGACGGGTAAATGATATCAGATAAACACCTCCTGTGCTCAAATGGACACAGACTTCCGACACAAATTAACAACAAAATGAAGCGACTTGACCTCTCTTGTTTCTACTATTAGATAATATTATCTTGAGTTGCACCTAGATCACACACCAAAAACAGAAACAGCGGGAAAGAACAAATCGATAAAGAAAGAAGTTGTCAGATAAACGTACACTTCTGAATGCAGAAACAGGAGCCGATGAAAATTCACGCCGACGGAGAGATCTGAGAAGCATGGTGGTGGCCATTGGTAAGCTCAGAGAGATACTTTCCAAGAAATTTCTTCTTAATTGTGGAGCTAGGGTTTAGGGTTTATGGAGCTTAGAGGAACAGCGGAAATGGATATTTCTGCCGAATAAAAGTGACAGTATATAACGTGAAAGGAGTATTGGTCTGTTGAAGGTTCTAGAGTCAGAGGTTGAAGTTCTAGTTCTAGATATATCTATTGGATTGTTCCCCAAGAATCCACATTAAATCGTTAAATATTAAATCGTTAAATAATTAAATTACATTGTCCATATTATTATCATTAAATAATCAAATATATATATATGAAAATGAGTTAGTGGAATGTTTTAGGAAAAATATTTATGTGGCAATGAAATGGATTAGTTAGAATTGATCCATTTTGCCATTTAGATTGTTTCTATAGTTAAATTCATTAATTATTTTTTTATAACTTATATATGTACTTATTGGCATTACATATTTTTGTTTATAATAAAAGTTTGTAATTCTCACTTAATTATAGGACTATATACCTAATTTATAAAATATTGAAATATAATTTATTTTTTTAAAAATAATTTTAAATAAATCTTAATAATCTTTAGAGTTACGTTATCTATACTGCATTGAATATTCGTTAATAAAAATAAAGATAAAATAATATATTCCATCAATCCATTAAAATTATATTTAATATTTTAATTTCTATCAAATATTTCGACATAGTGAATTCAAATTTTGTTTTTTTGGTGCATACATATTGGATTCAAATGAAATTTATCTTACTAAAATAAGAAAGAAAATCTTATAATATAAGTTTAATTAAATTTTATTATTATATTAATAATATAAAATAAACAAATATTTGATTTTTTGGGGAAAAAAATTTCCAAATACACGTAACTCATGTTTATTTTGCGGTGGCAAAGTTATATTTTATTTCAATGTTAATAGATTTATTAAATTATTATATTCAAAATATTAATATTTTCATAATATAAAAAAAAATCAATAATGAAATGAATATATCATTAATTAATAATGAAATAATAACAAAATATTTAACAAAAAAGATAATACCAAGTATAATAATTAGCTCTTTTTTCGACCAAAAAGATAAAGAGATTCAATTAATATTTATATGGTCTATTGTTAAGTATTTTTTGTATTATAATTGTTATTTTAATATTTATATAACATTCATGATATTCCTTCTATATGTATATGTATAAATATATATTCTCTCTATTACAAATATAAAATTAGTATTTAGTCATTGATGAGGTTGGTTTTTGGTCGGGGGTCGGAGGTCGACCACGTGTCTTGCTCGTCAGTTAAATTTGTAGAGGGGATCCGACTTTGACCTGAAAACACAGAACAATGGGTTACTTGGCCGAAGAGGGTTGTCTCCGGCGTAGCCCCTCCACTGAGTTAAGTCAGTACTAGGAATAGGATATTTGAGGTAAAGAGATGCGATCGGAATGCTAGATGAGATCGGAGCAATTCAGAGAGCTTACCAACAATAATAAATGCTGGGGTATATATAGTGGATGAGAACACACATCAAGTACACCCTTGGGGCGTGTGCATTTAATGCCTGTCTTCGCTGACCTGCACGCATTTAATGTTGTTTGCAAGAGAGTGTCAAAAGATTTCGTACTATCCTTAAAAGAGGAGATCTGGTGGGCCAGTCCCCCTCAAGGTTTGGTACGGATCTAACTGCCACGTACGGGGCACGCCACCTGGACCATCTTGTTCGACCTTGGACCGATCGAGAAACCTCGATTGCCTACGACTCGATTGGATAACAGCCCTTGGCGGCGGTCGATCCCCGATCGGGCTGGGGAGCGAACCGTGACGCTAGCCGGACTCGCGGGTCCGATCGGATATCCATGTCAGGAACTTCGGACGGTGCCACATGGCTTGAGTCCACCACTAGGATCGGGACACGTGGCATGATCGGATTGCCCACTATCAGTCATAAACAAATCATATTACTATTTTTATACATTTAAAATGAGCTTTTTATATAAATAATTCCTAATTATTTTATAAATGAATTACTTTGGTGTATGTGCTTTAAATTCTGAATTCATAATTTTTGATGAATTGTTAATAATCATATAAAAAAATATGATTCAATTTATTTAATAATGTATATTTTATAATTAAATTTTCCCGTGCAAAGTAGGGGATAAAAGCTACTATTGTTTAGTTTGAGTCATTTTCTGTTTATATTTTGGGAAAGAAACGGAAAAAATAAAATGGTAGGGTTTTTGTCCCAAAAAAAACTTTGGATCTGAATAAAAAAAGTACAATTACTTATCGAATTCATTTGAAACTAATTATAATTCTAAGAGATAAAGAAAAAAACTAAAAAAAAAAGGACTAGGATTCATATTTCATTTATAAATACATATTCTTTTTATAATTCCTCTTTATGTATAAAACATAGAAGACTGTCTATTAAAATTCGAAATATTAATAATTCTAGAAATAAAAAAGACGATAATCAAGTTTTTATCACATTATTTTTCTGGCTGACTTAATATTTATGTATGGCTGAATGCATATTTATGTATTCATAATTGCTTGTACAAATTAAATATAAAAGTTCAAATGAACATGAGAAGTCGAGAACATATACTCGTGGAAGTTTAGCGACCTCTCGAGTATCCCTTTTAGCTGGTTAATTCGGTGACTCCCACTACCTCCTCTATCTTAGTCTATTTGTATATGTCTACCCTTGAAATAAGTAATAACTTTAAATTCGAAGTTAATTCTAAAAGTTACATTTACAAGCTAAGCTGCATCATGATTTGAAACACAAAGATTAGCTCTAAATATTTAAAATGAGTGTAATTGTTTAGTTCAAAACATTGGGTGTTATTGGAATTTGGAAACACTCTTAAAACCAAGGAAAAGAATCAAAAGAAAAACTAAAGCCGAAGGTATCCTTTTTCTGTTTTCCAGAAACCGGATTTCCAATTAGGAAGCAACTTTTTCGGCAATAACTCTTGCCTTCTTTGCGATGCCATTATACAACTACAAAGATTTGGCAAAATAAAGCAAATGAGAACAATGGCAAGCATGCCCAAACACATCACCATAACATTGTTAAATCCATCTTTTAAAACTGGGTCATCTTGTCCCGTCCATGGAACTCCTCCAACATTCATGCCAAACACTGTCAAATACAACCCAACAACAGTTAGAACTAAGGATCAACCGTTTACAAAAAACAGACAGAAACCTTAAAAATTACGAAAAACACCCCGAGGTTTGGCAAATCATAACGAAAAACAACCTCTAACTAACGTAAAGTCGTTGAAAATCGCTGACTCAGGATGGTTTTTGTAATTTTCAAGGTTTGAGGGTGTTTTTTGAATAACGGCCAAACCTCAGGGTTTTTTTCGTAATTATTCCTAAGACTAATTCTGTATCTCAATTATTCATAAGCTGCAAAACGTAAAGCATGAAGTTATATAATTTTACCTCCGGTAATTACTGATAAAGGCAAAAACACGATGGAGAGGAACGAGAGATAGTATAGTTTTATGTTGATTTGTTCAGATTGCCAGCTGTCGAGGCCGGCCTGAATTGCTCTGACTCGGTTTGCTATAAAGCAAACATTCTCCTTTAATCTCCTTATCCGCCCTATTAATTCTTCTAATGCGTGAATATCTTCATCGGCAAACCAGTCTTTAGATGCACATTTCTCCTTAACTCGAGGGAATACTTGCTCACCGTGTGCTATCACCTGCAATTAGAGCAAATATATGTGAGATCAATATGATAAAAAATTAAGTGATGATTACACTACCATACCCTGAGGTTTGAGAAATTACAAAAACATACCCTGTTAAAGAACTTTTATTACATCTGTGAACGTGAAAGTGAAAGTGCGCTTTTCAACACAATAAACCCCGATTTTATTTTAATGTTTCAACAGAGAACGTGGAAGTGTCTTTTTCATTAGGCTCTCTACAGTTAGAGTTCAGGGTATGTTTCTGTAATTTTCCAAACCTCAGGATAAGTTTGCGTAATTAGGCCAAACCTCAGCGTATGTAAGTGTAATTATCCCAAAAATTATTGTGTTGATTTATCTTCTCTACAATTGTTGAATAGCTTAATGTTACCTGCAATAGACGCTGCAAGTGAAGATGCATTTTTGAAAACTTTCTGTCATCTAACAGTTGTTTTTTCAAAGCGAAACCACCTGCATAATTAACAGACAAGAACAATTCAGTTGAGTTCTAAAGTTCCAATTTTTGTGGTCGCATGCATTTCCAATTTTACTTCATTCTTTGCTTTTTCTGTCATCCTTATTTGTACAATAAGAAGGTGATTTCCATCTTACATTACTTCCCGCAATCTATATCATAAATTGAATATTACATATTGCATTGGAAAGAAACCTACCTCTGTCAAGCTCAAACTCAATAGGATCCAAATCAATCTCAAGCATTGTCACAACATCTTGAAGGTGATCCACGTGCGTATCAATAATATGAACCACAAGATTTGAAACAGATCTAGGGACAGGATTATCTGCTTCCTCCGAATGATTCATCATCAAGAAAAAATTCAGAACATTTTCCTTAATTACATTTCCACCCTTAACCTTGTTCTCACTTCTTCCAGACCCTTCTACAACTGGAATCTCCGACAACAGAGTTTTATTTGTCGGCGAAAAACCCAATCTCGGAACACGCCCTAACGACACAGTTATAACTGAATTCTCAGTAACACGTGCTGCAATTCTAAACGTAAATTTGCTAGAAATTGGACCAGGTGAATTAACTCTGAACACTAAAGCACCATCTACGTGCCCACAAAAGGGACCGTTGCTGATGAGTGAGAGTATTTCTTGGAGATTGAGAGGGGGAGATAGTGCATCGATGAGGTGTTGTGCCAAATGTGAGAGCTTTTTATTTCCTTTCGAAAGCTCGACATGATACCAACAGAATTCCTTGCCTTTGTTGAAATTATTATCTTTCCTGTTATATGTGTAGGCCGTTTGGCCGAGGTCCCAAGTTTTGTGATAGTAATTACCGGCCCCGTCAAATGTATAGGCATGTTTGGTGGGATTATATTGAAAAGGGTGGTTTTCACTGGAGATTTTCTTCAGTGAAGATGATTCTATTTCGATATCCTCTGCCTCACCATTTGTATTATTAGGCTCCATTGATTTGATATACTCTTATTTAACAATCAATCTGAGCAGCCAAAAAACCTTGTGGGGAGCTTCTCATCACCAAGTAATAAAATGTGCATCTCCAAATGATATCAAGATTAAGTGAATTCCTTAAGTTTGCAAAAGATAATCTCCAAGAATCAAGTCAAAAACTTGATAGTACGTGATCATTTACAAACTCCTGAAACATAAATAAAACACAAGTCACAATCACTACCAAAAATTAATGTATTGTTATCTCAGATATATATAAACAAAACCATGCAAATATATTGTCAAAAATCCCACCTCAAATGAGAAAAGAAACAATTTACATATAAACATATTCAATCAGGCTCGAACTTAAATAAAGAAAAGCAAAGGTTTTACCTCATTTAACGCAAGTCCTTAGAAATTGAGAAGACGGGGGTTGAATGAAGAGGCGCCCAGGTGAAAATTAGCAAAAATCCACCGGAAAAGAACTCATCAGGCACAAGAAAAACATAATCTTGAAAACATTCCGACTTTCATCAAAGAAATATAATACCTAAAAAAAAGTCAAGTATTGGTTTCTAATTTTACTGACAAGAATATACTAATAGAAAAAAAACCATGGGGAGAGGCTGAAATATTCACGGAAGGCTCCTGGCTCCTGGGAAAGATATTGAAACGACACAGAAAGAATCTAGGTTGGATATGATTTTGAGAAATTATATTTATACCTATGTGATCTCGAGATTGGATGTGGTAGTGGTAGGGTTAGGGTTATAATAAAACTTTAAGGAAACTCTTGGCTCATTCTCAAGTTCGGTATTCAGTTATTGACTTATTTCACAAAAACAAAATTGTGTACGTCGTGATCCTCGTGGAGTGTGGTATATATAATATGGGATGTGATCTTTTACTTTTTAGTATATATAAATAAATAATTAAATGGGCTATATTTAAATTATATTGAAAATAGGGTTAATTTTTTTACATTGCATTGCACTTCGACACCAATCTTTAAATTCTGACACGTCCATGACCATGACAGTACGGTCAGCTTCAGTAAGCCTGGTATTTTAGCCCTGAAATCCAACAAAATATTACCCACCATGCATTTTGTCAGATTTATAAAGCTTGGATAATGGAGTATCAAAATTTAAAAGTTAAGTATAAAAGTGAATATATGGAATATGAAGCCTATTCCACTGGCCCAATCCAAAGTGAAAATTGGTCTGGGCCTATAGATTTCCCTTCTTATTTTGTTTTTGAAGGAGGTCCTACAGAATTCTTACGCACTACTATAGGAAACTAGATATTGTCCTATGTATTTGGTCGACATTAAAATTCCCCCAAGTATTTTAGGGCTACTTTCTTCATAAAGTCCATTAAGTAGGTATATTTTCATAATCTCGAATTCCAAATCTGAAATTAAAAGTATAGTGTTGAATCCTTAGTTACGTACTTACTTATTTAAAATTATGACATATCCGACGATTAGTCAGTTCATTATATTATCTAATACTTTGAGTGTGCCCACTCCACAATATACATATATCAAGGGCATCCAAGTTATATTGATAGGAGTTAGACACAAGTGGTTTAAGGATCATATATTTCATATATAACATTTACCTTCGAATTCCATCGACTACAATCCTCTATTGATAGTCGATTTGAATTGGAACTCATATATTATTTCTATTTATTGATTTTGAAATGAATGCACATTAGTCAATTGATGACGGTGTTTTAGTCCAATAAAATCCATTTGTTTAAAAAATATAAGGAAATAATTGAAAACTTTGAAAGTTTAGAACTGTATATATATATATATATATTTGTTGTAAGAACAATACTTCAAGAAGTGCAAACTGTATTTAATTACTTCTACTTCTTAGTAAATAGTCAAAAACTAATTCATTCTACAATATGAATCTTGGTTTGCGGCTGGAGATTCAATAGTCAACACTATATAAAATTAAAATAAGATATGATTAGCTAGGTAACAAAAACATAGTGTGGTCTACTCTAATGCCAAATGGGGATAAGAAAAAGTCCAGCACACATTTCTAACTAAGTAAGCAACTTGATGGACCAATTGTATACTAGTTGCACATGCCCACTTGACCCCAGCTTCTCCATGATATATGCAAATCTGGTTAGACAACAAATACATTTTTATATAATGCTTAATCTTGTTTTAGCTACATAACCCATCCAATGGAGTGGCATCTCAAAAACTAATACTAGTGATAACAAATAAAGTTACAACTTAAAAATTGTTATCAATAAAATGAATTAAGAGATGATACTTTCACTTTGTTACTAACTAAATTATTTGATAATACTATATTTTTTATTTGTCACCGTACAACTTTATAGCGACAAGAGTTGATATTTTACTTGTCACAATCATCAATAACTAATAACAATTAGTGACAGAAAAATCACTATCATGATATACATTGAGTGTGAATATAATATTTAGGTGATCTTGTTAAGATTCTGAATCAATGAAGATTGAATAAACCTAGTCTTTCATGGGATTCCTTCCTTCAATTGACTTTAGGTATATCCTTTCATATTTATCTTATTTTTTGAGGTTATGTATCCTTCAATTCAGGAGTCACATAAAATACACAAAACACATCAAATGGGCTTTACATACCATGCGCAGAAATTGACTTATATCTATAGTTGACTAAGATTTGAAATTTGAGAAATGTTCACACCAGTGGTGAAAATGCATGGCTGAAAAAGTTGTGAATTAGATCTTAATTATTAATTAATAATTGACATATATCCCTTATCAAGTTGTGAATTAGATCTAATTTAATGTAGGGAAAAAGGTTCAGAACTGCATGTGGACTTCTTTTATCAAACTATACAACTAACAAAATAATAAAAAACAGGGGGTACACTAAAATAGTAGGTACTACCTCCTAATTAATTTCAACTGTAATGTTGGGTATTCCATGTGAGAATGCTTAAAAAATTCTAACACTCTCAATTCATTCATTGCTCTAATCATTCATACATAGCAAAACTACAAAACAAAAATATTTAATACAAATTCAACTTGTAACATATGAGTTATGACTTATCTCCCTAGCTATTCCACCCCACCCCACCCTACCTATCATTTTCAATGAAAAATTCAAATTTATTTTGATTTAGAAAAACTCAAACAACTATATGATAACTTTTAGGGATAATTACATTTACACCCATCGACTTAGGAGAAAATACAGCAAGACCCCTTCTATTATTAGAAATTACAGAGACACTCTCTTGACTATGGCTTTGTCTAACACATAGGTCATGTCGTTAGTTATTTTCTTGTTTCCAATTAGATGCTAACATTTTATTAACTGGACAACAAGTTAATCACTCCACTCATTTCATATATAGCAAACATTATAACAAATATATTATGGATAATTTAGTCATTTTACAACTTTTCGTTAAATTTTTTAGGTTTCCGTTAGGGTAGGAGAATCTATTTGTAATTTTCAATAGTATAAGGGGTCTTGTTATATTTATCCCTAAGTCGAGGGAGTATATGTGTAATTATCCCGAACTTTTATACTTATATATATTATATATAATTAATTACTAATTTCTTTATAATATAATTTTTATTATATATATGTTATACAAAGTATAAAACACTCACCCATTGATGTACACCCATCCCCACTCCACAATATCTAAGCTTTCTTTAGTACATTATTATTAAACTATAAATAAGCTAAAGTACTAGTCCAAGAAAATCACTGGAAATCAAGCCAAACTTTTGCCACTATCATCATATCTCTCATGGGAAGTTTAGAAATAGATGCGTCTCAAAAAGAATCAAATCTGATTAATGAAACTGAAGAAGACGAGTACTCCCCCATTGAAGAAGTCCGGCTAACGGTGACGAACACCGACGACCCGAACCTACCCGTATGGACCTTCCGGATGTGGTTTTTGGGCTTGTTATCATGTGGGCTTCTCTCATTTCTCAATCAATTCTTTGCTTATCGGACGGAGCCCCTTGTCATAACCCAGATTACGGTCCAGGTGGCGGTCCTACCCATTGGTCATTTTATGGCTGCAGTTCTGCCGGAGACTAAGTTTCGGATACTCGGGTTTGGGTCGAGGTTGTTTTCGTTGAATCCAGGCCCGTTTAACATGAAGGAACATGTGCTCATTTCCATATTTGCTAATGCGGGAAGTGCTTTTGGAAACGGCTCAGCTTATGCAGTTGGTATTGTTACCATTGTTAAGGCGTTTTATGGCCGGAAGATCTCTTTCTTGGCTGGCTGGTTGCTTATTATCACCACTCAGGTCATAACACTCTCTCTCACACACATAGGAATGATTATGAAAATTCCCTAATTAAGTCTTTTCTCGAAAAACATCTTGAAATATTATAAATCGAGTTAACGATTTTATGTTAGTTCGTAATTTTTATAATATTTTAAAATTTTAGGATATCTTTTGTAAATAATTTAAATCTCAGTGGTTTTCGGAAGTGGCCCTAAAAGATATATTTTGCTTTTCTTGAATGTTATAAACTTTTTTTTTTTTTTTCAAAATATAATCTTCTTGAGTAGTAGGGTAGTAGCATAATGCATTCATAATAAGCAGTTATTGTTATTTAATGCATGTTTGAGTTTGAGTCCAGTGTTGTCTTTTTCGAATTTGTACGGTCGTTAGAAATTAATTACCTCAAAATATCAATGGTTAGGTGATTATCTCCTTGACTTAACACTACAAGTTTTAATTTTCTTACCCAATTTTTTTTAATTACAAGTTGCTACCCTGAGAGTGGGCGGCCGACTGACTGTGCCGCTTATCAGTCATCTTTCCAATGGTTTTGTAATTCTTTTTTCGAAAAAAAAAAGAAATTGATTTTTGTATTTAATCATTTAATCCTATAAATTCACACAGGCGAGACATTAATTGGTCTCATTCAAACTCAAAATATTGTATTTCTTTTCTTTGTAATAGATATCTTGGTGGCACATTAAGCAAAACAATTAAATTAGATAAATAAACTATGGTTGAAATAATATTTTTGTCTTATTTGAACAATTTGCAGGTATTGGGATACGGTTGGGCTGGGCTTTTGAGAAAGTATGTGATAGAACCGGCCCACATGTGGTGGCCCGGAACTTTGGTCCAAGTCTCGCTTTTCCGGTTAGTAAAGTCGTCTTTCCCCACTAATCATTATCTTAACTTAATTAATTCAGTTATTCTCATCTCTAAATCTTATATGCTATATTCCCCATACAAAATAAAGGTGAAAGGTGATAAGTAGCTGTTCATATTTCATAATATGAAAGAAATCTAATTTGCATTATTGGATACCATTTTAACCATTATTCAAGTGGGAATCCTTTTTATTCTCGACTTTAGGTTGATAAAGTTAAATTTTAGAAAAGTAATATTCGTTTTAATGTTCAATTTTGATAAAGTAACTCTACCCTATTCAATAGTCCTACTATAACTTATAATTTGTATCAAGAAATACTCGAGTCCAAGCCGTTAATTATTAATGACGGGCCATTAATATCCAAACCCAAAAGTCAAAAGGACACGTGAGTTTTGCCAATTAGCAATCAACGGCTCAAACCCGAATGTATCAAAGATTGATCTCATTCAGGAATTATCCAAGATTGATATAAGACATTTCAGAAAATCTGGAAACCATAAGCATAAAACAAGTGAAAAGTGAAAACTACCCTTAGCAAAACATAGGGAAACGAGATATGCTGTGTCTTTAAGAAACAATAATGTAATGTTTCATATGACAAAATACAGCCTGGAGATACTTATCTTTTTCATAAGCTTGCACGTGCAATACTCTGCCCCTTCTTTTTCAAACAGCTCATCAACAACTTGCAAATACTGAAATAGTTTTATCTTCAACTACATTTTCATGCATGATTAATTGACATCTTCACCAACTTCCACCAAGATTCCCCAGCAACGAATAAACCAAAAATAACGGCTAGGTTGGGAAACAATCATGTACACATCGAATCATTGACTCAATTCATTCGGTTAGAGAAAATTCATTTCCCTAGCATCCAATTAAAGATAACTTTTCTGAAATGAATATTTACTTACTGGCGCATATGGCGAAAATTGATGATAGAATAGAGCTCTTGATTGAATAACCTGGTTTATTTCTGGAGATACCTAGCAGGCAGACGAGGAAACAGTTAGAACAGTAATCTACCTTGAAATAAGAAATAGAGACAAAATTATGTAAAATCACAAGGGAAAAAGTAATAAGAGGATTGATTATATGAGAATCTACATCACCCTTAACCCTAACAGAAACTACATTTCACATACTTGTTCCTACTTGGCATATAAAGTCTGTTTCTGGCAATTCAACATTTATCTTAATTTTTGCAGGGCCTTGCATGAAAAAGATGACCGCCGCATGTCAAGAGCAAAGTTTTTCCTAATTGCACTAATTTGCAGTTTTTCATGGTACGTAGTACCAGGTTACCTCTTCCCAACTCTCACAAGCATCTCATGGGTTTGTTGGACATTCTCAAAGTCCGTAACTGCACAGCAAATTGGATCGGGCCTAAGAGGTCTTGGTCTTGGGGCCTTAACATTAGATTGGACTGTTGTAGCATCATTCTTGTTCAGCCCACTCATTTGTCCTTTCTTTGCTATAATGAATGTCTTTGCTGGTTATGTCTTAATTATCTACCTAGTACTCCCTATAGCCTACTGGGGATTTGACTTGTACAGTGCTAGCAAGTTTCCTATTTTCTCCTCACACTTGTTCACGGCTCAAGGTCAGAAGTACAATATATCTGCAATTGTAAATGACAAGTTTGAGTTGGATTTGATGAATTATGAGGAGCAAGGTAGAATACATCTCAGCATGTTCTTTGCCCTGACGTATGGGTTTGGTTTTGCTACTATTGCAGCCACTCTAACACATGTGGTCTGCTTCTATGGAAGGTACTAACTTTTCTAATGCTTTATTTAGCACCCGAAATTTGATTCCTGTATTAATAGCTTGTTATGTTGGAAATGACAGGGAAATCTATGAGAGATTCCGTGCTTCATACAAGGAAAAGGAGGACATTCATACAAAACTCATGCGCAGATACAAGGACATACCTTCATGGTGGTTTTATATATTACTTGCAGTGACCCTTGCAGCTTCTCTAATACTCTGCATAGTCTTGAACGACCAAGTTCAGATGCCGTGGTGGGGACTTGTCTTTGCTAGTGTCATTGCCTTTATGTTCACACTGCCAATCAGCATTATTACAGCCACAACAAACCAGGTGTGAAATGCTACATTTACACACATCCCTTTCACATTGCCTACTAAGAATTGTAAGGGTTTCAGGATCAATGATGGAGGGTTGGGTGACTGAAAAAATAAGGCAAAGAATTGTCCATCAGCACCAAAGCCATATAATACACAAAATGTCACACACACTCTATATACATATAGCAAACAAAAAACTGATGAACAACAGACATAAAGATCCAAAACATGCATCACAAAAAAATAATTTCCTCAATTCAACTAATAACCAAATGCTTCCACCATCCCACCATATTCTAGCCAATTTCACTAACATCGTCATAATATTTCTCCTGATCCAAAATTGAACATGTTTTATTTGCAGACACCAGGCTTGAATATAATCACGGAGTATGTTATGGGTATCATATACCCAGGAAGACCAATTGCTAATGTCTGCTTCAAAGTCTATGGCTACATGAGCATGGCCCAGGCTGTCTCTTTTCTCAGTGATTTCAAGCTGGGCCACTATATGAAGATCCCTCCTAGATCAATGTTTATAGTACAGGTAGACTTCATTCTTCAATCCACGTATTTCATGAGTCATTACTGATATAAGAAATATCATAGTGAGCAACAACTCACCAGAATATATTTCAACACAACTATATATTTCAATAGTTATTGAAAGTTTAAGCCTTACGACTTCTTATGTTTGACTCTGCCAGTTCTTAGGAACAATTATAGCTGGAACGGTCAACATTTCTGTGGCTTGGTGGCTGCTAACGTCTATTACAAACATATGCCAAGATGACCTCCTTCCACCAGACAGTCCATGGACATGCCCTGGAGATAGAGTCTTCTTTGATGCATCAGTCATATGGGGTTTAGTGGGGCCCAAGAGAATTTTTGGAAGTCTTGGAAATTATAGTGCTATGAATTGGTTCTTTCTAGGAGGCGCAATAGGACCTGTTCTTGTCTGGATCTTCCACAAGGCATATCCTAAACACACTTGGATTCCTCTAATTAACCTGCCTGTCCTTCTTGGGGCAACAGGTGCCATGCCTCCAGCGACGCCATTAAATTACAATGCCTGGATCATAATTGGCACAATTTTCAACTTCTTTGTTTTTCGTTACCGTAAAAGCTGGTGGCAGAGATACAACTACATCCTTTCAGCAGCTCTGGATGCTGGAGTAGCTTTCATGGCAGTTGCACTCTATTTCACATTGGGCATGGAGGAAAAAGGAATAGCTTGGTGGGGTACGAGTGGTGAACACTGCAAATTGGCAACTTGTCCAACTGCTAAAGGTGTACAAGTTGGTGGCTGTCCAGTATACTAAGATAGTTGTACTTATCATTTCTGACTATGCAGTAGTGACAATTGCTTTCTTTCCCTGTTAATTGTAAGTATTCTCAAGAATTACACGACAAACATCAACCATGATTTCAGTTCAAAGAAGACAGGAGAAAAACATTCCCACTAAACGGGAGTGACCATTTTTTTACATGCATTCCTTGTACGGAAGCCTGCATCTTTGATTATATTGACTGGTCGAGTGAACTGAATGAATGAACTTTAGATGAACCAATCAAAGTCTGCAGGCTTATCTTTCTTTCCTGTAATCTTTTTCTGCAATTTGCATCTAATTTCAAAATAATGTTCCAGTGTCACAGAAAATGTTCCATTCGCCAACCTAGCTTAGATTAATGAAATCAGCCACAACCTCACAACAGCCAATTAACTATCTGCGTTGTGGTCCTGCAATTAATGTGGGATCCCTAACGTGTTCAATTACTCAGGCTAATTTGTAGTCAATATCAAGAGTCATGTCTGAAACAAATTGGAGCATATTTCAGGTTGTTGTGGGTCAATTGATCTCAGGGAATAAGATGAAATATCTAATCTACACCCGGGAGGTGACAATATTCTCAAAGCTCTGACGATAATCTTTGCCACTCAACTTCTTAAAGAGCACGTGAAATATGCTATAATAAATGCTATCATAACTAGAAGAAAAATATAACATTTCTAACAAATATGCAGCCCATCAATATAAATGGCAGCCATTGGTTACTGAAATCTCGGTTCCTAAAGTAATGACATCTGCTTCCTAAGGTATTCACTCATAACATTGACACCAACCAATGAAATTATAAACGTTATTCCCTTAAGTAAGCCAAGATGGAGTACTTATACCAGTAATGCTAAATAATTACCCTGGGGGCGATGACTGCACTGAAAGCCAGTGGTTGTACTCATCCATACGGATGATAAAGGAGCTGGAACCTGGACAACCACCTCCACCATATGCCTGCAGGTTCAAATATAAAAAAACACACTTGAATCTCATTCTGGCAAAATTCTTCTCAAACTATTGGGCACGGAGGATCAACAAGCAAGCTTGTTTAAGCTGCTGTGTACCTTAGCAACTTCAGAAGTATCAGTACTGCTGTCTG
This sequence comes from Verbena officinalis, assembly GCA_958496215.1. Lineage (NCBI taxonomy): Eukaryota > Viridiplantae > Streptophyta > Magnoliopsida > Lamiales > Verbenaceae > Verbena > Verbena officinalis. Next base: position 31,704,537 of record OY292389.1, read on the forward strand.
TAGTCCTCAGGCACATTTTTAGATTATTACGCTGCATGTAAACAACAGCTCCAATAGGCCTGTTTCATCAGTATGAATTCACAATGAAAGTACGTTAGTCTCTAGCAACATGCTCAATTCAATATGTTGAGACACAGAAGTACTCAATAATCTAGGGCTTTTGAGACTTGAGTGATGAAGCGTTTGGGGGAGGGTAAGTGATCTAAGTGGCAAGAGTCTAACATAAACTACATAGATGCTACTCAGAAAACACGATGAGGGAGGGAGGGAGCACCTTAATCCAGCTGCTGCACTCCTTCGACTGAGTTCCTTGCCAAGTTCATCACTCAAATCTGAATTCCCATCAACTCTAACTCCCTAACCAACAGCAAAAATTGATGCCAAACAATCAAAAAGGTAAATCTTATTGTTCAGTATTTCTGGTATCCCAGTGCACCCAAAAGAATGATAAGCAATGCAACCAAATCAGAAGTTAAGTTTTACTTGAGAACGTAACTGACTAGTTTGAACCAGGAATAAGACAATCAACTAACTAAATGTCACAGAAAGTCTGCTATTGAGCAAGATTTTTTTACCAGACACTCCCCATAAAATCCCCGCCCCAACTGAACTCGGAAAACCTTATGCAGCAGATTATTTGCTTGATTCTGTCGATGGGAAAGGCAGTTGTTTCCATTTGTGATCAAGTCCACGGCGCGCATCTCCATCAACTATCCACACAGACAAATGGAAAAAAAGAAAAAAATTAGATGAAGACAGTCTCAAATACAGAACGCATAAGTACAGAAAGCAGAAATAGAATGGTGGCTGGAACTACCCTCTTCCTGCAAAGGCATAAGAAATGAATTTGCATAACCCAAACTCGTGTTATTGTATAATTGTCCATTGCAGAAATACATTAATTAGCTACTGAAATTTCCAGCTAACGTTTTTCCTTTTAAGTATTACCTCTTATGATGATTGATAAAGACGATGAAAAGATATAGGATAAATATGTAATAAATATAAATTCAACTTGAACCTGTTGATACATGCACGGATTCGTGAAGCAGTTCAATTTTGAGCGCCATTCTCTAAGTCCAATATTAAATGCTTTAATATCAGGTAATCTCCAGTGACGAAGATCTCCATCTTCAATGAATTCCAGAACTGTCTCCACCCGTTCTTGATCTTCTGGGTTTAACAGGCTTAAGCTACCATACTGTTATACATTCAGTTATGTGAATAAGATCACTACTAGTTTATGAGTGACCCCTCAGACTAAAATGCATATAGTCATCAGAGCCAAATTAACTAGAATGCTGTGCAAAAAGTAGCATAAATGGGAGAAAACAAAACAGAAAAATCTAAAATATTTGGCTCATCACTCTCACTTACACCATCAAATCTGGTGTCTGAAAGTTTGGCCGAGAAATATTCATATGCAGCAATGGAGCTGCTCTTCTCAACATTCAGATGAAATGTAAGGTTGATGTTGGAATCCTTGCTTGGACAAATTTGGGAAAGCACCGATTTCCGGTGATCAAATCCAATAACCCTAATTTCAAAATTGGTGATTGATTGAGCCACTGGCAGCCTCATAATTGTGAATCCCCCTTTAAGAGAGGGCGAGAAAGTTATAGTTTGTTTCAAAACATGTCCAAACTCCACTTACTTTGATGATGTTCGCCTGAAAAGCTCCAATGCAAAACCTTTTGGACCAAGAAAATCTATGAAGTAGCACGTCTGCAGTCCTTCAATGCATAAGTCTTCAACCCTGAGGAATAGGGAGGTTGAAACAAAATTAGTTTGAACAAAGTGAAGCCTGTTTCATCTCTAGTTCTGAAGAAATAAAATGAGAATCTGAGTTGTTTTCAAATAATTGCCAATTAAAAAGTGTAACTGAACACTATGGCAAAGCTGTTCAACATTAATTTGGTTTGAGTGTGCCTTGCTAGATGAACAAACGTTTCAGTTCTTTGGGACGCTGATTTACTATCTTACACTGATATACTGGTTTACTATCAAAAAAACAACATTAGTGCTGGTTGCATTTTCATAAACTTCACCATTCATAATGCATAAGGCATTTCTTTTGTTGGGATTTTCCTTGAGAAACAGCTATTTCTGCTTGCTGAATATAACCATTTCTTCTCTTCCAGGGGTCTTCTCTGTGCAGGAAATGCGCATTGATATATGTAGTTACTCAATATTTTATAACCAGATCAACATTAGGAGATAACTTCATTAACTGGGTCAACAAGTTATCAAGTCTCAAGACAGAGTAAAAGATGCAAGGCATTGACATAAAAAAACACCAACCCTCTTATCTAATTGGAATTTCAAAAGATATATAATATGTATACATTCATGGCCAACACTCATCACTGAAATCAAACCGTCAGAAAGCAAAAGCTCAACTTATTGTTTAAGTCAATGCGCAGACAGACACATTCTATTTTCAGTCCACACATTGAAACTAATGCTCATAAGCACACTATACAAGTGTATTAATAAATGCCTCGAAAACACACATACATCCAGACACTCCGGCACTATACCTGAAAGGTGCGACTGAAGAGAAGGGCAAAATGAGGCAAGGGAGGTTGAGTCGAGAGTGGTAGAGGTGCGCAAAAAGTGCCCCATAAGCTCCAGAGAAGGAGGGGTAATTGTATAGGACCAAGTTCTGGGTTTTCTCTTCAGACACCTTCCGTATTGCTTCCAAAGCGGCGTCTGATCTGAACTCACGGACGAGCACGGACAACTGGGACGGCAAAAGAGAGGTCGCCAGCCGCCGGTAAGACAGAAACATTGATTTCAATTTGGTGATTGTGCCACCGGCCGGCGACGGTGCTGTGCTATCCTCTAATGTTTATTTAATGGTTTTTTAATGTAATCGCATTCTTTTTTTTAATGCAATCGCATTCAGTTTGTCAGTTATGTAGATGCATTGGTTTTTAAGTGTAATCGCATGTGAGTTGCCGATTTATGTTGATGCATTGGTTTTAACTTTTAAGTGTAACCGCATTTGAGTTTGTTGATATATGTAATACATAATTTCATTTTTTTACCACAAGTATATTTTAGTACAATTTTGATATTAAATTAATATTTCTTTTCAATTTTGACATTATAATTTATATCAATTTTAGTAAGTTCGGATTAAAAAAGTTCTATTTTCAGTCTCATAAGATATAACTGAAGTAAAATTTAGTTTTACAGTATTAAGAATTTTATTTTTAGTCTATATAATTTAAAAAATTGATACTTTTGGTCATTCCATTAAATTTTGCCCAATTTTACTATTTTCTCTATTAGGGTTAACGTTATAGAGGAAAAATAATAATTTATAGACCTTATTTAAGCGGAAATTTAACTCTTCCTCTTATATATCCCTCTACTCGTTTCTTTCACGGAAAAAACAGGGTCGTCTTCTTGTTGCAGCCTTCATTTCACATAGAACAGCTATTGAATTAAACTTATTCAGTTTGTACAATTAAATGCATTTCTGATAAGTACCATTGTTTGGGTCGGAAACAAAATAGTATTTTGCTAATAACGTTTTTTAATTAGAATCCAAGAGATCTTGTGGAACCTTATGATATATGGCTGGTATTTGGTCAATTTCATATTTGAATTAATAAGTTGTTGGAGATAACCCCATATATTTAAACATCTCGATATTTTGTCATATACAAAGTATAAAAAAAATTGATTGGGAAGATCATTCTCAATTAGACTTATACAGTACTCGATTTTGGAAAACGGAAAAAAAAAAATTGAGTAAAAAACAAATAAAATAAAATAAAGTAAGCTAAAATAGCAATTGAACTAAATAAATGTTGTAAACCAGAGAAACCCTAATATTTGCAGAGAAGGAAAGACGGCGTAGAGAGGATGAAGAAGGTGAAACCCCACGTTAAGTCAGGCAAAAATAGAATAGATTTTATTAATTAGGAAAATGTATATTTTAGTGTATATATGTTCCTGATCTAATAGTAGAAGCGCAGCAACGCATTCAACAATACAAACTTAACCAATTGGGCCTCACACAGCCCATTACAAAGGAATGAACTATAAAGAATAAAAAGAATGGCCCAAATACATGATAGGCCCAATGTGTTATATTGTAACACGCCCCCCTCAAGAGGGAGCCTTGTGATAAACGATGCAAATCTTGGACATAAGTCTGGAAAACATGGGCCCAGATAGAGATTTAGTGAAAGCATCCGCTAGTTGATCCTTGGAAGCTACATGAATGGGTTGTATTATGCCTTCTTTGTATTTGTCCCGGGTAAAATGTACGTCGATCTCGATATGCTTTTTAGCGCCCCCTGAAGGAGGACCGCCACATCCGCACCGAAATGGATTCCCGAGCTTCAGCGAGGAGCCTCAACTCAAAAACCCACTCCGGCGAACGACACTCAAGCAATAACCATCGGCAACAGCGACAATCATCCCAACAACAACCAGAAAAGAGCAGAGGAATGCGGAAGCGATTAATGTAAACAATCAAATTCCATAAAAGCCTACGAGGCTAACAAAATCTCAATTAAACATTTATAATTCAAGATACAGAAGATTCATCAGCATATAGTGCCATCCATGGCTCAACTAGTATACCCTGTGCAATCCTAGATATCGTCAACTATCCCACAGCGGGGCACTTAAAATACATGAATTAAATAAAGCAGTAAAAGGTTCGAAAGCGAATAAAGACAATAAACAGGACTCGACGGTTGTTGGGACCACTGACAAGACAAACCAGAAAGACTGAGTCTATCTAGACCTGCTGATGCCGACTGACAAGATAGGTGACGTCGCCACCTATCTACTTGAAGCAAGAACCAAAATAGCAGGGGTGAGTATAAAGGATACTCAGTAAGGGGGGTTTTGATCACAGTTCGTCGTTTATCTTTTAAAATCAAAAGCGGTGAGTGTTGCCCGTTTTGAGAAAAATACCAATAACGAAATATAAGTTATAAAACAACGCAAGGCAAAACTCAGGATCGGCTTATTTGAAAACACAAAAGGTTGACGAACCGGATCTTTTAAAACATTTGCACGTAATATCAAGCCGATAAATTGAAAGGGCGTTAGTTGAGTTACGAGGCCGTTATGGGTTCGAAAGACATGCTATGAGTAAGTTAGAAACAATAATTAAACACGGCTCATAATTCAACTAATTAATTGAATAATAAAGGAGACTTCAGTTGGCAAGTTCGAGCCACGCTTCCGGGTTTTGTATATATATTTATAGGGAAATACGTATACTAAAGGAAGAAAACCGGAATGTGCTTCGACTCGTAACTAAAGCCGTAAATTAGACAGACAAACAATAAATGCAATAAGTTATGCAATAGTGTGTCCCGGCGAGAACGGGCCCTCTCCTTATAACTCCCAACCTTGAAAATCATGCAAGCAAGTACTCCAGCACCAGCAGTCAGTACCATCAGAATTTTATAGAAATGCGTGTTAACAACGTCACCCTTATCAGAATTTTATGGAAACGCGTATTAATAACGTCACCCTATCAGAATTTTCTAGGAAGCGCGTAGCCTACAACGCCACCCTCGCACTAACTCAGGCTAGCCAACCTCCTGGCTGACCTAAGCGAGTACGGATTGGAGTATCCATCGGGATTTGCCCTGGACGCACGTCCCCAGGCTCACCTCCTGTTTACTCCGGGCCCACTTCATTATACCATCCAGAGCTCGCATTTGAAAACAATGATAGTTTAAGTGACCAAAGGGCCATTCGCAATTGGGGAATCGGGATGTGGAAGGCCAAAGGGGCCATTCGAGACAAGGTTATATTTGCGGGGTCGAGAGACCAAAATTCGCATTTAAAACAAAAGGGTTTTCCCTGTCTTTAGTTGAAAGCATTTCAAATCATTTTGGTTTTGCTATTAAAAGGTTTGACTAAGCACATAAGGAATAGTAAAGGCAGTACAACAAGTAATAAGAAAGCGGGATAGTGGTTTATTTCACAAACCTAGTAACTATGTTCTTACTCCAGTTGAAAACAATTTAAAACCCTTACCTGGCTCGACACGACAGTATGAAAGCAAGCGGTAGTCAAGTTTCTCTCTCGTTGGACCCACCTGTAATACACAGGCCTAGAGGATGAAAACGAGACCGATAATAACAAAAGCAAGACACGAACAACAGACGACGCACGGCAATTCAAATATAACATTTAAAGGAATATTTAAAGCAATTGTAACAATGGAAGAACATTAATAATAAATATGGAAAGCATGCTAGAACGCAGTTAGGGCACGTAGAAATGCTTAAAATAATGTAACGGAACTCTCTCGCGAAAACGGGGTCAAACGGACAAGAAATGGAAAAGATGGAAAAAATCCCTAAACGAGAAAGGTGTCAATTGACGGTCAAATAAGGTCGGATAAATTGTAAATTATGAAGAATATCAAATCCCGAGGCTCAAGGAAGCTATAGGTGAAATCGAATTGATATTCGGAGGTCGTATGAGAAAAGTAAACGTTTAAATGAGTGGGGTTGACCAATTCCCGAAGTGTGAGAAAGGAAAATGCTAGAAAATCCGCTAAGTAAGTTGCATCGGCCAACACACGGGACTGCGCACGGGCTTGGCAAGTCGGTGCAAGCACAAAAAGGGGTGCACGACCTCCCGCTCGGTCTTGAGCACGGTGCCAAGACCGTGCAGGTGCAAACGGGCATGCGCACAGGCTAATGCATGGGCTCAAGCCCGTGCAGGTTGAAAAGAGCTGCGCACGGGCTCCTGCACGGTCTTGATCAAGACCGTGCGTTCGCCCGTGTGGATCTACTGAGCAGCAGACTCAGCAGATCGCGAAACCTCACACGCGAAAATCGATATATAAATTCATACATCTCCTAATTTACTCCATAAAATATCCTAATTCTCACATATAATCATATATATCATATAAGCTACACATAGGTCCAAGAAACACGTAAAATGGTCAAGTAAATCTCCCTAAACACGAAAATCCTAAAACTATAAAATTCTATATAAAACTCACGAAAATCGCAACGAGGAAGGAACGAAATGAAATGGGGAAAAAGGATTACCGGTAGAGAATGTAGTGAGGATCATTCGGGTTTTCACGGCTCGTCGATCGGCGATAAACGGGCTCGGTAGGGCGTCGGGAAGATTTTCTCTCTTTTCTCCTTTCTTTCTTCTTTTCTTTCTTCTCTTTCTTCTTTGTGTGAAAAATGAGAGAATGAGAGAGATAGGTAGATATTTAGGAAAATATCTCGGGGGGTAAAATGGTCATTTAGGCTTTTAAGGGCACTTAGGTAATTTAAGTAATTGAGGGCATTTAAAAGATAGGTTAAATTAATCTTTTCCATAAGATTAATTAATCCAAATGGGATAGATCGAGAAATTAGGCAAGAAAGAATTCGCGTAATAATTAATAATATTTAATTAAAATATTCGGGTCGTTACAATACTCTCCTCTTCAAAAGAATCTGTCCTCAGATTCTCCTCCGGACTTCGGGGTTAGTTAAGAGGAGTATAATCTAAGAGTTCTAATAACGCGAATTGAAAACGAACATTTAAGCGCAATTAAAACACATTATAAACATCATTCACAACAAAAATAGAATCCAAAGTCATGCGAAAAACGGGACTACAAAACCATAAACAAGGCTAACGACGAAGAAGAAAATAAAGGTAAATAGCTCATGGCTCATCGGGACCACGTCGGGAATACTGTTCGAGTTGCTCCGAAAGTGACTTCTGCATCTCGGCAATAGATCCATGAAGTGCTGAGTACTGGTTGTCGATGTGAGCATGCTGAGCTGCAAAGCCCTCATGGATCTGTCTCTCCCATTGGGCGAATCTCTCGTCGTTCATACGTCGGGAATCGGAGAAATCCGCATAGAATCGATGCAGATCAATAGGTTCCTGGTCCTGAGTGTTTCCTCTGGCGTGCGAAAACTCAGGGACCGATGCATCCTGTCCCAATAACTGCCGGTAGATATGCTGAGCCTGCTCGTGGACCTCTGGGTTCGGGGTCCTTCGTCGCGAGCATCATCCTTGGCGACTTCCCCTAAGGGTAGGCCATCTACTAGGACGTACGGGTCGTTTTACCTTGGACCTTTGTGCAGATTGCCATCTGGGCTAGAGTCCCATAACTAATCGAGGTCGAACCTCCAATGGCAACCTGAGTATCGAGCCCTTCCATTTGGGCACACTCCAATATAGCAGTGATGTAGGAGCCTACTCGAATCTCCCCTCTCGACCGAGTGGAGATGTACAGACTCCTTTGATTCCTGAAGAATCATGTTCGATCGTCCATTTCGTCTAAACTTGGTGTCCTTCGTGTTGATCTGATTAATTCTCAAGACCAGTGCTCATTCATAAGCACACATTCTCATCCATAATGACCAATGACAGAAAATCTCAATGTAAGGTCTTCAGTTTGGTGTAGCTGAAAGCTCGGTGTTCTTCTAATCGAGTTCGACATCCAAATTCATGTCGGTTCTCACTCCGACTATCTTCAGAAGTATTCTCCTTTAGACTCAATTTGTCAACGTCGGTGCTATCCAGAACCGCATAACGTACTCGCAATAGAATCAATCCTAGTCAACCAAGAACTCCTTGTCCTTAGCACTCTCTAATAGCGTATAACAAATTTATTGAATACTTACGCTATCCACACAGAGGTCACATAAATCCTAGCAACTAATCATTCAATCAGTGCAAGTGTGAATTTTGAAAGCAATTCAAGTGCATAGGTCATATAAAACACTTAACATATATTTGAAGCAATTACCATTCGAAACAGAACACTATAATGAATGCTATGATAATGCAATATACCTGTACGAGCATGTCGAGATCGGTAACCACTTCTTCTTCCCCCAGGGTTCTCTCTGTTGGGACAATCCCGAATGTGGTGCTTGGTGCTTCCACAAGAAAAGCAGCGTCCCAATTGTTTCCTACACTTTGCTGTCTTGTGATTCGTCTTCCCACAGTACTCACAAGGAATGGGGTCCTCGTTCACTTCCGGTTTGGTATGTTCCAGCATCTCGTTGTGTGGTCTCTTTGTCCGAAAGGTACTCGGTCCGGCTGACTCTCTTCTTGCTGTCTCATTGGAAGAGGATCCTATTATAGCAGGGGCACTCTGGTTCATTATTTGGAGTTCGGACTCCACTCTCATAGCTCGAGTAACTGCATCGGGGTAAAGACGGATGTCAAGTGCCATCAATGCTCTTCGGATCTCCGGCTGAAGTCCCTCGATAAACTTTCGTGCTCTCTTTCGTTTGTCCGCGGCATAGTGAGGAGCATAAGCGATGAGGCGATTGAACTGTGCTTCGTACTGAGCTACGGTAGATGCTCATTGGTTGAGATACATAAATTCTCTCTCTCGGCTGTCGCGTACTACTTCTGGCACGTACTTCATTCGGAAGTCAGTCACAAATCGTGGCCAAGTGAGGGGAACTCTCTCGGCGATCCATCTCCGTTCTGTGAAGTGCCACCAATCTCGAGCGGGTCCTCTCATAAGGAAGGTAGCATACTCGACCCTCTCGGGGTCACCACACTGTAGTTGATAAGTGGTTATATTGCGTGTTTTTATATTACAATTGCCCCCATTCTTTGATGTTTAATTGTCCTTATTTATGTGAATTGATCCAATTTGTTAATTTGGGTGTAGGATTGGAGATTTTGTTCAAAAGAAGCTAAAATTCGCAAGTTTGGAGCTGTTTTGTACAAGCCACGTTTACGTGATCACGTATTTAGGTCCAGTTCGCTGAGAGTCCTATCTTGTGCGGGATTCACTTTCCTTTTCGGACTCAAACTCCCTTTCACGCGTTTTCAGCGATCTTGAACCAGATTTTAGGCGACTTTCTGTATTTTGTTACACTCTTTTCCTTATTCAATTATGGGCTTTTGATGGGCTTGGCCTTGGAGAGATAATTACACACAAGATTGGAGACTTGGAGAGTAGGGACTACGCTAGGTTTTACAGCAGATTTCCAGGCCCCTTCTCACAGAGACTTGCAGCAGATTTTTGAGAGAAAAAAATACACAGCAGCTTCATCAGGTTCTGGACGAGAAATTGAGAGACAGATTGGAAGATAATTGGAGCTTTTGACCTTGGAGACGTTCCATCCTTTCATCATCGATTGGGATTTACTTCAGTGAAGCAAACATTGTTTTATCTTCTTTTGTTTTCTTGTTTAATTATGAATTCCATAGTTTTTAATTTGTTAGATTTTATTATGAGTAGCTAAAACTATTGTTCTAGTTGGGGGATTTGCCTAAGTTTGATGTACTCGTGAGACCGAATTGTATTAGATTTCTACCTTTTGATATTTATATGAATCTCTGTCTTTCTCGTTTATTGTGATTTATCTCTTTATTCGAATTAGCTGCTTGAGTATTTGAGTGAATTACATAATGTCTTTGCATATGTTGAAGGGATATTTGATGTATGTGAATTTAGAGACGAACTAGTGTAGGGTAGTTGCA